>OU779865.1:34907500-36107500 GCA_916999025.1 Orgyia antiqua | reverse complement strand
ATAACATCTTCTGTCAGAGACGGAAAACTCGAAAATAAACCCTGTGCCAATACGCCTGATCAGCGCGGCACGATAGACAATAATTCTTCCCAATATGGAAGAATGGTTAATTTTATTCAATAAAGGTTGTTTCACAATTTGTGTTGTATTTGACAGTAACTTCTATTGTACTATTAGTTAGGTGGTCGCTTTCTATCAATAAGTAATTGTTGAAATCCCTTGTGTTTTACAAGGGTTTTCATTGTTTATTACAAGGGTTTTTTATTTTATCGCAAGGGTTTTCAATAATGGATCTAATATTAACATAAATAAAAACCAATTTATGTTCAATGTCCGGGTACAAACCGCCGGCATACCTACAGGTGTAACTTAAAATAAGCTTTTCCATAACAAAAAGCCTCCCCTTGAAATCATTTACTAGGAGTAAAAATAATTGAAGATTTAAATTCTGCTGGAGGAATTGGGAAATGAGCAAAAATGTGCTATGCTCGCCATCGCATACTATTCCATAGTTCTCAGTGGTAGCAATGTAATAATGATTGCATCACGTAATGGATCATTAAAACTGTAAAAATGCAAGAATAAAAACACAATTTCAACATACCTTAAAAATGTTTAAAACAAGTATTTTAGAACGAGTCACGTAAAAAAACATACAACAATATTTAGGTTTACGAGACATGTTTCTCATTTAGCAAATGTATTCAGACTGTTCTGTAACCTCGTACTAGAAGAACAAACCATTAGGTGCATACTTTCAAAGTCAAGTTGGGTCTTATTGCTTACGTTATCTTCATGACAATGTTCGTTGAATATCACGTAAACTGCTTGTAAACATGCTCATTTTGAAGTAGGGTTATACCTACTTGAATTTTAGAAACCATAATACTTATGTCATTTGATAAATTTTTTTTTTCTTTCCCTCCGTCCATTTAAGAGGGATGGCTTCCCTTTGGATTTGCCAGTGTTAAAGTCCAAATAAAACTCCTTTATAAACGTTTCAATGGCATATTTTTAAAAATGGAACACAAATAAGTAAACAAAGAATTTAAAACCAAAAATAGTTTGAATTTCGAAAGTTTCTGTTTAATGAATTAAAACAGCGAAATAAGAATTGTAGATATAGAAAATAATTAAGTATTTAAAAAAAGTTCTACCTACTACATGTGCCTTTGAAATTTGAGGGTTTCCTCGAATTCTCAAGAGATAACCATCAGATCCTGACCTGGTGTCAATCAGTCCACAGGGGAACCACCCATTTCAAATAAAAAAATTGCCCAGATAAAGGTTATGAGGTAACAAACTTAAAAAAATAAAGAAAAATAAAACAAATACAGATGAATCGAGAACCTCCTCCTTTTTTTAAAGTCGGTTATCCTTACTAATTTATAAATGCGAAATCCTGATTATAACACAATAACAATTTTGACGAGCATAAGTGTTAATGTGTGTAACGAAACCTTAGCGCGATTTAAAAACGGTACAACGTCATCTATTGAGTGTTATAGTAAACTTCTGTTTGTTAAGGTTTAATTTCTAAATTTCACGCGTACGAAGTCGCGGGCAATATCTAGTAAACTATAAATTGACTCGAATCCTGAATCTCCATATTTCTCCCTGTCGAGCCATGAGAAGGAAACTTTAAATATAAACTCCAACTTTCGTTTGGTTTTAACTAAGTTATGTAAATACTTACTAAACTAAAGTAAAATTACTAAAGTTTAGTTAAGTGACAACATCCTTTAATTTTATTTCAGTTAATAATTGCAATTAATTTTAACCTCCTATTAAATCATCATCATAACATCACGCCTTTTTCCCATGGGGGTAGGCAGAGCGCCATCTGCTACGATCCAAACATACTTCCTTGGCTTTATCCACACTCATACATCTAGGGATGTCGGAAACGAAAAAAAAAAACAATGTATCGATATATCGATATTTATAAAAATATCGATATATCGGTAATATTAAAAAAGTGGCTAAGTGCGAATAGGACTCAAAAGGTTTCGACATCAAATTAAGAAGCATCAAATCGAGAGTCAACCAAAAGACAAAACAGTAGACAAAAAGTTATTTGTCAAAAAAAAATGTTAATACCTTTATAGAAAGTAGGTACCTACCTATTTGGTTTACGGTCTGAAAAAAAATATCGATTTTTATACCATTTCGATACTTGAAATTTTATATCGATATATCGAAAAAAATAAATATCGCCGATATATATCAATATATTGAAAGAATAATATCCATATATCGATATTTTTTCAACAAGCCTACATACATCTGGTCAGGAGGAAGAGGTGGTCTGAGATCTCCTATGAAACTTAAAAACAATAACTTTAATTTAGGCCTAGATAATGTTAAGCTAATGTTTTTCTATTTTTAGCTATTAAGGAACATTTATTTACTAATTTACACAACTTAAATATACATATTTATGTATCAGCTATCAATCTATCATTAGTAGTATTAAAATCGAATATCGGCCATTTTCAAATTACCAATCTACAATTAAAATTTTTTTGTTATCCCCGTTTATTAGTAAGATATTTCTATCTTCTGTCAAATTTTCAATAGCCAATACTGTCACTAGTAGCTAATTGATTAGTTTAAATTAGTCTAACTTTAATAGCAAGCCTCAGGATAGACAAAATACTGTAAAGGCTGTCTCGACTTATGTACGTCGGAATGCCGCAGACATTGCTGCTCACTCGTCCTAAGGACAACCATAAACCCAAATACTCAAATACTCATTTATTCATAATGTTATTACACGTCATAGTTTCTATAATACAAATACATTATACATGAATACCTATACATAATCACTATACATATATCAATTTTATCAATTATTGCTGTATTTGTACAACATACGTTACTTGAAGATATAAGTATTAATACATCGAATATACATAGCTATATTTCTATGCATTTATGGACAAATTCCAGAAAATAAACAAAAATAAAATATTGTTGGAGTAATGTCAATATTAATGTCAATGTGTTCATTTTAAGGTCAATTAGATTTTTAATAATAATAAATGAAAATAAATAATAGTAAACTATATAAAATATTGTAAAAAATTACAAAGTCAGATAAAATAAAAGGAAACCATGCTTGAAACATGGTTCTAAATTATCAATCTCAAAACTGAGTTATAGCTGGTAGTATATAACGACTTAAAGCGACTTAAAACTCACAAAAATGTCTTTACATAAACTTTATTCTAATTAAAAATAGCATAGTCACTATCTTCACTCATTATAAAAAAAAATCGTTATTTTTGTATGTATGTCCCTATTTGAGCTTATGGCTTCAAAACTGCGCAACGAAATTAGATGTGATTTTTTAAATAGATAAAGTGTTTCACGAAAATGGCTTTATTGCATAATTAGTTGTAAATTTTTTTGTTTCCTGAATTCCACGCGTACGAAGTTGGCTGCTAGTTGTATAATAAACTGTTACACAATAATATGTATATGACCTTTAATATTACAAACTACATGTTTTAACTAAGCTGTGAGGTAAATCCCATGAGTAAACAGAGTGCCTCTACAAATATAACTCTTTAAACATTTGTAATCTGTCTTAAAATAACTGAACTGTCAACATTTGCAAATAGCACTCACACTACGAACAACGATGGCTATGTATATTTGGTTGAACTGAAATGTGGCGTCAAATAAAGTACTTGATAAACTACGCTATATTTAGAAGACATTTGAAGTGTGACTATGCGGAAATGAGGCAGGATTATTCTCTGCAAGAGTGTGACAGAGATAAAACGTTTAGTTAAGTGATAATCCATTGATTATCTCATCAACGTTAGTAGAAAGCCCACGAAAAAGACTCTGATTTTATGGGTGATGCCTTTCAAAAGAGTTAGGTGCATAGCAATTGCCAATATTTAGAACGGAAATTGCATGCACGACATTTAAAAGCCAAGTTAACTTGTTAAGCAAAGGTAAGGCTGGAAGCAGTGCTAAAGCAACCTTCAGTGCTGACCGTTGGTTTAGCACTGTTTCCAGCTTAAGACTTTAACAATTTAGATCGTAGCCAATAAGTCAATATTCTCTGCCTTCTTTCTTTAAAAAAAGTGTGATGGTTTATAGGAATTTACGAGTAGGTATGTATACTTACAAAATCAAAAAGAGTCTTACATGAAAAAAAATTACACCACTATAAGGCACCTCATGAAATAATTCAGTAATTCTTTAAAAGAATTCTTAAAACATTCAGAACAAGACAATAACAGTGTATTAATAAAGGAAAGATAACAATCTGAAATAACTATGATATCATAAATCATATCATGAAAGCAACAAGCGGTGGACGTATATATTGCCTAATAAAAGATAGTAAAATTAGACATTTTTTATCGAGGCTATTCCATTGATGATAAATTGTATATGAAGGATTAAAGCGTTCACTACTCATCGAGTTATTCATGGAACATATGTATGAAGAGAATATCTGGGGTGGATTATTAACTGATGCAAGTGCGCACACATATTGGGAAATTCCAAAAATTATCTCGTTTAACGGGATTTAACAATTTATGTTCTGAATAAAACTACTTTTTACGGATTTAGACGCGTATATTTGTTTTAAATTTTGGCCCGACGTTTCGGAGACTTTGCAGTCACCATGGTCACGTCAAATTGGATGTGGGTAAACCCTGTAATAACTGATCTTAGTTTAAAATAAATATACGCGTCTAAATCCGTAAAAAGTAGTTTTCAAGAAAGTGTTAAAAAAAAATCATGTTCTTCCGTCTGTGTATGCTTTGTGTTTTCTCTTTTTATACCATGTTTCATTAGCTCGGTAGGTATCTATCAATGTATTAATCTATGTAACAGCAATCCGAAAGTAATTTTTACCCACTTTCATAAGTCATTTTGAACTGAAATTTTGCACACATAATAGGACGATGACAATTTAATATTCTAAAAGAATATTCAAGATTATCAAGCGTGTTTTTTAGTTTTTGAACATGCCAAATATATAAATCATAACCTTCGTTCATTCGTTATCTCTATAAGTAATAATAGATGTAACGGAATCTTTGAATGTGAGTTTTACCCACTTCTAATAGTCGGATTTATCTTAAATATTGTACATGTATTAGGCAACAATGACAAAGCAATAATTTAACGATTTTCTTAGATAAAAAAAAACACGCTTGAGAAGTCTAAATATTTTCAGAGCAATCCGACTGCTGCAAGTAGGTTGATAATCACTTTTAAAGATTTCGTTACATAGATTAATACATTGATAGATACATACTCGTACCTACTGAACTAATAAGAGCGCAATATTTTCTAAAACTTGCGCGACTCATTTGTTTAAATAAAACTACTTTTTACGGATTTAGACGCGTATATTTGTTTTAAATTTTGGCCCGACGTTTCGGAGACTTTGCAGTCACCATGGTCACGGGTGAGACTGAGCTGTAATGTGTCTTCTACGATCAGTTATTACAGGGTTTACCCACATTCGATTTTAATTTTACATTGACCATAAAGATAGACATTTTACCATAAACTTTATCATATTATATTGTGCTCAGACTACATAAAATCAATAACATTATTTTAGTTTCTAAAAAGACATTAACAAATTATAACAATATAAAGAAAATTTTAAATTATATAAGGTAAAACATACGAGTACATAATTTTATCTAATACTAGCTGGCCCGGCAAACGTTGTTTTGCCATACCAAAAAAAATTAAAAAAAAAAATTTACTATAAACCTCACGGAGCCCAAGACCTTTCCAACGAATGCAAAACCGTGGAAATCGGTTCGGTAATAATAATAGTTATTTTTAATATAAAGATATCGATTTTTTATTTAATAAAAGCGTGTTAAAAATCCAGGATTTTGCAGCGTGTTTACTTTTTATTTTTAAATACTACTGTTTAATACTACTGTCCAATACATCTGATACAATCAATCAATGCCTGTAAAGAACTTTATTTATCTAAACTTAATCTACATCCGAAATCTAAAAGTAATTGCACAACTACAAAATTAATGAGAAAACTTTGACAGTTTGTCTCTTTAAGATTAATGGTCATTTCATTTCTAAGTTAGTATTAAATTATTGATGTATTTATAATATTGTAAGTTATTGTTTATATACATAATATTTATGTTTCCTTTTCTTTCCACTCCTTTAAGGTCCCACTGTTGGACACGAGCATCCCCACTCCCCATGAAGAGGATATTTGCCCTACTATTGTTCTGTATTTTTCACGCAGATATTTTTTACTAGGTTTTGACATTTTTTATCTATTATTGGTATGTATTAAAGTGAAATAAAAATGAAAAAAAATAAATAGCATAATGTGTTATTTTCCTTTTCTATCCCTTTAACAAAGTGTTACTCTCTTGGTATCCATCCAAAGATCGTCCGTTAGAGGTGGCCTTCAGCGATAACGCCTACCGTTGTAATATCTCCATGTCCTTATGGTATTTCATCAATATTCTTCTGCCCTTATACTGTTATTCAAGGTTGGTGAAATTAATAATGTACAAATGAATGCTAATTATAAAGCCTTAAAAGATTATTTTCTCTTAATAAATTAAATTGTGGTGGAAAAAGTGATTAGCGCAAGCGGGAACCCACGACCTCGGAATACCGTTCCGTAGCTCTGCCAACTGAGCTTATTGCGGTCGTGCTTTCAGCAATCAAATTTGGCCACCATAATAGTCACTCGATTGAGTTTATATCGTATTTTTACGTACAACGCTTTCTATCGAGAATGTTTTGCAACAATCTCGACCAGCCTCCTAGTATTCTTTACAGAATAGGTACAATTGGGCTGAAAATAATGACGCGACTTTCATTACTAAGGTAATTTATTAATTTTGCAATTGACATGCTATGCTTTTTACCTAATAAATTAAATTATGGTGGAAAAAGTGATTACCGTAAGCGGGACTTGAACCCACGTCCTCGGAATACCGTTCCGTAGCTAGTGTTGCCCAAATTCAGTCTTGGTCTTGCAGTCTTGGTCTTGTTCTTGCATTTTTGCAAGACCAAGACCAAGAACAAGACCGCGTATTTTTAGCAAGACCAAGACCAAGACTGACCGTGCAAGACTTGAGCAAGAACAAGACTCTTGCGTCTTGCAGCTAGGACTTAGCGCTATTTCACGGAGTAGTTAGGTATAACAGTTCGGTGTATAGGTACTTACGCTTAGGAATTCTATGAGACGCAAAAAACTGTATCAAAACTGTATAAAAAACTTAATTTTTAATCCTAATTTTATGCAAGGAATACTATGTAGTTATAGTCAAAAGAATTGATATAAAGTAACAGAACCTAATGACAAAGCTGTTGTGTACTGTTATGTTATTTGATTTGTGTTGTATTTTATTTTTTATTAAAATAAATGATAAATCGTAAAAATCTTTTATTAAATTTCATATAAGTTGAGGGTTCAATCTCTTTCTAGATAGATATTGTCCTTTAAAATACAGTCAAGTTATTGTAATTAATTTGTTTTTTACATGTTTTAGCACATGTAAGCTTATAAAGCGTAAATGTTTATTAAGAAACAGTTACTCCCATGGAAAACGGCATATAGCTCAGTTGATCACCATGTGGCAGTTAATTTTTCGAATTTCTCATCAAATCTTCAGACATTTATTAATCTGATTGTTCTTTACTATGGCTATGTTAATTCAAGCTCACAATGTTCCAATTCTAATACGTTTTTCTAAGATCTAAAGTAAACTTTAATAAATAGCAATAGTCTAATAGGTAATTGCAAGACTTGCAAGACTCTTGCTGCAAGACCAAGACCAAGACCAAGACTGGGAGCGCAAGACCAAGACCAAGACCAGGTTGTATTGGCACAAGACCAAGACCAAGACTGGCTAAGTCTCGTCTTGTTCTTGCATTTGGGCAACACTATCCGTAGCTCTGCCAAAATTAATAAATTACTTTATTATTTTCTCTTTTGATATATCCCATTTCTTGAAGATTAGTAGCTAAAATAATTGCTTATTTATAGACCGAATCAACGAAATTTATAGAAAACTCAGTTGCTCCAAGTATTATTATAAAATCAAAGTTGTGAGCCCGCAAATTTGATAGCGCTATTTGAGAAACAAGTTTCAAATTTCTTGAGAACTCACCCAACTTAAAGCTGGCCCTCGCTAAATCCATGTTTTTAGACAAAACAGCTCAAAGTTAAAAACGAGAGAAATGAATTAATGAAAGGTTTTGAGATAGTTTCAAAATTTTTAATGACTACCAGACGTCTTTCTCCAAAAAAATTTAAGTAACAGTAATAGACCAAATTTTAGGGGGGTTTCCGAAATAAAGGCTCCCGGGCCCAACAGTGAGACTAGAAGAGGAACAATGTTGGGTACGTACAGTCTAGTAGTAGATATTTAAAGAAACATATAACAATATAAAATTGCTCTAGCATCATAAATCATTTCATAAACACATTCAGATGTGGACAGTTAAATTGGTTAATAGAAGATACTCAAAAATATTTATCGAGGTTAACCCATTGTGTACGAGTTATTCATATAAAGTGTGAAATGAGACGAGTGAGGTTAGGTAAAATATTGTAAATAGACGTTAGTGAAACAATATATTATAAGTTGACATTTATCCCCCGTAAACTATTTATAATATTATGAAGCAAAGTATAATTACATTACGTATGATATCACACATAAAGGGCATCTTTTCAAGTGAACGAGCTTTGACCTATAATAGACTTTAATAATGATTTAAAACTTCAGGTTTATCGACACTTTGTTATTTTAAAACAATATTATATATATCATAAATATCAGCTACTTTACGTATTTTATTTTAAACAGGGCTATATTTAATAAATCAAGTTTATTGAATTTCCTTGGGGCATTGACCATGACTCAGGACAAGTTTATTTACTTACTTGTCTAAGCCTGCGATTTCGTCCGCTTAAACTCTGATCTTCTTTATTTGATTCTTTCAGACCGACACATAAAAACAATAATTAGAATTATGGCCAAAAAGTCTCCAAAATGTCGACCTTGATTTAAAACAAAATATACGCGTCAAAAATACTTTTATTTGAATAAATGAGTGGCGTAGTTAGAGAAACCGTACACTACAAACCCTCTCGAAGTGGAGGAGGCCCTTGCCCAATAGTGGAACGTTAATGGGCTGAAATCAGAGAGACATACACAGAGAGAAACATATAAAACTAAAGATTTCTACAAATTAAGTACCTCGTCCTTTTTATCCTGGTTCAATTGATGATAGCTCAAAAATAATCTTATCATTAAAAGTGATTGACATGAAGAAATTGAGTTGTCGCAACACTAAAGAGATATGACCAACCAAGTGGTAAATAAACATGTTTTCCACTTCGTAGCCCGTCAGAACATGACCACAAGTCCCAAAAGGCTCTCCGTGAGATCTGAACTATGTAACAACTGAATGGAACAAATTATACGCATATATCTTGCAATAAAACTACTATTTAAATGACTCTGAAGGAACGTTGATGTTGTTTTGTGCATATATTTCTTTATTACCACATTATTTAGACATATCGATTTTAATAGGGTCTCGATAGATTCGTTTCTTTTACACAGTGTTTTCAGTTTCTGAAAATAAAAAACATAAAAGTATAATACCCACCCTTTTATTCTTTTATTTATTAAGCAACTTAAATTCTTTTTATCAAGCAAAAGTAAACAAATCTATCGGCAGAGAAACAAAATGAAGAAAATATATTAAAGGGGAACACACATTATTTTCTGCAGACAGGTTTTTCAATTTCTCTTTTATATCTTGTATTTTTTCAAACTTATTCGTTTTTTTGGTTAACAATCTCTCCTAACAGTGGTCTCGGAAAAGATAGGAATGCCTGATGTCCTTTAGTGACCAGTTCTTACGGAAAATACTGCAAACACGCATATATTCCTAATTCCTATTGAAAGCAGGTGACAATAAGTAAAATGTAAAAATTACATCTAACATTTCATGCATTTTATGATTTCGTTTAAGCTTTACGATCAAATCAAATCCGGGTTTCAAAGATATGTGATGCCTCTTCACGGCGAGTGCGCAGTGGAGTATACAATACTTTGACTTGTATTGAATATCGCATATTCTTGAAACTCGAGTCGAGTTTATTGATTCTAAACTGTGAGGTTGTAATAATTAAAATGGTTAACTTAATGGTGTACAGCCGAAATAACTGAAGCTTGGTACCTGAAAGTATGTAAGCAGATGTTTTTAAAACTGCAAGTAAAATCTATGACATATAGAGTACTATGAAAGAATTTTTTATAAAATGGTGTGGAACCAAATTTAAAAATTAAAAGTTAAGTGTCTGATTTCCATCAGACACCCAATGAGAAACAGGCACCAAGTAAATAATAAATAATAATAATAAATAAATATTCACGGACATTTCACACAACGTCCTCTGGTCCCAAGCTAAGCTTATTATGCTTGTGTTATGGGTACCAGAATACGGATATAATACATAAACTACTTTTTCTTTTTGTAAATACATACTTATAAATACATAGAAACACCCAGACACAAACATTTGTATGACATTTATGGATATCACACAAATGATTGTCCCAAGCGGGAATCGAACCCGCGACCTTGTGAACGGCAGTCCATTACATGGACCACTACGTCACGAAGCCCGTCGAATTATAGTCTATGTATGATGATTATAGTCTATGTCGCGCTGATCAAGTGTGTTGGCACAGAGTTTAGTTTTGAGGTTTCTCTCTGTCATAGCTGACGTCAACTTTTCCATATCCCGTGGCTCTTACAGCACCCTGAGACGGCAAGGGAGTAGTGACACTTGTATTCTTAATCAGTCACCACATGGACTAGGAATATGTAAGTTCGTAAATAATATAGTATTGTTAAAATTAATGTCGACGCGAACGAAGTCCCTGACGAAAGAATAATAATAAAGTGTTATTGTAACATACAAATTGAGCTTGAAGCACTCTGTCTGTTTCTCTCAGCTGTCAACATTTATGACAGTCATGACGTACAACTGTAAAACCAATATGATAAGTCCTCGTAAAAGCTTATAAGTGCTTGCGTCATGAAATGTGTAAACACATGGAGCTTATAAAAATATTACATGTTTTCGTTCAAGAATTCATTGTTCGTATGGTGATAGTCTAGAAATAATAAAATTTTCGTCTTTTTAACATATTTGATAGGTCTCAATGTCTCATGGCGTTAGTTTAAAAACTGGTCAAGTACGAGTTGGGCTCACAGATGAAGGGTTTCTTCCCGAAAGGTAAACGAGACATGATACGAGACAAACTTAACATGATGTTAACTTAATAAGTATGAATATTCAACAAAGGTAACTTATTACCTTCATACCTTGTTAGCTCATCAAAATTATATTATATTTGTGTATGATTATACTAACGATCCAGTGCTATAATTTACAATGTTGATTGAAGATTATAGTATAGGCTTAAGAGGGCACATCATGGAGCATTTCTTACTGTTGTAGTAAGAAATGCTCCATACAAAAATATAGACATTGTAAACCGCTGTTTTCTTCGTGGATATTGCTTCTAGAGCAACGGATTATTCTTACAGTATCTAGGCCTTATATCTGTAGATGCTTTTCTATTGATTTTTTGTTTCTAAAATATTCATTATCTTCAGAAATTATGGATCTCAGACCCATATGATAAAAATACAATACACATACTCTGTTTATTTTTATATGTATATAAATTAAAATATTGTTATCGGTATTCGCTGTTTGTTTTCATATAGTAATTTAGTACTACAATAAAATTGTTTAAAATTATAAACAAATCATTTTCTTTTTGATCCAAAAACAATATGTTCAAATTGTAGAAAAATATCCTCTCTTTTTGAACGATATCCGCTCTTTGTTTTCATGTATTAATTATGATACACAAAACATGTTTAAATTGTAAACATAAAAGTTATTTGTTTACAAATTGGTAATGTTTGTTTTTTTTCGAGTTTCCTAAATAATTTTAATTGTTTTTTTTACAGATCACCATGGGAACAAATTGTAAGTATGTTAAATCTTTACTTCTTAGAAAACAAAGACGTAATTTTTGTATGTATGTCCCTATGTGAGCTTATATCTTCAAAAATACGCAACGGATTTTAATGCAGTTTTTTTCAATAGATAGAATGGTTCAAGGATGGCTTTTTCGCATAATTTATTGGGGATTACTGTATATTGGATGAGATATGATTAAATTTGCCGAGAAATTCGGACGCGCGCGAGTTATAAATGAAAACGCTGCCTTACCTATGTGAGGTACAACAAACTAATGTATGGAGAAATTGTTTGTTACCTATAGTTCTTCAAAAAAGTCCACGAGGGCATTATGTCTATATTTAAGGGAAACCCGTTGTACCCATAATAATGTCAAAAAAATTATCAAATTCAATAGGCTGTTTTCAAAAGCTATTTATGTGTATATAGTAATATTTTTATCAAATTAAATAGCTTAGTTAGCTTACGCAATTAATATAGATTATAACTGCTCTTTACAGCATGCAATTTAAATAAATATCTTAGGAGATATGACGAAAAAATAATTACGCGCTATAAAATAAAATACTTAAACTGTTGGCTAAGCAACGCGAACGTTTTCTCGGTCTTCTATCCATACTCCAATGTTTAGATATGTAAGGATGTTTATTGTGCTTTCACGTAAAGACTACTGGATGGATTTTCATAAAACTTTCTAATGAAAAATGGAATAGAAAATGAACTTATTTTTTATACTTTTTACCGCGGGTAACACCGCGGGGCGCAGCTAGTATAATATAAATGAAAAATAAACATATGCAATACCTGTCCCACAGTTTCACTTGCGTGCATACTATTGGGGAATAAATAATTTTCTCATATGCAAAACCAAAAAACACGCTTGAAATTCCTGAATATTTTATGCAATTATTGCATTGTCATCGGTTCTTAATAAGTGTGCAAAATATCTGATTTATTTGACTATTGCAAGTGGGTGAAAATGTCTTTTAAAGATTGCGTTACATGTATTAATACATTGGTAGATGCTTACCGAGCTCTGTACGTATTTATCAATTAATTGAATCATAATTTATTGATAATCTAACGGTTAATAAAAGCGTCTTTATAAAAAATAGGCGTTGACCGATTCTGAAATCTTTCGGAAATGCACAAAAATTTCATAAAAATCGAAAGTAATTTATTGATTTTGCAATTGACATGCTATGCTTTACTTAATAAATTAAATTATAGTGGAAAAAATGATTGCCGTAAGCGAAGCAATACGTAGAAATACGATATAAACTCAATCGAGTGACGATTGTGGTGGTAAATTTGAATGCTACAAGCACGACCGCAATAAGCTCAGTTGGAAAGAGCTTCGGAACGGTATTCCGAGGTCGTGGGTTCAAGTCCCGCTTGCGGCAATCGCTTTTACCACCATAAATTAATTTATTCATAAAAATCGGTTCAGACGTTTAGGAGGATTTTGGTGACTAACAAGGAGACAAGACAGTTTCACATAATAATATTAGATAGTACTTACTATGGTTCACGTACACCACAACAGGAACTAATATAACGACAGACGAACAGACAGCGAGGTCTCAGTAATAGGATTCCGTTTTACCGTTTATTTATTTACTAGCTGTTGCCCGGAATCCCGTCCGCGTGGAATTTGGAAAACTTTCCCCGTTTTTGCACCATTTTTCACTACTACTTCGCTCCTACTGGTTGTAGCGTGATATTATATAGCCTAAAGCCTTCCTCAATAAATGCCCTATCTAACACTGAAAGAATTTTTTAGATCGGCTCAGTGGTTCCTGAGATTAGCGCGTTCAAACAAACAAACAATCTCTTCAGCTTTATATATTAAGGGCCTACATCAATATTATCGTATATCATCGCCGACACGTACATATTAACACAGCCAGTAGGCACAGAAAATGAAGAATTAGGGATACTTTTCCTATTTACTCAAAATCTACTAAATATATTTTAATTCTGATCCACGTGTTTCTATACATAATAGTTACCTATGTTTTTAAAGTTATTTCATTAGTTAATACGCGATAATAGACAAATGAAAAAAAAAAAAATTTTGAGAGGTTGTTTCGCTAAGATTTTCTATCGAGAAAACTTTTTTCAATCGCGTTTCTGAGTTCATGCGATCCTAGATCATATATTGAAAAAACATATACTTAAAAATTAGAGCTCTAGCCATTCAATCTAAAGAAACAATGAAAACCTCGTACATAGAAAAATGCACGAAGCTATTTTGGTATCCTCTTAAAGTAGAGATATATTTATTCACAAAATCCACAGTTCTTAAATATTACACAAATTTTAAAACCGACTTACACTTACAGCCAATTACGGATGTACAATTTATTTATTAAACTCTTTGCAGTAGTCAGATTGATATAATCTAATATATAAAATTCACGTGTCACAGTGTTAGTTACCGTACTCCTCCGAAACGGCTTGACCGATTCTTCTCAAATTTTGCATACATATTCAGTAGGTCTGAGAATCGGCCAACATCTATTTTTCAAACTTTTTTTTTTAGTATGGCAAAACAACGTTTGCCGGGTCAGCTAGTAAATTATATAATTTTGTTTAGTGTGATTTCGTTAATTTAATGAAAGCTAAGAACAGGGAATTCTAAATATAGCTTAGGAAATATAATTATAGAAACGTTAAGTACGTCTAAATGAAAATACTCCCATTTCATTTGGGTCCTATTTCAAAACCCTTGGGTAGAAAACAATTGTCCGACATTATTTTAAGTACCTAGTACCTACTTGATGAAATGGAATATTTGTCGTTGACAGACGTCTTAAGATTTAAAGACTAAATTGTACTGTCGTACGCGTAAAATTTAGAAAATGTTCCCCATTTTTGTAACACTTTTTACTACTGCTTCTCTCCTATTAGTCACAGCGTGATGTTATATAACCTATAGCCTTCCTCGCTAAATGGACTATCCATCACTGAAAGAATTTTTCAAATCGGACTAGAGGTTTCTGAGATTAGCGCGTTTAAACAAACAAACTCTTCAGCTTTTTATTATTAAGTATAGATTTATACAACTTTTTATTAACATTTTAACTTATAATAAAACAAATGTTTTAACAATCTTTAAAAGATATTTTTTTATGTATGTCCCTATGTGAGCTTAAATCTTCAATACTACGCAATGGATTTTGATACGTTTTTAACACGCTTAT
Organism: Orgyia antiqua; assembly: GCA_916999025.1. Taxonomy (NCBI): domain Eukaryota; kingdom Metazoa; phylum Arthropoda; class Insecta; order Lepidoptera; family Erebidae; genus Orgyia; species Orgyia antiqua. Next base: position 36,092,227 of record OU779865.1, on the reverse strand, counting down.
ATTACGTTCGGTACGTATCTATTAATGTATTCATCTATATAACAGAATCTTTGAAAGAGATTTTCACTTATTTGCTTTAGTCAGATTAATAAAAAATTTTGCATACATATCAAGAACCGATGACGATGTAAAATTTAAAAAAATAATCTGCATTTTCGAGCGGGTTTTTATTGTTTCTAACCAAGCAAATTATGAATAGATAGTTGCCCGTGTGGTGACGGATTAAGAATACAAGTGTCACCACCCCATCTCCTCCCGAGGGTGCTGTAAATGTCAGCTAAGGGATATTGCACACGGATAACATCCTCTGTGAGACGGAAAACTCGAAAATAAACCCTGTATCAATACGCTTGGTCAGCGCGGCACAGTAGACTATATTCCCTCCCAAAGTGGAGGAGGCCCGAACCCAACAGTGGGACGTAAATGGGCTGAAGAGAGAGAGTGGTTCAATGGTTTTATAAGGTATTTTTATTTTTTAAATACAACGCGTACGTAGTATCGGGCAACAACTAATATTTAATATAAATAACACAAACTTATAAGAGTATATGTATGATTGAACAGAAACCTATGAAATAAGAAAGGCTTCTATAAATGAAATCGTATCACGATGTTTGTAAATGATTGTTATGTGTCATAAGGAAATCAAATATAATATGATTGTATAATAACTAAAGTACTGACCAGACAAGAAACTTCGTGTTCAACATCACGCCTTTTTACCTTGGGGGTTCGCAGAGATCACGGATTTATAGGACAGAGTGTCTATGGCCACATCACTCACCCGGTAACTAATACAATCTATATTAATATTAAAAAGCTGAAGAATTTGTTTGTTTGTTTGAACGCGCTGATCTCAGGAACTACTCTTCCGATTTGAAAAATTCTTTGACTGATGGATAGTACATTTATTGAGGAAGGTTAGAGGCTATATAACAACTCGCTGCGACTAATAGGAACGTACTATGAGTAAAAAATGTTGCAAAAACGGTTTTTTTTTAATTCTACGTTATAAGTATCGGGCAACAGTTAGTTATAAATAACCACAAAATATACTAAAAATAAACACCAAGTATAAATAATGCTATGACCATCAATCAATTTATACTCAATTAAACAAAAGAGGGTTAACACCCTCGTCACTTCAAAACTTACCTTATACTATTAAAAACAAGACTCAATATTGAGTGTGCTATGTTAACCCGTTGAATACCGTATTAATTATATTGACTGCAGGATGCCAGTTATAAAACAAATGGGTACAAACATTAATTTCATTAACCAATGACATAAAAGAGAGGTATTATTGAAACTAATGCATTAAGCTGTATCATCAGCACACTTTTTAAATTTTGAGTAAATATTCCGGTATATTTACTCAAAATGATCTGATCATTGATTCAATCAAATTATGAAAAAGAGAAAAAAACATCCGTGGATTTATTACCAGATACAAAAATCTAAATAAAGTCATGGAAATGTCTTTAGATTGTAGTAGATGTCGCTCTATAGTCTTCAAACAAATAAACAAACTCTTCAGCTTTATAATATTTGTATAGACATCAGATATAGGTACTATAGCTGACACCACTGATATTGACTTTGAAACATTTCTCAAACTATTTCTCTCTTTCTCTCCAGCCCATTAGAGGGTACTGTACTCCTAACTTAGGTATTTGCCTTAGGCATTACTATCCCTATTCCCGAGCACCGTGCTGAAACGGACAAATATAGCTGAAACAGATTTTACCTACGAATTCTTTGAAAAAAGAAACGTTTAGTTTATATTCTGTGGTTTCGTACTCCCATTTTTACTTCGCGAAACTTAAAGCGATTTTAATTTTTTTTACGCTATATTATAGATGAAGAGTATATCTATGCTTGTATCACTTTCTTTTTTGGTAAAACGTTACCAAATGTGTGATAGACGCTGCAACTTTAACTAAAGAAAACCGAAAAATCGGGATTTTCGGATGGTCATATTTCTTTTAGTTATTATGTATTGAAAAAAAGAAAGTGACAGAAGCATGGATATACTCTTCATCAATAATATAGCGTAGAAACAATTAAAATCAGTTTAACTTTCGCGAGGAAAAAACGGAAGTACGATACCCATATTTTTGTATACAGCATAATTTGGTATCGTGCCCTCCCATCCCACTGTTGGGCACGCACCTCCTTCACTTTAACAAGGAATATGGCCTGCTATGCCGCGCTAACCAACCAACCAACGTGTTGGCATAGGTTTCATTTTCGAGTTTTTCGTTTCTCATAGAGGATGTTTTCTTTGTATAATATTTCTCCTGTGTATTTCTCAAATAATAACATCACAAATATTTAAATTATAATCATTTCCCAGCAATTTATACAAAATAATTTCCTTCCATTGTTTGAAATCTAATCATGAATATTACTTTTAAGGTATCTTTAGTAGCTATTTCTGTAAAATCTCTTATTATAATTTCAACAATAAGATAACATGCCTTGTACAAAATGAATAGTAAAGATAATAAAGCTTCACTTACAATAAAGATAGAAATAGAACATAAATAGTTACATTTAGAACAAGACAATAATATATCTTTATGAATGAACTACCTCTTCTCAGGCAGAAACAATAATTTTAATAACCCTATGTTCAAGAACAGGCTAAATATACGAGCTGGACTTACCCACGAGCGGTCCCGTATCATTATCGTTATAAAATATTCATCATCATTATACTATACTATCATACATAAAATCATATCGTTTAAATAATAATAATAAATAAATATTCAGAGACATTTCACACAACGTCCTCTGGTCCCAAGTTAAGCTTATATGCTTGTGTTATGCGGATAGAACACATATGCTACTTTTTTGTAAATACATACTTGTAATACATAGAAATACAAATTTGTATTACAATTAGAAAAATCACACATATGATTGTCCTGAGCGGAAATCGAAACCGTGACCTCTTGATCGGCAGTCCTTTACATGAACCACTCAACCACGGGACTCGTCATAAATAAGGCTAGAAACAGTGCTCGACCAACGACGGTAAGCGCTAATGGTCGGTTTAGCTGTAGGGTATCATCAAGTTAGACTGAAAACATCTGTTGTATGGGAACCCCCTTAGATATTTATTATGTTCTGGTTTTTCGGGTTCCGTAAAAGGTGATACGAGACCGTATAACTGAGTCTTTGATGTCCGTTCGTTTGTTAGCAGCCGAAAATTTAACAGTTTATGTAAGTATATCAGTTGATGATACAATAACAAATACTCGTAATTATTATTCTCCTGCCCTGATCCCGTTATTCAAGATTATTAGGGGTCGGTATGATGAATATATTATGATAAATTGTGATAATAACGGTTGACTGGTTGTTATTATTAACATTTCTTGTAGTAGCGACAACAGAAATTAAATAATTGTGCTTTTAACCGTCTAGCTGTTAATCTTTATGTGGTGCAGCATCAGTTAGTCAGTCAGTCGGTTAGTCAGCTTTCTCATTAACCAACTTTAAAAAAAGGAGGAGGTTCTGAATTCGTCTGTATGTCTTTTTTTTTGTTTTTTTTTATGTTTGTTACCACTAACTTTTAACTGGGCGAAGTGATTTTGATAATTCTTTATTAATTTGAAAGTTGTTCCCGTGTGGTCCCATTGGCACCAGCTCCTCAGAATCGAAGAAAACCCTTAAATTTCAAAGGCACAAGTTTGTTCAACCTTTTTTAAAACCAATTCCTATATATTTTTATTATAGACTAGTGGTCTTATTCATAATGACTTATCGGAGGTTTAAAAGTCCGCTAAAATAGGTTCGCGAAAATAGTCAAAACTATTATAATATAACTATTCATATATATTATAACTATTCATAATAGTCTTTTTACGCTAAACGTTTATTATCTCTCCGATGAAATCTCCGTTTAAACCTCGGATAAGTCATTATGAATAATACCTTAGGACGTGAATGGGCTGGAAAGAAAGGTAGATATGTAGCATTATTTTGTTGATAATGATATGAATGTGTTTTATTTACGTGTATTCGTTTAATAATGGAAAGAGATGAAATAGCAGAACACTTCAGATCACATGACCGAGATATGTTCAACAAGTAATGAAATACCTAGGACATTTAATTTAGACATTCTTAGGAAATGCTTGTGATATATTATCTACAATAGTGAATAGGATATTGTTAATAACATCTATTATATAAATGAGAAGAGTGACTGACTGACTGGACGATGCTGTACCTCATAAACGATGACAGATAGACAGTTCAAATTTGCAGATATGTATACTAACATAATAAAGCTGAAGTGTTTGTTTGTTTCTTTTAATCTCGGGAACTACTCGTTCGAAATAAAAAAAGATGTGTGGCACTCGAGGACTGCCGCGGTAAAGCTATTGCATAGCATTTTTTTTCAACTTATGTATTTATAATTATTTATTTTATTTATACAAGAATCTACATACCGTAAACTAAAATAAGATTATATATAATCTTTATATATATAAATCTTCTGTACGTGTGTTTGTAATTGAACTCCTCCTAAACGGCTGGACCGATTTTGATGAAATTTGTATCCTATATCCTAACATTTGTATGACAAAACAACGTTTGCCGGGTCAGCTAGTAGTATTATAATATTGGTACCAGTTCTACGAGCACAGCTGAACTTGGGGCCAAGTCTGCCATTACAATCTTGTCATAATGATCAGTCACTGATTGCATAGTGGCGAATTTTACCAAGTTTGGTAGTCTACTTAGGGCATTATTGAAAATCAGCGTTGGGACGACATCTCACGTCGCCCCAACAAAGCTGAGTAATGTACTTTTTTCGCCACAGTGACTATGGGCTTAGCGTTAGAATATATAGATTTAGTTTTAGTTTTGTAGAAACAGTTTTTAACTTTTTTTAATTTTGTTGATGTATTGCTTAATGTGCTGGTGGCTTGAAATAAATAATTTTTCTTTCTTTCTTTCTTTTTTTTTTAATTATTCAGGACATTTCACACAACGTCCTCTGGTACCTCTGCCAGAATACGGATAGACTACATATACTACTTTTCTTTTGCAAATACATACTTATAATACATAGAAAACACCCAGGCGCGGTACAAACATTTGTATGACATTTATGGATATCACACAAATGATTGTCTCAAGTGGGAATCGAACCCGCGACCTCGTGATTGGCAGTCCATTACATAAACCACTCCACCACGAAGCCCGTCTTTCTTTCTTACTCTTAATTTTTTGTCATAAATGACGCCATAATGGCGTCACTGACTGGTCAATATAACAACTTTGTATTAGCAGACTTGAGGCCCTTAACTAAAATGAAATGGCATAATTTTATTAATTGGCTATTTGTACATTTGTTTATTAAATAAAGTCGTTAGTGTATAGTATATTCTCCGTGTAGTGACGGATTAAGAATACAAGTGTCACCACCCCATCTCCTCCCAAGGGTGCTGTAAAAATCAGCTAAGGGATATTGCACACAGATAACATCCTTTGTGAGAGACGGAAAACTCGACAACAAACCCTGTACCAACACGACTGGTCAGCGCGGCACAGAAGACCATAATCCCTCCAAAGTGGAGGAGGCCTGTGCCCAACAGTGGGACGTAAGTGGGCTGGAGAGGGAGTGTATAGTATTATACCTACAGATTTTCTAATAAAATATTTCTGTTAACATTGCCGAATTGTGTTATTGACAAAATCATTTTTCATTTTTTAGTTTAGTTAAGTTTAGTAGAATCGGCACCAATATAGTAGTATTTTAATGAATGTTACTTTTTTCCTTCTCTACAGCTCGGCTTGACTCTACGCAATAAATTGTTTGAGTAAAATTTTTAAATTACTTTTTCCGCTACTGTTTCTCAGTTTTAATTTACTTCAGTCTCATAATAGAAGCTTTAACTTTGTACTTTACTATGTTACGTAGAATAGAACATTAAAAATATATAAGTTCATTGGGATTTAGGACGTAGTTGGTCTGTAATTGATTTCAATTTACGATACACACATTGGGTTTGATTTTAAACATGTTTTTTCACTATTTTATACATTTTTCCTTACTTATATTCCCTGCCATCTCTTTATATTATCTGATTTATTATTTATTTAAGCGACAAATCCTCTAAAATAAAATTAGAGCTGTTTTCAAAACGCAGTAGTCATCTATTTAGCCTGTATGTATAGTATGTCAGATATGTATACATCCACACCATCAAGCATTTTCTCTTTCAAGCTGAAACATGTTTCTTTTGTAATATAGATATACATACATTCACTACTGTACAATTGTAAGTGCTACGGGTCTCTAAAGGGCATCAAATATAAGATCAATTGATATTTATGTTATTCGATTGTCCCACACATTGGACGTATCCTATCCTCAAATATGCAAATAAGTATTATATCCATACTTTTGTAAGAAAAGCATCAGTTTATCATGCTTAATTTGGGATCAAAGTACTTCACATAAAACATCCGTGAATACATATTTATTAACCTTTATTATGTGGAGATATGAAAAAAAAATAATTTTATTCTGAAGATGAATAAAATATGAAATTTTATCATAAAAGTAATATAATGCAAGAAAATTCCGCTATTTGTACAATATTCCCTTTTACCTTGAGTTTTTTGAGAGGAAATTCTAATAATCCTTTGTTGTAGGTGTTTCTGTCGTTTCGATTCGCTTCCAGTTCTTAAAAGCTTTAATGTTACAAGATATTATTGTATTTCGTAGCGAAGTGAAAGGAGGTAAAGGAAATATTCTAGTACGCCTACACTGGTACCGATTCGACGTCTGCAACTAAACTAAACGTAACTAAAAAATTTTACATAAACATATATTTATTTCTCTCAAAAAGGTACAGATTTACATAATAGAACATGTACAAAATAACAACCTTATTGAGAGCTGGAGTCTGTACTAGGCTCCAAGGCCTGTATAACAAATCTCCAGGCTCCCTCCAAAACACAGAAACACAATTTTTTACACGCTTTATATTAGCGTCACCTGTATGTTTGTTTGTATGTTTGTTTGTATGTTTGTTTGTATGTTTGTTTGTATGTTTGTTTGTATGTTTGTTTGTATGTTTGTTTGTATGTTTGTTTGTATGTTTGTTTGTATGTTTGTATGTTTGTAACCGACTCCTTTGGACGCTATTTTGACCCACTTTAGACGGTCAGATTCTATTCAAATTTTGCACACCTGTCAAAGACCGATGACAATACAATAATTCGATTAAATAAAGCGTGTTTTTTAGTTTTTTTAAACTATTTTTATTATTAAAAGTAACATTAATATTTGGGTGTAAAATTAAACAGTTACAAAGAGAGAGTAAATAGGTACAATATACTTCTTATTTCTAACATGCGATTTATAATTATAGTTAGTAATTGTTTGTGAGCCTGTATAGTGTGTGTGTGTGTGTGTGTGTGTGAATGTGTGATTGTGTATCTCTGTGTGCGAGTACAACCGTTACAATAGTCATAGCAAATTATAAAAATAAAAAATAAAAGTTGATAGTAAAGTAATTTATTAATTTTGCAATTGACATGCTATGCTTTTACTTAATAAATTGAATTATGGTTCAAGTCCCGCTTGCGGTAATCACTTTTTCCACCATAATTCAATTTATTAAGTAAAATTGATACTGTCAATAATTCATTTCAACAATGTTAAAAGAACTTTCTATTATAAAAACTGTGTTATAAAGGCTTCCAGTTATAATTAAAATAATTGCAAACAACGAAATAGCACATATTTGATATATTAACACAATAAATTTTAGTAAAGTTAAGGTTAGTTGTGCACTTGAATCGGTACCTCTGTTTCTCAAAGAACAACGTACGTACTTTTATTACTATCATTATTCAGCATTCACTGACTACAATTTATAAAGATCTTTTTCATAGACGCTAATATTAGCAGTCTTCTTTTGTGTAGGTACATTATCAATTCGCTTCATACCACAGGGTATACAGCGTGAAACAAATCTCCTATTGAAACTCGGCATTCTTTAGGTCATCACTAATGACTACGTGAAGTTAGAAATTAACTTGCATTATAATTTAATACGATTTTTGATGTTGTAAGTTTTTGCAAAATTTTTGCGTTACGCAACCCTAATCAGCTGTTTTTCTGAACTCTATTTGACCTAATAGTGATCATGTCCCGTAATAGAGATTAACGTAAAATGCCTAACTGCTCATTGCCTCTGTGAGGAAAATTGTTTAAAAATTTTCCATGATGGTGAAGTAAATTTTTTGGATGTTGATGGAAGGAAAGCGAGAAGAAGACAAAAAATGTACGAATTTTGTGATGGGTTATATGACCGAAAAAGGAATGAATAATTGCATGACGAAGATGACGAACGTGAATTAAAGAAAAGTTAAGTTGCCACTACAAGTAAAATGTGACGAGGGGAGGGAAGATATTGACAATTTAAATTTAAAAAAAAAATTTCAATCTGAAAATTAATGATGATTTATAATTTTGCATAAAATTATGTTAGGTAAAAAAGTAAAGCCACTGTCCACTCTGAATTATTTAATCATTTTTGACGAATCGTGTCACTTTATAGCCAGGGTTGTCTAAGTAAAGAAATTTTGAAAATAATATAAGTTTTTTGTAAGAAATTTTAATTGTTTTTAGGGTTCCGTACCCAAAGGGTAAAAACGGGACCCTATTACTGAGACTTCGCTGTCCGTCCGTCCGTCCGTCCGTCCGTCTGTCACCAGGCTGTATCTCAAGAACGGTGATAGCTAAAGAGTTGAAATTTTCACAGATGATGTATTTCTATTGCCGCTATAACAACAAATACTAAAAATAAAATAAAATAAATATTTAAGGGGGGCTCCCATACAACAAACATGATTTTTTTACCGTTTCTTGCTCGATACTAATAACGTTGCCTTATGTTGCATAGATAATGGTAAGGAACCCTTCGTGCGCGAGTCCGACTCGCACTTGACCAATTTTTTTCTAATTGATTTATTAAAATTTAATCTCAGGTACCACTGTTCCGATTTGAAAAATTCTTGCAGTCTTGTATAGTACATTTATCGAGGAAGGCTATAGGCTATATAACATCACGCTGCGACTAATAGGAGCGAAGCATCTGTGAAAAATATTGTAATACGTGCGCACGAAGTCGCGTTCACGTATTTTCATTGACCGTATTCTTTCAAATGTAATAACAGTGTGTATTCATCAACAACAGAGTTATTTATTCGTAGAACTGAGAATGTATTTTGGTTGAATCATCGATCAATGTACGAGGGATAAACGTAACATTATTTATGAGCTCCGGGAGTATGTTGTGGTGACGGGAGGGGGTATAATTTATTTGGAATTCCAATGAATTTATTTGTAAAATATAATTTTCGAAACTCGATAAATATTATTCCGTGTTATTAAATATTAAAATGTTATTTTTAGGGTTCCGTACCCAAAGGGTAAAAACGGGACCCTATTACTGAGACTTCGCTGTCCGTCCGTCCGTCCGTCTGTCACCAGGCTGTATCTCAAGAACGGTGATAGCTAGAGAGTTGAAATTTTCACAGATGATGTATTTCTATTGCCGCTCTAACAACAAATACTAAAAATAAAATAAAATAAATATTTAAGGGGGGCTCCCATACAACAAACATGATTTTTAGGGTTCCGTACCCAGTATCTCAAGAACGGTGATAGCTAGACAGTTGAAATTTTCACAGATGATGTATTTCTATTGCCGCTATAACAACAAATACTAAAAATAAAATAAAATAAATATTTAAGGGGGGCTCCCATACAACAAACATGATTTTTTTACCGTTTCTTGCTCGATACTAATAACGTTGCCTTATGTTGCATAGATAATGGTACGGAACCCTTCGTGCGCGAGTCCGACTCGCACTTGACCAATTATTTTTATTATAAGTAATGCAAAATTAAATATACATATTCTTACCGGGACCAAGTAGACTTGTTAACACGCTGTTATTTACTTCATTTGTATCTATTTAAACAAGTTTTTCGCTGACACGAATAAGTCAGATTTATCTAAAATTTAGCTAAATTGGCGTGGTTTTTTTATATTTGAAATATTTTAACTATTAGTTTTTGAACTGCCTATAAGATTAAAGAAGAATTTTGCAAATTTCATAGCATGGTTTTGTAAGAAATACGAGTAGTTAACAGTCTGAGATGTAATTTATTAATTTTGCAATTGACATGCTATGCTTTTACTTAATAAATTGAATTATGGTGGAAAAAGTGATTACCGCAAGCGGGACTTGAACCCACGACTTCGGAATACCGTTCCGTAGCTCTTCCAACTGAGCTTATTGCGGTCGTTCAAGTCCCGCTTGCGGTAATCACTTTTTCCACCATAATTCAATTTATTAAGTCTGAGAGGTTTTTATATTATAGAATAGCCATCACATAACAAAATTTATTAAAAAGATATTCGGATTCTGACTATATATTCATGTAATCCAGTAGGTACCTACTAATCTCAATAAATTAACTATAAACAAGTAACTATAGGTACAAGTAGGTATAATATGCTATATTATCGCGGTCTCTTTGATGTAGGCTGCAAGAATGTGAACTGTATGAGCTATGGGCTTTTAATGTCCAGATGTTGATATATGGTTTATTTTTAATAACAATAACCCACTAGTCCATTCTTGGTAATCATATTGTTAAAAACATATTTTACGCTATTATACTTACGTGAGAATATTGAGAATATTGAGAATATTGAGAATATTGAATATTGAGAATATTGAGAGTTTTTGTTTCATAAATTTACTAAACCAATTTATATGTTAGCTTGATATGTAAGTTTAACCAAATATTATGCTTAGCATGATATATACCTACTCGCAAAAAACATTTATAACATATTCTGGCCTTTCTATATCCACCGCTGGACATAGGTCTCCCCCATAAACACGCAAAACATTTTTAAAATTGTGTATTTAGTTTTTTTTTTTTCAAAATTTTGCGTGCGTCTGAGTGTTTACTATGTATCATATGTATGTATTCACAACATGAAAGTAGTTTATGTATTCTATCTGTATTCTGGTACCCATAGCACAAGCATAGAAATATAGCTTACTTTGGGACCAGAAGACATTGTGTGACATCCATGAATACTTATTATTTATTTTTAGTAGTTTATGTATTATATTCGTATTCTGGTATCCATAAGACAAGCATATACTCGTATGCTTGTCTTATGGATACTAAGCAAGCTAAGCTTATAAGCTTGCGACCAGAGGACGTTGTGTAAAATGTCTATAAATATTTATTTATTATTTATCTATTATTTATTATAATTTGCAAGAGAGCGAGAGTTAGTAACCATCTATTTTTTATACACCTAACCCCCTAAGTCATAGTTACTTTGCAGTAAATACCCGATTTGCGATTGAAATATTAACTTCGGACTACAAACAAAAAAACACGACTGAGCATGGCAGCGATAATGTTAGAAAGTCAACGCATTATTAAAAATCAAATTACACAACATAGCGTTTATATTATATTACAAAAACTCTTTTACAAAGATATAAGGTTATTCTTTATCGAATAAAGCTTATTGTCCAAGTTTGGGTTACTCTGAACGAGTTTACATTTGTCTAAGAAAATTTTATTCATAACTCGACTCAATAATATCTTTAAGTAAATTTGCTGAATTAATTTTGAAAACTTTTATCTTTATCTTAAAAGTATTTTCTTAGACTAAATATTTAAACCAAAATATAATTTCTGCCAGGAAATTAAATTGCGAAAACATCTTCTCGACAAACATTTCATTATATTTTCATGGAAATTTAGAAATGAAAGGATTAATATGATTTTTCTTCTTTGTTATTTCATAACTCTATATTTTGACATTGACCTTGACTTTTTTTGAAGGTCACCATTGATGTCGAATCAAATTTATTTATTTGTTTACATTATTTTACATGCTGGTATGGATAAAATAGATAGGCTTTTTATATGCTTTTTGGAAGCACAATATAGCGTATAAATATTAAAATGTCCTTCACAAGGGTCAGATTCCAACGTGGACGTTTCACAATCTTCTTTGGTCCCAAACTAAGCTTATATGCTTGTTGTATACAACTTTTTTTTTGTAAATACATACTTATAATACATAGAACACACCCAGATGATTCTCAGGAGATAACCATCAGATCCTGACCTGGTGCCAATGGGACCACACGGGAACCACCAGCTTTCAAATCAAAAAAGGATCATTAAAATCGCCTCGCCCAGTTAAAAGTCATGTGGTACACAACGTAACAACCATATTGTACAAACATAACATACATAATACATATATACATAATCATAATACATATATACAATACATAACATACATTGTAACAAACATATTGTAACAAAAAAATAACGAAACATACAGACGAATTGAGAACTTTCTCCTTTTTTTAAATTCGGTCAATAAAAAGTAGCAGTTCTTCTCAGTTTTATTTTATATCAAATGATTTTTATATTACTCAACTATAAACTTAAATAGTAATGATGAAAGAAATGGCGTATTCAGTAAAACATATTGTTTGTTATTCTTTAGCTATAAATTAAAGATTGAGCGTGCAGTATAATCTCGCAAATATATTGTATTTGATGTAAATAAGTCTGTTTTGTGGTTATTAAACATGCAGAATAGATTCAAATAACTATTTACGACGGTGACGGGCCTCGTGGCTCGAGGTCGCGGGTTCGATTCCCGCTCGGGACAATCATTTGTGTGATTTTTCTAATTGTCATACAAATTTTTGTGCTGCGTCTGGGTGGTTTCTATTTATTATAGGTAGGTATGTATTTACACATGAAAAGTAGTTTATGTATTCTGTCCGTATTCTGGTATCCATAACACAAGCATATAAGCTTAGCTTGGAACCAGAGGACGTTGTGTAAAAAATGTCAATGAATATTTATATTTATTTATTACTAGCTGTTGCCCGTGACTTCCTACGCGTGAAATTTAGAAATTAAATCTTAACAAACAGAAGTTTACTATGACAGACGATAGATGGCTTGTACCGTTTTTAAAATCACGCTATAGTTTCGTTTGACACATTAACACTTAAGCTCGTCAAAATTTCTATAGTTTCATCAACTCGTTTTCACATTTATCAATTAGTTTGGATTAGGATATTTATTTTGTGTCAGTAAGAGTTGGGCTCGCACTAGAGGTGGGTCGATAACAGATTTTCCGTTAACGAAACGTTAACGTTGATTGGAATTCGTCAACTAGTTGATCAACTAGTTAATTTCGTTAACGTGTTAACGTACAACTTCAACGTTTAATTTTTTTTGGCAGTCGTTGATTGAACCCCTAAACAAGTCCCTGGATGCCGTTCCATTCCATATTTAAATAGTTCTAACAGTTATTCTTTCTCTCTCTCTCCAGCCTACTAACGTCCTACTGTTGGGCACGGGTCAGATCACGGTCTACTATGCCGCGCTGACCAGGCGTGTTGACCACAGGATTTGTTTTGGAGTTTTCCTTCTTTCACAGTTGATGTTATCTGTGTACAATATTCCTTAGCTGGTTTTTACAAAACCCTGAGAAGGAAATGGGGTAGTGACACTTAATATGTCACCACGATTAGGACACTATAAAAAAATATATTCATGAACATTTCAGACAACGTCCTCTGGTCCCAAGCTAAGCTTTTATGCTTGTGGTAAGGGTACCAGAATACGGATAGAATACATATACTACTTTTCTTTTGTAAATACATACATAAAATACATAGTAAACTATATAGCTAGCTTTCATATATTAACAATATATTGTAAAATCTACTGTAACCTATTGTGTGCGGATGGTCCTCACACTATTTGGGTAACAGCTACGTTTTTTGTAAAGTTGGGCTGCAACGTCTAAAATATTCAGAGACAATGTGGAAGCTTACCTCTGGATATGTACGATCCTATGTCCAAGCCTGTCCAGCGCTGGGTACACCGCTGAAGTCTCGCCGGCCGGCACATAAAGTACTTGCTTGTAATAGTTTATTAATGATTTTATATATTAATTCCACTTTCCTCACGATTAAAACGTTTATACACACACACACCCCGAATAATGTTTATACAGATTTGCACTCGCGATGGCTTTGTTGTACTTTCAAAGTTTTACGAATTTTCTTCATACTAAAACGTATTAACCCTTTTTGAAATCCATTCGAATGTCAACGTCTTGACCGATGACGCAGTGTTGCCGCGAAATGGATGCGGCTTGTCATTGGACGGAACGTATGGCGTGACATATACGCCCTGCCATTGGTTAACTCCCAACAATATCATAGAAAATTCCAGATCGTTGCAAATTAAAGCCCAACATATGATAAAAGGCGGGAAGATTTGAAATTCGAATAGAAATAGATTACGGTTACGAAACATTCCGCCCACCAAAATACACTTGTGTATTTTCTATTCAGGAAATAAACTAAAGAATAAATGTAATCTAAATTGATGAAGGCATTTGAACTAAAACTACTTAAATCTACTATAACGTATAATGAATTTTCAAGACTATGCGATTTGGTTAGGTAAAGGACAGAGCTTAGCTAATGGCCTAGTAAGTTGAGATCCATCCGCGGTACGCACTGTAGCGATACGTATGATTCCGTCCGGGCTAGGGTGTAGTTTTAGTACGCGTGCAAGAGGCCAATGTAATGGCATTGCATTCTCAGTTTTTAAAATAACGACTGTTCCTATGTCAAGTGGCTTAGAATGTTTTGTCCACTTAGCGCGTTGAGTTAGAGTTTGAAGGTACTCGTTTTTCCAACGATTCCAAAAATCCTGTTGAAAACGCTGAATGAGTTGCCAACGATCAAGACGATGTATATTAATAGAAGTTAAGTCTTCATCAGGAACAGACGTTAACGGTTCCAGCGTTAAAAAATGACCAGGGGTCAGAACGCTTAAATCGTTGGGATCAGAGCTCAATGGACAGAGCGGTCGCGAATTAAGCATGGACTCAATTTGAACGAATACAGTTGTTAACTCTTCAAAAGTTAGAGCTTGATCACCTACGATACGGTAAAGATGCGTCTTAACGGCTTTTATTTGAATTTCCCAAACTCCACCAAAGTGAGGACTCGAAGGCGGATTGAAACGGAATTCGATGGTTTCACTTTGAGCGGCTGAGTGCATGAGTGAATTAAGTTGATTACTCGCGCCTTTGTAATTTGTACCACAATCAGAGAGTATTATACTGACTCTACCGCGACGGCCTACGAATCGACGAAGAGCGGCAAGAAACGCGTCAGCTGAGAGGTCAGAGACGGCTTCGAGGTGCACAGCCTTCGTGCTGAAGCAGACAAATAGACAAAGATAAGCTTTACCGATTTTAGCACCGCGATGTTTACCAAGTTTAATACGGAAAGGACCGCCATAGTCAGTACCGACGATAGAGAACGGTTTTACTTGATTTACGCGAGTTGCAGGTAGATCACTCATGTACGGTTCGAGCGGAGTAGGTTTCAGTTTATAGCATTGCAAACACTTTGACAAACAATGACGAATAGCACGTTTAGGAGAGAGGATCCAGAATTGTTGTGTCAAAAGGTATTGCATCGTGTTAATACCGGGATGACAGTTTTCACGGTGAAAGGCTTCGATGATAAGGTACGTTAATCTAGAGTCGCGGGGAAGTAGAGCAGGGTGTTTGTGTTCAAACTCGAGTCCGGATCGGACTAGCCGACCGCCCACCCTGAGAACTCCGTGGGAGTCCAGAAACGGGTTCAACTTACGCATTTGTTTTGATAAAAGGCTGTTAGATTGAATTTGATGAATGTCATTCGCAAAATGAGTTGATTGAACGTGCTTGACGATAGTCGTTAGCGCGTCATGAAGCTCTGAGCGTTTATGAATGGGAGAAGAGCAGCGTTTACGTCTATTACGAATGAAGTCTAAGAATTTTAGCCACACGCAAATAATGCGTTGGATTTTACGAAGGGACGAATAACGGTCGAATAACAAGTCTATAAACGAGACGGTTAAGTCATCATGTGTGAAGAGCGCACGCAGCGTTCTCTCTTCACTTTCAAGAACGGTTTTGTCGGGAGCTTCATCTGAGCCTGTAGGCCAAGAGACAGACGGTTGGGATAGCCACTTAGGGCCCGCCCACCATAACCTATTGTCGGCAAGAGCTGACGGAAGCTGACCGCGGGAGACTACGTCCGCTGGGTTCTCTTCGGAGGCCACGTGACCCCAGCGAGCATCTGGAACGACGTCTAGAATGTGACCTACGCGATTCGCGACGAAGGTCTTCCAACGTGAAGGGTGAGATCGCAGCCACGCAAGCACTACCGTGGAGTCTGACCACGCGTAGATACCGGTACATGGAAACACAGGTAAGTATAAATCCTTAACGAATTTCAGCAGATCGGCGAGGAGGACAGCAGCGCACAACTCGAGCCGAGGTAATGACGTCGATTTTGTTGGAGCGACACGACCTTTGGAATACACAAAAGAGACTTTTACGTTGTCGTAGATATCAACTGTGACTAAGTAGATTACTGCGCCGTAACCGGTTTCAGAGCTGTCCGAAAAACCATGAATTTCACACGATTTTATGTCTTTTACAGACACACATCGAGGTATCTGCAACGATTTCAAAAGAGGGAGTTCTTCGAGGTAACGATGCCAGAAGTTTACGATTTTTTCAGGAGGATCTTCGTCCCATCCTACACCAAGGATCCAAAGGCGCTGGACGAGAACTTTTGCCACAATAGTTAACGGAGAAAGAAAGCCCAAGGGATCATATACACGCGCGAGCTCGCTGAGTATACTGCGCTTGGTACATTTTTTGTTTTGTGGAGTCACTGCGAAGAAGAAGCTATCACTAGATGGGTCCCATTTTAGACCCAAAACTTTAAGGGTGTAATTTTCTTTTGCGTCTAGAGTGACAGGTGCGGTTAAGCAATGCTCTGGGGATAAGTCAGACAAAAGTTCGGGTGAATTGCTCGCCCATTTGCGAAGCTCAAAGTTCCCTCGTTTAAGAAGAGCAATAATCTCTGATTTGGTTTCATGAGCGGTTTCGAGTGTGTCACAGCCGGTTGCGACATCGTCAATGTATAAGTCCCTGGATAAAACTTTACTAGCAAGAGGAAAGTCATTACCTTCGTCAGAAATCAGCTGTTTGATAGTACGGCATGCGAGGAACGGAGCGGAAGACACGCCATACGTAACCGTATTGAGCTGATATTCCTGAACGGGTTCGTCGGGATTAAAACGCCATAGAATACGTTGATAGTCGCGGTCGTCGTTGCGTATAGAAATCATTCTATACATTTGTCGCATATCAGCAGTAAAAACCACGAAATGAATGCGAAAATTGAGAAGAATCCCGACTATATTCGTTTGAAGTTTAGGCCCTATTAGAAGCGAGTCATTAAGTGAGATGCCTCTGGCGTCTTTCGAAGAAGCATTATAGACAACGCGAAGCTTAGTTGTAGCCGAATCAGGACGTAAAACACAGTGATGTGGAATGTAATATTTTCCTTTTCTTAACTCTTGGATAGGAACTAAGCTCATGTGACCACTATCTAAATAGTCCTTCATGAAATCGTTATACTGTTTGTGTAAATCTGGATTCTTAACGAGTCGACGTTCTAGCGAATTAAAACAACGAAAAGCGACATCACGGGAACCTGGAAAGTATTGAACGTTTTCTTCCTTAAAAGGTAAAGAAACCACGTATCTACCCGTTGAATCACGAGAATGTTGCGAGACGAATATCTCCTCACAGCGTTCGTCTTCAGGAGTTAAGCGTTTAGAAGTATCGAATGATTCTAACTCCCATAAGCGTCGAATATCTTCGTTTAATTGGTCGTCTTCTTTGATAAGAAATGATTGAATGTCTTCCTCTTTACAGCCAACACCTCCCAGAAGTAGCCAGCCGAACACAGAATTAAATGCAGAGGGTTGCATGGGACCGCCGCTAACAGTACCAGGAAGCAAGAGCGAAGCAAACACCTCTGCGCCAAGAAGAAGATCGATAGGACCTGGCTGGTGACACTCTGGGTCAGCTAGCCGCAGGTCTTGCAGGTGATGCCACGATGATTTATCAATACGGGTGGATGGCATCCTGCCGCATATGGAAGGTAACGTGAATGCGTCGACGTTGAATAGAGGTTTACCATGAGCACCTACTTCGAGTCTGACTGTTCCTGAAACAGCAGAAGACGACTGGCCTAAGCCACGAACACGCCGAGAAGTGGGAGTACAATCTACACCCAAGCGTAGGGCAGCGCGTTCGGTGATGAAGTGTGCCTGGCTTCCCGAATCAATGAGGGCGCGAAACGATTGGAAGTTACCTAACGAATTACGAAGTTGAACGATAGCGGTTGAAAGTAATACATGTGAACTTTCACCTATATTTGTAAGTACACGGACTTGATCGGTCGTTTGACTACTCGAAGCGGATTGAGAAGAAGAAGTAGTCAAATTTTCGTTTTGGTGAAGTAGTGTATGGTGACGCTGACGACACTTCTGACATTTAAAAATAGATTTACACTCCTTCACACTGTGTGACGATTTGAGACAGTTGAAACACCAACGATGAGTTTTAGCGTAATCAGTCCGTTCAGAAACGGATAACTGTGCAAAGTCTTTGCACTGCATAAGAGAATGATTTTCTGAACAAAATGAACACTTCAATACGGATGGCGAAGGTGTCACTGGAACGGAGATCGAATGGGGCTTCGTATTATTGAACTGCAGCTTCGTATGATCGGACTGAGGCTTCGAATTATCAGTTGTATTGGAAAGAAACACAGAAGTTTGCTTTTGTTTGTTATTTGTTTTATTGTTGTTATTTAAATTAGATTTACTTTGAAATTGAAACCGATTAGAGTTACTTTGACTTTGTGAAGAGAAATGAGTATCTCGTATGAGCGCCTCGCATTTAGAATTTAAGAATTTCATTAATTCTCCGTATTTAGGCAACTCAGAACAAGTATACTTTTGTTCGAATAAACAACGCGTGTTAGAGTCCAATTTAGATAAAACTAAATAACATAGAATAAAATCCCATTTGTCAGTAGGTAAATTAACCCCTTTTAAAATATTTAAATTCTCGTTAATGAGATCTAGCGAGCGACGAAATTCGATTGGAGAATTTAATTTGAAATTAAGGTTTGATATTTCTTTCCAACACTCGAATGCGAGTTCGCGTTTATTTTGATATCGAGAGATAAGAGTTTGAAATGCTTCTTGGTAGAAACTACCCTGAACGGGGTAGGAACGTATGAGGCCAAGAGCGTCGCCAGAAAGACTCGATAAAAGATAGTGCATACGCTCAGTATCCGATAACGCTTCATTCGTATGTATCAATGAATTAAATATGTCATAGAACTCGGGCCAAGCCTTAATTGATCCTGAAAAGGTGGGGATAGTGATTTTAGGTAGCTTGATGTTGGAAACGCAAGAACGACCTAAGGCGCTTTCGAATGAATGGGAAGATTTTACTTCAGTTGGTACTAACTGTCTATGAATTATCATGATACCATAGTATATATCATCGAATTGTTCGCGAATTAAATCTTCCTCTTCCTCTTGATCGCTATCAATCACGCTCAGAATGTCAAAATGCGCTTCCTCAAAGTTGTTGCAATATTTTTGAAAAGACGAATAATGAACGAGAAACGAATCCAAATACGAGTCATCTTTCTTTGCCAACTCAGCTACTTCGAATGCTTTCTTTAAGCGGTTTAACGCAATTATACGTTTACGGCGCAATACAGGTAAATCAAGAACTGTGAAAACATTTTTATCTTCTTGGTTTTCCTTTTCTAATGACTTAGGCTTGGAACGGCGTCTCATAGTTACGTAAGACATATTAAAAAATAAATATAAATAATAAAAAATTATTTATCGAATAATACGAATGCGTCACGAAATTAAACAATTGAATTGAGAGAATAAAGTTAAACTAAAAACGATTATCAATTGTTTACGTTAAACAGTCAACCAATAGGAGCGCGAAGCGCGAGTGCATCGAATGACGTATAAGACGGCTAAATAATGTTGGTGCGTGCATACGTATCGAATTGAAGTAAATTAACGACCACTAAATTCTGTCGGGTTATACCGAACCGATTCGCATTAATAATGACGTATCCCGGTTTTCCTTTTTACAAAATAACAAATTTTCACAGGAATTTTGAACGCAATTAAACACAGAAAAATACAAATTTTAATGTTCATATGCCTTCGTAACTAACTTGTTATGTTATTCAAGCGGAATTGAATGCAAAAGATCAACGGAATGTCAGCCGGTAATGGCGGCAGAACGAAATTGTTAATAAAATTTATTTTAAATGGGCGCTAAATATACGATATTTTACGAGATGTGCATATAATTGCATAGATATCTAATGGAAAATAAGCCGATCTAAAGGGAATGGGTGCTTATTTCCCGGGTTTCGGCACCATAAAAATGTGTGCGGATGGTCCTCACACTATTTGGGTAACAGCTACGTTTTTTGTAAAGTTGGGCTGCAACGTCTAAAATATTCAGAGACAATGTGGAAGCTTACCTCTGGATATGTACGATCCTATGTCCAAGCCTGTCCAGCGCTGGGTACACCGCTGAAGTCTCGCCGGCCGGCACATAAAGTACTTGCTTGTAATAGTTTATTAATGATTTTATATATTAATTCCACTTTCCTCACGATTAAAACGTTTATACACACACACACCCCGAATAATGTTTATACAGATTTGCACTCGCGATGGCTTTGTTGTACTTTCAAAGTTTTACGAATTTTCTTCATACTAAAACGTATTAACCCTTTTTGAAATCCATTCGAATGTCAACGTCTTGACCGATGACGCAGTGTTGCCGCGAAATGGATGCGGCTTGTCATTGGACGGAACGTATGGCGTGACATATACGCCCTGCCATTGGTTAACTCCCAACAATATCATAGAAAATTCCAGATCGTTGCAAATTAAAGCCCAACATATGATAAAAGGCGGGAAGATTTGAAATTCGAATAGAAATAGATTACGGTTACGAAACACCTATGTTTACAAAATAAATATTGATTAATTGATTGATTGATATACCGTTCCAGAGCTAGCCTAGTGACAGATGAATGAACAAACGAGTCTCAGCAACAGTGTCCCATTTCACCTTTAGGTACCTACCTTAAAATAAAACATTCTGGTATATATTTATTGATACAAAATATATCAATGATATGTATTTAAGAACATTCAATTTCGTCTGATATTATAATAACTGTGACGTAAAGATATTCATTTAAAAATCAACACTTTATTAACATGAATGGTCGGAGTTAAAGACATAATTACCTTATTTATCACACAAATGTTTCCCAAAACGATGTTCAAATTGTAATGTGTGGGTAGTTATATATATTCACATTAAACGTTGATTTATATCTATTTTCTAGAATTTATATTTTAAAATTAAGTTTTCGAATTAATTTTGGTCAAATAAATTTGTTTTACTTGTAGAAGTGTAAGGTGAGTAATGTTATTAGCCATGATGATGATAGATAGATTGTACGTACACACATACATACAGAATACATTTTTTTTCCAAGAATTGATCTTGGTCTTGCAGTTATTAGTCTATGAATAAAAAGAATGCCAATGGTACAGAACAGATTTATTATTATGTTTTATTAATATCGAACCTGAACCCCCTTTCTAAAAATACTAGCATCTATCTATATGTTATAAAGCTAAAGAGTTCGAACGAGAGGCTATACAGGCTGCCCCAAAAGTCGACGTCAAGCCGAAGTCGCATGATAGGTAAGGTCATAACATTTATCAGAAAAATATTAAAAAAACTATATGATTTTTATTTTAAAATAATTGCAAAAAAAAATATTGAAAATGTACCAACCTGTAACAGTTTTTTCTTTCCTGTTGCTACTAATCTTTACTTTTTGACATTTTTTTTTACTTTTAATTTTTTTTATTTTTCATTTTTTTTTTTACAAATTACAGAAGCACTATTCAGGATGATAATCCTGAATAGTGCTTCTGTAATTTGTTACCTTAAAATCTGTGCTAACTGCTCCAGCTTGAAAGAAGATGTCATGTTTTGTAGAACCACGTTTCGAAAATCAGTTTTTCAATGTTGTGTAATTATTTTAAAAATAAAAAACATATTTTTTTAAATATTTTTCTTATAACTATTATGACTTTACCTATCATGCGACTTCTGCTTGACGTCGACTTTTGGGACATCCTGTATATTATCACGCTGTGACGAATAGGAGCTAAGCATCAGTAAAGATGTTGCATACGGGGAAAATTCCACCCGTATAAAGTATCCGGTAGCAGCTATATCAATTTAAATGTCTATTCATTTTTTCCATCACATTGACATCCAACTACTATACCTAAGATCTTGAAAATCTCCGAAATCCACTGCAACATAATTACTTTAATCCAGAGATAAGGGCAAGCAATATATAGATTAAGATCCCACTACTGGGTATGCGTCAGGTTGGTTAGGTATTCGGGACGTGACACAGCGCGCCACACAATGGAGAGTTACGCTGCCTGGCAGGCACAGCGTACGGCCCTCACCCAGGAGATAGGCGGGGAAAGCAGTAATCAATGCCATGCTTAACAGCGACAGGTGCTGGAAAGCGGTCGCCGACTTCAGTGAAGCCGTCATGAAGGAGGCTGCGGAGCGGGAGCGTGAAGCAGCTGCCCATGCAGACCTGCTCCGCCGAGCAAGGCCAGGGAGCAAGCGACGCGAGTACGCTCGTCTCCACCCCCCGCCTTAATGTGTTGTGACACTGGGTGTTGTGCCGCCAGGCCAACGTCGGGGTGTCAGAGAGAGTTCAGAACAGGGAACCTCAGGGGCGCTCTAGGAAGACGTGGAGAGCGCCGCAGTTAGGTTTAGTCGGTATTCCGTTCATCGGCGAGTCCGACACTACCCGCTCCTACCATGACGGTAGTGGCCGAGATGAAAGGAGCGGGTGTGCGTAAAGGCATTGCCCTGCAAAAAAAAAAAAATAGGTTTTCGGGACGTATTAACTTTAATTAATAAGGTGGGTTTTGTGCATCCTGTCTTTTACAGAGGATGTTATTTGCTGATATTATCCCGGAGCTGGCTTTTAGAGCACCCTGGGGAGGACTTGGGGCGATCCTGGTATTCTTAATACAATGCAACATAAAGTTATTATCATGTTAGTCATGACAGTAGCCAGGAGTCACACAACTATTTGTGTTACTTCTCCAACGAAAACGTCCTTTGAGAAGAGATAGGACTCTATTCAGAATTTACGATAAAAAGGAATGTGTTACTCAAATATACATTAATAATTCCATATTTCAGTCTTGGAGTTGTTGATAGATTGCTAGTTTCACTGCTTCAGTTATCCATTGGCGAAATTAGTTTATTTATATTATAGTTCTTTGAAGTTCTTACGCAAAAAGAAACAGTATATTTACTTATAGCGATGATATTAAGTGGTTTGCTGATATTGATGTTCGTTTGTTAGATAGTCTACAGTAGTCTACACAGATAGTGTATTTAAATCTATGTTTATAGTATAATGATTTAGAACAATATTTTATTGTTAAATGAAAAAATAAGAAGCAAAACAAATCGATGTGAGGTTTAAATAGAGCCAACTCATTTTGCAATCTATCGTATGAGAAGATTAAGAAAAACAGAAAGAAATTATAGACATTTTACACAACGTCCTCGAGACCTAATCAAAGCTATATTTCTACGCTTGTATTATGGGTACCAGAATACCGATATGTTACATACATTTGTAAAGACAAAGTAAATATAATCGAACGCACTACCACGTGAACGGCATCGGCAGTTCTTTGCATAAACTACTCCCCACGAAGCCTCCAAAAATAAAAAGAAGATTCGAAAAATACGCTAACATTTGGGTCTTTTGAGCTATTATAGGACTTTCCGAAGCTTTTAATTATTTAAAATATGCTTTTTTGAACTCTCAAAGATCCATGAAAGCAAATATACCAGTAAACTAATAACTATATGTATTTATGTTCTGGCACCACAGGATATTTTTATAAATAACAGCAACCGTCAATCAATTGTTACAAGGACTATAAGGAAAAAAACCAAGTTATTAGATCACCTTGAAGTTTAAGGAAATAAATATAAGCAATTGAAAGACCTCACTTAAGGGAAGTTGTACAAAATGAGAATCCAAAATACGTAGCATCTTTTAACAGACAACTCATTATTCCTGTCGTTCAATATAATAGAGCAAATTATTCGCTTCACGAATTACCTGGTAATATACTGTTTGAAATTTATTCGGGCGATACTTTGAAAACCTCAGCTTATTTATTAGAATAATTGGGCTAATGCAGACGATGGAAAATTTAAATTTATATTGAGCGAATTGAGTATCAATCATTATTGAAATTATTTTGGTAAAATATGACACACTTATCTCATTCCGATCATAATGATTTTTTACCATATTGACGAGCCTCGTGGTTGAGTGGTTTGTGTAACGGACTGCCGATCAAGAGGTCGCGGGTTCGATTCCCGCTCGGGACAATCATTTGTGTGATTTTTCTAATTGTCACACAAATGTTTGTACTACGTCTGGGTGTTTCTATGTATTATAATTATGTATTTACAAAAAAAAAGTAGTTTATGTATTCTATCCGTATTCTGGTACCCATAACTTGTGTTATGGGTACCAGAATACGGATAGAATACATATATATGTATTATATATATGAATATATATATCTAATATATAAAATTCACGTGTCACAGTGTTAGTTACCGTACTCCTCCGAAACGGCTTGACCGATTCTTCTCAAATTTTGCATACATATTCAGTAGGTCTGAGAATCGGCCAACATCTATTTTTCAAACCTTTTTTTAGTATGGCAAAACAACGTTTGCCGGGTCAGCTAGTCTTCTTATATATAAAATTCACGTGTCACAGTGTTAGTTACCGTACTCCTCCGAAACGGCTTGACCGATTTTTATGAAATTTTACATGCGTATTCAGTAGGTCCGAGAATCGGCTAACATCTATTTTTCAAACCTGTTATTTGTTTTTTTGTATGGCAAAACAACGTTTGCCCGGTCAGCTAGTATATATATATATATGCATATAAGATTAGCTTGGGACCAGAGGACGTTGGGTGAAATGTCCAAGTATATTTATTAAAAAAAAAATATTAAAAACAAACAAAAACCATATAAGTGGTAGCACTAGTTCTTAAGAGAAGGTTTGACTGGACTTAGTTTTAGGGAGTTGAAGAACGGAAATAATGTTCTTTTTTTGACTGAACTTGTAATGTTGTTGCTATGTCACTTTCGGTTGTCGAAGTTTTAATTCCCCTTTTCAGGATTTCGTACTAACCCTTATAGTCTCACTACGGTGTCCTTCAATCTGTCGGTCTGTCTGTCCGTCCATCAAACTTTTTGTACTCAGCAACGGCTGAAGGAATCAACTTGAAATCTATACAGTTTGTAGATTTATCCGGTCCGCTGCTGCAAAAAATATAATACAATCAACCATTTAGATCTACGAATTTACGAGTAACGGCCATATTTGAGCATTTTTTACTACTTGCAAATCTTAAATACCAGTATAATTTGTGCATGTTGTCGGTAATAAGAAATATAAAAAAATATTTTTTTGTTTCAGATAAATTCAAGATATTATTATGAAGAATTGAAGTAAACTAACAAAAATGGAGTCAACAGAAGACGAATTTTTGAGTATATGCCGCAACTTAACTGGTGAAGAAGCTCTCATTGGTGGCTGCAGTGACCCTGTTGATATCGAAAATGGAGAATTGCTAGAAAAAGTTGTATCAAGAGTTGTACCAATATTTTTTGGATTTATTGGAATAGTTGGATTAGTTGGCAATGCTTTGGTTGTACTTGTCGTTGCTGCCAATCCTGGCATGAGATCCACAACCAACCTTCTTATCATCAACTTGGCGGTAGCTGATTTGCTTTTTGTCATATTTTGCGTACCCTTTACTGCTACTGATTATGTTATGCCCCGATGGCCTTTTGGTGATTGGTGGTGCAAGGTAGTCCAGTACTTCATAGTTGTCACCGCCCATGCTTCAGTTTACACACTTGTTCTTATGTCTTTGGATAGATTCATGGCTGTAGTCCATCCTATAACATCAATGTCAATCAGAACGGAGAAAAATGCCCTACTTGCAATAGCTTGTATATGGGTAGTGATATTAACCACAGCTATTCCTGTAGGCATATGTCATGGGGAAAGGGAATACTCATATTTTCACAGAAACCATTCATCATGTGTCTTTTTAGAAGAACACGGATATAGTAAATTGGGTTTCCAAATGTCTTTCTTTTTGTCTTCTTACGTGATTCCTTTAGCTTTGATTAGTGTTTTGTATATGTGTATGTTGACTCGTTTGTGGAAGAGTGCTCCTGGAGGCAGGGTTTCTGCGGAGAGTCGAAGAGGGAGGAAGAAGGTGACCAGAATGGTGGTTGTGGTAGTGGTGGTATTCGCCGTCTGCTGGTGCCCGATACAGGTGTGTGTGAATTTCTTTTATAATATAGATATTATTGCCGATGATAGCGTTATGTTATGGTCCTTGTTTTCTAATGAATCTATTTATTCAAATCCCACTTCATCTTGAGCTAAAGTCGAGGCCAACTCGCTAAAAAGGTATTTCAATATATTTTTTAATTAATTAACATTTCAAAATTAATTTAAAAGTAATTTGTAATAAGATCCGAATATCTTACCGCCTGCGCCTGTGAGCTCTCTTCATTAATCATAACGTGAAGTACGAGCTGGTTGTTCAAGATAAGATGCCTCCCACCAAAGAACGGAATTTGCTAGATATATGTATAGCTATATCATTATGTCGTGGAACGTCACCATATTTTGTTAATTACAGTTGGTTCATAGTTACGCATCATCTTTAATATAGTTGCTTAGTCATATAATATTCATAAAAGTATTAGCAACTATATATGTTATTTGTAGCAAGTTTTGTGAAGCACTGCTAATGTTGAGTTGGAATCTAGAAGATATCCATATCTAAAGACGATTATTCTTAAACAGACGGACGGACGAACAGACATAAGAGTCTTAGTAATAAACAAAACATAACAACAACAAACAGAAACCACTCAACCATAGAGAATCAAACTCAAAAATGGCTTATCCTAAAATCTTTGCCAGCATAATCAAGACATATCGCCTTAATATTTAGTTCTAAGATTCTGTATCAACGATAAAGACAAAAATAAACGCAAAATTGTGTCTAAATCGGGGATGGGTTCCTACGATTTAGATACAATTTTGCGTTAAGTTTTATACAAAGAAAAGAAACAAAATTCTCCAACGTAGTTACAGGTACAAACAAGAAATATAGTTTTAGCCACAAAGAAAACATATATATTTTTCTTTTTAAGCATTTATGGACATTTCACACAACGTCCTCTGGTCCTAAAGTAAGCTATATTTCTATGCTTGTGTTATGGGTACCAGATACAGATATACTACATAAACTACTTTTTTTAAAATATATACTTATAATACATAGAAAACACCCAGACGCCGTTACATGAACCACTAAACGAAGACCGTAAATTAAACACACAATTCGGTTTTCAGATAATCCTATTGGTGAAGGCACTGGACGCTTATAGCATCACATACTTCACAGTAACAGCACAGATCGTGTCTCATGTGTTGGCTTACATGAACAGTTGTGTCAACCCTGTGTTGTACGCCTTCCTCTCAGAAAACTTCAGGGTCGCTTTTAGAAAGGTAATATGCTTATATTTTGGCTTCAATGTTGATAGGGCTTTGTACATCTTAAAAATAGAATCTACTCAGCCGATTACGTCCAACAATTTGGGCACGTATAATGTCCGTGTGGTCACGGAATAAGAATACACTTGGACACGGACAGACTATGCCAGGGTGTTTGGTTTACCATGTTGACCAAAATGTTGTCTTTTTCAAAGTTTTACAGGTTTCTTTTCATGCTTTCCGTCCTTTAAAGTAGTTTTTTATTTTCTATAAAATCTTACTTCTTCAGGATCTCCTGGAATGACATAAATCTCCTACAGATTTAAGTTTTAGAAAGTAACCTTACACATTAGCGATTATCTTCTTTAACGAAAATAAAACGTCACCCAAATATTTATATGTTTATACGTAACTTTTGAACGACTGCACCAAATTGGATAATTCCTTGTTGTTGTATTCCTTATTTTGTTTGTTTATTTATTATTATATTTAGTTTGTATTTGAATACAATACAGAATTAGATTAGAAGAAAAATAAAATTTGGCGGTACGAAGTCGCCGGGTCATCTAGTTTATTATAAATAAAAATATCCTCTGTTAGCAAGAATGACTAGTATTTTAACATTACGTATTTATTTATATATTATAAGTTGCGTTATATTTTGGAGAATAGAAACAATGAGAAAAAAAGAGCAATTAAACATGTTATCCACTGAGTCATTGCTATCATTAATAGATCAACACCAGTCAGTCATGATGACGCGCATCTCTGATGGAAACCTGTACTCATTCAACTGGAGTGTTAATCATAACATTATATGCGGCCACATTTTGTTCAGTTTATTTTGCTCTTTATTTAATCAAAATAAATAGTACTTTGCTGTAAATAAATAAGAAAAGTTAGTGATCAGAGAATATTTAAAGAAAGGCAGATATTTTTTGGATAATGAATACAAGATGGCGCTGGTCCGCGCGTTGTGCCGTTCTATGAAGAAGCCTATATCCAGTAATGAAAGAAGAAAGGCTGATGGACAGATGGAAGAATATGAATGCTTGATACATTTAAATTACGGAAATGCTCAGGCTCGTTAACCGTACATTCCGGACGTTCATCACGGACACCAATACATAAAAACTTCTAGGCGTGGTGCTGAAGAAAGAATGATCATGCCTTTAACTATATAGGTACTTATAGTGGCCTATGACTTGAATAAAATATCTGTCTGTAGCTAGTATAATTATGATATTCAGATACTTAGTACTTAATACTTTTTCTTTAAATGGTGTACAATGTTGTCTTTATTTTTTTTTAGAATACGTTACTAGAGAATGCAAGTTATGGACAAATGAAGTGAGTTAACATATTTAAAAACAGAATTAGTTTCAAGGGATAGATTTAATAATAGTATGAATTTAAAGTCAAAGATCAAAGAAAGGAGTGAAAGAAGTCTGGAAGGCGCTAATAAAAAAATTGCTTAGTTAAACTCATCTCCTATAAGACGTTTCAGAAGTGGGATTGTATGAAAGAACTAAAGCGTTTACCAATCTCTGCTAGCTCGATGACAACCTATTGAATACAAGCTATATAATCCTCTTACATACAAGCACGAATGATTGACAAAATTCCGCTCTATTATAGTTTTATAAGACATTTACTTTTTTCTTCAATCCAGAGATATCAAAGTCGAAAGCAAAGCAAGTCAGAGGTCACGAGTTTGAATCCTACGCAGGCACCAGTACAAAATCAAGTGCGTATTTAAAATTAATATTCACTATACACTTGGTAACTGGTGGTGGTTATATTTAAAAAGTTTCATGCACAAGCATTTATCCATTATTCCACTATATCATACACAGAGCGCGATATAGACTTCAGATTCTCAAACTTTCATAGATCGCCCGCTCTATATGATAATACCCCCCTTTTCTAGGTAAAATTAAATTAGTAATACATATTTTACTTCTGCTTTTATATATTAATATTCACAAATAATTTACTGTCTCTCTTTAATGAGGTGTTTTATCAAAATTGGTCATCCTTTTTGTTTTATGACCCCTTTATCTGAAGAATAGCTCTATTGTTACTTGGTGGCGGTATCTTTCTTACTAGAATGTAAACTTTATTTTCTTTGCTAATCTGTGGTATAACACTCATGATCAGGATATTAATTCTTAACAAAAATTATTCCTATCAGAGAATTACTAACAGTCAAAGTTTGTGTGTGTCTATTTATACGTGTATATGTGTGCTTGTATCTAAAGCTACGTGTTGATGTGCTCTTCTGTATGTAATATGTATGTCTGGTGATAACTATTCTAATAACGATAGATTCAGTCAGTGTAAAAAAATTTCGTGGTCAAACATTGTAATAGATAATAAATAATCCAATATATAGTAGAAAAAACGATCATCACGAGGGGGACTAGAACCCACTACCTCGGAATACCGTGTCGTCACTCTGCCGACTGAGCTACAATGGGAACAGCACATGATAACCAAATCTAGTATTGATCGAGTTGGTGCAAACCGCTCGATATATTATGGCGTTTTACAAAAGCATCGATGCGATGTTTCACTACATTGAGAAATATTGTAGTGGAAGAATTAGTTATTGTTTAATGGTTATGCTATATTAGACAGTATTTCTTACTAAGCAATGTTAACCAAACCTTCATAATAAAAACCTGTATTATAATAGGACAACGCTGTTAATTAACATGAATAAGTTTAAAGAGACAGTCATAATAGTTTATCTCAATTCAGTTAGGTTGAGTTTTGGCCATAACAGAATTGGTGTCAAAATGTAGAAATGTGCCTATATTAAATCCTGTAATTTAACCCTTAATCTATTACCCGAACACAAGCAAACATGCATAGTTCGCCTACCATATTATAATGTTATGTTAAATATCCATTACTATTTATCTATTTTTTAACATCAAAGTGTATAAACTATTGAATTTATTTCATTGAATTCATATCCTGTTTATAATAAAGTGCAGGTAATTCGCAACAAATCAACATCATTGATGGTACAGCCGTTTCATAAACTTTAACAGTCTTAGTGGCAATAAATGACAAATTAATCAACTGATACTAAACACACGATGCTCGCCAGTTTATTTGGCATCTTGCCAGTTGAAACGAGCAGTTGAATGTCTATAAATTGGCATTATTGCCATGGAATAAATGTTAGTTGCAATAAATGGCAATTTAATTAGTGTATAAAATAACTAAATATTTGCTCGTTAACTACAAAGTAGGTCCGTATGGTGACGGATTATGAGTAGGTACTAGTGTCACCTTTTCCTCCCCAGGGTGATGTAAAATTCAGCTAAGGAATATTGTACATAGATAACATAATGGCTATAGGATATGTAAGACATGGAAAACTCGAATTTAAACCTTTTGCCGTGTGTGTATGTATGTGTTTGTGTTTATTAACTTTTACGCTGGCAGTCACGGCCCATTGAATTTTAACGGTATTTAATCTAAAGATAGCTTACATTTTAGATTAGGTATCATCATAATTATGTAGGCTAATTTTAAAATAAAATAATGTGGTTATCTTGTAGGATAATAGAATACTTAAGATATCGTTCCCCTAAACGTGGTTAGCGTAGTCAGATATTGTTAGAAGGCTCAAATGTTTTGACATAAAAAAGACTTAATATTGCCGAATAGTGACTTTTTGACAAAGCTTTCGGCATAAGTTGTATTTATAACTTGATTGTGAGGAGAAATTAAGAATTGATATTTGACGGGCCTCGTGGTGTAGTGGTTCATGTAACGGACTGCCGATCAAGAGGTCGCGGGTTCGATTCCCGCTCGGGACAATCATTTGTGTGATTTTTCTAATTGTCATACGAATGTTTGTACTGCGTCTGGGTGTTTCTATGTATTATAAGTATGTATTTACAAAAAAAAAAGTAGTATATGTATTCTATCCGTATTCTGGTACCCATAACACAAGCATATAAAGCTTAGCTTGGGACCAGAGGACGTTGTGTGAAATGTCCATGAATATTTATTTAATATTTATTTTATATTATTTATATTTATTTATTTATTTATCTATTTATTTTTCCGGTTTTGAACCAGGAATGATAAACAAAAAACAATTACTTCTTACCTACATATTTTATTAACGCTTTTAATTATTTGTTTGTTTTTTCACAGGTGATGTACTGCCCCCCTCCCTATACTGACGCGATGTCAGGAAGACCCCAACCAACGAAGACAACGCGAACCGGCAACGGGAACTCCTGTCACGATATAGTTTGAGAATCGGTTCGAAGCAGGAATCCTTTCTGCTCTACAGAACAAGCCACAATAGTGTAAAAAAAGGACTTGATAAAATGGTGTAAATATTTTTTTCTATACGTTATTAGATAATGTTGTTATTTAGAAAAAAAAAATAACTATTTGTTAGATAGTTTCACTAAATAGTTTGTTAAAATAAATAATTCAAAAATCTATTAAACATTTCTGTATTCCTGAGCCCAATATAGGAATGCGTAATAAATTTTCTTTAATTAATAATAAATGTAAATAAAAATATTATATTAATGTTATA
Organism: Orgyia antiqua; assembly: GCA_916999025.1. NCBI lineage: Eukaryota > Metazoa > Arthropoda > Insecta > Lepidoptera > Erebidae > Orgyia > Orgyia antiqua. The sequence goes on along the minus strand of OU779865.1, from coordinate 36,059,838 downwards.
ATAAAAATATTGATGTTTTATTTTAGGTTAGATCTAAATTTAATAATAGAATTACATCGAATTATGATAGATTAATAAATTTTAATTGTAAATAAAAATAGTAAATTATTTTATAATAAAATACTTAGATACATTATAAATGTGTTACCAAATATAATAAATAATAATACTATAGTTGAATAATAAATAAATTACTATGTTATTCATGTATATAAATATATAATTTATGTGAAATGCTTTAAACTAAGTTGATATTCAAATAAATGTTTTGATAAAAAATTTTCGTTTTATTTAAAATATGGTAAAGCGGTTAGCGTAACGGACTTCTATTAATAAGGTTGGGGGTTAGAATCCCGCACAGGACAAATATGTACATGTAGATATGTTATCTGTATATAACATACAGATATTTATATTTTCTATCCTACAAAAAGAAAAAAGAAATCAATGACTTTAAGTATTATAATTTATAATATCCGTATTTATCCGTCTCTACCGTACCTATAGTATAGCACAAGCAAATAAGATCAGCTTGGGACCAAAAGACGTTATGTGAGATATCCATAATTATTATAATTATTTTATAACATTTTATGTTCGTACTAAAAGTCATCAAGACTTTTAGTACGAACATCGAAATCGATGACTGAAAAGAAGCCAAGAAGGTATGATTAAATACTCTATTCTGCCTATTATCGTGGGTAAAAGTCGTGATGATATGATGATGATGAAGAGTTTAAACAAGAATGATGGAAATTAATTAGATAATGGCGTTACACGAGTCAGTTTTACGAGAATCTAATATATCACGTTAGTGAGTAAACGCTGTCTACTAAACTTTGTTTTATAGCGCGCCATCTTGTTTTAGGTTTCATTTTGTTAGATATTTAACTAATTGATTGTGTATTTGTAACAAAATAGAAAGGTTTAGGAAATTTATGACTTCGCCTTAGAGTTCTGTTTAAACAAGAGACTTACTACCTGTCAGTCATTTTTAACACACCTTTGTTAGCTCGGTACTGATCTATCAATGTATTAATCTATGTAACAGAATCTTTGTGTTTACCCGCTTGCGGTAGTCGAATTGATCAAAAACTTACACAGAGGCAATAATTAAAAAATAACAGGATTTGCATACAAGTTTTTCTAGTTTTTAAACTAAGTAAATTGTTTATTTATTAAGGTTATTTTTCTTTGATGCGTTAGGGATAGCTAACTCCCTACTGATGATTTTCTAGCATTAAGCAAGTAAATCTACTTCTAATTCTAGCTATAACGGAGGTAACTGGAAGCACTGGGATAAAAACCATACTATTGGGCTAACACATCACTAATAAGTCCTTCAAAATATTTAGGAGCGTACCAGTTACAACTGTCGTGCATGTCTGACGAGATTTATGTGTATAAAATAAATGAAGCCAAGAAAACATGGACAGCAGTGGAATGCTCTACAGACCATAGCCTACTCCAATGGAAAAAGCGTGTAACGATATGAATGTTTGTCTAAAATATATAGTAAAGAAAAATATAAGTAAGTAGATATATTATGAGACATGAGACATAAATAAATATTATTCTCCGTGTGGTAACGGGTTAAGAATACAAGTGTCACCACCACATCTCCTCCCAAGGGTACTGTAAAAGTCAGCTAAGGGATATTGCACACAGATAACATCTTCTGTGAGAGACGGAAAACTCAAAAATAAACCCTGTGCCAACACGCCTGGTCAGCGTGACACAGTAGACCATAATTCCTCCCAAAGTGGAGGAGGCCCGTGCCCAACAGTGGGACGTAAGTGGGCTGGAGAAGAAGAAGATATATTATAGTTGTATAAAACATAACTTATTCTAGTTTACAAAGGAATTCTTCTTAGAATCATTCTTACCCGTATATGTATACCCATCTGTTTACAAACAGCTATATAAAAGATATCAATATAAACGTGATGCTGCACAACTACTAATTACATCAGAAGTTTGTCAACATCATTGGTGCAAATTGCATCAATCCATTATGAATTATTTTAACTCTACTAATTGATTTATGTGTCTAAATGAGTTCTACAATCAATCATTTGCAGTTAAATACAAAATGGAAACAGTGCAATCTATACTTCACGACCCTTTGTAAAAGGGCGTACGTAGGGTTCTCGATGAAAGCGACCTTGAATATTATCTGTTTCTGACATTTTTTATATTATTTTTTAGAACTTTTACAGGCATTTTGGCTTTGTGTATGTAATGGACTGTCTTTCATAAGTTCGCGGGTTCGATCTCCGCAAGCGTGTGATATTTGTATTTGTCACATAAACATTTGTAATGCACTTGGTTTCTTTTTACACGCTTTATATTAGCTTCACTTGTATGTTTGTTTGTATGTTTGTTTGTATGTTTGTTTGTATGTTTGTTTGTATGTTTGTTTGTATGTTTGTTTGTATGTTTGTTTGTATGTTTGTATGTTTGTAACCGACTCCTTTAGATGCTATTTTGACCCACTTTAAACGGTCAGATTCTATTCAAATTTTGCACACCTGTCAAAGACCGATGACAATACAATAATTCGATTAAATAAAGCGTGTTTTTTAGTTTTTTTAAACTATTTTTAATTATTATCTATTAATAGCTAATGCCCCTACTCCGTACGTGTAGAATTTTAGATTTCCATATACTTTGTCACCGTTAAAACTTTCCCTGGAGATTCATGAATATATCAAGTCTAAAGTCACAAAAATCTTCCCAGCCGTTCTCGAGTTTTAGCGAGACTAACAAACAGCAATTGATTTTTATATAAATAAATATTCATGGACAAATTATTTTTGTGTTGGATAGTCCATTTATCGAGGAAGGCTATAGGTTATATAACATCACGCTGGACCAATTGGAGTGATGAGAGTGAAGCATCAGCGAAAAAATTTACAAAAACGTGAAAAATTTTCTAAATTCCACGGGTTTGAAGTCGAGGGCAACAGCTAGTAATATTATGAAAAGAACCCAATATTTTACAAAGTCCCAAGTCGAGACATGTTAAGCCTCGAATAAGCTACAAATAGTACTTTATTTGAAGCTTAACATGTTGTGTATCTTTATCTTGGTTTAACTCATTCATGTGATAAATCACAACAGTTTATTCCACAGATGTGTACATTTAAAATTGAGGACAAGTAACTTTAGCCTGGCCTTTACTTCATAGAATAATGACGTTGCATATGACGTATAGCCTGTATCATAGACACACATAGATACATTTTCACACACACATAGATATGTAGTATCTGTCGTCCGACCGATGACAGATTTTTACGTGCAGGACGCTGCTGAAAATCGGCGTTGTGAGATGGCCGTATGTAACCATCTCACAACAATAGCCGAGCAGCGTTCCTATTTTTCCGACACACGGGTCGCTGTCATTCTTTTAAAATATTTTTTATATGCTGAGCTGTTTCTTTTATTTTGTTTTTTTTTATTGCATCTTCTGTTAATGTAATTTATGTGTATGTGTTTCCGATGTTTCTGATTAATAAATAATTTTTCTTTCTTTCTTTCTTTAAGTAGCCTAAGTCGACTGAGTGATGTAGCTATAGGGCATAGACACTAACTACATCTGGTATATCTGTAATTTATTAAATTTCACACGTTTAGTGTTCTTAGATTAAATTTGGTACAAAATTCGATGTGAATGCATCTATTGTTTATAGAATTACAACCATGTATTAGAGTATCATTTCATTCAGAGGGAAGTTTGCATAAAAGTGTTCCATTTGTAATATTAATTATTTTTTTACACAGTTACACAATTAACAATATAACTATTTGTTATAGGTAACTTCGTTCGTGTGAAATTTAGATAACAAAACTTAACAAGTTATACAAAAAAGTTATCTTCATGAACCACTCTATCTTTTAAAAAACCTGCATCAAAAACCGTTGCGTAATTTAGAAGATATAAGCTCACATAGGAACATACATACAAAAATAACGACTTTGTTTTAATAAGTAAAGATAAAAAGGTATGTTGTCAGAATATAACTATAAAAAAAACTTTAAAGGCATATTACAAGTTTCATTTCTCCATTTTAAGTTCAAGTTAAAATATTATTATTTAATTTAATATAATCTTTGGAACAATAATTATATAGAGCGATGCTGTAATCCTAAGGATTTGCGGCTTGTCAAATTTGATGTATAGATTAGATGATATTATTATATCTGCCTTAATGGATGTAATCCTGACAAAATTATCATTATAACTCCGGTGGTAATATTCAGAGATGAGGCGTTTGAATATAATTTTAAGTAACGGAATAATTTTAATGGTATAATTCGTTATTCAATTAATAAAGACCGGTCAAGTGTGAGTTCGATTCTGACACGAAGTGTTCTGTACCGGTATTGTCTATACTAATATTAAAAAACTGAAGAGTTTGTCTGTTTGTTGTTTTATTTGTTTGAACGCCCTATCTCAGGAACTACTGGTTGGAATTGGAAAATTATTTTTGTGTTGGATGATCCATTTATCGAGGAAAGCTATATAAATACCACGCTGCGATTAATATGAGCGAATGATTACTGAAAAATGTTGTAAAATTTTTTTTTTTTAAATTTCAGGTGTTTAAGTCGCGATCTGCAGCTGGTCATAATAATATTCGTCATACCGACTCCAAATAATGGGATAGTGGTAGGAGAATGATAATGATAAGTATTTGTAATTTAACACCAACTGACTACATAAACTCCGAATATTTCAGCTCTAGCTCCTACCGCTCTCCCCAGATACAGCCTGGTGACAGACAGGCGGACAGTCGAGTCTCAGTAACAGGGTCTTTTTTCCTTCCTTCTCCTTGCCCTGCCGGGCCATGATGGTGTCTTGAGCTTTACCATGAGCCGGAGAGGGGTGGCCCCACTAATCGGGGCCCGACCCGATGGGGGGAGCCCCTTTTCAGTAACAGGGTCCCGTTTTACCATTCGGTATAACTCTTGATGTTATTTCGTTGAATTTAACGTTTCCGCCCGACATATTTTTCTGTCAAATAAATTTAATATCTCAGATATCGCAAAAGCAATTTCATTCAATAAGCACAATCGTCTGTAGTTTGAATAAAATCTTATGTGACGTGTTTTGTATATAAACCATGGAGTTTGTTTATTCTCTATTGCTTGAATCGAGTACTCTTTATTTTGTAGGTGTCTCTCCACAATGCATAGACTTTACCTGCGTAATCTATAGCAGTAACTGCAACAAATAAAGCGTTACAAGTTCTGGTACCCATAACACAAGTATAAGCTTAGCTTGGGACCAGAGGACGTTGTGTGAAATATACATAAATACTAAAAAAAACTAGCTTTTTTTGAAGTTAACACTCTAGTTACATACATTATGTATTACCTCTATGACATCAACATAAAGTTTGGTGGAATATTAATATAATTTAAAGGGTCGCCATATTGTCGGCTACAGACGTCGTTACGTTATTGAAAGTGACAACTGTGAACATTAATGAGGCTTTATGACGCATTTGTGATATGATTTATATTTATATATATATTACTAACTGTTGCCTGCCACTTCTTACGCTTGGAGTTGGAATTACTACCCACTTTTTTCTCCCTTAAAAAGTTGCCGATATCTATTTACAGGTTCTAAACTACATTTATACTCCCAAGTATAAATTGAATTTAGGGTGGCAACAATGCTAGTTTTTATTTATTTATTTATTTAAAAACTTTCAGCACAAAATTGTACAATAGGCGGACTTAATGCTAAAAGCATTTTCTACCAGTCAACCTAGGGTGATGCAGAGACATTAGTGGTAGGTGCGTTATTTGCTTAAAAATAAACATCAAGGAATAAATAAACTAAATATGACAAATAGAATATATAATATTAACATAAAATATATAACATAAAATATATACATACTAAATAAAAACATAATAACTATATAATACTTAGGTACATAAATAACTATTAAATACAATAAACTACTTGTAAATACAATAAATACATACATAGCATATATACACTATATGATTTAACATTAAGTCTGAGAAGAATCAGCAAATTTTTGTAGCAGGTGTTCTTTTATTTTACGCTTAAAGGTGGATCTGCTAGAGGCCATCCTGATCTCAAGAGGGAGGGAATTCCAAAGTTGGACCGATTTTACGAGAAATGACGACCTAACACAATCGGATCGATGTGACGGACAAAGAAGAGTAGAATTAAAAGTTGAACGAAGATTCTTGGAATGCTAGTTCGACCGTCAGTGATGGTCCTCTCCTCTCTCTCTTCTCCAGCCTATTAACTTCTCACAGCTGGGCACGGGCCTTCTCTATTTTGGGAGAGATAATGGTCTTCTGACGGTCTACGACTCGCTGCGCTGACCAGGCGAGTTACCACAAGGTTTAATTTCGAGTGTTTCGTCTCTCACAGAGGATGTTATCTGTGTACGAAAGTAGTGCGTTCTAAGTATTATTATTATTCAATAACATGTGTATAAATGTTAAAACTAACTGTGTATGGTTATACATCAGTAATAGACCGGAGGACCCTTTCAAGGGCTTTCTAAGGTTAGGACTCTTGGCCCTTACTGAATAATGTCCCATTATACCGTAAAATTGGACCGAAAGGGTCGAGTGTCAGCTGACATTTTGTGGCGAACCTTTTTAATGTAATGTATCACTTTAAAGAAATATTATTTTTAGGGTACCGTACGAAAAGGTGCCTTACTGAGACTTCGCTGTACATCTTTTTGTCTGTCTGTCCAGGGGCTCAAGTCGCCATAATGGCGTCAGTAACTGATCATTGTGACTGCATTGTAATAGCAGACTTGGCCCCCTGGTTCTATATTTAGAAAGATGATGACGAGAGAGGTAAATTTCACAGTTACTATAACAATAAATACGGGCATCGTGGGATAGTGGTTCAATTAACGGACTGACGTTCACGAGGTCGCTGGTTCGATTCCTGCTAGGGAAAATCATTTGTGTGATTTTTATAATAGCCATACAAATGTTTGTACTGCGTCTGGGTGTTTCATACATTATAAGTATCTATGTATTTACAAAAGAAAAGTAGTATATGTATTCTATCTGTATTCTGGTACCCATAACACAAGCATATAAGTTTAGCTTGGGACCAGAGGACGTTGTGTGAAATGTCCGTAAATATTTATATTTAATTTTATTACTAGCTGTTGCCCGCGACTTCGTACGCGTGAAGTTTAGAATGCAAGCCTTAACAAACAGAAGTTTTCTAACACTTGCGTGACTCATTTGTTTAAATAAAACTACTTTTTACGGTATGGTGACTGCAAAGTCTCCGAATCGTCGGGCCAAAATTTAAAACAAATATACGCATTTAAATCTGTAAAAAGTAGTTTTATTTAAACAGAAGTTTACTCTACCGCTCGATAGATGGCGTTGTACAGTTCTATAAATCGCGCTATAGTTTTGTTACACACATTAACATTTAAATTTGTCAAAATTTCTGTAGTAATTATCTCGTTTTCACAATTATTTTAATATTAAATATTAGTAAGGAATTTATTTATAAATACTCATCATAATCATCCTCCTGTCCTTATGTCGTTACTTGGAGTTGAGGATATGACAAATATTATCATAAAAACAGCATGGAACCCTTCGTGTACAATTCCAATTCGTACTTGACCAGTTGTTGAAGCTTATAATCTTTAGGTAAATAACACTTGAGAAGTTTAACACATTTTCGGTCTCAATTGAGGATTATTTGGTAGTACTTGATGGGAGGTTTCTGGGTTCTATTCTACAAAAAAAGAAATTTTAAGACCTTTTTTAACCGACTTAAAAAATGGAGGAGGTTCTCAATTCTGTATTTTATTTTTAAAACGTTTTAGTGGGCTCCTAATGTAATAGAATAAATATCATTGAATCATGTACAAATGATTTTGTAAAATATAAAGTCTTTTTGGTATGTCCAACCGTAGGCTAAAAAATAAAAAGTCTCGCTTAGATCTAAGATGTTTTCGAATTTATCACTTTTAAACAACCAACGTTTTCAACCATCCTTCATAAACATGAAAAAGATTAGGATTAATCCGATTATTTAAGAGGTTGAACAATACATTTAAAGATTTCGATAAATATGCGCAAAACACCGATTGTATGCATAGATACGCCCGGCGCTCTTAAACTGTATCAACAAAATTGGCTCAGTTCAAAAACGTGCTTGAAAATCCTGAATACTTTTAAAAATTATTACATTGTCATCAGTCTTTAATATGTCTGCAAAATTTCAAAGCAATCCGACTACTGCAAGTGGTTGAAAACACTTTCAAAGATTCCGCTATATAAATTAATACCTGCATTGATTTTTTTTTTTTGGATTGTCTCCTCACCCTTACCGGGCCATGGTGTGTGCCCTGAGCCTGACCATGAACCGGTAAGGGGTAGTCCCATTACGAGGGGCTCAACGCAGTGGGGGGGAGCGTTAGGTCACCCCATCACGTGCACCACAATTCGGCACAGCAGCAGCCCGCCGCGCTAGGCCTCCTCTCCTGCCAAGGTCGCCAACATTTGCCCGCCGGCGGCACGATTGATAGGTACGCACTGAACCTAAAAAAAGTGTGTTAATAAAAACGTATTATTAAAATTTAAGTACGTGAATTCTTGCGCGTTATTGGCTGACTGACTATTGACGACTGCACTGTCAGGTTATCTTTTTTCGTTGTGTTACTTATTGATATTACAAGGTTTGTATAAGAAAACTAGCTGTTTCGGCGAACTTCGTACCGCCAATTAAAGTTGTCTATACTTTCGATTATTTAATTATTTAAAGATTTTTATCATCATCATCATAACATCACGCCTTTTTCCCATGAGAGTAGGCAGAGACTATAGAGCGCCATCTGTTACCATCCAAACAATAAAGCAATAGCTTAATAGCAATAAAGTTCAAATTGACTCTACGTTTTAGATATAAAACGTTTGTATGGGAAAAAGAAAACGGTCTTTCTGGCAACTATTCGAATTTGTCGCGCCGAAAATACCATCCTTGAACTTCAACAAACATTTTTAAAAAAGAATTGGCCAAATTTGCGCAGGCGTTGTTGAGTTATACCAACACATTTTGTGATTCATTTTTATATTATAGATAAGTAAATAAGCGTGCAAAATTTCAGATCAATCCGACGACTGCAAGTGGGTGAAAATCACTTTCAAAGATTCCGTTACATAAATTAATACATTGATAGATACATACCGAAATAATATAAGCGTTTTAAAAATGGCTAGTATCTAGACTTAAATATGTCAATGGGCTGTGTTCCGACGAATTGTTTGAAATGGTGCCAACAGCCTCTTTTTACCATCGCACCTCTCGTCACCGGCAGCGAGTTCATCCTCACACTCTAGAACCTATACCATCGCGCACAGTACGATTCCATCGGAATTTTTTACCACGTACAATAAAGTTGTGGAATGAACTACCTGCCGAGGTTTTCCCATTGGACTACAGTATGGGGTTCTTCAAAATAGGTGTCAAACGATTCCTACAGGGTCAGCGACGTGCGAGTGATACCTCTGGTGTTTCAGACGTTTATAGGCTACGGTAACCGCTTCTCATCTGGTAGGCCGTTATGTTCGCCAACTTAATAGTATAAAAAGAAAAACAAAATGTCACTAAAATATATTTCATTTAACTAAAAGTTACGTGTCACTTCAAGGCATTGTGCCAACCAATATCTAATTTCCTCACATTCAGAATTTCACTGAATATGTCATAAGGCATCCATATAGAATACTTTATTTCTTATTTTGGAAAATGTTTACGTAAATCATATACAAGTAATAAGTTTTTATAGTCTTTCTTATCTTCAGAAGGTACATTATTATATAAAAAGTCCTCGGCCGCGTCTGTCTGTCTGCGAAAAACTCAAATACTACTTAATGCCTTTTATATGGGTTTCACCAATAGATAGAGGAGTTCATCATCATCATCATAACATCACGCTTTTTTCCCGGAGGGGTAGGCAGAGACTATAGAGCTACGATTGAAAGATACTTTATTGATGAATTTTTCTTCCATTAGCAATAAAAAGGTATTATTTTATATCCACTTGAACAAGCAACCAAGTTTTAACTAAGTTTTTAGTATAATAAAATAGAGTAAATATATAGAATAAAATATAAAAATAATAAATAATAGAGACCATAATTCCTCCCAAAGTGGAGGGGGGCAAGCCCAACAGTGGGACGTTAATAGGCTGAAGTGAGAAAGAGGTGTCAGAAAAAAATAAAATAAAAAGTCGTGTCGGTGACATCACGTTTTGGTATAAAAAATATGAAAATGCTGACAAATATAATATCTAAGAGCGAGTATTTGTCAGCGATTTAAGAAGTAAAGTGTGCGAGTGTCATAATTAGTGTCAACCGAAGAATATTTATATTACGGCAATTCTTTTTTACACATACAGTATTTAAGGCTGTCGCATTTTCGTATTCAATCTAAAGATGTCGTGTAGATATCAAATTAGATACGTAAAACACAGGCAGATAGACAGACAGACAGATAGGCAGATATATAGATAACAGGGTTTCTTCTTCGTATGACTTTATATAGGGCTATAGTTTAAATCGACTCTCGCGCAGGTTCGACGACTTCCAGCCTCCCGAACAAGCCGGTTTCCGAAAAGGCTTTAGTACCATAGACCACATACATACGCTGCGCCAGATTATACAGAAGGCTGAGGAGTATAATCGGCCTTTGTGTCTAGCGTATGTGGACTATGAGAAGGCCTTCGATTCAGTCGAGACTTGGGCGGTGCTGCAGTCCCTCCAGCGGTGCCAAATTGACTACCGGTACATCGAAGCGCTGAAGTGTTTGTATAGAAACGCCACTATGTCAGTCCGAATCCAGGATGGGAGCACAAGACCAATTCCACTGCAGAAGGGTGTCAGACAGGGGGATGTAATTTCCCCAAAACTGTTCACCGCTGCATTGGAAGACGTTTTCAAGCTCCTCAATTGGGCCGGACTCGGCATCAACATCAACGGCGAATACATCACTCACCTTCGATTTGCAGACGATATCGTGGTCATGGCAGAATCCCTGGAGGACCTTGGCACAATGCTCAATGACCTCAGCAGTGTTTCCCAACGGGTTGGTTTGAGGATGAACATGGATAAAACCAAGGTCATGTTCAATGTCCTTGTCACTCCAGCACCAGTATCTGTTGGGAATGCGATTCTCGAAGTTGTCGATCATTATGTCTACCTAGGACAAACAGTCCAGTTGAGCAAATCCAACTTCGAGAAAGAGGTCAACCGACGAATCCAACTCGGCTGGGCAGCGTTCGGGAAGCTTAGGCACATCTTCACGTCCAAAATACCTCAGTGCCTGAAAAGAAAGGTCTATGACCAGTGTGTGTTACCAGTGATGACTTACGGAACTGAGACGTGGTCCCTGAATGTCGGCCTCATAACAAAACTCAGAGTCGCGCAGCGTGCTATGGAGAGGGCTATGCTCGGTGTTTCCCTACGTGATAAGATCCGGAATGCGGAGATCCGTAGAAGGACTGGTGTGTACGACATAGCCCGAAGAGTTAGCACGCTGAAGTGGCAATGGGCAGGCCACATCGCTCGACGATCTGATGACCGTTGGGGACGGAAGGTCCTCGAGTGGCGACCACGAACCGGACGACGCAGCGTGGGGCGGCCCCCAACAAGGTGGACCGACGATATCGTCAAATACGCCGGGGGCCGCTGGATGCAGTTGGCGCAAGACCGCACGTTGTGGCGTTCTATGGGGGAGGCCTATGTCCAGCAGTGGACTGAGAAAGGTTGATGGATGGATGGATGGATAGTTTAAATCTAAAACAGTTGTTGTGCATGACCAGATGTAGAGTTCAAAATGAACCCAAAGGAACAATAATGGAGTATTTTTTATAAAGAAGTTCAACTGACTTCATGTGCCTTTGTTTGAGGATTTTCTTAGATTTAGGAAATAAGTTTCAGATCTTGACCTGGTGCCAATGGAACCAAATGGGAACCACCAGCTTTCAAGTAAAATATAGTATGTTGAAATAAATAAATAAATACACAATTAAATATGTCTATCGTATGTTTGGCGCGGCGGGTCTCTGGGTACCGGCCCGCCGCGCGCGATAACCTCTTCTTCAGCTATTGCGCGCCGGCGACCCCTGCCCGGGGCCCTGCGGGGTGGCAAAGTCTCGCCAGCGCGTTCGCGCTCCCGTAGGGCCTCTCTATTTGCCGCCATCACCTCCCTAGCGAAGGAGGCAGTAAATTATAATCCCACCCAATGAGCATGAGGTCCGTGCCCAACAGTGGGACGTTAGTGACATGGAAAGAAAGATATAATTTGTATCATTAAACTCCAAGACACGTGACAACTTATGTAGAATGTAAATTACACATGTAACTCTAATTTAGATAAAGTCAGAGCTACAATGTAATCATGTTAACTTAACAAATAATATTATACTAGAATGTATGATTATGTTAACGAGATTTTGATGACTTTAATAAAGATATATCAGCACAATGGCGATTACCTATACAGTGAAAAGTGATTTTACACAACCGACTGTTAAGATAAGGTGCTGTTTTGCACAAGTGTGTATGTATATTTTTAAATTAATTTAATAAATCTTTGATGGCCGGAGGGGGGGGAAATGCCCAAAGAAAAGATGGATGGACTGTGTGAGAGATGATATGAAAGAAAAAGGAGTTGATGCTATATGATGTTTGGTATGACGGCTGATAGGAGAGGCTGGAAGGAAAAAACGCACGGCTTCAGCCCCAAGTAGCCTGGGATAAGGGCAGGAAGAAATATCTACGATAAACTTCCCACTATAATATTGTAGAGCGAATTAATTCAAATCGACAACATATGTGTTTATCGAAGCTAATATTATAAAGCGGAAGAGTTTGTTTGTTTGTTTCTTTAAACACGCTAATCTCAGAAACGCTAATTTAAAAAATTCTTTCAGTGTTAGATAGTGCATTTATTGAGAAAGTATTTAGGCTATATAACATCACGCTACGACCGGTAGAAGCGAAGCAGTAGTTAAATATGTTGCAAAAACGGGGAAAATTTTCTAAAGTCATAATATACGAGTAACATCATAATATTATATATTTGTAATTTCATCCATGCCTAGTGCCTAGTCACTGGCCATGCGTAACGATGGTCAAATATTACTGACTACACCTTTCTGCAACACGTTGTATAAGCTACATTATTATAAAGTTTCATTAAAATCCGTTCAGTAGTTTTTGTGTGAGAGTGTAGCAAACATACAAACATCCATACTCACAAACTTTCACGTTTGGAGTTAGAATATTAGGTGTTTATTATTATTTTTCAATTCGCGGCCGACATCCAGTTGTATATAAATTTCAATATTATGTATACTGTGTGATGCGTAACCTCGACATTCTAGTATCATAAAGTTCATTGTTATCATACTGTGTACGCCCCATACAGCTGGCACACCAGATTACATTACATATTATTATACGATAAACAATATAGGAAATACGGGGTTTGTTATTATACATATATAACTCACACTATGGTACCGATTCTATGTGTACAACTAAACTTAACTAAAAATGAAAATTGATAGTGTCAATAACACAATTCGGCAATGTTAACTGAACTTTTTTATTATGAAATCTGTGTATTATAGACTAACGATTTTAATTAATAAAATCGTGAACAACGAAATAGCCAGTTAATCAAAATACGCCATAGTTGTTTTCACTTTTTAGTTTAGTTGTGCGCCTAGAATTTTTTTTTTAATATTCATGAACATTTCACATAACGTCCTCTGGTGGGACCGCTAAGCTTATTATGTTTGTGTTATGAGTACCAGAATACGGATATAATACATATACTACTTTTCTTTTGTAAATATATACTTATAATACAAAGAAACACCCAGACGCAGTACAAACATTTGTATGACAATTATTAATATCACTCTTTATTTATTAATTTTCTTATTTTTTACATTTTTAAAAAGATTACAAAACAATCGTACAAAATTAACATAACTAAGTAACTGAAAAGAACATAAAAATAAAACAAATAATTACATACACACACACACACACAAAGAGAGAGAGAGACAAACAGTTAAAAAATAAAAAACATAATATATACCTACACAAAATAATCATTTTAAAAATGTAAAAAATAGAGCACCACCGGCATCGGGTGCAGGGACCAAGCTACCGATGGTCAGGGTTCTAGAGACAGGAACTTCCTCACGATTCGTGCCGTACCGAGGAGAACTGCCTTCTGCATCAGACCCTTGTACCAACCACCTAACGCGAGCCTCTGCAGATGTTGGTCGAGGCTCTTGGCCATTAGACCATTGACCGTTATTACTATCGGCACAATGATTGAAGAGTCAACGTCCCACATGTCGACAACCTCGCGAGCTAACTCAAGATATTTAATTTGTTTATCTTTTTCAGCTTTTACGAAGTTCTCGTCATGAGGGATAATGACATCAACAATCATTGCACGACGTTCTGACCGATCTATTACCACGATGTCAGGTCTGTTGGCAACAACCGTCCTATCTGTGATAATAGATCGGTCCCAGTACAGTGTGACATGACCATTTTCGAGAACTGGCTCGGGTTCATACCTATAGTATGGTACTTCCGATTCTACGAGACCGTATCGCAGAGCAAGCAACTGATGGATTATTCTGGCTACTTGGTTATGTCTGTGCAAGTACTCGCCGTTAGCAAGACGTGAACAGCCGGAAACAATATGCCTAAGGGATTCACCTGGGCAGTGACATGCTCGGCAAATGTCAGCTGTACCATCCCTTAAGATATATTTCCGGTAGTTATTCGTCTTGATAACTTCGTCAGCAATTGCACAGACAAAACCCTCAGTTTCTCCGAAGAGATCTCCGAAGCGTAGCCAGGTTACAGAGGCTTTAAGGTCTACATCCGCCCTATGTAGGGCCTTGTAGAACCTGCCATGCAACTCCTTACTCTGCCACACGGTTTACGGTGAAAACTTTTAATTGGCCATTTGACTACTATTCTGTATTTTAATTATTCATGTAAATTTAGCTGTAAGTTTTCCTTGACTGACAAAATAAAATAAAATAAATCACACAAATGATTGTCCCGAGCGGGAATCGAACCCGCGACCTCGTGATCGGCAGTCCGTTACATGAACCACTAGACCACGAGGCCCGTCAAAAGAGAATTTCCGTCCGCCCGGTCGAAAATTGGTACTTATATCTTATAATTATTGTCTTACACACCAATCCTTATTTAAGGATAGTTGGAATATCTAGAAGATACTAATATTATAAAGAGCTTGTATATTTGTTTATTTGAACGCACTAATCTCAGGAACTACTGGTTCGAATTGAAAAATTCTTTCAGTGTTGGATAGTATATTTATCCAGGAAGGCTATAAGCTATATAACATCACGCTCCGACTAATAGGTGCGAGGCATCAGTGAAAATTTTTTGAGTTTCACGCGAATGAAGTTGTGGGCCACAGCTAATATGTATGAGTGCAATGACAGAGGTATACAAGTTTATTTCTTTCTTTCTTTCTAATTAATGAGATTATTACCGTACATCCGTTACCTTTCCACTTTAAGAGTTGCTACTAACAATGTTAAAGGAAAACCCACAATAAAATGTTAGGAACATCTCCGTCCTGAATTTACCGCATTACTAGGTTATTGCATTAGCCATTATACTATGGGATGGGTAAAGAAAATGTACCTATATGTCGTAGGAGACTTTATTAAAATAGTTTACTTAAGAGTTTTTAGTTTTAACTTAGCTTCCAAGATTATGAAGTAAGTCCTCAAATGGTTTCAATGTTGAGTAATTTGTTTATTTACTGTAGTTGGTGAGATTGAATGGTGACCCGTTGAATATTCATAAAAGGATTCTTCCAAACCAGTTACACGTGTCGTAAGCCACGGATCGATCTCATCGTAGTTAATAGAATGTTGTAGTTATCATAGTTAGTTTGTCCAGTATTACAAGGCCTTTAGATAATGACTGCTCTGGCTGTAAATTACAGGTGACGTCTACGATGTTTCTCCGATATATATTATGTTTTGTAGTAGAAAATAACAGAAAACATGAAAATATCTGATATTTATTGTACCTGCACTAACATTTCTAGTGACTATTACGGCAGCCTTAAATTACTTTTAATCAAATTATATCTAAGTTTACTTATTATAAAACAAAGTCGTTATTTTTGTATGCATGTGTTTATTAATAGATAGTATATATAGATTCGTATAAATGTGGAAGGAAAAAAGTCTAGAGGAAGACCTAAGAAAAGATGAATGGACTGTGTGAAAGAGGACATGAAAGAAAGAGCAGTTAACACAGACATGACGGCTGATAGAAGACTATGGAAGAAAAAGACATGTTGCGCCGACCACAAATAATGGGATAAGGATGATAAGAATGTTTCAAGAAGATGGCTTTTTTATAATTTGCTAAGATTTAGTTTCTAAACTCCACGCAAACGAGGTTGCGGGCGAAGGCAATTTTTTTTAAATATAAATCAATATCCTTAAATAACGTAAAAATAAAATTTGCTAAATCATATAAAAATAATATTAGACTAGCTATTCCCCGTTGCCCGAGACTTCATACGCGTGGAATTTAGAAAATATCACTATTGGTTTCTGAGATTAGCGCGTTCAAACAAAAAAACAGCTTGATAATATTATTACAGATTACCTAATATTATCCTTTACATACTGATTATTTTGTTTCATTAAAAGGAAATGTTCTTTCACAATCTGTTTAAATATCACTTAAACAATAGCTTCAAAGATATCTCTTTCATAATCTCGTCGCCCGTAGCTGTTAGCTGTTATCATTTCAAATTAGCTCACAAAATCAAGGCAAAACTCTAATCTTTGTATATTTTATGAGATTGTTTAATTAATGATATTCCAGTTACGTTAATCTTTTATTCATTCATTGTCTATCGTAAAATATTAAAATATTCTCTATTACCTACTTCCATTTACACAATTAGCTATTATATAAATTACTAGCTGACATAGGCGAGCGTTGTTTTGTTGTATAAATATGAGGGGTGGACAACCCTTAAAGTCTCAAGCTAAGCGTTAATATTTTTGTTTTACGGGTACCAAAACACGGATATTAATATGAACGACTTTACAAAAAAAATACTGTTTACAGATTTGAAAGGCGTGTATTTGTTTTAAATTATAGCTTATATTTTTAAATTTTTACTTTGTTTTTAACTTTTAACAGTTTTTTTAGGGCGATATAGTCGCAAAGCGACCAAGCCCTTTAAATAAAAAACAATAAAAAAAATTAACAGTGAAACACAGTAGTTTTGTCAAAAATAACTTATATTTACTTAATATTTTCTAACACTTGCGCGACTCATTTGTTTAAATAAAACTACTTTTTACTCGTCTCACCCGTGACCATGGTGACTGCAGTCTCCGAAACGTCGGGCCAAAATTTAAAACAAATATAAATAAATAAATAAATATTTACGGACATTTCACACAACGTCCTCTGGTCCCAAGCTAAGCTTATTATGCTTGTGTTATGGGTACCAGAATACGGATAGAATACATAAACTACTTTTCTTTTGTAAATACATACATAAATACATAGAAAACACCCAGACGCGTCTAAATTCGTAAAAAGTCGTTATATTTATATTTACTTTTTAGGTTTCAAAGTTTTATCCATAAAAACAAACCAGGGGCCCAAGTCTGCTATCACAATGTTGTCACAATGATCGGTTACTGACGCCATTATGCTATTTGTGACAAAAAATTAAGAGTAGGTAGACTACCAAACTTACATAAATGACGCCATTATAGCGCCATAATGGCGTCAGTGAGTGATCATTGTGACAACATTTTAAAAGCAGACTTCGTTCCCAGATGACACCTACATTCCAGCAAAGTCTATTTATATAAAACTAGCTATTGCCCGCGACTCCGTCCGCGTGAAAGATAAAAGATAAAGATATATTTATTTATTTGGAATTTTGTCCTTTCTCAGGGTCTAAAGTTTGTCTGTGCCAGATTTCATCAAAATCGGTTGAGAGGTTTAAGCGGGAAAGCGCAACAGACAGACAGACAGAGTTACTTTCGCATTTATAATATTAGTAAGGATAAATATACAACAAAAATATCTACCTCAATTTGCAAGGCAAGCAATACAAACATTCTATCTTGATTCTATCAACACAAATCAATATTGATAAAGTATCAGTAAATAACACAGTCAGATATTTCACTGTCAAACATGATTTGCCTTTCTTCAATATAAATAGAACCTTAAGTAATACAATAAGTGTTATTATAAAATGCTGTACATCCTTATCCTTAATTATTAATCTTTACTAACATAAAACAAAGTTTAAATAAAACTACTTTTTACTGATTTAGATGTGTATTACGCGTCTAAATCCGTAAAAAGTAGTTTTAGTTAAACAAAGGAGTCGCGCAAGTGTTAGAAAATATAAAACAAAGTTGTTTATCTGTGTATCTCTACGAAACTCCGACGGGCCTCGTGGTCGCGGGTTCGATTCCCGCTGGGGACAATCATTTGTGTGATATTTATAATTGTCATACAAATGTTTGTCCTGCGTCTGGGTGTTTCCTATGTATTATAAGCATGTATTTACAAAAGAAAAGTAGTTAATGTTTTGTATTCGTATTCTGGTACCCAAAACACAAGCATAATAAGCTGAGCTTGGGACCAGAGGACGTTGTGTGAAATGTCCATGAATATTTATAAAAAAACTACGCAGCGAATTTAAATGAGCAAAGACTGTTATTATAATCGTGTTATAGTAACTCTGTCTATCACTCTTTCCCGCTAAAACTATTGAATAGGGATGAATTAAAAGATAAACTTTGGGTAACCGGAAACTAATCTTAGACTAAAACGCGTTTAGAGAGCAACCTTCAATTCTAATTAAGCTTAGGTACAAGCCCAACAGTGGGACTTCCTCTAAAGGTGAACATTTCAAACGCATAGCGACGTATGAGAAAAGAGGAAAACTGGAAAAGCACACAACGAATAAGACATATTTTCTCCCCTTTCACAAAAGTGCCAAACTTAAGAGGCAGGTCATATTTATGGCAATTTTATTTGAACATCATAAGGATCACGTCAAAAATGTAACAAGGAAGTAGATTGACTGTTACAGTCACTGAATAATGTATATAGGAAAACGTAATAATACTTGCTGACAAATTGAATACATATTTTTGTTCAATTCATAGGTACTCATCTTTGTTTTATAGTTTGTACGAGTGACGTTTGTGGTTTACAAAAACTGTTATGTCACTTGTTTTATGAATACCATGTCTTAATAAACCATGAAGATCCGTTTAGCCAGGCTAAATTTATTAGTCTTCAAGATTGAACGCGAACCATATTATTCTCCTACCTGTCTATTTCTAGCGATAACATTTTTATATCCCTTTGTCCCTATATCCCTATATCTTTGTCCCTATATCTTCTTAACAGCGCGACGGCTTTTGATGCAGTTTATTTTAATAAATAGAGTGGTTCAAGAGGATGGTTTTATTGATAATTTGCGTGGAATTATGAAAATATCAAAAAACCTTATTTTTGATATTTTCTTAATTCCACGCATACGAAGTTGCAAACCGCTATTTTATATAAATATTAGCTAATGCCCGCGGTTTCGCCCGCGTTAACAGTTATTGAGCCCCTTCTTCTTCAAATGCCCTCAATACACAACAAACATTAACAAATTATACAAAAAATTGAACCACTTTATCTATTGACTGAAACCGCACTAAAGTTTCTTGCGTAGTTCGGAAGATATTAACTCATTGTAGAGACAGACTTTGTTTTACAATAAGTAAAATATAAAAAAACCAGTCGACCCTTTTGAATGTAACAATAACGCTACAATTTTCCTCAACATTACTTGAATTTATATTGTAGGTACTCCAGAAAAGCCGTTAATTTTAGCTTTATCGCTACAAGTATATACATCTAAGCTCCCCAGTGGTACAAACATATATTTTCAAATACATTCGAGTGCTTTTTCTTAGAACTTTAGATATAGTAAATATAGTCACGTCTTATTCTCTTGTGAATAGGCAGAGATTATAAATGCTTTCTTTTTCTTCCGTCCGTCTGTTCTTCACCGGGCTTTATCTATCTTTATCTGTAGGTAGCTAAAGAACTGAAAATTTTACAGTTTATTTAGGTATTGCAGATGTAGTTATAACAAGCACAAGTCCAACTTGTACTTTACTGGTTTTCAGTTCAGACACCACCCCATTTTCTGCTCCAGAGTGAAAATGTGCTCACATGTTTTTAAAAAGAAATATGTTTAACGTAAAAATGATTATCAAATCTCTTTAAAGAAGTTTCCTTCCCTAACAATTCCCTCCGGCAAAAGATGAAATAACAATTACTATGTAAATAACGTGAAAATATTAATTTTGAAAAATTTTAGCTTATTAAAAGTCTGATAACATCAAGTATTATTTTCAATTTTAGAAAATTTTCAGATATTACAAAGAAAACATTTTATTTTCTCTACTACTACTTTCTATTTCAGTTTATCGGGATTATTCTCCGAAAATAATGTGCCAATGATTTTTAGAGTTCCGTACCAAAAGGTAAAATAGGATCTTATTACTGAGATTTCGCTGTCCGTCCATCTGTCACTAGGAGGTATCTCTGGAACGATGATAGTTAGAAAGCTGAAATTTTTAGAAGTGATGCACATTAGTTTATTCTGCAACAGTAAATACTAAGAACCACAATATATTTTTTTACTCATAAGTAGCTATAGTCTCCAAGAGTACTTTGTATGTAGTGTATCAATATTCAAGGCGTAAAAAGTCGCGGGCGCTAGTATTCCTTTACTTATTAAAACAAAGTCGTTATTTTTATAGATATGTACCTATGTGAGCTTATATCTTCAAAAGTACGAAATGGATTGCGATGCGTTATTATTTTATAGATAGAGTGGTTTATAAGGATAGCTTTTTGATATAATTTGTTGATATGCTTTTTATATTTTTTAAATTCCACGCGTACGAAGTTTAACCGGCAACAGCTAGTGTTAAATAGAATAACAATAATTAGTCTAGGATCTAAATATTCTTCATACCTTATCTTTTTCTTCCGTAAAGTTACAAATATAAATTCGCAGCATTTTTTGTTGCTTAGAAAAAAAATGTCTAACGAAAACGTGGCATTCAAGTTTCTAAGAATACTTTAGGCTTGTTTTACATTACAAGAATCTGGAGCAGACGGACAGTAAATAAACTACCCTTGTCACAGTCAGGGTACCTTGTGATATTAATAAAAAAAAACTCAGTCAAGTACTAGACCTGCATCTCGGTTTTGTACCTTCTAAACTGTATGAAAGCATATTGCTGTTTAAAAATGGTGAAAGTAGTTTAAAAGATTGAAGAATGTGAAACATAGCTACGTGTCAGTTTATCTTTCTGACTCTATATACAAAAACAATCTAGAACTAGTATATACAATGATGTATGTATGCTCCGCAGCCTACTAATTATCCTGATTGGGTGTCTATTGTACGACTGTAAGTATACGACGGGCCTCGTACGTAATGGACTGTTGTTCACGAGATCTCGGTCTCACGGATCACAATCATTTGTGAGATATTGATATCTATAGGTACTAATATTATTAAGCTGAAGGGTTTGTTTGTTTGTTTGAACGCGTTAATCTCAGGAATGGCTAGACTGATTTAAAAAATTCTTTTAGTGTTGGATTGTAAATAGATTTATCAATAAAGGCTGTATAAAGCTATATAACATCACGCTGTGACCATTAGGGGCAAAGCATTAGTAAAAAAATGTTGCAAAAAGGGGGAACATTTTCTAACTTTCACGCGTACGAGGTCGCAGGCAGCAGCTAGTATCTCATACAAATGTTTGTATTGTGTCTGTGTGTTTTATACTCGTATGTATTATAAGCTAATTTACAAAAACAAATATTTAAGTACTTTATCCGTATCCGTACACAAGCATAGAACTGTAGCTTAATTTGGGACTACAGCATGTTGTTTGAAAAAGTCAGATAACGGTGAGAGGGCTTCCTCCACTTTAGGACGATTTTTGCTCTACTACGTTGCGCTGACAATAGACCAGTGCCGGTAATTATTAAAACAAAAAAAAATTATAGTAGTATGAAACCCATTAGAAAAGGAGGAGAATATTATAAAAAAGAAAGGAAAAATAATTTACGGGCGATCTGAGGTCGGGAAGAGGCTTTGTTTAAGGGTAAAAAATGGTTTTTCTCGATTTCCGGCAAAACTAATAGTCCTATGGAAAAAGTCAAAAAGCAAAGTTGTAGGTAATAAAAAGATCTAAAACTTTTGTATTCATATTTTGATACAGATAAAAATAGAGACCAATCAATCAACTCAAACAAAAAATAGTAATTCTTTAAAAAATAGTATGCTAACATATAACCATAAGATTAAAATTGATTGATAGTTTTTAAACCATTTTTTACCCTTAAACACCCACCCCCATCCCCTTCCCGACCTCAGATCGCCCGTAATTTATTTTTCCTTTCATTTTTATAATATTCTCCTCCTTTTCTAGTGGGTTTCATCCTTTTTTATCTCTCACAGATATCCGCTTATCCTTTAACTCGCTTTTACAGCAGCCTGGGAAGGAAATGGGGTGGTGACAGTTGTATTCTTAGTTCATCACCACACAGACAGTGGCTAATATTATTGGACACTATTTATCTCTAAAGTTTTTCATTCTGTCTATTTATCTTGAGTAGTTATACCTAATTAATTTTAGTTTGCTAATCAATTGGGATTGTTCATAATTTTTGACCTGCTGTTTTAATATTTTTTTAGAAATTATAGACTATTTTAAGCAACTAATTTCAATATTATTGAATTATTCACTATATAGATTTTTTATAAAATACTAAAAGATATTATTTTAAATGTTGTGACGTCACCGTTGTACGCAATCTATGTATTGACTTTTCCTGGTAGACTTAAGACAGATTGCAATACATCTTTCCAAAGTTGCCAAGTTGATATAATAGACCAATTTCAACTCCACCACAGAGTAGCATATCCCTCAGAACGCCTTAATATTTTAAGTCCTTCATTTCAAGGGCAAATAGAGATCATTTACTTTTTTGGAAAAATAATCATTAATATAGCAAATTTTCCGAAAAAAACTAATGGATCATGATCAGAAACTCTATTCCCCGAAATGGTTTTTGAATTAAGAGTTTAAAAAAAAATATGAATAATGCCAATTGTACACTTTTCCACTTCACACTTACTTGTTTCAATGTCAAAAACAGCTAAATAAAATTAGGCTAATCCTACCATGTTTGATCGATGGTTGGACAAAATTAGATTTTTCTACGTTCACATCACTTTGCGAGTGATGAATGACTCTGTTTGTTACATTTCAAAGAGAACAGACATACAACCAAATATGATATGTATAATGTATATATTAATACGTGGGTAGTCAGAAATGAAGATTAAAAAACATAATTGAATGTTTTGTAAATTGGTACTTTGACAGATGAAGACTATGAAATTCTTAGCAATGTTAAAAAAATATCACAATTAGTATTTTATTTATAACTAGATGTTGCTTACTATAATATCTTCACTTATATATGATATGTATGCTGTTCCCCACAACTTCGTACGCGTGGATTTTAAAAACTAAGGCTTAGCAAATTTTATAAAAAAAAACATCCTCTTGAACCACTCTATCTAATAAGGGCACCACAAACAGCATATTACGATATATTAATATAGTGAGAAAGGGACAGATATCTATATACATTTGTCTCTTTCTCTATATTAATATATCGTAATATTATATATCGTATATACGTAATAATCTATATTAATATATCGTAATATGCTGTATGGTGGCCTTTAAAAGAAACTGCACCAAAATCCGCCGCTAGAGTAATAAAAAATGTCAAACACACACAAACTATCGCATTTCTATTATTAGCATGTTATACGATTATATCACTATCTGAGCACTAAACATCAAAAATCGTTGGGCTGTAGATTATATAAGAACTGACAAAGACACACACACACATGCACAACTTATCTCAATTTTATTATCATATATTCATGATATTACATATTATTATTAAATATCTAAAGTGCTTTCAAATTTTGATTTTCCATTCACTGAATTTGTGAAATTAGTGAAAATAATTGATATTTCTTAAAAGTCGCAAACAAGTAAATTTCTCTTTATTACCTGTTAATTTGTCAAAGGAATAATTTGATCTATTATATCGGACAGGAGCAATAAAAATTCGACTGTTCCAAGCTTTTGTGGTTTGGAATTTTTTCTAACGCCCTTTGAGGGTCGATCTTGAATTAAATTGAATAGGTATATTGGATTCGATTTCAAAATGTTGAAGTTTATTGGGTTGATTCAATTACTTATATTCTGGCGTTAGACTATCTATATTATGTTCCTTAAGTCAGCCCTTTTCTTTCCCTGGATGCTGTAAAAACCAGCTATGGAATATTGTACACTTATAACATCCTCTGTGAGAGACCTTAAACCTTAAAACCTGGTGCCGAAATAATCTCTTCCAAAGAAAGGAAGTGCTTAACAGTGGTACATTTGTGGGTTGAATAGAGAGTTAGGGGAACAGACTATCTATGCTAGACTGTCTATGTTATAAATTTTAATCAAAATCTGTTTAGTAAAATTCAGGTGAATGGATTTTTTTTTATGTCATTTGTTTTATATCGGTGACTTTGTTTGCTTATGCTCTACTTTTCATAAATGTATTGATTAACTCTCGGAGAATTAAACTTTTTAAATCGAACAAAATATGATTGTACTACTTGCTAATTTCATAGATTATTCCCTACATACATATTACATTGTCTAGCTCGTTATAAATTGTATAAAAAGATAATAAGCTCCAGAGATGTAATCTTATCAGCTTTCTTATTTGTATAGAAGTAATTTGCAATCGATTAGTCTAATCGATTGCAAATTACGTGTACCCAAATCCAGTATCTATTTAGATTCGTTTTTCTTATCCATTTATCTTTCGTAATGGGATAATCTAGTAATCCAATTATTTTCCTTTAATGGAAAGTATATGTTTTTATTCTAATAGAAAAATAATGTAATGTAGATATTCTAAATGAAAAATATATTCAAATATTATAAGTGCGAAAGTCTGCAAGTTTATAAGGTACTAGCTGTTGCCCGCAACTCCGTCCGCGTGGAATTTGGAAAATTATTTTTTCGCAATTAAAGGTAGCCTATGTACTTTCTCAGGGTCTAAAGATTGTCTGTGCCAAATTTCATCAAAACCAGTTGAGAGGTTTAAGCGGGAAAGCGCAACAGACAGACAGACAGAGTTACTTTCGCATTTACAATATTATTAGGGTAGGACTTATCAATTATTGGCAAAATACCAAAATAATATACCAAATTCAACAAGTTTCTTAGCTTCGAAATTTAAAGAATACTGGTCAAGTACAAGTTGGTCTCGCCAAATAATGGGACCCCAAATAATGGGATAAGGGCAGGAGGATGATAATAATCAGATAATCAGGTCTCTAGCTGTTACCGTTCTAGAGATACAGCCTGGTAACAGACGGACAGACAAACAGCGAAGTGTAAGTAATAACCCTTCATTATACGGAAATCTGTGAGATGTTTGTTTACCTACTTCTACGCCAATTGGAGGTTGTGAGATAAAATTTTTACCGTACTTATCAAAAAACCGACTCACTTAAATTACAAGTTCAAAGAAACACTTTTTAAATTGTACACTTATTTATCCTACTTAAATTAGACACCTACGTAAAAGCCTACGCCTTGCCATGGAAGCAGCCAAATATTTTTGTATCAAAATGCCTAACTCAAAAACAAAATTCGTGGCATTTGAAAGGGTTATCCAATACCATGGCTGTTGTTCTCATTAATTTTGTTTGTGCAATAATTAAATTTATTTATTTTTGAAATATAAACGCCTCGTACAGATGCGGGTTAAAATTATTTAAAATTTATTTAAGCATAATGAGAGACATACATAACTTATTTTTTCTCAGATAAAGCGCAGCTTATTTCTTCTTCTAAGCCCACTATTGGGCATGGGCCGCTACATTTCTTGAGGGTTCATACCATGCTGCTTCAGCGTGTCAGCATTGAGTTTTGTTTCGAGTTTTCCACCTTTCAGAGTTTATCCGTTTACAATGTCTCCAAGTTCTTGGGAAGGAAATGGAGTGCTGATTCTTGCATTCTTAATTCGACACCACATTTAATTATTAAGCATGTTAAAATCAAATAAATTCTGTACTATCTAAGTACTTACGGACGAGCCTTACTCAACCACGTGGACGAGTCTCGTGGTTGAGTGGTTCATGTAACGGAGTGCCGATCAGGAGGTCGCGGGTTCGATTCCCGCTCGGGACAATCATTTGTGTGATTTTTCTAATTTTCATACAAATGTTTGTACTGCGTCTGGGTGTTTCTATGTATTATAAGTATGTATTTACAAAATAAATGTAGTATATGTATTCTATCCATATTCTGGTACCCATAACACAAGCATATAAGCTTAGCTTGGGACCAGAGGACGTTGTGTGAAATGTCCATGAATATTTATTTATTACTAGCTGACCCGGCAAACGTAGTTTTGCCATACTACAAAAAAAAAGGTTTTAAAAATAGATATTGGCGGATTCTCAGACCTACTGAATATGTATGCAAAATTTGAGAAGAATCGGTCAAGCCGTTTCGGAGGAGTACGGTAACTAACACTGTGACACGTGAATTTTATATATTAGATTTACTTATGTTTCTATAAAAAGTACATTTATTTAGAGTTCAATTTATCGAAAAGACCCTTATGTATATTGAACATAAATAGTACAAATAGTTAGGTTTTACGACTACTGCTCACTAAAAGCTTTAGCCTCGACAAGATTTATGTACACATTAATTAAATAATAGCACTTGACGACACAGTTTTACGATCACATAATTTATCACGCTAATGAGTGAGCACTGGGAGGTGTCTAGTCTTTATTGTTATAGAACAATATGGCTTTAACATAAATAATGATATCAGAGACTATAATTATTCGCTTAAATCATTATTAATTGTAAATATTAATTATAAATATTCACGGACATTTCATACAACGTTCTCTTGTCCCAAGCTAAGCTTATACGCTTGTGTTACAGGTACCAGAATATGGAAATAATACGTAAACTACTTTTCTTTTGTAAATACATACTTATGATACATAGAAAACACCCAGACGCAGTACAAACATTTGAATTATGAATATCTCACAAATGATTGCCCCAAGTCCGTTACATAAACCACTAGACCGCAAGGCCGGTCTTATACATCCACTACTAAAAGCATTGCTGAGGAAATCATATTTGATTTATGACTAATAATTTTAAATCCTTAACTGATCGAAATCACTTAAAGTTATCGATCACGGCCTACAACAAAGTAATCTTCATACTATTAAGCCATCTCTCTTAAGAATATACTTATTACGTTTATAGACTAAACACTATACGAAACTGCGTATACTAATAAACTATCACAAAGTAAGAGATTACACTAAATACACATACTAATTTCCTGCGCTAAGTCTGAGATTAGAAGTTAGAGATTAGGATCTTAATAAATGGAACACCAAGCTTTCCACTTTCCGTCTTTGGTTTTAATTTGGAACCTATCTATTAATCTTTTAAAAAAAAGCAAGTTAATTAAATAATTACTGGATACCAGATTAAAGCGACATTGATTGAAAACTTAATTAGTGTTATGTTTCATTTTGACTTTCATGTAACGAATTCTTTATGTTATGTACTGAGTAATATTACAGAAAATATAAGCTACAGTACTACTACAATAGCCACAGATACTGGCGGTGACGTCAGATACTGCCCGGATAAAACCAGAAGCAATCCTGGTCAGTCTGAACAAGACAAGAATTTATTAGAATTTCGATGACATGAATTCTCCTCACAGTCATACAATTGAATGACATCTAGCTATACTTTATAGGTACTAGTTAATATATAAAGCCGAAGAGTTCGTTTTAACGCGCTAATCTGTGATTTATTTTTGTGATGCATAGTCCATTCATCAACGAAGGCTTAACTTAAGGCTATACAACATCACACTGTGTCTGATACGACATTTAATTTGAACTTCATTTAAATTAAATGTCTTTTTTTTTCTTGACAAAAGAACAAACACACAAACTATTTCAGAAAAAATACAATAACCAATGCTGATATTAAATTACATAGTTGTATTCTAATTAAAAAAATTTGATAAATTAAAGCTAAAATTACATTAAGCATACGAAATAAAAATACACTTCAAAGCCAATTATAAGTTTTTGCTTTCGCTTTTGTTATTTAGTTTATTTTAAAAATTTCATTAAAAAACATCACGTAAAACTAATTCTATTTGAATAATATAAATCTGCATAACAAAAACTCAATATGCAAAATAATCAAAACAAAGTCCCATCAACACAAACAATAATTGACAAAATGTCTGGAAATAATACGGACAATTAACTCTCAACATAATTCCCTATTTTCCGATGATTGAATCTTTCGGAAACTCGGAAATTCCGGAGGTTGACGAAAAGACTTATTAAAATGAACCTCTTTGATATCATAAATATATTTCAGGAACAAATTATTGTAACCCTAATTTTCTTGGCCGTAAATGAATATTGGTTATGTTATTTTAGGACAGTCGTTACGTATAGTTAACACAATTTTTAGTTTCATTTGTATTTATATATCTATGTATTTATGTAACGGAATCTTTACAAGTATTTTTTACCCATTCCAAACATAAAATTTGTCAAAAATATTGCCTATTTATGAAGAACCGATGACAATACGATAATTAAAAAATCCTGGAATTTCTAGAACTCACTTTAAGCATGTTTTTCCGTTCCTAAAGTATTTTTTTATTATTTATCCATATATTTACGTATAGGTACGTATACATTTTAATGTAAGATACAATAAATCCTCTAACTTGTCGCAACTCATCTAGATTAAAACAAATGTCTATTATTATAAATTCTCCATTTCCCATAGTTATGAAATGAAATGAAATGAAATGAAATGAAATTTATTTGCTTGAAATATGGTTTACATAATATGTAGATGATAGCACACAATTAGTTTCACATATTTCGTTGGGGATACCAACATGCAAATGTCATTATTAGTATCTAATAAAATTAATGTTCAATTATGTAGTTTATTCATGCATTAGTGAAATATTCATTGATATTATAAAAACATTTTCCAATAAGCCATTCTCTTAGTTTTGTTTTCATTTTCTTACTAGGTAGGTAAAGCAAGCACAATCTCTTTCTAATTTTAAGTTAAAACTATCGAAATATTATCTATCATTATAGTAGTGTTTAAATAAATTTTAGTATTTTTATAGTGTGTATGTATATTATATAGTAGTTTTTACTTATTAGTGTACTTATGTATAAGTATGTATATTGATTAGATTTAGGTATGTATTTATTCATTTATTCAATTTAAGTTTTAATATATATGACACCAACAACCACCGCACTGTCTATTCTAGATTCTATCCATTATACGGTTGCCTGGAAGAAATCACATTAGTGATAAGGCCGCCCTTTGTACAATAGCTTTTAAGACTGTATTTTCTTTTCAAATTCTGTGTAAAATTGGTGTTTGTGCAAATAAAGAGTTATCTATCTATCTATCTATCTATCTAAAGTAACAATTTCTCTGAACCAAAGTAGTTGAGCATCTGGGCATTTGTAGCCTTAAAGGGTCCCTATTTTTTATAACAGAGTTAGGCTTCTCACTAAATGTACTAAAATATGAACTATGATCTCTCACAAAACACACTGCTTGGAAAATATAGAAACCGGACAATGTTATCTCACAATCCCACAAGAACGCCACATTTAACTTGCTTTTATAATAGTAAATATGTTAATCTAGGTAGTAGTAAGCTATCTTAGAACGTCAGAGAATAGTCGAGCAACAGCATAGAGAATAGCAGTTTTTGCATGGAGGGGTAACAAATAAACACACATACACAGCATTATATAAAGTGTGATATCCAAGTACTGACTTTTTCTAAACCAGTGAATTTTGTGCAATTTAAAAAGGATTCCCTGCATCATTTATCATCAAGTAATATTGTGGTCATTTGGGTTATATAAATCACAATAATTTATTGTTTGAAACTGTCTCCATTTGTTTTTTTACGAGTAAAATAGGAGTGATCAAAAAGCTTTTTCAGTCGCCATTTTGTATCC
Organism: Orgyia antiqua; assembly: GCA_916999025.1. Taxonomy (NCBI): domain Eukaryota; kingdom Metazoa; phylum Arthropoda; class Insecta; order Lepidoptera; family Erebidae; genus Orgyia; species Orgyia antiqua. The sequence continues at coordinate 36,029,438 of OU779865.1, read as the reverse complement.
AAGAGATATATTTTCACTGATTATTGTAGTGAAAAGGGTATTTTTCTGTGGTATTTTTTTTTATTTAAAACACAACTTTTTCGTGGAGCTTGAGGGCTCTGTCTTTTTTGCTGTGTACAGAGACAAGTTTCAAGCCTTTCAAAGTCGTCTCCTCATAAATCTAAAATAAAGTTTTGTATGGTACAAGAATTTGTATATTTGGGAAAGGTTTTTAGAAGAGATGGAAAGGTTGATGCTGATGTGGAAAGAATGGTGATAGCGGGAAATAAGTTGAATAGTGCCATGCATGTTATTGTGGCTAACCAAGCGATTACTGAAAAGGCTCGAATGGCGATCCACAATGGCGTGTTGTAATCCACGCGTATGTATGGAAGTGAATGTTGAAGAAGAAGCACGAAAGTAGAATAAATGCTGTCAAAATGCGCTCTTTAAGAAGTATGTGCGGTGTGACTTCAAAATACAGATTAAATGAAAGGGCATGTAGTGACTAAAGTGATGTTTGTCATGTAGAGAGGATGGATGAGGCGATGATGAAGGCGAAGGTAAGTAGAAGAGGACACGTGAGAAAAATATACTCAGATATCATCGCTGACACGCTTCAAAAGTGTCAAGAGCGTAGCAATTACAACTGTCGGGCATATATGACCAGATGTTCGAGTGTGGATGTAGCCAAGAAAGTGTGTTTGGATCGTAGTAGATGGCACTCTATAGTCTCTGCCTACCCCCGTGGGAAAATAGCGTGATGGTATGATGAATGATTGATTATATTTCTCAGCCCATTAATATCTTAGTCTTGGCATTGAACCTCGTCTACTTTGAAAAGGCATGTGGTAATGACATTTGTATTCTTAATCCGCCATCACATTAATATCTGGTCACTCTTTAAACATTATATTTTCAACAACGATAAAATTGAAGTCAGGATAATATTGAAACTAACATCAAATATAATTATGTGTGAGTTAGCTGCAACAGAACACTGGACCTGTTTAGAGAGCTCAAGTGAATTAACCTACATGCTGCGCTGGATACAATCGATAATACCAAAATAAAACATGAATTGAAAACTAGGTCATATCTATTTAATATTTCGGTAAAAAAAGGTTAAAAAGTTGTGACGGCTTATGAATACAAGTGTCACCGCTCCATTTCTTTCCAGGGTGCTGTAAGAACGAGCTATAAGACAATATAGGCCGTTAACGTGTACTGTGAGAGACGGAAAACTCGAAACTAAACCTTTAACCAACATACCAGGTCAGCGCGGCACAGTAGACTATAGTCCCTCCCAAAGTGGAGGAGGTACGTGATCAGCAGCGGGACGCTATTTCGCTGGAGAGAGAGAGAGAGAGAGAATTGGGCATTAATGAGCTGGGAAGAAGAAAGCAGCAGTTCGCTTTTGGTTAGCTACACTGTACGCGGTGAAAATTAGCTTTATTTTATCGTCGTGCGAAATTTAGGTGGATTTCTAGTGTATAATAAGTATATAAGTAAGTTCTTTATAAGCAAATGACAATAGGAATTAGAAGCAAGACAGCACTAAGAACTAAATGAATGAATTCAATACAATAGTACTAGAATATAAAAGATTTTGTTGTTCTCATAATAATTTCAGACATTAGTTATGAATGTAAGATCTAATAAATATTATATAGCTAGCTTTCCTTGGCTTTTCGCAGATGGCTTCTTCATGAAAGAAATATTTAATACAAGACTTTCGTACTTCGTAATAATTTTTTCAGACATTTTCTGTGATTATTATTGTATATTCGTCATATTAGTAATATTATGATTAGTATTTATTAAAGTAACAACTGATATTCCCTAACAGTGAAATTTTCAGACAGTGACAGTGTAGAAAGCGTTTATTAGATTGGATTCAGAAGCTAAATTATGACGAGGTTGAATTTCTGGTTAAAATTTGATTTATTAGATTCCATTATCATAAACTTAATTATTATTTCAAAATTCAGAACTAGCTACAGATATAGTCTAATCTTCTTCAAAACACACACACACACAATTACACACTTATATGTACATTATTACACACACAAACGTTTTTTTAGTTTTATATTGTAATACCTATTAAGTAGTTTTTAGTTATATAGATTGAAATATTTTATATAGAACATATTTTTTATTATCTTGTAAATTGTTCGGAGGTGGGCGTTAATAGCTGCAACACAGTTTTTAAACTAATGCAGTTGTTACCGTGCACAAAGATCTTTCTGTGTATACCTGTAAGTTTTTCAATAAACAATTTCAATAAACAATTTCAGTGACTGTTGACTGGTGACGGACAAACAGCGAATTCACGGTAATAGACTCCGTTATGACTTTAGTTACGCAACCCTATTAAAAGTTACGGCTTAATACTTAAATCTCTCTCTCCAGCCCATTTACGTCCCACTGTTGGGCACGGGTCTCCTCCATTTTGGAGGCATTATGGTCTACTGTGCCGCGCTAATCGGGCGTGTTGGCACAGGGTTTATTTTCGAGGTTCCGTCTCTCACAGAGGATGTTATCTGTATGCAATATCCCTTAGCTGAGGTGGCACCCTGGGGTGGATATGGGTTGGTGACACTAGCATTCTTAATCCGTCACCACACGGTGAAATATAATAAAAACTTATAAAATAAACTTTGTCATTACAAATTGCGTTAATCAGTTTCTAATTAAATTATTTTGCTCTCCAGTGTAAAAAGGATCACTGAGAATTGCTTGCGAGTGTAATTATTTCAGGAATACGTGTAAATTCTCAACCTACTTTGTAAGGAGATTGCGGAGTATATGTGAGTGTGTAAGCTTTCGTGATCAAAGTGTTACAAAGTACATTTTCATTTATTACGCGAATGTTTAGAGTAATTACTTAGACACCGTGTATAACATTATTACCTAAAATGTATAACGGTAGTCTAATTTAACATTTCTGGTTGGTAAGAAATTTGTAAAAGTGATTTCAAAGATTTCATGTGTAAAAATTCCAATTAAGGAAATGCTTTTAAATGTCATTTTTTATGTTTTTAGGGTTCCGTACCCAAAGGGTAAAAACGGGACCCTATTACTGAGACTTCGCTGTCCGTCCGTCCGTCCGTCTATATATAGCTAGAGAGTTGAAATTTACACAGATGATGTATTTCTATTGCCGCTATAACAACAAATACTAAAAATAAAATAAAATAAATATTTAAGGGGGGCTCCCATACAACAAACATGATTTTTTACCGTTTCTTGCTCGATACTAATAACGTTGCCTTATGTTGCATAGATAATGGTACGGAACCCTTCGTGCGCGAGTCCGACTCGCACTTGACCAATTTTTTATTAGCTGAATTCATATTCATCCATCTATTACTCTATGTGCCGGACCGATGACAATGCAATCCCTACTTTAATATTATAAATGCGAAAGTAACTCTGTATGTCTGTCTGTTACGCTTTCCTGCTTAAACCTCTCCACTGATTTTGATGAAATTTGGCACAGACAATCTTTAGACCCTGAGAAAGGACATAGGCTACCTTTTATTGCAAAAAAAATTCCGAATTCTACGCGGATGGAGTCGCGGGCAACAGCTAGTAATTTATAAAAATATTCTGGATTTTGAAATGAGTTTTGGTACCAATTCTACAAAAACAACTAAACTTAATTAATTAAAATTGGGGGTGTCAATATTATCTATTACTTGCTATTTCGTTGTATACATTTATATTAATTAGGTATAATCGTTAGTCTATAACACAAAGATTTATAGAATATTAGTTAGTTAGATAACAAGAAAGATTAGTTAGTTAACATTTCCAAATTGTGCTATTAACACTAGCGATTTTTATTTTTAGTTAAGTTTAGCTGTGCGTGTAGAATCTTATTTTAGATTATAATAGAATTTCTTTACTTTAATCAAAAATAAAAGATGACTGCTTAGGAAGTGCTTAGTGAATAAGACCAATACTGTATGCGAAAATTTATTTACCAAAAACTGTAGTATCATCATTAATTATTTACTGTATATTTTCGTGTAATTTGGCAATCATAAAAATATAGGTCACTGGGCATTTGATGTTCGGACAATTACAACTCACTGACTTTGAAAATCCTGTCGCGAGTTCCATTTGAAATAACAAAATTTATTGTTTGTATTTTGTCACAAAGTGGGAGATGTTAAGTTTTGTATAATCAGGGGCAGAAGGTTATTATTTTCAAGTCTGCAATGAAATACTCAAATTTTGTGGTTTATTATCAAAAATAGCTTTCTGAAAAAAGCAAAATTGAAAATAACAAATATACGGGCCCAGAGTTTAGATGGAAATAATTGTGTATATTTTGAATCAGCTTACGAGCGCGGTTTCGTTCGCATTTGTAGTTACTGCCCCGCTCTTGGCTTTTAGCGTGTTGATATCTGCAAAGTTTTATTAAAATCTATCGAGTAGTTTTTGCGTGAAAAACGTGCTCAAGCGGCCATTTCATAAAAATCGAGATAATTATTATAATTTTTTTATTTGTTTTTTTTTTAACCTGTAATACAGGTTTTTAAATAAACCCATAATAGGCACCAGCTCTCACGATGTTGTTTGCATTTATCTTGTCTGCTATTTAAACTCATGCTTGTACATTGTGAGAAAATAAATAATTTATTTACTATTAAAAAAAAAAAAAAAGGCACAAACTAAATATCGCACGCTTATTCATAAACTGAAATAACTCAAAATTTACGTTTTGGGAGTTTTTATCATAAACCGAAATAATTTCGTCAGGAGAATAGGTACAGTCCAACAGCCATCTCGATACGATGAAAATGACAGAGATAAATGATCGTCGTTCTCTTTCTGATTAACGCTCGCGTCATGTTGATTCCTGTAAAGTGAGTGAGTTCAGTAATGCGCCGGCGTTTTTCCAGTTATGAGCTTTATATAATTTTAAAAAAGTGAAATAATCCAGAATTATTCGCTATTTGAGTAACAGGTAATTATTTCATATACCTTATTATATTAAAAAACTGCATTTATTCGGACTTATTTCATTTTATGAGAAAAAATATTGTCATTTTGATGGGTAAAATTATGATTTAATTCTGTTTTGTATAAATTATATCGTACCAAATATGACATCAGTTCGAATTAGTGCAGTTTAATATTACAATGTTAAAATTAAATCGGTGAAATTAAGTTTTATTTCAGTTTTATAATATTTATTGCCAGAAACATAGTTATTTTTCTATTTATTGCTGTTTACTTTTAAATATATTGTATTTACATTTGATTAAGTTTGTAATAGTTTCAGTATTTTACAAAAATTACGACTATAAAATAATGGTATCTGAAAGTTTGTTGTGGTTTTAGAATGACCACGTCTTCAAGAGCTCGAAAGATTTTAAGTTTGATTGTTGACAATACAAGGGAAGATAATATTATTATTACTAGTATAAATGAAACAGGAGATTATAACTTAATTGAGGACTTAAACAAAAGCAATAATGGTTCTGATCACGAGGTTACTTACCTAGTGATCAGAACCATTATTGCTTTTTATTTGCAAACAAAATAAAATTAAACGTATGCGTAACAAGGGAAATGCATACATATCGCAGTCGAAAACTCAGAAGCGTGTTTCATTTCGTCATCTTAAAGAACCTTGCACAGATAAATGCTAACTTAAATGTACTACAGAAATTAATATAGAAGAAAGATGTAAACTATTTCAGACGTTTTGGGATTTGGGTGATTTAGTAAAGCAAAGAGCATATATAAATGCGAGTATGGTTGATGTTCAACCTCGATACAAATATACTAATGCTGAAAGACCCAGGCACAGTAACAAAGCATTTCATTTTATAATCGACGGCAAAATGATCAGAGTATGTAAAACGTTTTATAAGGCAACATTGGATATCTCAGATCGCATGATATTTACAGTACAAAATAGAATTAAAGACAATGATTTTTCATTTAATGATTTGAGAGGAACACATCAAAACCATAAGGAAATTGATCCAGAAATACGAGCTGCGGTTTTGGAGCACATTAAATCTATCCCTAAGGTTGAATCTCATTACTTACGAGCTTCTACATCGAAAGAATATATATTATAGAAGGTAACAAAACTAATAAAGATTTATACAATGATTTTAAAGAAAACCAAGAAAAAGAAAATAAACCAGCAGGTACATATAATTATCTACTACAAAATATTTAAAAATGAATTTAATTTGTCATTTTATCAACCAAAAAAAAATCAGTGTGATCTATGTACTTCTTATTCTAATTCTAATGAAAATCAAAAAAGAGATATAGAAGTTAAATATTTAAAACATATAGAAGAGAAGGATTATAGTAGAGTCGAGAAAGTTAATGACCGTAAAAAAGTAGATAAGAATCTGAGAGTGGTTGTGTATGATTTAGAGGCAGTGCTGCAGTGTCCAAAAGGTAACAGTTCCAGCTTTTACTATAAGTCTAAACTTAATTGCTATAATTTAACTCTTACTGAATTAACACCTAAGGTATGTAATGTAGCCTACAAAAATGTGCATTGCTATTTTTGGACAGAAAGTGATGCTAAACGTGGTGCGGTTGAGATTGGATCTTGTGTATGGACATATCTTAAAGATATAAATGATGAATATGGTGATGAAAAGGAAGTGATTTTTTATTCGGATAATTGCTGTGGGCAAAATAAAAATAAATATATAACATCACTTTATTTATATGCTGCACAAACATTAAATATTAAGAGCATAACGCATAAGTTTTTAATCAGGGGCCACACGCAAAATGAAGCTGATAGCGTTCATAGCCTCATTGAGAAAGAAATTAAAAAAAACTTAAAATCAGGCCCAATATATACGCCCGATCAGTACATTGCTTTGATTAGGAATGCTAAAAAATCTTAACCTCCATTAATTGTGCATGATATGAATTATGAATCATTTTATGACTTGAAAACGTTACAAAAAGAATGGGGGTACAATTATACGACAAATACAGATGGACAGAACGTTAATTGGAATGAAATAAAAGTCTTAAAAATAACTAAAGATAACCCTACCCTATTTTGCTATAAGACATCATACAAGGATGAAGACTACAAGGAAGTGAATGTAAGAAATAAGAGAAAGAAAATGAAACCAACGACAGAAATAGCAATTCAAGGAGCCTATACTAATAAACAAGAAATAAGTGAAAACAAAAAGAAAGACTTGAGGGAGCTGATTTCTAAGGCATTAATCCCATCTTTTTATGCTGGGTTTTATAATAATATACTATAAATATATATTTTATGTTACATTATAAACCAGATCTCATTTATTTGATTTTTCAGTGTGATGATGATAAGACAAAATAATAGTCATGTAGAGTAGAGAGAAAGAGAGTATGTTGTATTTTTTTTTGTTAATTTAGTTATAAAGTTTTGAGAAGAAGTTTTAGTTTGTTTTGATTGATGTTAAAATGTACTCTTTGTGAAATTTCAATAAATAATAAAAAATAAAAAAAATATTATTTGATTATTATGGATAATAATATAATTATTATCTTTTATGTTCATTAGAGGGTATCTAATGTTACGATACCTACTGATGTTTTTTTTTTTATTTTGAAGACTGAAAATGTTACCTATCATTACTGTGTTAATAAAGTATTGTTTAATTTGCTTTTTAATAAAGACAATATTGAAATCGTAAAGGCATTTCTTTATTTTATTAAAAATAAAAATGGTAAAATTGGTAAAATGACATTAAGAAAGCAATAAGTTAGTACATTTATATGACAATGTACACGTCTATATTCCAATACTGCAATATTTCCGAATATTACGCATACTAATATGATTATTTAAACTAATATTGCAATATTTTCAAATACTCCGTTTGCAAAAAAAAAAATTCGGTTGCATATTTTAGGAAAAAGTGTAATAAGTAGGAACGTTTTTTAAATAGTTCTGGTAATTGAGTATTTGGCGAAAATATAGTAATTTTAATATCTTATCCTAATACTTTATTAGTTAACCTACACATATCTATTTTTATAATCAACCAAAAATGTCTCTTATATTTTTTATGATTTTTTGAAGTCATCAATTTTAACAAGCAAAACTTTAAATGCGATTTCCCACAAAACTAAATTTTTGAATTATTTCAGTTTATGAATAAAGGTGCGATATGTTCTTCAGTTTCATATGTCTTGCTAACAAAAAAACTTTTAACCTGAGGTTTTAAGAAATTTTAGCTAATCTATTCTAATATTAAAAAGCTGAAGAGTTTGATTTTTTGTTTGTTTGTTTGTTTGAACGCGCTAATGAACCACAGATCCGATTTAAAACATTCTTTCAGTGTTGGATAGTCCATATAGCGAGGAAGGCTATAAAACATCACGCTGCGACCAATAGCAATAAAAAATGTTGTAAAAACGGGATTTTTTTCTAAATTCCACGCGTACGAAGTCGCGGGCTACGTCTAGTTACATATATGAATCGGCGAATGGTGTCAATAATGAATATTTTATATTCAAGATTTAGGCAAAGAAAATCTTAAGCTATATTTATTAATAGGTAATATAATCCAGCTCTTACCACGGACGGATCATGGTTAAAAGCAATCCACTGTTATTTACCGAGCTCCTCCATTAAGGAAGGAAAACATACCGAATATATATCAAGCTTGCCAGATGTACTCATATTTTCTTACATTTTGTTTTTGTTGCCTTACGTAATTAATAACTTATTCCAACTTTTATATATCTTGGAAGGGTTTGGAAAGAAATATGTTGGTATTTACACCTTTTTCTGATCTTGCACAATATAAAAGCAACTTTATTTTTATGCTCGCTGTCCGTCCGTTTGTCCGTTGATAGCTAGACAACTGAAAATTACACAATTTGTGTATAATATATCACTTTATCCTACCCTTAACCTGTTCGTCTGTAATGTATCAAGTTGTCTCTTTTTTCGATCATTTTGCGATATTCCGACCAAGTTTTATCGATCACGTATTGACTACTAACCAATCCTGGACCGCAATCGATGCCATATAATATTTTTAGCGTTTATATTATATCCCTTTGTTCCTGTTGTCATCCCTCGGGTAAAATTTCCCTAAATTTAATTAATATCTCTCACAATTTCCTTAAAACCTTATCAGAAAGTGCTCAGGTGAGTTTGTGTTAAACCTTTCATGTTTCACGCGTAATCTTGTTAAGAGCCTAAAATATTCCCTGTAAAGACACTGTATTATATTAGGTACTTATACATAAATGTTTTAAACAAAAATTTTATAAAATTCTCTAAAACTGGCGGAGTCATTCGTTTAAATAAACTTATTTAAATAAATAAGTTTATGGTTTTATATAAACAAATGTTTTAGTCAATTATGACAACTTTTTACGGACTTAGACGCGTATATTTGTTTTAAATTTTAGCACGACGAGTTTCGGAGACTTTTCAATCACCGTGGTCACGGGTGGGTCTAAAAGTCTCCGAAACGTCGGGAAATAAACTAAAATAATCTCTTTAAATTCAGGTTTATTCATCATAAAAATATGTGTTTTCTGAAAAGATATAATTTGTTTAAATTCCCTACAATTTAATTTAAGCCTTATTCTAATGTACGACTAACATTAAATACAGTTGTCGTAACGAGAGTACCGCGAGTTACTCATACAAGGGCGCTATACGAAAAGGGTTAGTTTAACGAAGATAAGGGTTAACAAGTCATTTAGTATTCCTTCCTACAATCATTTCAAGATCGAAATCCCAGCTTCCTTGTCGAAAATCTTCCCACTTTTGGAATCCGACCCCCAACATGAAGTCAAAAAAAAAAAACGATAGCATCATTGTCATCACCATAATATTACGCCTTTTTCCCATGGGAGTAGGCAGAGATCAGCCATCTGCTACGACCGACGATGGCGCTCTGTAGTCTCTAAAAAAACGATAGCTTATCGAAACGATATCTCTAATAAAAGGATAGCGTTTGTAAAAAATCCGGCCAAGTACGAATTGGACTCGCGCATGAGTTCATACATCATCATAATGTCATACCGTCATAATCATGATGTCTAAAGGTATCATCAAATAACACTATAAATGTTTGTTGTACGGGAGCCTCATAAAATACTTATTGTATTCTGGTTTTTAGTATTTGTTATTACAGCCTCAACAGATATACATCATCTGTGATTTCAACTCTCTAGCTATTACCGTTGCTGAGATACAGCCTGGTAACAGATAACGAAAAGCTAAGTCTCAGTAATTGAGTCTCATTCACTTTAGTTCGGTGACGGATAACCTCATTGCGGATTTTATTTTACCGGATAATAAATTTAGTTCAAAAACTAAAAAAAAAACGCTTGAAAATCCTAAATATTTTTTTAAATTATTGCATTGTCATAGGTCCTTGATATATGTGCAAAATTTCAGATCAATCCGACTACTGAAAGTGGGTTAAAATCACTTTCAAAGATTCCGTTACATAGATTAATATATTGATAGATACATACCAAACTAATATATGTGTGTAAAAAAATTACAGATTTCGATTCATTTTTAACACGCTTATATAAGTTCGGTATGTACCTATTAATGTAATAATCTATGTAACGGAATTTGTACCCACTTGCAGTAGTTGGATTGATCTGACATTTTGCATGCTTATTAAGGATCGATGACAATGCAATATTTTATAAAAATATTCAGGAATTAAGTGTGTTTTTTTTAGTTTTTGAACTAAGAAAATCATTTAATTTAATATTAAACATAATAGGCTTATTCAATTTACTGTTAAGTTCAGTAAACTTTCTCTAAAACTGTAACACAGTTTGTGAGACACGTACTGATAAAATTACTTGCGAGTAATATATTGGGACCCAAACTTGTTTGTGTTATATATTAAATTTTGTGTGAAATATTACCGTAAATACTAATTTATAATCATCAAGTTAATTTTGTAATATTCCTTAATAAAAGGGTAAACTTCGTTTAAGGGGGCTCTCACCCAACGTTTTCAGTGTAACTTGATAATTAATACCCTTAGTCGAAATGATTAAGATATAAGTCTTCAATCCGAAAGAATTTGTGATCTACTACGCCACGCTAACCAGGCGTGTTGGCATAAAGTTTATTGTCGAGTTTCTCAGCTCTCACAGTAGATGTTAACTGCTTATAATATCCTTTAGCTTACTCTTACAGCAACCCGGGATAGAAATGGTGCAGTGACACTTGTATTCTTAATCCGTTTAGACAATGTTTAAACTATGTTTAAACAAATAGTTATAAACATATCAGCAAGAACCGCAGCTCCGAATTACGTTCAAAATTATCACGTTCATTTCCATTTAAATTTAACAACTGCGGTTCAAATGAAATCCGCAAAATTAGATGTTTGCGTATATTGTTAGCTTTTATGTGATTTCAATGTTGCTAGATAAAGAGTAAACAAGTCTATTATACAATAGGATTTTAGGTTAATATTGTGTTAATGCTGACTAGATTGTATATTTTGTTGTGTTTAAACTAACGTGTATTGGGACTTATATTTTATTGTTACTTACAGAAACCGAATTAATATTCTCTCTCTCTCTAGCCCATCTACGTCCCACTGCTGGGCACGGGCCGCCTTCACTTTCGAGAAGGGTTATAGTCTACCGTGCCGCTAACCAGGCGTGTTGGCCTAGGCCCTAGGCCCTAGGGTTTCGTTAGGGTGTTGTTTTCAAAAACTTGAAAATAACAACTTGTTATCTGTGTACAACGTCCCTTGGCTGGCTTTTACAGCAACCTAGGGAAGAAAAGGGATGGTGATACTTCTATCATCAAGTCGTTATCATGCGGATAATGTCAATACTACTGAACAAGATAGACTATTAGACCAGAACTGATAGTCTCAAACATGAGCAAGAAGATAGACTTTTTTAAGAGAAATTAAGGTTCTACTAATACTATTATCAACTCTCTCGCAAAAACTCTGATTTTTCCTCAGCTGAAACATACCTACCTTGTAATTAACTTATTTACGCTAAACTTATACCTGATAATACAATGGGATGATGACCATGTCTAGCCTTCATGACAGTACAAGCCTTTATAATTATCTCCAAAATTATTCATGTTTCACTCAACCATAATGGCTTACAAAATTCTTAACTAAGTAGGAACATAAAAACTTACCACATAAATAACTTAAACGACTAACATTATGCAACATCAGGACATAATGTTCACAACCAGATTGTGGCAATATAATAAATTAGTATCTACTTGGAATTGATAATGATTTATTATGATATTTCATTAACAATTATAACATAGACGATCAAATTATTAACATTAATTGATTTGATTTTTTACCGACTTCAAATAATAGAGTGTTTTTAAAAAAACTGAATGTGCTTTTGAAATTTGAGGGTTTTCCTCGACTTCCCAGGAAATAACCATCAGATCCTGAACTGGTGCCAATGGAACCACATGGGAACCAACAGCTTTCAAATAAAATAAAAACACAGATTAATTGAGAACCTTTTTTGAACTCTCCCTTTTTGAAGTCGGTTAAAAAGAGGAGATTCTCAATTCGTCTGTTTTTTTTTTATTTCCTTAAACATTTTAACATGCTTTTATAACTCCCCGTGAGTTTGACTATATCTCTGGTTTTCCTTTAAATCGGATAAATCTTTCGCCTTTTCTACATGTATTAATAGCCTGTTGTTGCCCGCGACTCCGTCCGCGTGGAATTTAGAAAATTATTGCAAAATTTTTCACTACTGCTTCGCCTCTACTGGTCGTAGCGTGATGTTAAATAGCCTGAAGCCTTCCTCAATAAATGCCCTATGTAACACTGAAAGAATTTTTTAAATCGGCCCAGTGGTTCCTGAGATTAGCGCGTTTAAACAAACAAACAAACCCTTCAGCATTATAATATTAGCATTATTAGTATAGATAATTCGTAGTGGCATAAGCCAAGTCTCATAAAGAAAGGCTATTAGTAAGAGCAAGTAAGCAATACGAAAATATAATATACGTCCATTAAATTTGAAAATTATCTCTCGATATATCGTAACGTTTTGCTTTAGACATTTATGATCTCATTAAAATATATTGTATATTGAAAAACCATTACCAAGGAATGTGATATGAATATTTTGGTAGCTGATTATTTTTAACATTCGTTTTTCACTGGCAGATGATTTTTAAAATATTGCCGCTGCTTTGGTATAATATTTATGTTTTCTTTACATATTTATTAATTCTTAGATGCCGACAAAATAAATGATACACATAACAATTCAAACAGTATATAAGTTAAAGTTTCATTTCGGTTTCTCATTTCTTAAGGCAACCAGAACCTATACAAACATCTTACACTTATTAAACAACATGTGATATTAAATTATACCTATAATTTGTTAATATTACCGGGACTATAATCACGTTAATAACTATTTAAGGCACAATACCTCTGCTCCCGACGTTTCGACCGAGTTGCATCGATCGTGACGACTGGAGTTCTGCTAGCGACGTCTTTGGGAGGCGCGGGTTTCGCGAACTACCCTCGCCTGGTGCTCAAGTCCACTATTTTGGAACAATTGTCATACCGGCACAATACCGGCACGATACCGTTGCAATTGAAGTCAAATATCCGTAGTCTGCTATATGCCGTCATAACGGTCTTTCAATGGTAATAGAATTGTCGATCTCTTTTATCTATGCATTGAATTTTCGGTCTCTTTTATCTATGGATTGTGTTAGAATGGTATGTATGTGTTGCCGTTTTTAAAAAATGCGTTAGTTGTAGTGATTTTCGAAAAACTACTAATAAATTTAAACATTTAATCATGCTAGACTTCGTTTAAATATATTTGTACATACTATTTATTAGTATAAAAAGCAATGTGAAGTTTAGGAGATTAGTAAATTGCAATAAATTACAAAGAACAATTTCTAATATTTCTATCTATCTATTTTTTATTTATGGCAATCTGTCGACACAGGACAATTTAAAAATATTACTGTCAAATTCAAAATAGCAGACTACCGAAACATTTCAGTCATTGAATTGCAATTGTGAAGCAGTTGTGTACGAGACTAGCAATTTATGTCACTTTGACAATTGTAAGACAATGATGAAGTCGTTATGACGACACATTAATAGTAGACTACCAAAAACTTTACTATTGCACCATAATGGTACAATAATGGTACAGTTGTGACACCGTTGAAATACCCGACTCAGGGCCCTGGTCTTGCGCATATAAATGTTCACTATAGTCTGTACAAAGGCACACAACACTAACTACGTCACTTTCCTTATGGCTAGTACCGTCCTACCGAAGTAAATTATACCTAGCCGTTGCTCGAGACTTCGTTCGCGTGAAATTTAAAAATTTGTCTTTCATTTTCACAACATTTTTTACTGATGCTTCGCTCCTATTGGTCACAGCGTGATGGTATATCCTTCCACAATAGTGGTGCCTTCTTCGATAAATTAACTATTCAACACTGAAAGAATTTTTCAAATTGAATTAGCGGTTCCTGACATTAGCGCGTTCAAAAAAAAAACAAACTCATCAGCTTTATAATATTACTAGCTGTTGCCCGCGACTTCGTACGCGTAAAATTTTAAAATGAAACCGTAACAAACATAAGTTTTCTATACCACTCGATAGATGGCGTTGCACAGTTTTTTAAATCGTGCTCTAGTTTCGTTCCACACATTAACACTTAAATGCGTCAAAATTTGTACACTGTCATCAGCTCGTTTCCGCATTTATAAATTAATTTGGAAGTATATAATATACACGGATTTTTTAGCACAGTACTAGGGTACTAAAAAAGATCGATTTTTGAATCGATTCGAATCGTGACCCAAAGAATCGATTCACAAAAAAATCGAGGCCTAAAAGATCGATCTCCCAAAGATCGATCTTTCGATCTTTTTTCTGAAAGCCATTAGTTTTGAATAGATCCAAGTCGCAACTTAAACGATCAATTTACAAAGACATGGAAATGTAAAAGATGAATAAAAACGATTTCTAAATACTTTTTTTCAATAACTGGTACAACTTTTTGTAAAAATCAATTTTCGAACTGATTCGAATCATGACCTGACTCGAAGTAGGTAGGTATACACTGAAACATTTTTTCGAGATGATAGGTACCTTTCAGAAAATATCGATGTTTGTTTTGATTTAAGTCCTGATATAATATATCGTATAACTAGCTGCCCCGGCAAACGTTGTTTTGCCATACAATTCTGTATAAAATAAAATTTCATCAAAATCAGTCCAGCCAATTTGTAGCCTATGTGTTATTCTGATGTATAAGCTATATTGTGGTAAAGTTTCATTCAAATCCATTCAGTAGTTTTTACGTGAAAGAGTAACAAACATCCATACATACATCCATACTTACAAACTTTCGCCTTTATAATATTAGTAGGATATATTGTTATGTACCAAACGATTAACTTATCATATTTTGTCTGCGCACGGGCATCTCTAATTATTGATAACGTCACTATCGATGACGTCGAGAACTGACCGGTGCATCTGTCCTCGTGGCTCGTTTCCGCGCGCGCGACACGGTTACCGAGCGCGCGTTGTCAGTCGCAAAACACATCTTGTTGTAAAAATACGTCGCGATTGGAATGCGATTTGAAGCGTTTTTCTTGCAACTGTTTCGCGAGTTAAAATTGTCACTAGAATTAATTGTTGATAAAACTAATTATCCTTGTTGTGTGAATCGATAATTACAATTGAAACAAAACCTTGAAATGTCACCGCGAAATGTAATGTTCGCCATTTTTGTATGACATAAATGCGTTATAAAAACTGGTCAATTTTGTGTCTCCATACTTAATACTATTTAATGTGAATTGAACTGTTTGATAACTATAATTGTGATAGTATAATTGCATTAAGACGATTGGTGAAAGTTCACGGCTTAAGTCGCGCCAAATGTGGTCATT
The DNA here is from genome assembly GCA_916999025.1 of Orgyia antiqua. Taxonomy (NCBI): domain Eukaryota; kingdom Metazoa; phylum Arthropoda; class Insecta; order Lepidoptera; family Erebidae; genus Orgyia; species Orgyia antiqua. Next base: position 36,013,497 of record OU779865.1, on the reverse strand, counting down.
TTGAGGACTTAAAGAGTTCGTGTCTGCCTGCATAAAGTTAAGTATAGTTTGATTAGCATTCTGCGTTATTTTGGCCAATTTATCGTAGTTAGTTAATGAAGCTATAGCTGGGGCTTGACACAGTGAAGACATTGTTGAAGAACAAAACAGGGTAAGTTTGTACTATTGTAAATTTGTAACGCTGTGAAACGCAGATTTTAAGTTAGTTCGTCTTGACCTGAAGAATTGTCACGCTTCCACAAAACTAATAAATTATAAATCCCAGGTTGAACGTAACATATTTTGGTACCCAGAGCGTGGTTTAAACTCCGTTTCTCGAATGTTCCATGTTGAACAAACTATACCCTCATTATTTGTGAAAATTGATTTAATTAATTTAATTAATTTAATTTGATTAATTTAGTTGTTTGTTTGTTTAATCTAAATTGTTGGTATAGTTTTAAATAATTAATTTGAGTACTTGAATTGGCAATTAGATTTTAAAGGATTTGATAATTATTTGTGTTATTGCTAATCGTATTTGTTGTTGCTCAGGTTATTATTTAATATAAATTATTAGTTAATTATTGTCTAATATTGAACAACGTTATAGTTAAATTGTGGCGTTGTGCGTTTGTGTAATACAGCATTTATTTTATACGTTTGTTTGTTTGTTGGTTACCTTAAAATAAATAATTTAAGTCTTAAATTAATTGCACATTGGCAAGGAATTGTTTGTTTGTTTGATTTAAAATATTAAAGATTTGATATTTGTTTGGAGTAATAGCGGCTTGTCTCATTGAAAGATATTTTGTTTTTCGCTATTGTAATATTGTTTGTTTGTGAAAGATATTTGTTTTTTTTGTTAATATAAGATTGTTTGTTTCGTGCCGTTTGTGCTTTGAAGATGTCTACCGCCGCGTATAATGTTGTCCGCGAGACATATTCCGGGATTGCGACTCATTTGAGATGGTTCACGTCAGCTGCCGCCTTGGTGAAAAGGGAGAACCGAATCGAGGCATTGTTGGACAGGCATGAGAAATGCCCTACACGACTTCAGGAGGTGGAGGCGCTTTACCGGCGCTTCATCTTGCATCTGGATGATGTGCCCCTGGAGTCATTCCCCCAGGAGCGACGGGACCAAGTCCACGAGGACTACGTCCAGATTATGGACCTTGCCGACGACATCGCCCAGCGCGCGCGGGAGATTTTAGCCTCGCGCGCCGGAGTACCGGCTCACCGGGCCCCCTTGAAGACTCCCGTGGGCCTTTTGACCAGGTTACCCAACTTGGATCTTCCACGTTTTGATGGTCGACTAGACATGTGGATGGGATTCATTGGTTTGTTTGAGAGCCTTGTGGACTCGAGGGACGATTTGGGTCCGTCTCAGAAACTGGCCTATTTACTCTCCGTGCTTGATGGAGAGGCGAGGGGCTTAGTACAGCACCTCCCAATATGTGACGGGAGCTATGGGATCGCGCGGGCGTTGCTCACCAAGCGCTATCACAACCAGCGCTGTCTGGCAGATACCCACGTTGACCAGATCTTGAACCTTCCCGTCGTGAGCAATGCTGCCCAGTTGAGGACCGAGCTGCTGAACCCCCTCCTAATAGCCACCAATTCGCTCAACCGCTTAGGACTGCCGGTTGCCAAGTGGTCTTACCTACTGTTGCGTATTGTGCTCAAGCGATTGCCGGTGTCTTTGAGGGCACGTTTTGAACAGGGGCACACTAGGGATGAGGCATCTGCTCTCCCTACCTTTGACCACCTCCTGACGTTCCTGGAGGACGAGTGTCGCATGGGTGACGTCATGGTCGCCGACACGCCGGTGGAAGCATCACGTCCCAGACCCACCAACCAACGGCGCAATGCCCAACCTGCACCAAGAGGAGGTACGGCCGCCCGCTTCGCTGTCGCTCAAGCTGCGCCACCGGACTGCCGGTTTTGCAAGTCGCAGGGACACCAAACGGTGCGGTGCCCAGACTTCGCGGTCCTGCACGTGGCCGCTCGTAGGCGGATTGCCCAGGCCCGCGGCTGGTGTTTCTCTTGCCTAGGGGACCATTACCAGCGCGCCTGCCCCGACACTCACCCGTGTCCTATTTGCGGAGGGCACCATTTGAAAATCCTGTGCGCCAACGCGAATGGCCGTCGCGACCACGCGGGGTCGCCTTCGGGCGGGTATGTCAGCGGACACCGGGACCAGTCCCGCAACTTGGAGTCCGGCTCATCACCCCCACGCCGCGCAAACTGCGCTGCCGTTGATCGCCGAGTTGGTTCGGCGCGCAGCCCCACGGGCGGGTATGAAAGCGGGCCCCGGGTTCAATCCCGCACCTTTGTGTCCCGCTCGCCCTCCCCGCTTCCACGTGATCAAGCGAGATCACCTCCGGTAGTGTACCACGATTACCGTGACGCGCGTCCGGTACCACTACCGTCCCCCCCTCTGGCGGAACGTCCCCGTTTGGAGACGCGCAACCCTCGGTACGTACGCTCCAGGCGCTACGAACCGCCGACTATGGCTCGTGGCAGTCGTCACCGAAAGGAGGCCGAGTTTAGGCACTACCCGCATTTTGATTTGCCGTCTCGGGACAACGGCGCTCAGTCGCCGCCACGCCAACATTAGGATGTTGGCGTCTGCCCCCGCTATGCACCGCCCCCTTTTGAGACCGTCCTCTTGCCTACGGCCCATGTCAGGGTCTGGGGACGGACGGGCGCCTCGGTTGTAGTCCGAGCGATATTGGACACAGGCTCACAGGGGTGCATAGCCTCGTCTTGGTTGGTAGGGCAGACTGGCCAGACTATTGAAAAATATTCAGATGTAATAAGGGGTGTCGGGAACGCCCCCGTGGCCACGGTAGAGGGCCGCGTTTGGTTTGAGTTCTCCCCCTCAAATTCTCCACGTCCGACGTTGGAATCGTCGGCCATTGTGATGGAGAATATCTTAGGCAATCACCCGCAAGTTCGTTTGTCTGCGGATGCGGTAAAATTGACCGCGGATTTGAATTTGGCTGACCCTAAATTTGACCTGCCTGGCACGGTCGATTTGTTGCTTGGTGCCGATGTTTTGGGTAAAATATTACTCGGCAAGGATCGTGTTTTGCAGCCAGGTGGCTTGGTAGCCCTCCGGACCATATTTGGGTTCGCACTGATGGGGCCTGTATTGAGGACTCCCCCCCCTGCCGAACTTGGAACGGCGTTGATGGTGGGGTCCGCCCTTTCTGACGCCGTGCAGAGATTCTGGGAAGTGGAGGAGCCACCACAAGCTCCCCGCTCTGATCCGGAGCATGAAGAGTGTGAGCAGTTCTACAAGACCAACACCAGTTATCTCCGTTCTGGCCGGATCATGACAAGATTGCCATTTCTCGCCGTACGTCCGCCACTTGGCGTCTCGCGGCCTATTGCAGAGAAGCGTTTGTTGGCGATGGAACGCCGTATGAGCAGGGACCCACTACTCAAGGAGAAGTATATTGACTTCATGCGGGAGTATGAGGATTTGGGACACATGTCTGTGTCAAAATTGGATTGGCGTTCGACGGAGCACTTCTTTCTTCCGCATCATGCTGTAATAAAACCATCCAGTGGTAAGTTACGCACAGTATTTGATGGTTCTGCGCAGACTACTTCAGGAGTGTCATTGAACCAGTGTCTGCATCCTGGTCCCAAATTGCTGAAGGACCTTTGTGACGTCATCACGCGGTTTCGACGTCATCAATTTGTTTTTGTGGCTGACATCAAGATGATGTTCAGGCAAACGGTAATTCACCCGGATGATCGCCGATACCAGCTGATATTGTGGCGAGAAAACCAGCAAGATCCCATACTTGTCTACGAGCTCAACACGAACACATACGGGCTGAGGTCTAGCCCCTTTTTGGCTATACGTTCGCTTTGGGAGCTCGCGGATCGAGAGCGTATGTCGTTTCCTCGCGCAGCCGCCATTTTGAAGGAGGACCTATATGTTGACGATGTGTGCACTGGCGCGGCCACGGAGAGAGAGGCCCTGCTCTTGCGTGACGAGTTGATTGGCATTCTAGCCTCCGCAGGATATGAGTTGCGTAAATGGATCTCCAACTTACCTGCGCTCTTGGAAGGGCTACCGGACGACCACCAGCAGGATCCTCACCTATTTGAGAACCGTGACAACCCTACCATGATGTCAGTGCTTGGAATCCAGTACAGACCAGTCCAGGACATCTTTACATTTAATGTCAATTTGGATTCGCATCACACTTGGACGAAACGACTGGTTCTGTCGACTGTCGCGAGAACCTTTGATCCCAATGGCTGGATATGCCCGGTCATATTCTGGGCCAAATGCTTCCTGCAGAAACTTTGGACTGCAGGTCTTGGATGGGACGAGCCACTTCGCGAAGCTGTTTTGAAGGACTGGCTCCTATTTGCTTCCTCATTGCCTGCCATCAATAGGATATCGTTACCCCGTGCTCTGCTTCCGCCAGGGAAGCACACCGCGTCCCTTCATGGTTTCTCGGACGCTTCGGAACGTGGGTACGCAGCAGCCGTATACTTGCGCACCGTGACCACAGATGGTCAGGTGAAAGTGTTGTTGGTCATGGCGAAGAGCAAGGTCGCGCCTCTTCGAACTGCCTTGACAATCCCTAAGTTAGAGTTGTCAGGGGCGGCCCTTCTTGTTCGCCTTTTGAATCACGTCATGTCCACCTTGTGCACGTCAATTGACATTTCCACGATATATGCATGGACTGACAGTCAAATTGTGCTATGTTGGCTGAAGACGTCAGTTCACACCTTAGAGGTGTTTGTAGCAAATCGTGTCTCTCAGATACAGAAATCGGAGACCCCGTTGGTTTGGAGGCATGTGCCTGGCGAGGTCAACCCTGCTGATTGTGCGTCACGGGGATGTATGGCCCCCCTTTTAGTTGAGCACTCTCTGTGGTGGGGACCTGAGTGGTTGACCAGATCAGAATCTAATTGGCCGCGAACTCCGGCCTTAGACATTGTCGCACTGCCTGGGTTGCGAACGCTTGCGCTCGAACGGCAGGACCGTCCGTTCGACCCCGATTTCTTACTTAATCGTTACAGTTCATTAGACAAATTGTTGAGTGTCACCGCTTGGATCAAGCGCTTCATGAGAAATTGTAGACATCCACAGAACAAATGTTTGGAGGCCTTCTTATCGCCACAAGAGCTCCAAGATGCTCTTCTTCACTGGGTTCGTTCTGTGCAAGAGGCACATTTTGAAGACGAGATTGACATCTTGAGGAAAGGCAAATCCAAGCTGTCTGGAGCCATTTGTAAGCTGAACCCTTTTTTGGATAGTGAGGGTCTTTTGCGTGTCGGAGGGCGTCTTAGGAACGCAAACCTCCCTTATGGATCTCGTCACCCCCTCTTATTGCCCAAGAGTGGCCACTTGGTGAACCTGTTGGTGACTGATCGTCACATCAAGAACTCCCACGCCGGCTGTAATGCCTTATTGGCCATTTTGCAACGGGAATTTTGGATTTTATCGGCCCGTCGGACGATCCGTAGTGTGGTCTTTCGTTGTATGCCTTGCTATAGGCTCAAGGCCCCTACCATGCAGCCTATCATGGGTGACCTTCCTTCGGATCGGGTCACTGAGATAAGGCCCTTTGCTGGAGTTGGTACGGACTTTGCAGGCCCCTTTTTTGTTAAGACCTCGACCCTCAGGAACAGTAAAACTGTCAAGGCTTATTTGTGCGTCTTTGTCTGTCTGTCCACCAAGGCGGTACATTTGGAACTCGTCTCAGCCCTCTCGACAGAGGCATTTGTTGCGACGTTAGATAGATTCGTGTCACGACGAGGACTACCGTCCTTGATTCGGTCGGATTGCGGTACCAACTTCAAAGGCACAAACAACTATTTAAAAGCGATGTATGATTTTTTGTCGGCTAACGAGACTGAAATTGCGTCTAGACTAGCTACACGTAGAATAACTTGGAGGTTCAGTCCCGTGTCATGTCCCCACTGGGGAGGAATATTTGAAAGCGTAGTAAAGGTTGCTAAGACACATTTGCGACGGGTAATTGGCGAGTCTGTATTGACCTTTGAAGAGCTCGCAACTGTGTTTTGCAAAATCGAGGCCGTTTTGAATTCACGCCCGTTGTGCCCGATCTCTTCAGATCCTAACGACTTGGAAGCCCTCACGCCGGGCCATTTTTTGATTGGGCAGCCACTGAACGCCCTGCCGGAATATCCCCTTGTTGATGTGAGACCTAATCGTCTCTCGCGGTTTGAATTGGTCCAACAACTCACTCAGAGCTTTTGGAAACGTTGGAATTTAGAATATTTGCACATTCTCCAGCAGCGCGTTAAGTGGACCGACAAGACTGATCCACCTCATGTTGGCGACCTCGTTCTGGTTAAGGACGCTAACTCACCGCCACTGTGTTGGCGCAGGGGGCGCATTCTCAACCTCGTCTTTGGAGCAGATGGAGTGCCCCGTTTTGCTGAGGTCCGGGTGGACGGTTCAATTTTGAAGAGAGCTGTATCAACCTTGTCGCGACTGCCAGTGAATTAGCGGCCAGGTAGTCCTGGCCGAGGCGGGTAGATGTTATGTACCAAACGATTAACTTATCATATTTTGTCTGCGCACGGGCATCTCTAATTATTGATAACGTCACTATCGATGACGTCGAGAACTGACCGGTGCATCTGTCCTCGTGGCTCGTTTCCGCGCGCGCGACACGGTTACCGAGCGCGCGTTGTCAGTCGCAAAACACATCTTGTTGTAAAAATACGTCGCGATTGGAATGCGATTTGAAGCGTTTTTCTTGCAACTGTTTCGCGAGTTAAAATTGTCACTAGAATTAATTGTTGATAAAACTAATTATCCTTGTTGTGTGAATCGATAATTACAATTGAAACAAAACCTTGAAATGTCACCGCGAAATGTAATGTTCGCCATTTTTGTATGACATAAATGCGTTATAAAAACTGGTCAATTTTGTGTCTCCATACTTAATACTATTTAATGTGAATTGAACTGTTTGATAACTATAATTGTGATAGTATAATTGCATTAAGACGATTGGTGAAAGTTCACGGCTTAAGTCGCGCCAAATGTGGTCATTTTGAGGACTTAAAGAGTTCGTGTCTGCCTGCATAAAGTTAAGTATAGTTTGATTAGCATTCTGCGTTATTTTGGCCAATTTATCGTAGTTAGTTAATGAAGCTATAGCTGGGGCTTGACACAGTGAAGACATTGTTGAAGAACAAAACAGGGTAAGTTTGTACTATTGTAAATTTGTAACGCTGTGAAACGCAGATTTTAAGTTAGTTCGTCTTGACCTGAAGAATTGTCACGCTTCCACAAAACTAATAAATTATAAATCCCAGGTTGAACGTAACATATATATTTCAAAAAAATCTATAGAAGATAAAAACTCAAAATATTTTTAATCGATTTGAATTGAGACCTGAAGTATCGATTCATATTTCCAAAAAATCTACTTTCTTTGATATGATGAGTACCTCTTTCCCAATAAATCGATTTTCAATCAAATTGAATTCACAAAACACTCCAATTAGTTATAAAAGATCGATTTCCTAAAAATATGTTTTCTTTCGAAATGATCTATTTTCTTTCGGTACTACTTTCGGAAGAGATTGATTTTTAGTTGATTCGAATCGTGATATATAAAGCTTTATAAAAAAATAAGATTTATAAAAAAATCTCAAGGGTCTACAAGATCGAGCTTTTTAGGGTTCCGTACCCAAAGGGTAAAAACGGGACCCTATTACTGAGACTTCGCTGTCCGTCCGTCCGTCCGTCCGTCCGTCCGTCCGTCCGTCCGTCCGTCCGTCCGTCCGTCTGTCACCAGGCTGTATCTCAAGAACGGTGATAGCTAGAGAGTTGAAATTTTCACAGATGATGTATTTCTATTGCCGCTATAACAACAAATACTAAAAATAAAATAAAATAAATATTTAAGGGGGGCTCCCATACAACAAACATGATTTTTAGGGTTCCGTACCCAGTATCTCAAGAACGGTGATAGCTAGACAGTTGAAATTTTCACAGATGATGTATTTCTATTGCCGCTATAACAACAAATACTAAAAATAAAATAAAATAAATATTTAAGGGGGGCTCCCATACAACAAACATGATTTTTAGGGTTCCGTACGCAGTATCTAAAGAACGGTGATAGCTAGACAGTTGAAATTTTCACAGATGATGTATTTCTATTGCCGCTATAACAACAAATACTAAAAATAAAATAAAATAAATATTTAAGGGGGGCTCCCATACAACAAACATGATTTTTTTACCGTTTCTTGCTCGATACTAATAACGTTGCCTTATGTTGCATAGATAATGGTACGGAACCCTTCGTGCGCGAGTCCGACTCGCACTTGACCAATTTTTTATTTAAGGTGTTTTCTTTTCGAAAACAATCAATTTTGAATCAATTTGCGTTGTATTGTTAAGAATCGATCTCAAGAAATTAATTCATATGATCTATTTTCAAAAATATCGATATTTTTCAAGTATGTCTTGTCCACAACAAAAAAGATAAAGCTATCTCTTATTATTAAAATCTGGCAATTCTATAAGAACTATTCTTTATAAGTATCAGATCAAATCTGTAAAAAGTGATAGTGACTTAATATAAAAAAATCGAACTTCGATTTTCAAGGGTGAAGAATCGATTCACTGAATCGATTCAGGGCTGAGGATCGATCTAAAAAATCAATTTTTTGAGCCTAAAAGATCGATTCTTCGATTAATCGATCTCAGATCGCCATCCCTACACAGTACATACTTATTATGTGTTAATCACGAATAATTTTTTTTCTTGAACGAATACAAATGATCACCGAAAATGTCAGCTAATTATAGCTAGTTATTCTTGTTTTAGTTAAGTTTATTTGTTACAGCAAAATTGGCACCAATTTCATTTTTATGCTATGCATAAACCAAACCATGATAGAAAGTCACGTCACGTAATAAAAATTGTTCGCAGAATACTGGCACAAAAATTACTGAAAAATTAAGCTAATTGCTTGACTCTTTCCTTCGTGGCTAGGGCTCCGTACTGTTTTATAATAGGACGTCTAATCTTCACTATGTTTTTTAACATACACACCTTGCATTCAGTTTTTTATATAATCTGTGAGTAAAAAAATAAGTATAATTTGACCCTTTGTTTACTCTTCCTCCTCGCATCGTGTTCCTCAAGGTCGTGAGGGTCGTGACCACCCTTCTGCAAGATCTTCGCTTACACCATGTTTCGCCATCTGTTTCTATCCCTGGCGGTGTGTAAGACGTTGTGCACGGTTGAGTTGAGAGCCGTGCGGATCTGGTCAGACCACCGTATCGGGCTGCGTCCACGAGGCCTTTTTCCAACCACCTTTTCAATCACGATGATTCTCTCAAGGTTATTGTCATTTTTTCTAGCATTGTGACCGAAATATTCTAGTGCCTTGCGCAGGCATTCGGATGACAACCGTGGCTGTTTACTATAGGTACTTATTTTCTTTTTCTAGTTTCAAGGATTTGACATAGACTTAGGATCTAGACTCAACACTCGGTACAACGAATCCGGCCTGCTGCTTTTTTATTTGAACACATTAATAAAAATAAATGATTTAGTAGCCTTTCTAACTCTTTCTTTTTGAACGGGAGTAAAAGAGACAGCAAGGCTACTATTTACTATTTTACTTTTAAACCATAAACAGGGAACAAATCTATGTTCCCGAGTTGTTGTTGTCTTGGAACAAATCTATGTTCCCGAGTTGTTACTCCGTATTTATTACCTTCTTGGGATTTGAATCAAACATATATAGACAAGTAGCACATAAAGGTTAACATTTTTAAAACGTTTCTTCTTGTTCTAAAATTGCAAACACATTTTTTTTCTATTAATGTCTTTATTGCCGGAAGTTAAATTAACCACATAACAAGTATATTGAAAGAGTTACGGGTATTTTAAATAACCTATCTACGATTACAGACAGATTGTTAACCTCGTTTATCAGTAAGATATTTCTATCTCGTGTCAAATTTTCAATTCAGAATGCTGTCATCAATACATTATTGATATGCAAGTAATGACGAAAGTTTAAATTATAAATAAATAAATAAATATTCATGGACATTTCACACAACGTGCTCTGGTCCCAAAGTAAGCTATATTTCTATGCTTGTGTTATGGGTACCAGAATACGGATACACTACATATACTACATATACTACTTTTCTTTTCTAAATACATACCTACTTATAAGTTATAATATATAGTAAACACCCAGACGCAGTACAAATGATTGTCCAATGCGGGAATCGAACCCGCGACCTCGTGAACGGCAGTCCGTTACCTGGATCACTAGGCCACGCGGCCCGTCAAGATTAGTCTAACGTTAATAGCAAGATGATCAAAAATGGATAAAATAATCAAAACCAGATAAGTTTTTCATTCAAGCTTAAGGAACTCTAAGATTTTATTTTCGTATTCGACATGCTGACCACACCACTTAAATGTTTGCGTGATCATAAACCGTTTACGCGACGTTTAGGGAATATTCACGTGAAGATATTTTGAGCTATATCTACTAAGTTTCTTTTAAATTACTCGTCTAATAGCTGGTACTTATGTGGTGTAACGTTTTATATGTGTCGGGTGACAACAGTTTTTTATTTAATTTTTTTTTCTCCTCCGCCTTTTAGCGTTGCCGGACCATGATGGTGACTTGAGCCTTACCAGGAGGGGGGTGACAACAGTTTGGGAAAACGTGAGATATTTCTCAAATAAATGTATTGTCTACATTGTTAGGCAATGTTCAGATGGCAACATTTTGACGCGCGTTTTCAAATCGCGCGACTAGACATCGTAGTATTTACATACAACCGATCACATGAGCGCGCGTTAACGCGCGTTAGCGAGCGTTAACGCGGCGCTCAGAGAAAAAGTCTCTAGACGCAGGCGATCGCGCGTTGACGCGCGCTTTGACATCTGTGTAACATCTGTTGACTGTTCAGTTGAGCGCGCGCTTACATCGCAATTGCACTTTTTTTTTGTGACTTGCTTTTGTATTCAGCTCAAAATGAGTGAATTAGATATTGACACCGACTTACTAATTAACGAAGTCAGGAAAATGTCAGCGATTTGGGATATAGCTTCAGAATCCTATAAAAATAAAATTTAAAACGACCAACCCAATGTGTGCGTTTTCTTTTACCATATTTTTTTTAATAATATAACCACAAAATAATAGCATCTTCCACGTCCATTTTCTAAGCTCTATCGATACAGACTGAAGAGCTCCTCGCAACGCGCGTTAGCGCTTGTTATCTGAACTGTTTAAAATTTGATCGCGCGTTGACCTGCGTTAACGCGCGTTACATGTGAACTTAGCCTTAACCTGGTAAAAATATTTTTTTATGGTTTAGTTTTTGTGCTAGGTTAGGTATCAAAAAAAAAATTTATATGCTTTTATTTAAAAACCTGGTTTAATTTTGATAAATGGGTAAAAATAAAAAATGTTAATCAATTTGTAATCAACCCATGACAGTTTACAATAGTGAAAACTTACCAATGCAATGAATAATAGTTTATGTAGTATATCGGTATTCTGGTACCTATAACATAAGCATATAAGCTTAGCTTGGGACCAAAGGACGTTGTGTGAAATGTCCATGAATATTCATTATTTATTTGCCTTTAATTAGCGCTTGTCTCATTTTACTAACAGTATAAAACTCTTGATAGGTACCGTCTTTATTTTTATACCAAACTGCAAAGTATAAATAACTTATAACTAACAAGTATAACATGCAAAATGGTTAACATTGTGTAAAGTGTTACGGCGAATATAACGCCCAAGTCACGTACAGTGACTTGAATGTAATGAGTTATTAAAATGCAAAGATTCTTGATAACAATATACATGGTAAAAGCATTTTTAGCGTGGATTTGATGAGAATAGGAGATGAAATATTAATAAAATTTGAGCCATGTAGTGATAATTAAATAAGGCTGTTGATAATCGCACGACAATCGTATGAATAAAAAATTGGTCAAGTGCGAGTCGGACTCGCGCACGAAGGGTTCCGTACCATTATCTATGCAACATAAGGCAACGTTATTAGTATCGAGCAAGAAACGGTAAAAAAATCATGTTTGTTGTATGGGAGCCCCCCTTAAATATTTATTTTATTTTATTTTTAGTATTTGTTGTTATAGCGGCAATAGAAATACATCATCTGTGAAAATTTCAACTGTCTAGCTATCACCGTTCTTTAGATACTGCGTACGGAACCCTAAAAATCATGTTTGTTGTATGGGAGCCCCCCTTAAATATTTATTTTATTTTATTTTTAGTATTTGTTGTTATAGCGGCAATAGAAATACATCATCTGTGAAAATTTCAACTGTCTAGCTATCACCGTTCTTGAGATACTGGGTACGGAACCCTAAAAATCATGTTTGTTGTATGGGAGCCCCCCTTAAATATTTATTTTATTTTATTTTTAGTATTTGTTGTTATAGCGGCAATAGAAATACATCATCTGTGAAAATTTCAACTCTCTAGCTATCACCGTTCTTGAGATACAGCCTGGTGACAGACGGACGGACGGACGGACGGACGGACGGACGGACGGACGGACGGACGGACGGACGGACGGACGGACGGACAGCGAAGTCTCAGTAATAGGGTCCCGTTTTTACCCTTTGGGTACGGAACCCTAAAAATAATTATTTATACTACTATTTTATTATTTGTACTAATTACGTTTCATATAACTTTAGAAATTAAATAAAATAAGGTTTTCGAAAAAAAAACCCTAACCTAACCTTCACTCGGTTAGCTTCGAGATCTAATAACTCCGCAATTTTTTCCTTTTGCTCCTTAGTTAATCTTCTGCTCAGTGGACAGTGTCGAAAAAGATTTTCACTTTTTTCACGAAAAAAATTCTTAGTAATAAATTTAATAATAAAAAAATAATAATATCTACTCATTCAAAAAAAAAAGCCGTACATATAGTCACATCCACGATTGACGGATGAATAAAAAATTATTAATTATCCGATAATCGTATTAATAGACACTTCCATTAAATAAATAATTATAGACATTGCACACAAAGTCTTTTAGTCTAAAGTTAAGCTTATTTACTTTTCTTATGTTAACCAAAATCTTAAACATAATATTTTGTAACTTGCGCCACTCATTTGTTTAAATAAAACTACTTTTTACGGATTTAGACGCGTATATTTGTTTTAAATTTTGTCCCGACGTTTCGGAGACTGCAGTCACCATGGTCACGGGTAAGACTGAGCTGGCAGCTGAGTGAGACAGCTCAATCTCACCCGTGACCATGGCGACTGCAAAGTCCAAAGACCCGAAATTTTTATTTATGTACTTGTTGACCCGGTAAACATTCTTTTGCCATAGAAATGTTAGGGGTACCCTTAATATTTAGGGGGATAAAAAATAAATGATGTCCGATTCTCAGATCTAATGGATATGTACACAAAATTTCACGAAAATCTGTAGAGCCATTTCGGAGGAGTATAATTACAAACACCGTGACAGGAGAATTTTATATATTAAATTTAATTTCAGTAGAAATTCTTTTGCTAATATAGAGAACAAATTGGTATTAGTTTAGTCTTAACACAGATCACGTAACATTTATTGAGTATCCTAAACGTGGTGACCCTTCCTTACAAATAAACTAAGTTGATATAAATATCAACTAAGTTTATTTGTATAACCTACACAACCAATACAACCTTATATATTGAGTAACACAGTTCTAGATCTTATCCCCACAATAACAAGGAATCGACCATGTTATAGAAGTTAATACCTAGATGTTGTTAATAATATCACAATCATTACGTTAGACGTATTTATTTAAAAAAATGTGTACATATAGTACTAACAAATGTCTGTGATTTCACTCGCGTTTATTGTTAGGGACCTCTTTCCCCTCTCCAAATATACACCAGATTGTACAAAAAATCCATCTTCTTCAACCACTCTATCTATTTAAAAAACTGCATCAAAATCCGTTGCGCAGCTTTGAAGATCTAACCTCACATCAAGACATACATATAAAAGTAACGACTTTGTTTAATAATAAGTAAAGATATCCGTATCTGGTACCCTAACACAAGTAGAGAAATATAGCTTGCTTTGGGACCAGAAGATGTTGTTTGAAATGTTCATGTCAAAATCAAATAATATTTGACCGTGATTTTAGTTTTTAAACTGGTTTTTTTTTCGTTTCGTTTTTACCGTACCTACGTTTAACAAAAAACCATTTATCCTAAAATAATACCAATATGATATAATATTTATTTATTATTACACAAAATCGTCATTTCTATATGTCACTATTTAAGCTCTAATCCTTAAAACAGCGCAATAGATTTTAAACAGTTTATTTTATTAGATAGAATGGTTCAAGAGTAAGTAACCAACACTAAATAAATAAATAAATAAATATTCATGGACATTTCACACAACGTCCTCTGGTCCCAAGCTAAGCCTATATGCTTGTGGTATGGGTACCAGAATACGGATAGACTACATATACTACTTTTCTTTTGTAAATACATACTTATAATATATAGAAACACCCAGACGCAGTACAAACATTTATATGACAATTAGAATAATCACACAAATTATTTTCCCGAGCGGGAATCGAACCCGCGACCTCTTGATCGGCAGTCCGCTACATGAACCACTCGACCACGAGGCTCGTCTAACACTACGCATGAAGTTGCGTGTTACCGCTAGTATAACAATAAAATGTCTAGTTGACTCCTCCCAGTATCCTCTCATTAGAGTGATAAATTAGATACTCGTAAAACTGTGTCATGAATAGCCATTACATAATTAATTTCGAACATAAATCTTGTCGAGGCTAAAGTTTTCCACAGTAATTCACTAACACAGAGTTTCACTTGAACTATGTAATAGAAGTTTTATTAAATGTTAGTTAAGAAAGTACCCAAGAGTCACGTAAACTAGGAACTTAAGTAAAAGCCTACAAATATTATGTAAACAAATATTCAAGCCAATTTTAAGTTTTATAATCTTTTCTTATTATAAAATAAAGTCGTTTTTTCTGTATGTATGTCCCTATGTATCTATAAACTATGCAACGGATTTTGATGCGGTTTCTTTAATAGAGTGGTTCAAGAGGACTGCTTTTTACATACATAATTTTTTTAAGTTTAATTCTTAAATACAACGTAAATAAAGATGCGGGGAATAGCTATCAAAGTTTAAATGTTATTATATGATTAAACAACAGAAGGTAACGTCATTATTAATTTTAATTAAGTTCGACCGAGCAATTATTTGTTTGTCATGAACTTTGAAATAAAATAATTGTGCTTTCAAACAATTTTACTTAAATTTCGTATTTAATAATTGTTTTTGACGTTAACACTTCTTTGTAAGCTTAAGTAAATATAACAAAAGAGTGAATATATTTCTAATAAATTACCGGTACAGTAACTTTGAAAAATGATAACATTCTCTGTGAGAGACGGAAAACTCGAAATAAAATCCTATGTCAACACGTCTGTTCAGAACAGCATAGTAAACGAAAATCCCTCCCAAGGTGGAGGAGGCTCGTTCCCAACAGTAGGACGTATATATAATATAACATAAATTATTGTTCCGTTTGTGGATAGTCATTTTTCAAGAAAGTGTTTGTACTACATCTGGGTGTTTTCTATGTATCAAGTATTTACAATAAAAAAATATTGGTATTCTATTCCTATTCTGGTACCCATAACACAAGCTAATAAGCTTAGCTTGGCACTAGAGAACGTTGTGTGACATATCCTACTATTGTTATAAATGTGAAAGTTTGTGAGTATGGATGTTTGCAAGTTTGTTACTCTTTCACGCAAAAACTACTGAATGGATTTTATTGAAACCTTACAATAATGTAACTTATACATCAGAATAACACATAGGCTACAATTTATAAAGATATTGTGTGAATTGTCCAAAATGTGACGATAAGTGACAAGTTAGTAGGAATTCCACGGGTACCAAGTCGCTAGCAACACCTTCTTCAAAAAAGGTGTTAAAAGATTTCTACAGGGCTGGCGACGCGCGAGTTATACCTCTGGTGTTGCAGATGTTTATAGGCTACGGTAACCGCTTCCGATCAGGTGGGCCGTACGCTTGTTCGACAACTTAGTAGTATAAAAAAAGAAGTATACTCGTATTCTGATACCCATAACACAAGCAAATAAGCTAAGCTTAGGACCAGAGAACAAGAGAAATGTCCATAACTATTTAAATGAAAATGAACATAAAATAAACACAGATTTTTGATAGGTATATAGCATGTTACATTTTGTACGCCAGTCTAATATTAATGCCGAATAAAATTATCGTTTTGTTCCATCGTTTATAGACGTCGTAAAAACAACGAGAAATTAACGAGCGATATTTACTTCGCTTTTTTGTACATTTCTGAAACATATTGTTACACTGCGTGTACTTAAAAACATTAAGTACAGAGATTTTTTTATGTTTGATAAATAAAAACTGTAATATATACTCGTATTACATTGGTTACCGGGACTGGTTGAATTTTCTTGTTTGTTATTCTCTTCTATAGGATTGGAACAGACACCTAGCTTCTGAATTTCAAAAGAGCTTGAAAAGCACACCAACTTAAAATAAAAAAAATTTACTTTGACTTTGACATTGTTTAAAGAAAATTATTTTTTTAAAGTACACTGCATGTTAATAAATAATACAAACTTAAACTAACAAGGTACTTGAAATTAAGAACATTTTTTTTTTTATCGAAAGCGTTGGGCAAATGACTGCAGTCCACCTGATGTTAAGTGGAAGTGAAATCCAAATGCGAGGGCGGTTACTGCAATTAAATTACCTAACAATTATCTTTAATGTTTGTTAAAAAAAAATTCTGATGTCATATCAATACGGTGTAAATAAGTGTGTCTGTTTTCAGGGTCAGTACAGGTTTTTAGCACTAAATAAAAGCGCTGTATCCACTTATCACTGCACGCTGCATATAAATAAACACAAAAGCATTGTGTGCTGCTGAAAACCCGATGTAAAAGCGTAGCACTGTATTATGCATCTACGTAAAAAAAATCACGTAGCTCTCATGTCATTTATTCTACGTAGCACTATTTAAGCAGAATCCGCGTAGCACCAAGCTAGCTTTTTTCGCGTAGCATTATAGACAATATGTAACAAGCGTAGCACCTTCGTAGCACTCAACACGCTGCATATACGTAACATTTAATGGTGCCACCACTATGGGTCATAGATCTTGATCTATGACCCATAGTGGTGGCACCAAATGTGTGTGTGTATATAAGTGGCAATAAATAAAGAACTTGTTCTTTATTTACAGAAGTGCTGACTTTTAATTTTTGCCTTTACACATCTGTTTAGCCAAGCGCAAAAACGAATAATGAAATCACTCATTATCATGCCCGTACTATAACCTCATTTATATAATTATCTGTGCCCCGCGCTGTTAACCACGGTAAAAAAGAAAAAATCTGTTCGCTTTGTATTATCCCGCGGGAACATTGCATTATTTCGGGATAAAAAGTAGCCTATATCTTATTCTAATGTATCAGCTAAATTATTGTAAAGTTTCAATAAAATCCATTCAGTAGTTTTTGCGTGAAAGAGTAACAAACATACAGACATCCATAATCGCAATCTTTCACACTTATAATATTAGAAGGATATACATGTATCTAACATTGTACTGTAAAGGTTGTGATCATTGAATATAACCTATACAATGATACAGGCCACTTAAGATTTGTTTTTAAAAAAAAGGGATAAAAAAGTTTAAAATTTGAAAATAGAAAAGAAATGAATTTGGAAGATGAGAAGAGGACATGAAGAGAGGATGTTGAAAAATGATTGTAAAATAGTTTTTCTTTATTATAAAAAATATAACAAATTAATATATACAAAAGTTTTTCATTAAAGTAGAAGCTTTACAAATGGTGGAGGCGCCGGGTATAGCGGCCCGATTGGTGAACCAGCTCCTACGCCCAGGGATGTGTTGACGAGCAAAGGGTCGACACAGGATAAATATTAATTATCAGAGAAGTAGCCGTATCTTTTTATTAAATTTTTATAAATTATTTATAACTAAGATGGAACTAGCCACGATAACTTTCGGTGGTTGCGCACAGGAGTGCCTAGATGAATTCGAAGAAATGTTTTACGCTTTAATAACTTTCAAGAGATGCTCGTGTGAAGAAGAAAAATTGTAAAAAATCACTATTGCCCTCATTTTTAAGGGGTAACGCCTTACTTTTTTTCCGGGGCATTAAAGACACGTGCAAAAGCGTGCAGGAGGTATTTGATAGACTAAGGGAAGAGTTCCAAGAAGTAAATTACCAAGAATGTTCGCAATAATTATTTGCATAATGATGTAAATTGGTTTAGTGATTCAATTAGATTAAGGTTATATATATGGTGATAATTATAATTTACTAATATTGTTTTATTTTGGTGTGTTTCATATTGTTCGGGATCGGCGAGACTTCATAATGACGTCAGCATATTTGTACATAAGAAAGATACAATGAAAAGGAACCACATCAAAAATTTAATTATTTTTTCATATTTATATTTTGAATGTTTAGTTAAAAATGTGAGATAAATATATTAACATGGTAATTGGATGGTGAGTATTTCGTACTAGATTATGATTATAGTATTGAGGTGGAGCGATTAATAGGTATAATAATGGGTTGTATTGAGTTGTAATGTCGAAGGTGGTGGCTTGGTAGAGTTAGTTGGATGAGTCGTATCAACGGGTAATATCTTTGAATGCAACATGGTAAGGCCATAGGCTATTTGTCATGGAATCCTGTTTTGGGATATCACGCATTTTAGAGATAGAACTTATAAGATAGGATTTAGGAAAGTAGGTGCTAGAGTAAAGTATTTGTTCATTGGGAGAGAAATGTGAAAGGTTGAAAATTGAAAGAAGTTGTATTATAGTGAGAGGTTGCTGATAATATTTTTATTTTATTTATTGGGTAATAGTTAGATAATAATGATTAGCGAATAGTTTATAATTACTTAGATAATAGAATGATTGATTATTTAAAACGTTACTTGTGGTAGAAGAATGGTTGGTAAATTTATCTCACGAGAAGGAATTCTAAATGTGGAATAAATTGGTCATTCCCGAGCATTCAGAATTACTTAGTAGAAATTATACCTAAATAATTGAAAAGAAGGTTGAGTATTATCTGAGCATACTTTAAATTTTAATTTGATAAGCTCTGGATTCTATCAATTATAGTGGTTTCTTATGTAAATTTTCTCATTAAGCTGGAAAGCTGTTAAATTAGCATATCTTTCGGATCTATGATGCTGACCTCATAATTGAAGCTCGATAGTTTTTATAAGAGCATTAATTGTTTGGTGATGAACATTTTTCTGATTGATTGTTGATGATATATGCTTTGTGTCTTGGTGTGATAGTTTTAAGGATGCCTTATCACTCTTGTTTATTATTGGATAAATTAATTTTAAAGATGAAGTAGTTTAATATTTTATGAAAAGAGTGATATGATATAAGGGCATCGTAGTTAGTGTGGTTCGGATAACTAAGATTAGAAAGGCAATTTTTGGTTGGTTTTTTGCTTTTCAAGTTTTTCGAAATGTATTGCTTCGAAAAGCTAGGTCCTAGCTGGATCTAATCTGGTTCATTCTAGTTTGTTATCATGCTTTCCAACCTTAGGTAGGGTGTCCAGTATTTTGTAACTTAGAAAAAAAAATTTTTTTTTTTTTTAAAAAAAAAAAATTTTTTTTATCCTCTAAGGGGGGGAGAATGTAAAGGTTGTGATCATTGAATATAACCTATACAATGATACAGGCCACTTAAGATTTGTTTTTAAAAAAAAGGGATAAAAAAGTTTAAAATTTGAAAATAGAAAAGAAATGAATTTGGAAGATGAGAAGAGGACATGATGAGAGGATGTTGAAAAATGATTGTAAAATAGTTTTTCTTTATTATAAAAAATATAACAAATTAATATATACAAAAGTTTTTCATTAAAGTAGAAGCTTTACAGTACCATATACCCATAATACAAACTTAGAAGTATGGCTTACTTTGGGACCAGAGGACGTTGTGTGAAGTGCGCATAAATAAATATATATTTTTTTTATAAACGGTATAAGGGCAGAAGAATGATAAGTATTTGTTCTTATAGCACCAACTCTCTAATAAACTCATAATATTAATATCAGGATGTATTATAATATTTTGTGTATCAAACTCTGATTGCGTATTGCTAACGAGCTGTGTTAGCTTAACTGTGTTAGCTTAACTGTGTTAGCTTTGCGAATATTGGAATAATCGTGTTATGACAGTATTTTAGCAGTCTACTTTTTATGGATTGAATATTATTTTTACCTCGAATATACGAAAACATGTCGACATTTGTTTTGCCCTTAAAAATTAATACTGTCATATAATATTTAAATGTCATAACTTTTATATCTAGAAACTTTACAAGTCGTTAAAACTTAAAGTTGAAGTTTTGACAGACATAAAATGTCTATAATAACTTTTACAACATAGGGCCTGGATGATGCCGATAAAAGAAACCTAAATGCGTTGCCGAGAAGTATTTTAATTTATAGATAGATGGATGAGTGAATCCTGTAATGATCCTGTTTTGCCTATTCGTTGCCTGCTCTAGTTTTAGCCGTAGCACTGTTTATAACTATAATAGTCTTTAAATAATTTCTTTACCTTAAAAAACAATAAAGACATGCTTATAAATATTAGATATTTTATTCGTGTGTGCAAAATTTCTGATCAATCCAACTACAGTAAGTACATAAAAATTGCTTTCAAAAATTCCGCAATATAAGCACATACATTGATGGCTTGGTACGATTAAAATATTGTTCGAAATAGGTTCCTTCCCTTTCCTGTTTGATTTTTTTTTAAACATTTCTTTAAGACACAAAAAATACGATAATAGTAAAAACTAAATGCGTAAATAAAGCTAAGGATATTTTCTTCGTCATTAACCGATTTTTATTACTTACTCCACATTACGAGCAAAAAATCAGCCCAAAAACAAGACTTAAAGATAAATGTTACAAACTACATATATATTAAAGAAACTTCGTAAGACTTACAATAAACAAAACATTCTTGAAATAAATAGTCGGATAAAAACGGTCGATAGTTGAATGTAGGCTGTTTATTATTTTTCAGGTTCTGTACTAGAAGAAAAAATATGACGGCTGTATCTCAGAAACGGTGATAGCTACTGGAGATAAAATATCTTACTAATAACTAGGGATAACAATCTATGCTAAATCTTAGATTGTTCTTTGAAAACAGCCGTACTAGTATAAGTAATTATATTCCTCAACATCCTCACATACCTTTTGGTTGTAAGATCTATACTGAATTGAAAAAAAAAAACAAAAAATGGCTTAAACAAAAAAATCCATAGAGTATTTTGTCTGTTCGTCTACACAGGATCCACTTTTAGAACAGACACCTAGCTCCTGAATTTGTAAAAGAGCTTGTAAATCGATAATAACTATATAAAAAAAAAACTTTGACTTTGACATAGAGTGCGTGTTTCTAAATAAGAACTGTAAGTAGGTATAAGTACAAACTTCGCTTTACTAACGCTTCGCTAACGTCGTAACGTACCTTGTGTTTTTTTCTGTCAAACAATAAAAGGAAGATTTAAAACATCAACCTACTGATGTGTGCACCTATTTTCGTTTTATATTAGGTAATCAGTGCACTCAGCGCGCTCTATAGGTAGTTACTTACATACTTCCTCTCCTCCTCTCCAGCCCATTTACGTCCCACTGTTGGGCACGGGCCTCCTCCACTTTGGAGGGATTATGGTCTACTGTGCCGCGCCGACCAAGCGTGTTGGCACAGTGTTTATTTTCGAGTTTTCCGTTTCTCACAGAGAATGCCATCTGTGTGCAATATCCCTTAGCTGACTTTTACAGCACCCTTGGGAGGAGATGAGATGGTGACACTTGTATTCTTAATCCGTCACCACACGGAGAGTACTTACATACTTAGGTTATTAAAAATGCTTTAAAACCTTAGACGTATATTTTATGGAATTAGTTTTGCAGTTACGATTATTTCATAGCTTGCAGAAGAATTTAATTGCAACGTCTTCACAAAATGAACTCTTCTCTAAACTTTAATGGAATATTATTAAACTATAATATTATATTACTTAAAGAAAGCAAACTGCAAGCTGTGAACATTTTATTATTATGATTTGCATTATAGGATTATTACTGGTAGTTGATTAAAGTAAGGTGTTAAGAGGATACCAAAATAGCTTCGTGCATTTTTCTATGTACGAAGTTTTCATTGTTTCTTTAGATTGAATGGCTAGAGCTCTAATTCTTAAGTATATGTTTTTTCAATATATTATCTAGGATCGCATAAACTCAGAAACGCGATTGAAAAAAGTTTTCTCGATAGAAAATCTTGGCGAAATAACCTCTCAAATTTTTTATTTTTTTCATTTGTCGGTCTATTATCGCGTATTAACTAATGAAATAACTTTAAAAACATAAGTAACTATCATATATAGAAACACGTAAATCAGAATTAAAATATATTTAGTAGATTTTGAGTAAATAGGAAAAGTATCCCTAATTCTTCATTTTCGGTGCCTACTGGCTGTGTTAATATGTACGTGTCGGCGATGATATACGATAATATTGATGTAGGCCCTTAAAAGAATCTATTACTTTTTACTATCGTATTATTCTTGCTAATATTATAGGTATGAATTTATGAATGTCGATGTCTTATTCGTGTGGTGACGGGTTTAGAATACAAGTGTCACCACCCCATTTCCTCCGGCAGGGTGCTGTAAGAGCCAGCTAAGAGATAGTATAAGCAGATGACTCCTGTGAGAGATGGAAAACTCATACATAATCACTAGGTATGCCAACACGCCTGGTCAGCGCGGCATAGAAGACCAAATACACTCCTTAAGTGTAGGAGGCCCGTGCTCAACAGTAGGATGAAAATGAGATGGAGAGATAGATGTGAAGTTTGCTGTTCATTGAGTTAAAAACTACGGGATGGATTTTAATAAAAATTGGTAGATGTATAGTGTTAAGATCAGAGTACAACGTAGGGCTATATTTTTGTAATTATTATAATATATATTGTTTACTTGCTATTATATCATTATAAACTTGTATCACAAAACATGCCGAAAACTGTTACTTAAAATACAGATCTAACCTAGTTTATGTAATGGGGATTATCTCAAATGTATGACATATTAGTTATAAATATTCTTACTGCTACCTAATTTGGCAATATATCACTTTTATTAGTAAACAATTTCATTTTATATACATATAATAGTGTGCCTTTTAAAAACATTTCAGTGTACAGAAAGCTAATATAGCGAGAGAGATGTTATCGAAAATGAGTTCCATTTGATTTTTAGCACCATAAAAGGCGATGTTAGCCCTGCTCTTAACCTATACAAACGAGGTTAATAAAAGCGTGTTAAAATCATAGCAATTTAACAGAATCTTAATAAAATAACGTAACTATGATTGTCTATACTTTTATAACTGTACATTTATACAAATATTATAAATAGGAAATATTTAATAGTTTGTTTGTTTGTTTGTTGAAAACTCTGAAACACCGTGACCTATTAAAAAAAAATCTTTCAGCTTCTGGTAGCCTCACTATTCCCGGTAAACATAATGTATGTAATTATTATATTTTCAAAAACAATATGCATCATTTCCTAAACAGAAAGAATGTGGCCAATTCTGATGCGACCTTAACCTAAGATAACTAAAATACTATTTCGTTGTAAATACACATTTATATTAGTGAAAATCGTTAGTCTTATAATACACAGTTTCTGTAATTAGAAAGCTCATTCAGTTAACATTGTTCAAGTTTAGTTTTGCACATTGAACGTAACCCTAGGTAGCAAAATTTTACTTTAAAAACAATAACTTTAATAAATAAGGTAACCCGTGCGAAGTCGGGACGCGTTTCTAGTTTATAATAACATCAAAACCTTTATGAAATGTAATTTTATTAAAACAAATGTGTTGTAACCCATTGAAGATATTAAATTTACACAATTTCTCGCTATTACAATATTATTTTAAGTGTAGGTAGAATTGTAAAATAGACAACTTAATTTTATAGTCTTACCTACCCTCGGTATTTTGTGGTCGGTTTATTTGAAACAATTGGTTTAAATTTTATTACTACGGTCTATTTAGGGTTAAAGTGGTAATTATCTTGTACAAATTTATGTCTAGGATAAATTTGTAGGTTAAACTGCCTACCGCATAGTAAAACTTGAATAATTGTTTCAGTATTTCCATGTAGTTTTGGGTTTAGAATACAAATGACAACATTTTGCCCTGCGAATAGCGTAAAGCTAAGACTTTAAGTGTGTGGGGACGCATTAAATATACAAATGTCACCATCCCATTTCTTCCCTAGGATGCTGAATGAGCCAAAATTAGGGATAGCAGTTAATAGGCAGTTAACATCAACTGTGAGAGACGGAAAACCTGGAGCTAAACCTTTAATATATCAAAAACGCTACCGAAGTGGAGGGGGCTTATGCCCAAAAGTGGAGCGTTAATGGGCTGGTAAGAGAAGCGATCTCCGTGTGGTGACGGATTAAGAATACAAGTGTCACCACCCCATTTCCTCCCAAGGGTGCTGTAAAAGTCAGCTAAGGGATATTGCACACAGATAACATCTTCTGTGAGAGACGGCAAACTCGAAAATAAACCCAGTGCCAACACGCCTGGTCAGCGCGGCACAGTAGACCATAATCCCTCCCAAACTGGAGGAGGCCCGTGCCCAACAGTGGGACGTAAATGGGCTGGAGAAGAGAAGAAGGGAAGCGAAGACTCTAGCTGCATTATCAGTAGCGATAAATGCAACGAAATTGTCTCATTAAATTTCATTGCTTTTCAGAAATTGATGCCATTGTTGTATTGTTATAACGTTTTCTAAAGAATGCCGTATTTTTTAAAAAAGATGGTTAAATTGCCCTACAATTCGGAATTTCCTTAGGAATAAATAATATATTATAATGAATATTTTATAGACAAAGGATCTACTACTCCGAGCTACTTCGTACCCGTGGAATTAAAGAATCCTCGCGAATCACTATACCTATCAAAAAACCGCATCAAAATCATTTGCGTAGTTTTCAAGGTTTACACTTACATAGGGACTTACAAAGATAACGACTTTGTTTTATACTAAGTAAATAAGATAAAATTTTATAAGTTTAAATCACCTAACTTTAGTTTGAAAATAATAATAACAGTAATTTCCGATTTCATATCAACATTACAGATACACAATAGTATAAATATTGACATGGGTCGACAGGTGGTACATAAAACATAATGATGGCGGAAACTGTCATAATATAACAACTTGGAAACTTATAAAATATTTGTTTGTTAGTATTTATTTGACCTCACCTTGACTCGTACATAACTCATGAATATTATGGAATCACGTATGAACATTTACGTATTTTTCAGACCTTCAACTTATAGAAATCTATTTTTAGACTTTTTACAATAAAAATAGTTTTAATCAAAATACTTAAGCACAAAACTGGAAAACCACTGCTCCGATTTAGATAGCTTTTTAACAGACTTCAATAAAAGGATGAGGTTCTCAATTCGCTCATACCTAATACCTTTTACCTCATAACTTTTAACTGAACCACAGATAGTATAATAAAGAACTGAACGAAGCGAATTTAATGATTCTTTTTTTATTTGAAAGCTGATGCTTCCAGTCACAGATGTACCAGAAGGTGGGTTGGCGTTTAAAATTGAAGACAAGTAAAGTTAGCCTGGGCTAACTTAAATTCAGGGTCTAAAATGATATGGAACTTTATTATAAGTGACATACCGTGATGACAGTAATTTTTGCTTAATTGCAAAATTTCACACGTCACTTTTGAACACACTGATACAAGAATGGCATTTAAAATCAAGATCTGTTTTATTACACCATATTTAATTGACACCATTGTCAGTTTGTAGTGTGAACGCCGCCAAAACAAAAAAACAAAAATTGGTCAAGTGCGAGTCGGACTCGCGCACGAAGGGTTCCGTACCACTATCTTGGGTGTTCTAGTATATCAGAATAATTAAAAAATGCCACAACATAGGATTTCACAAGTAATTTTAACTCAAATTATTCATTTTCACATCAAAAACACAATTTATCAATTTAATGACAATCATGTTTTGATGGACGTCAATAATGTTGCCCCAGGCAACCGAGCAACTTCACGTTGTACTTCACACACACATAAATATTTTTTTGACCTCAAGCCGGGTCATTGATTTAGCCGTAGACGCACTGTCTTGTATGTCTAAGCTTCCAGTGTGGTCACATTGGCACCAGGTCAGTATATGATGGTTACCTCCTAAGAAATCGAGGAAAACCCTCAAATTTCAAAGGCACATACATTGTTTTCACATATTATGTATTTACATAATCAAAGACTACTGAGGTGGTCTCATGAAGTCGGTAATTTTTTTTTTAATTATACTCTATTACAGTTTGATATATTGGAGAAGTGTAAAGTAACAAATCTTATAAAATAAAACTACAAAAGATATGCTCAAGAGCCATTTCGAAATATGCGCACAAATCAAACCTATTAAAAATATTCATAAAGTAATAGAGTTAAATTCAAAAACATACAGTATTCTTTCCTCCAAAGATAACTAAGAGCTTAAACATCAATCCAAATTGAAACAAAATTGATACACAATTCGTAAAAGTCAGTAAATCAATCCATGATTTCCCAAAAGTGTTGTAACCGGGCCGATATGTTAATGGCTACATATTTTTCTTGTCAATATGAAGCTATATATCAGCTTTCATTTACCTTTATAAATAAAAATGTTAATTCTATATTAATACTAGCTGTCCCGGCAAACGTTGTTTTGCCATATGAAAAAAAAAAGTTTTGAAAATAGATGTTGGCCGATTCTCAGACCTACTGAATATGCATGTAAAATTTCATAAAAATCGGTCTAGCCGTTTCGGAGGAGTACGGTAACTAACACTGTGACACGTGAATTTTATATATTGGACTAGCTGACCCTGCAAACGTTGTTTTGTCATACAAAAAAAAAAGTTTGAAAAATAGATGTTGGCCGATTCTCAGACCTACTGAATACGCATGTAAAATTTCATAAAAATTGATCAAGCCGTTTCGGAGGAGTACGGTAACTAACACTGTGACACGTGAATTTTATATATTAGATTATAAAGCTGACGAGTTTGTTTGTTTGTTTGAACGCGGTAATCTCAGAAACTACAGGTTCGAATTGAAAAATTCTTTTTGTGTTAAATTTTCTGAATTACACGGTGTCGCAGGCAACTGCTAGTGTTTTATAAATTAAAAACTCCTAATCCTTACTTACATATAAAAGTCAAAGTGAGTTTGTTTGTTTGTTAGTGACATTTTCACCCAAAATCTACGGACACATAGGAGAGCTCCATTCGTAACGTAACGTGAGGGTATGTAGGTATGTTATTTTCAACTAAAATAAACTAAAATTATGTATACACTTAATTCATTTAACGCTCTACATAATTGCCTTTTCGTCCGTTGAAAGCTTTTGCCTTGATAATATTTATGTTCGTAATTAATTAAAACATGCCACTACACTACACAGTTTTACAAGTAAGTGATTTATTACGCTAATGTTATGTAATCTTGGTCAAAGTGGTTTAGTAATTAGTTAAAATCTTAATCCATCATAAACATATTCATTCAACTTATATAAATATCAGTTTTATGCTTGATACACACGAAACGATATATCTTCATCTTCCTGCGCTTATCCCAAATTTTTTGAGGTTGGCACAGCACGTTTTTTTATTCCAAGCTCTCCTGTCAGCCGTCATTTGCTCATCAATTCCTTTTTCTTTGAAATTGTCTTTCACAGTGTATTCATCTTTTCTTTGGTAACAGACGTAAGAGACCGAGATCCGAGGGATAAATCCTGTGATGTATTTTCTCAGTGATGAAATGTATTTGAAAAGGTATTGTAAAAATACCCAGAATTCGCTTCTGTTGGCCGTAATTTCAGCAATTTAATGCTAAAGTCTAAAATCAAAATCGTTCGTAAAGTATCAAAATCGTTCGTTGTTTGGGTTCCTATTAAATAAATAAATAAATAAAGAATTATTTTGGAGATTTCACACAAAGTTAGTTATTTCTATGCTTGTGTTATGGGTACCAGAATACGGATATAATACATATACTACTTTTCTTTTGTAAATACATACTTATTATATATAGAATACACCCAGACGCAGTACAAACATTACACAAAATGAGTCCCGAGCGAGAATCGAACCTGCGACTTCGTGAACGGCAGTCCGTTACATGACCACGAAGCCCGTATATAAAAAATATATACCTAATATAATATTTATATTTCGTCTATATAAATATTTATTATTTTCTTGTTATAGCCAAAAAAATTGTGAGAATTTAAAAAAAAATTCTACTGACTCCATGTGCATTTGAAATTTGAGGGTTTTCCTCGATTCCTCAGGAGACCTTCCTTCCTGACCTGGTGCCAATGCGACCACACAGAAACCTACAGCTTTCGAATAAAAACGAATCAATAAAATCGCTTCGCATATCGAGGAATTGAGAACGGACTCCTTTTTTTTAAGTCGGAGTCTAAAACAACATCTGTGAAAATTACATCTCTCTATCTATCACTGTTTCTGATATACAGCCTGACGACAGACAGACCAATAAACATCAAACTATAAGTAGTAAGGTCTTATTTTACTTTTTGTTACGGTATCTACCCTAGAAATCTATTTTTCCAATATCAAATTAAAAATCAAGTAAAAGGTCATGTTTTGGGAAATTTCCATAATAAGAGTACATACTCTTATTATGGAAATTTCCCATAACATGACCTAATATTTCATTGAATATTGAGAAAGCAATAAATTCATAACAAAACAATATACGAGATAATAACTTGGGTTACAACGGTATTTCTAGAACTTCAATTTGTAAGGAAAAGACGTATAATTAAACATCCTTGGAGGAAAATAGGTACTTCTATTGGCATCTATATTTATAAATATAGGTAGGTACGTTTGTACAACATCATCATTCATCAATCTTCTGCCGTTATCCCGTTATTCAGGAGCAAATCACTACTTGTTTATGTTGCATTGGGATTTCCCAAGCCAATTCTCTTTATGTATATTCGCAGGTGCCATGCGCCGTGGTTCCCTCTCGGTCAGTTCTTACGAGCCCGCAAGCAAGACTATGAGATCATCTAGGCAGTTATAACCTATTTTACAAAGCAAAATATTACAAATACAAACGCATTGGAATGAAAAGGTGATAAATATATAAATAAAACAAGTCAAGTATGAAATGGGCTCGTACAAGAAGGATTCCGTACTGATATTATCGTAATAAATTCGTCATACCGTCCCAAATAACAAATAACGAGACCCCAATTAATCGCATAAGTACAGAAGAAGGATGAGGGTGAGTATTTGTTGCTCTAGCATTATGTAATTAATATATACAAACTGTGAAATTTTCAGCTCTCCGGCTATCACCGTTCCTGAGATACAGCTTGGTGACAGACGGACGGACGGACGAGTGTCGTTTTAACTTTTTGGTAAGAGAAACCTTAAAAAAGAGCCTCCCTTTAAGACTAAAGGAAAGATGAATAGACTGTATCTGACATGATATGAGAGAAATAGGTACCTATAATAGTGTGACGGATGGCTGACAGCATTTTATATAACGGAAACGTGTAGGCACCTTCCTCAAGTAACAAGAACTAATGGCACAAGGAAAAAAAACGAACTTTGAACACAATCAACAAAGTTAAATAAAACAAAATGCTGACATTCTGTACCGTAGGGAAATAAGTTCTTATAATATTTCTTACAAATCCTTCATAGTTTGATATATGATAGGACGAAATGAGATACGAAATTCAGCATTCCTGTAACTTTGGTAACCTGATTTATATTCTTGATATTACATTTCTAACAAAATGAGTACTTATGTAGAAAAATATGTGTCAATTGATATTAAACTGGAAATAAATTGGCCGTCATTAGTAACAATTCTACGTACACAATTAAACTTAACTAAAATATATAAATTGACTAGCTGTTGCCCGCGACTCCGTCCGCGTGGAATTTAGAAAATTTTCCCCGTTTTTGCAACATTTTTCACTACTGCTTCGCTTCTACTGGTCGTAGCATGATGTTATATAACCTAAAGCCTTCCTCGATAAATGCCCTATCTAACACTGAAAGAATTTTTCAAATCGGCCCAGCTGTATATTGTAGACTAACAATTTGTTTCCCGTTCTTGCAATATTATTCACTAATGCTTCGCTGCTATTGGTTGCAGCGTGATGTTATATAGCTTATAGCCTTCCTCGATAAATGGAGTAGCCGACACAAAACGATTTTTTCAAATCGAATCTGTAGTTCCTGAGTTTAGCGCGTTTAAATCAAACTCTTTAGCTTTATAATATTGGTAGATATCTACCAATATTATAAAGCTAAAGAGTTTGATTGAAATCAATTGCAAAAATTTGTAATATCTATATAGATATTACAAATTTTTGCAATTGATTTGCTATGCTTTTACTTAATAAAACATTTTGATTTACAGAGCGTTTTGCCGCTCTCATAAATGTTATCTCAAAAGAAAAGTATTTATAATTATTTACCTAAACATTTACTTTATTTTATTTCTCTTTAACTAAATTGGGAATGAAAAACAAATTATCGTGGTCGAAACCTTAATTACCTGGGATAGCTTTTGAACCTCCTTTTTTGTTACGCCCTGAAGGCACAAATCCGATGCCTGACTGTTATTTTTTAAAGTTACGCAACGGAAGAGTAACTATTGGGCCGCTCTAATTTAGTTTCTAGTATGCCTCTATCAGACGGATCAGGTAATCAACTGAAATTACGTAGTAGTACAGTGAACATTATCTACCTTCCGCGTGATGATGGATTAAAATACAATTGTTATCAGGATGCTGTAAAAGCTGGCTAAGGAAAATTGTGCACAGATAACATCCGCTGTGAGAGACTATAGAATTTACCACGGCGAATGGTCTGAAGAGTTATTCTACCTCATTCCTCCCTCTCCATCTCGCCATCTCGCACAAAAAAGTTTAGTAACTCTTTTCTTTGGGGCACTTCGAATAAATGGAACTCGCTCCCTGCACATGTTTTTCCTTACTCCTACAATATGGGGTCTTTCAAGCGAAGCGTGAAGAGGCATCTTGTGGGCCGACAAGGTGAGGGCGGCTAGTGCTCTGACAACGTACTAGCCGTCCTCACGTCTGGTTTACACGTTCGCTTAACATCAGGTGGAGTGTAGGCATTTGCCTATCCAAGCCATAAAAAAAATGTAGATGGTTACCTATTACAACTAAAAAATGTAGATAGGTAGGTACCCCACTTTATTTTAACCATAAATTTTTGTATAGTAGATACGGAACTCTTAACGTACGAAACTGGCTCACATTTAACTGTATTTTCTTCAAATACAAAATGTTGTTTACAAAACCAGCATGGCACTTTAAATTTAATGAAAAATGTATCAATATGAAATCAATTAGAAAATATCAAATTAAATATCTTTGTGGTAGCATCACTTTGTTTCGAATTTGATCTAAATTAATTAATTGAAAGGGTCTAATTAAAAACATTCAATAAAGTAGGGAAGCGAGCATATCTAATAACATCAATTGTTAATTATGTTTTGATTTATATCAATTAGGGATGGAAATCTTATATATGCGAAAACCGGAATTAAAAACTAAAAATCTTGACGAGCTTATGTGTTAATGTGTGTAACCAAACCATAGCGCGATTTAAAAGAACTATACAACGCCATCTATCGAGTGATATGTTAAACTTCTGTTTGTTAAGGTTTAATTTCGAAATTTCACGCGTATGAAGTCGCGGGCAACAGCTAGTTTAATATAAAACAAAGTCGTATTTTCTGTATGTCCTTAAATGAGCTTTGTTTAAAATTACACAACGGATCTTGATGCAATTTTTTTAATAGATAGAGTGATTCAAGATGAAGGTTTTTTTGTTTGTAAGATTTAAATAGATATAAATTACTACTCTACCACGTATTCTTCTAATAGGAAAATACCAGTTGCACCAACCCTGAGTCTCTATGATTTTGTTATAGGAGTGGTTCATGTACTGGACTGCGGTTCACAAGGTCGCGGGTTCGATTCCCGCTTGGGATACAAATATACAAATGTTTGTACTACGTCTGGGTGTTTTCTATGTATTATAAGTATGTATTTACAAAAGAAAACTAGTTTATGTATTATATCCGTATTCTGGTACCCATAATAAGCTTAGCTTGGGACCAGAGGACGTTGTGTGAAATAATAATAATAATAATTGTTTTATTTGCTCCCACATACAAATTAATAACAATAAGAATTATACAGGTATCAGGATAAGTTTTGTTTGTGGAAGTCAGGAGCCCAAACTAGGTTTCCCTGTGCTAAGGGTCTCCTGGCTCCCCCTCCTGGATTTGCATTTCACAACATTTAGTAGTAAGTATAACACATAAGTAGTATAACACATAAGTACATATAACATATAAGTAGCAAAATACATTTTCATAAGATCATTGTGAGCATTAATAGTAGGATAGGAAAAGAATAAACTAGGTAGTGGGGGAAAAAAAAAAAAGTTATGCATGGGTCGTGTGTGTGGTGCATGTAGAGTTTGTGTGTGCGTATGTGTGTGTGGAATATAGCTTGCTAATACAGGTGTAGCAGTTTTTCTGTCTCATCATAGTTCATGTGTAAAAGCCAGTCTGTAACTTTCTCCTTACATTCAAAAGTTGAAATTTTAGCAATTGATAGTTGTTTATTTATTTTATTGTATAGTGTTGCTGATCTAAAATCATAAAACTTTTGTGCAAAGGATGTTTTAACGGATAAGGTTTCGCATACCTTGTGTAGCCTTCTGGAGTCACTATTAACGCTATGGGTGTTGGAGGTGAGCAAACCCTTGTGTTTGTCTAATATGGTAAATAGTATGTACAGTTGTCTAACAGTAAGCACTTTTGCTATCTTGTACAGGTCCATCGTGGGAAAAAGTCGTGGTTTCGAGAGTGCCACTTTTAGAATCATTCTTTGTGCTCTTTCAAATCTTATATTTTTGAAATGTCCATGAATATTTATGAATATTTATTTATTTAATTTTAAGAGTTTTGTAGCAAACGCAAAATGGGATTCTATAACTAAGTCCGCCTGTCATGAAGCTGTTTTTCAAAACTGGCGATAGCTAAAGATTTTTTTTTTCATAAATGATCTGCTATTACAACTAATACTAAAACCAATATACAACTAATATTTAAGGTGGCTCATCATCATCCTCCTGCCCTTATCCCATTATTTGTGGTCGGCGCAACATCTCTTTTTTTTCCAGTCTTTTAAAAGCCGTCATGTCTGTGTCAACTCCTCTTTCTTTCATGTCCTCTTCCACACAGTCCATCCATCTTTTCTTAGGTCTACCTCTAGACTTTTTTCTATCCATATTTATACTCAGAACTCTCTTAACGACATGACTTGGCTCATATACAATATAATAAAGATAATTTATATAAACGTTTTCAGTGTAACTTAACTATGGGTAATATTGCAGGGCACAGTTAGTTATTATAAACCATACTTCCGTGTATAAATAAAACTCTCTCAAATGTAATATTTTCTAACACTTGCGTGACTCATTTGGTTAAATAAAACTACTTTTTAAGGATACTTAGACGCGTATATATGTTTTTATAAAAATTTCGTCCAGGTAACCTCCTCAACTTGTGTTGTATTGTACTGTATGTTTAAAGTATTACAGTACTCTTTTGAAAATGTCATAAGTTTTGTTTTATTTAAATTTATAACTAAATTATTTTCTGTCACCCATTTTACAATTAGATTAGGATTCTCATTAATCTCAAATTCAAAAGTATTAAAATTATTACACGTAATTATAGCAGTACTATCGTCAGCAAAACGTATGATGGGATTTTCTATGGTTTGGGGTAAGTTATTTATATAAATGAGGAATAAAAGACCATTATTTTACACCATATTTCACAAACATTAGCATTTTTATCTCTTACAGAGTTTTTAGTGAAATAATATAATTAAGCTATTTTACTTCTAGGACTGTAAATTATCTGTATACCAATTTTCGTGCAATTCCATTTGGTAGATTTTGCGTTTAAGCGTCACAAACAAACAAACAAACTCACTTTTATATACAACGTGTTGCAGAAAGGTTAAGTCATAATTTAAAGTTGCATTAGATAGGCCTTAAATATTATAAATATTACCGTTACACGTAAAAAAATACAATTGGTAAGTTGTTTTTTGTTTATTGCCTACTTTTAAATAACTACCAGAAACGCATCAATTATGAGATGTTTACGGTTTACTGAATGCGATTGAACCTTACGATAAAAGATGACCTCATAGTTGTGTTGTTTTTAAAGAAGATCCATTAATTTAATAAATTAATTAAACTTTCATGAACACATAAAAGTCATAATATAACTAGTGTTTGTGATTTCATCCATGCCTAGTGCCTACTCGTCGGCCATGTGTAACGATGGTCAAATATGACTACACCTTTCTGAAACACGTTTTATAATAATAAGGACAAAATATTATCTGAAACTTATCTTTAAAAGAGAATAAAAACATTTCTCTGCACATATTTCATATTCAAATATTAAAAGCTGCAGTTTAAAAACTAAAAGCATATTTTTAACACACGCTTTTAAATTTTATAGGGATTTTACTAGAAACTTCGCAAATAAAAAACTTTATAACTCTTCCATACTTGAAATATATTTCTGAATGACCCAGATTAGTTGTTTTATTTTAAAATAATAATATATAATATAATATAATATTCAAGGACATTTCACACAACGTCCTCTGGTCCCAAGCTAAGCTTATATGCTTGTGTTATGGGTACCAGAATACGGACAGAATACATATACTACTTTTTTTTGTAAATACACACTTATAATACATAGAACACAGAAGAAAAAAATACATAGAATAATGATATTAAGTTAGAGAGACGTTTTATGACAAGTTTTCACGGCCCTAGAATAGTTATGTGCAAACACCCTTCAAGCATTGTGGAAATGTCACTTTCCAAAAAAAATGCCTCTTAGGTAAAATTAGACCCTATTCGTGATAGTTCGCTGTCCATCCGATCGTCCGTCTATTGTCAGGCTGTATCTCAAGAACGGTCATAACTAGCGAGTGGAAATTTTCACAAATGACATATATCAGTTCTTAGCCGATTTTTTTTTTAAATAAAACTTCTTTTTACGGATTTAGACGCGTATATTTGTTTTAAATTTTGGCCCGATGTTTCGGAGACTTTGCAGTCACCATGGTCACGGGTCAGACTCAGTCGTGATCATGGTGACTGCAAAGTCTCCGAAACGTAGCATTACCGATGAAAGTATTTAGGCATATTGATACTTCTCTCTGGCACATTAATATTTTTACTATCGAACACGTGGCTTTTACAATAACATAAAGTATAAGATGGTGACACGTGATTTATTACTTTACTTCGAAATCAAAATGAAATTCAAAAAATCAAAAATCACTTATCAATTATTCATAAAAAAATTTTACCAAAAAAATGGGCTCCTATGGTATGTCCAATTTTTTTCCCTACCATCGGCTTAGGACTTTCAATCCGCTGAGAAAAACCGGCGTAAGAAACTCAGCAGATAGATTACCAGCCCAACTTTCACCCTTTTTTTTTCCTAAAATAAAATGATATGTGTATAAAATCCGACCGCAGTTAAATAACAAAGTGGCAATAATTCAGATCACGTACTTTGAAATTTGATTTGAATAAAAATGTGAACTTCGCTCGGAAAATGCAACTACCAATCATAAAACGTGAGTTCCGCAGAGTTTTGGTAAAAAT
The DNA here is from genome assembly GCA_916999025.1 of Orgyia antiqua. NCBI lineage: Eukaryota > Metazoa > Arthropoda > Insecta > Lepidoptera > Erebidae > Orgyia > Orgyia antiqua. The sequence goes on along the minus strand of OU779865.1, from coordinate 35,977,430 downwards.
ATGTTTGTTTGACACTTTGTTATTATATTATAAAGAGTTTGAACAATTTATGCGTTATATAAAAGTATTTCACGGATATTTGGCTGTAAGGAATGAAAAATCATAATTTCAAGCTATATAAATATAAAATAGGCGAATAGTTTTTAGGGTTTCGTTCCAACAGGTAAAATAGCCTTCTATTACTGATACTTTGCTGTTAGTCCATCTGTCACCAGGCTGTTACTCTGAAACGGTATCAGTTAGAGAGCTGAAAATTCCACAGTACCTTTATGTTTATCAGTTGACACTACAACTACAAATACTTATCATCATTATTCTCCTGCCTTTTATCCAGTTACTAGCTGTCGCCCGCGGAGTCGTACGCGTGAAATTTAGAAATTAAACCTTAACAAACAGAAGTTTACTATGACAGTCGATAGATGGCGTTGTACCGTTTTTTAGATCGCCCTATAGTTTCGTTCCACACATTAACACTTAAGCTCGTCAAATTTTCTATAGTGTCATCAACTCGTTTTCACATTTATAAATTAGTTAGGATTAGGATTTGATATTGGGAATATAATAAATAATATGTTTTAATAACAACAGTAAGGAACCTTTCATGTTCAAGTCGTACTTGTACATGATCGGTATTTTATTTCAAACAATATCTAATATATAAAATTCTCGTGTCATAATGTTCGTTTCCATACTCCTCCGAAACGGCTTGACCGATTCTTATGAAATTTTATATGCATATTCAGTAAGTTTGAGAATCGGCAAATATCTATTTTTCAAACCAAAAAATGTCAACTGTTTTGCACCCCTAGTGTATCAAAACCCTTATTTATAAGTATTCAAGAGAAATAGCAAGACAGACAGTTAAATATAAAACAAAAGGAACGCGATTATTCACATAATACATAAACAAACAGCATACCTTGGCCTCTTTTCAAGCAATCTTCATCAATCATAGTTTCACTACTTAAAATGTTTTGTAACCTCCATTTTCTACCTTTATCTATGAAAAAGGAAATCGCATTTCCTCCAATCCTCAAATATCGCTTAAAGGGTGTCACAAATGGCATATTAATATAATATTAATATGGCGCGAAAGAGATAGATGTATATAGAAATAAAAAAACACGCTTGAAATTTTAAACTTTTATTTTCATTACATATTTCCTTGTCATCGGTACTTAAGAGGGCACGATACCAAATTCTGCTCCATACAAAAATATGGGCATCGTAGTCCCCTGTTTTCTTCGTGGATATTGCCTCCAGAGGAACGAATTATTTTCACAGTATCTAGGTCTTATATATATCTATGCTTCTATCACTTTCTTTTTTTTTAAATCTAAAAGAAATATTTACATCTAAAAATTCTGTTTTTTTTTCGGTTTTCTTTAAACGCGAAGTTTTATTTTTCTTCGCGAATGTTGATGATGTGTATTCGTTGTTATAGCCTCAACTCGTATAGTCAGCTCTCTAATCAGTGTTGCCAACACCGGGGTTTTCCCCCCTTTAGGGGGAAAAATCTATACAGGGATTTTTTTAGGGGGTGAAATTTTTAAATTTCCTTAACTTTGATCCGTCGTTTTGAATTTAGTGGTTTTTAGTGGTTTTTGAAATTGCTTTAGGGGGAAAGTTTTCAAACAGTTGGCAACACTGTCTCTAATTGCCAGGAGACAGACGGACGGACACCGAAGTCTCAGTAACAGGGTCCCTCGTTATAAATAAATAATAAATAAATATTCACGGACATTTCAGACAACGTCCTCTGGTCCCAAGCTAAGCTTATATGCTTGTGTTATGGGTACCAGAATACGGATATAATATACTACATTTCTTTTGTAAATACATACTTATAATACATAGAAACACCCAGACGAAGGTGAGACATTTGTATGACATTTATAAAGATCACACAAATGATTGTCGTGCGGGAATCGAACCTGCGACCTCCTGAATACAGTCCATTACATAAACCACTCAACCACATGCCCGTCATTTGGTAGCGAACCCTAGAAAACGATTAATTTATTTTTATAAATAGCGCGAAGTGATTGATTTATCTGACTACACAACGTGAATGTATAAAAACTATATGAAAATGTTAGCTACAGACAAACATTAGTGATTGATTATGTGTGGTTTTTTGTTATATTTGGTTTCGATACCGTGTATCAATATTAATCTAGACTGTAAAAAAAAAGATAATAATACATTTAAGCCAATTCTGATGCGTTGTAAACTTAATCTAACATAACTAAAATGGAAACAGCTATGGAGTATTTTGACTAATTGGCTTGTTTAATCCGTCTATCTATCAGTGAAACTTTTAGTCTGCTTGTCTGTTTGTCTGTCAGTGAAACTTAGTCTGTCTGTCTGTTTATTTGTCTATCAATCTGTCTGAGAAACTTTTAGTCAGTCTATCTGTTTGTACATCTATCTTTTCGAAACCCAGTTTATTTTAGTCTTTATAATTCTTTACACCTGTTCATAACAATAATTTATGGTTTACATAGGTATCAAGTACTTTACAGATTCAACTTGATCGCACCACGTATATAGAAGCGTGTTCTAAAGCAATTTACATAACGTTCGCTGAAGCGAAGATGAAAGATAATGTCAGCAATAAGAGTTAAGTTGTATTTGAAAGTACGCTTCTAATGGCTGATACTGATGTTACACGATGTGTATGTATATATATATTATATACTATACGTTTACTAATATTGATATTTTTAAGAAGGACTACAGTCCTAATTTAGTTATTCGCCTTAAGTATTGCTATCCCTATTCCCGAACGCCGCGCTGAAAAATCGTCTGGTAGTCCTCGTTTTTCATCGCGAAATTAAGAGGGTACCTACTTTACTCCTCATTTAGCATAATTTGGTGTCGTACCCTCTAAGGTACCATACCAAAAGGTCCGCCTGCAAGTCCGTCACCAGGCAGTACCTATATCTGGAACAGTCATAGTTAGAGAATAAAATTTTAACGGTTTATGTATATCAGTTAACGCTACAACTATAAATACTTATTATCATCATCATTCCAGCCCTTGTCAAGTTATTTTGGCTTGGTGTCGGTATGAGTAATATTATCATTTCAGTGCAAGTTTCTTTTTGTATTTCAGTGCAGATGATTTGACAATAAATCTATTGAAAACATTTATAAGAGGCAACTTGCACCCTATTTTGCAGTAAACAGCAAGAAAGGACCAAGTGATAACATATGCAGAATTATTTTTGCTGTAGAATGAAATCTCGCAATGTAATCCTATTTCAACATGCAAAGTCAGGGTGATGTAGTACATATAACATCACGACTTTTTCCCACGGAGGTAGGCAGAGACAACAAAGCACCATCTGCTGCGATCCATACATACTTCTTTAGCATTATTTACACTCATACATATCTGATCAGTGATCATGCATGCCCGACGGTACCGATTCACCGTGCACAACTAAACTTAACTAAAACAATGCTAATTTATAGTGTCAATAACACAATTTGACAATGATAAAACGTTTTTTATTAGAAATACTATATGTTATATTTCACCTTGTGGTGACGGATTAAGAATACAAGTGTCACCAGCCCATCTCCTCTCAAGGGTGCTCTAAAAGTCAACTAAGGGATATTGCACACAGATAACATCCTCTGTGAGAGACGGAATACTCGAAAATAAACCCTGTGCCAACACGCCTGGTCAGCGCGGCACATTAGACCATAATCCCTCCAAAGTGGAGGCGGCCCGTGCCCAACAGTGGGACGGAAATGGGCTGAAGAGAGAGATACTCGTATTATCGTCTCACGTCTCACGGTCAATGAAAATAAGTCATAGTTGTTTTCGTTTTTTATTGAAGTTAAGTTTAGTTGTGCACGATGAATTGGTACCATTATCTACCAGTGTTAAATGCAATGACCAATACTTGAAATTTTATATGCTACGAAGGAATTCCATGAGGGTTATACTCGTTTTACAAAAGATTACACCAAATAGAAGATATAAAATGTAAGTAAGAAACACTTGATTCACAAAAGATTTCCTTCTCAAAAGCACTCCAGTCATCTTATGTTGAAAGCGTTACATAGATACATGTACAAGTGATTCTTAATCTTAATCCTTGTCAAGGCGTAATGTCGGGAAAAATAAATAAATTACTTGATACTAAATATATATATTATAAAGAGATATCTTATTCTGTGATTTCCCAGGAGTTCTTTTGTATTCAAAGATAATAAAATAAATGGGTTTTTGGTTAAAAATGGCATTTATTTGATACATGTAAGCGCGCAAGCGCCACATTAGTATTAAATGCATAGTCAGTAAGTTTACTTTGTAATAATGTAGCCAGTAGCTAACGGGTATCGCCCCGATATGTACCTACGCGTTAATTGGCAATTAAATATCTCTCACTTATAAAAGCTTTTTATCTTCTACCAATCCCAGATACACCAATTTTTACAGAACATACTTAGTTTTGTTTCCAAAATAAATAATATTGAAACCCTTTTTTGTGAAAAATGATATCTAATATATAAAATTCCCGTGTCACAGTGTTAGTTACCGTACTCCTCCGAAACGGCTCGACCGATTTTCCTGAAATTTTGCGTACATATCCTCTAGGTCTGAGAATCGGCCAACATCTATTTTTCAAACTTTTTTTTTGGTATGGCAGAACAACGTTTGCCGGCTCAGCTAGTATGACTATAAAATTGTTGAAATAGTTTATATGCGACACCCGTAGTCTTGCCCACGGTTATTAGATCTTAACTAGTTGTATATAGCTTATTCGGTATTTTTATTTATAAGCAACTAGTCAATGCCCGCGGTTCTACCCGTGTTTACAATTAATAAACCCCCCCTCCCAATATACACCAAACCTTTAAAAATTATGAAAAAGCTATCAAAATCCGTCGCGTACTTTTGAATAAATAAGTATGTAGTAATAGGGACATATATACAAAAATAGCTACTTTATTTTACAATAAGTAAAGATATTAAAGTAGGAGGTTGCATTAAAATGCATTCAGTAGCTTTTACGTGACAGCGCAGCGTAATAAACATGTGTTGCACTCAAAAATCTTACCTTCATAGATTCTCAGTTCGCCGAGTATAATATGGCTTGGCTCTTGGCCACTACAGCGTGTATCCTTTCTGTCTATATTCGATACTTCCATTCTTATACAGCTCCTTGTGTTTCAGATTTTATTATACCGAGAACATTTTATACCATACGCTATTAAGAAAGGCTTTTCTAACAAAGAATAATCTACCATGATGAGCAGCCATTCCCAGTCTTAGAAAACACAAAGATACTTGATAATATTCATGAAAATTGGAGTCAAAACAAGGAAAATGAGGCACTTTATAAGAATTCCTTAGCAGTTATTACGATTTTGACATTTTATGCGCGTGCTTGGACGCTCAGGAATTCATTCATTGTAGCAATAATGGCCGAAATACGACTTTTCCTTTTGTTTCTTAATATTTCTTTCCTTTTTGCGCAGTTTTACGGTGTTTTTTAATGTTCCTATCTTTGTGCTTTCGAGTTAAAACTGCCTATAAGATATTGCAATTAACGATAAGGTTATTTTTTTTATTTGTGTGTAAAGTTTTTTTTTGTAGAAATATTATTATTGGTATTCAAATAATGTTAATTAAGTTATCAGTCTCCTATATTTAAAACTACCTTGATTAAAATTTTGTTTTTTTATACAAAAAACACTAGTGTATATTCCTGTTTCACTTTTTGGCGATATTCGCTTCTGAAACGGCTATACCAATTCTTATGACAGTAATCAATAAGTCGGCTATACTAGTTGCTTACATGTCTGTTAAGGATGTAAGTTGTTTCTTGCATTTCAGAACATAAAAATTATATTAATAGTGAAACATACATATTTTTTTTATATTTTTTTTTTTATGCAATCTGTTCCTAGAAACATTCAGCAAATGATTTGGTATATTAATATCACGGTCATTTGAGGTATAGTCCAGTGACATAACCAGTCCATTCATTCCTTATCCCTACAGATCCGCAGGGGTTTTTCTCTTAAGTCGAACAAATTTAAAATTATTTTGCATTAGCCGAAAGCCCAATTTATTTGGATGATGTTTTAATCTTTTCTTATATTGTGTCATTGAATGTTTAATTTCGTCTTTAACCGTCCTAATTTGAAGGTCATTGTGTAGTTGATGATTCGTCACATACCAAGGGGCTTTTGTAATAATTCTTAATGTCTTCGATTGGAATGTCTGCAATATTTCTACATTGGAGTTTGAGGCCGTTCCCCATAGTTGGATTCCATAAGTCCAAATTGGTTTAAGAATGCTTTTATATAGTAATAATTTATTTTCCAATGATAGCCGAGACTTTTTATTAAGTAGCCAGGCCATTTTCCTGCTTTGAATTATAAAATATTAATAGTGAAACATATGTCACACAAATGAAACAGCAGTGCATAGTTAGTAATATAAATTTGATCCCCCACAAAAATAAGTTGATTATTAAAAAGTTACATATGTTTTCATTTCTACTAAGAAACTTTAAAATAATACCCCGAATACATCAAATCATTTCTATTTTTCAACATTTACAATATCTCTGAGCTAACACCTAAGATTTGTGAAGTGAATAATGATAAAAGTTAGAACAAAGATCACACTCCAGACTTCTTCCATAAATTCTTTTACCAGAAAATCTTAGGATTTATCGAAGTTCGAAGTTTTTCAGTAAAGCATTCACAAGATTAATATTAACTTCTGTGCCTTTTATTTCTTCTTTAGAACGATTTGACTCTTCAGTATTTTAATACCTTTATATTTCTGCTGTACGTGTGTATATCACTGAACATCTAGACGACTGGACAGATTGTGATAAAATTTTGTGAGCGCATTCCAGTTGATTCGTGAATGGTTTCAAATTACAATTGGACGTTTTCCGTCTCTCACAGTTGTTGTTAATTGCTTATAATATCCCTTTGTTGGCCTTAGCCTTAGCCTTGGGGAGAAATGGGGTGGTGACACTTGTATTTTTAATCCGTCGCCACATATATAAATATATCTACTTATAAACGTCATTTCTCCACAAGGCCAGGACCAAGTCTTAATAAAACTAGAGTGTATTTTTTTTAGTAAAGTCCATTAAGGGCCTACATCAATATTATCGTCGACATGTACATATTAACACAGCTAGTAGGTATAGAAAATGAAGAATTAGGGATATTTTTTTGTTTACTCAAAATCTACCAAATATATTGTAATTCTGATTTACGTGTTTCTATATATAATAGTTACTTATGTTTTTAAAGTTATTTCATTAGTTAATACGTGATAATAGACCGAAAAATGAAAAAAATAAAAAATGAGAGAGGTTGTTTCGCTAAGATTTTCTATCGAGAAAACTTTTTTCAATCGCGTTTCTGAGTTTATGCGATCCTACATTATATATTGCAAAAACATATACTTAAAAATAAGAGCTCTAGCCATTCAATCTAAAGAAACAATGAAAACTTCGTACGTAGAAAAATGCACGAATAATTTTGGTATCCTCTTAACAGAGTGTCCCTTTTATTTAATCTGTGATTTTTATATAATAGGGTGATGATACTTATGTTTTTAATTCATCACCACATGGATAATCTGTCTGTTACTTTTTAATTAGTAGGAACTACTGTCGTTTTGTCTGTGCCTACTGATAGGTACATGAATAATGAGTGACTGCACAGCAATCACTCTCAAGTATAATTTAACGGTTCGTTATGTTACTTAATTTAATAGTCTCTCCTCTCTTTATATTTATTTTTATGACAGCAAATTAAATATTGCGACATTTTTTTTTTGTACATTTACTTATTTTATAACAAAGTCGTTATTTTTGTATGTATCTCTCTACATGAGCTTACTGAGCTTATATCTTCAAAACAACGCAGGGGTTTTGATGCGATTTTTATAGTGGCTTGAATGGCTTTTTTGTATAATTTATTAAATACTTGTTTTAATGCCACGCGTACGAAGTTCTATGTGCACAACTAAACTTAACTAAAAATGAAAACAACTATAGCGTATTTTGATTAATTGGCTATTTCATTGTGCACATTTTTATTAACTGAAATCCTTATTCTGTAATATACAGATTTTCTAATAAAAAAGTTCTGATAACGTTGCCGAATTGTGTTACTGACACTATCAATTTCCTTTATATATTTTGGACTGTTCATCGATTGAACCGGTCAAGTACGAGTTTGATTCGCACACGAAGAGTTCCCTACTGATATTATTATAATACAGTCGTCAGGCAATAAAGGCAAGAAAATGATGATGGATGAGTATTTTGCTGTCGTAGGATCAACTGATATCCATACTAAATTATAAATGCCAAATCCGGGTGATGACATTGATGACGCAATAATAATTTTGTCGAGTTTAAGTGTTAATGTGTGGAACGAAACGATAGCGCGATTTAAAAAACGTACAACGCCATCTATTGAGCTGAAGAGTAAACTTTCTTTTTGTTAAGGATTGATTTCTAAATTTCACGCGTACGAAGTCGCGGGCAACAGCTAGTAGTTACATAAACTGTGAAATTTTAAGCCCTTTAGTTATCACTGTTCCAGAGATACAGCCTGGTGACAGACGGACATTGAAGTCTCAGTAATAGGGTATTTTACCCTCTGGTACGGAACCCTAAAACTCCCGTTGCATATCTAATATATAAAATTCTCCTGTCACGGTGTTTGTAATTATACTCCTCCGAAATGGCTCAACCGATTTTCCTGAAATTTCGTGTAAATATCCGTTAGGTCTGAGAATCGGACAACATCTATTTTTTATCCCCCTGAATGTTAAGGGTGGTCCACCCCGAACATTTATGACGCAAATCAACGTTTGCCGGGTCAGCTAGTTGTAGATATATACGTAAAGCATTAATCCAATAGGAGATGGCATAGTCAGGCGACCCCCTTTGAAAAATATACGAGAGCAGTGCTCATACCTCGTATATACGGACATTGGTACCGATTCTACGTGCACAACTAAACTTTACTTGACTAAAAAATTAAAAGTGATTGTTTCAGTAAAACAATTCGTCAATGTTAACTGAACTTTCGTGTGGTGACGGATTAAGAATACAAGTGTCACCACTCCATCTCCTCCCAAGGGTGCTGTAGAAGTCAGCTAAGGGATATTGCACACAGATAACATCCTCTGTGTGAGACGGAAAACTCGAAAGTAATCCCTGCGCCAACACGCCTGTCCAGCGCAGCACAGTAGACCATAATCCCTCCCAAAGTGGAGGAGGCCCGTGCCCAACATTGGGACGTAAATTGGCTGGAGGAGGAGGTCTTTAAGCTCTAGTACAAAATGGTAACCTATTATCCACTATTCGTCAACCCATCCGTCACCAAGCTGTATCTCTCCAACGGTGATAGCTAGAGAATTGTAATTTTCACATATAATTATCCAAACCGGTACTAGAATCCACTACCTTTTCGTGAAAAGGTAATGGATTCTAGTATCTAACACGTGTGTTAGCTAATATCACCACCGACTATGCGATTCCAGAATATTCTAACAAAAACGGACTTATACAAAGTGAGAAATAAAATTTGTGAAGGCCTATTGAACTGAGAGAGCTTAACTTGTTTGATGGATCACCTCCATTGAGGAAACTAAGGCAGGGCTTCAAATGATATTTGTTTGAAAAAACGAGAGATTGGAGAATACAGAAAATGTATTATTTTAAGCTTTTTAGGGATCCGTATTAAAAGGGGGTCTTATTACTGAGACTGCTGTCCATCCGTCTATCACCAAACTGTATCTCTGGAACGGTGACAGCTAGAGTGCTGAAAATTTCACAGTTTACGTATATCAGTTGATGCTATAATAACAAATACTCATCATCGTCAAAGTCAAAGGTTTTTATTTCAAGTTGACATGTTTTACAAGCTCTTTTGAAACGTCAGAAACTAGGTGTCTGTTCCAAACGCGAATCCTATGGAGAAGAACAGACAAGAAACTCCATGGATTTTTTTTCATTTCTTTTCATTATTTTTTTTCAATATTATTATAGTCATAGTTGTAGTCATTCACCTGCCCTTATCCAGTTATTTGAGGTCAGGAATATGACGAATCTATTACGTTAATAACGATGTGGAACTCTTCGTGTGCAATTCCAATAAGAACTTGACCGATTTTTTAGTTTCACCTTGCCTAATAACTTAGATAAAAAATAGTACCTACCAATCTTAACTAAAAAATGAAAATTGATAGTGTCAATATATCTATTACCTACTTGCTATTTCGTTGTACACATTCATATTAATTAAAATCGTTAGTCTTTAATTTACAAATTTTATAACAAAAAAGTTCAGTTAACATCGACCAATGTTACAGCTACAATAACTTTTAATTTTTTAGTTACGTTTAGTTGTGCACACAGAATCGGTACCAATGTCTGGTTCCAACTTGGAATGCCACATAGTTTCTCTCTAATTTAGCTTACAGAGAAGTCACTAAAAGGTTGCATTATTAAAAATTTCAATAACAATAAAACACGAAATTTATATTCACAACCACCAAGTTTCGGGTCACAAAATTATTAAATAAGAGCTCATGAAATTATGTTCGCACCCAAAAGTTTTACATTGTTCAGTATCATAGCCTTGTTGAATCTAACGACTTTATGTGACTTTTGTTATAGGGATATGATATGCCTTGTTCTTCTTTCTAGCACATGAATGTTTGTAAGATAACGGACGAAAAGCATACATGTGTTATTTCCCATATTCGTCCTGCGGGAGTCATAAGAACCGACCAAGGAAACCGCGCCACATGATACCTGCTTACATACCTAAGAACGGGATTAGGACAGGAGAATGATAAATGATGACATGAATGTCCCCATATTGACCAGAGATATATTGGGCGCAGGGCTCCTTCATTTCGGAAAGGTATTTGGTCTTCTATGCCATGCTACTCAGGCGTCTTGGTATAGGGTTTAATTCATTATCTGCCATATAAAGTGCAATTCTATACAATATAAACAACGTTTCATGCAAACAGACGGATGCAATGAAAAGGCAGAAGTTTTGAAAAGATTCTCAAAAAAGTAATTAGTTGCAATTCAGTTACTATGCTTTCACTTAATAAATCTTAAGTAATTAATCAATGGAGTTGTACAAACAGCTCGATAGATAGCGTTGTACATCGTTTTGACGTTAGAATTCAGAAACATTGTGGTGGATAATTTGTTTAAAATTTTCAGGCATCATGATAGCTAAGTTAGCAGAAAAAAATGTTAATTATTTCTATAAACCAATGCTTAATCCTATCAACAAATGTAATAAAAATCAATTAGATGGAGTCAGTTTAGATTCACGCAGTCCTTACCTACTCTGTAATCACTAATTGTTATAAATGATAATTACGAGTAGATTAGCGATACGTTGATTGTAATTAATCTTAGTTAATATAAATGATAATCCGAAATACATTTGGCACAATTGTGGCGTTCTATGGGGGAAGCCTATGTCCAACAGTGGACGGAGAGAGGCTGATGGATGGATAGATGGAATATAAATGATAATGACCAAATATGTTACATACTGTGTTATATACCCACAAAATATAAGATGTAATCATGACTTAGGACACTGGTATTAATTGCGTACTTTCTGGAAATGACTAACTTATAACTTATGGATATAAGAAATAGATTTTGATTTCTTCTCAGACTCACCCAATATCCAGATAAAGTATCATCAAAGTCGGTCGAGCCGTTTCTAAAAGGTTGGGTTATTAACATCGCGATATGAATCTGTTTTAAATAAGTACCTATCAGTTTATTCAGATGTTTGTTTTGAATAAATAATGATTTATTACATATTAACTTGGTACGTATCTTTTAATGTTTTAATATTTGCAACGAAATCTTTGAATGTGATTTTCACCCACTGGCAATAGTCGGATTGATCTGAAATATTGCACATACCTAACAGACCGAGGACAATGTAATAATAAAAAATATAATTAGGATTTTTATGTGTGTTTGTAGTTTTTGAACTAAGTTAATCTAGCTATACTAATATTAAAAAACTGAAGAGTTTGTTTGTTTGTTTGAACGCTCTAATCTCAGGTACCACTCTGGTCCGATTTGAACAATTCTTTCAATGTTGAATAGTACATTTATCGAGAAAGACAATAGATTATATAACATCACGCTACGACCAATAGGAGCGAAGCAGTAGTGAAAAGTGTTTCAAAAACGGGGAATATTTTTCTAAATTCCACGCATACGGAGTCGCGGGCAACAGCTAGTTATATAAAAAAGTAAAGTAACTACATTAAGTAGCGACAGGTTTTAAGACTACCCACCTCTGATCAATAGAAATATAAAACCCATAGATTCTGTTGCAAAGAAACCCACGCGAAACTCTATCAAAGAGGTCGTTTCTTTAGCTCCTTATATAAAGTTACATACTCGTATATCGCACTACCCGTAAAAGAAGGACGTAATGTGCTTAACTTAAAGTGTAGTCGCAGTTACTTCTTTATTACACAAAACATTTCACACGATTGATGTTGGATAATTTTGAATACTCAAATGCTTTTATAACGAATAAGCCATAATTGTAGTTACTCCTGCAAATATATTTTGTGTTTCGTGGAATACAGAAGTAACCGTGTTTTTTTATACTATCTCGAAGTACATAAAGCTATTCCTAAATTAAATAACAGGTGTAGTTGGAGGCAAGTGTTACCTACGATTTTCTCTTTGAAACTTATTTAATTTTATAGAACTCATACAAAAAAATAGGACAGTTTTTTTACGCTCCTGAAAAGTTGCCGAAAATCACTTACTGCTTTCTTTCAGGAATAGTGCGATATATTAAGACGATACCAAAATAGCTTCGTGCATTTTTCCATGTACGAAGTTTTCATTGTTTCTTTAGATTGAATGGCTAGAGCTCTAATTTTTAAGTATATGTTTTTTCAATATATGATCTAGGATCGCATCAACTCAGAAACGCGATTGAAAAAAGTTTTCTCGATAGAAAATCTTGGCGAAACAACCTCTCAAATTTTTCATTTTTTTCATTTGTCGGTCTATTATCGCGTATTAACTAATGAAATAACTTTAAAAACATAAGTAACTATTATATATAGAAACACGTAAATCAGAATTAAAATATATTTAGTAGATTTTGAGTAAATAGGAAAAGTATCCCTAATTCTTCATTTTCTGTGCCTACTGGCTGTGTTAATATGTACGTGGCGGCGATGATATACGATAATATTGATGTAGGCCCTTAAAGTGTACGTTTAATACACGAACTATTGAATTTATAGCATAAAAAGATATCGATATTGTTGAAGCTTAGATGGGCGGATCAAGGCTTTCTCGGATATAGTCGTTTATACTTTTTTTCTGTTCGGCTTGTTAATGTCCCAGTCTTAGGCACGGGCCTCCTCTACTTTCAACTTATTTAAACTTTACTGCTTTTAAAGGCTATTATTTCATTATTTTCTTGGCTCATTGCACGGCACAAGCTTTCTTCACTTCAGAGGGATATGTGGTCGAAATAATTATGCCACTTTGACCAGACGTAGAGGCACAGTCGTTGTTCTGCTTATAGTTCAGCTCTTACAGCTCTTAGCAAAAAATATGATGAAGAAACTTGGGTTTTTACCCTAACACTCTACCGTCCGGGGCTATGGGTTTTTATAAGCTTACTAGCTGTTGCCCGCGACTTCGTATGCGTGAAATTCAAAACTCAAACTTTAACAATTAGAAGTTTACTATACCACTCGATAGATGGCGTTGTACAGTGCTTTTTAAATCGCGCTATAGTTTCGTTCCACACATTAACACATAAGCTCGTCAAAATTTTGATTGTGACATCAGCTCGTTTTCACATTTATAAATTAGTTAGGATTATAAGCTTAAAGAAGTAAAACTTGAAAGAATTACGTAGGTATGTTCATTTAAATATTCTTTAAAGAATAAAGTCTCTTTACGAGTCATGTTGCATGAAACTATTGCAAAAAGCAATAAAAAGTACAAAGTATTTCTCCTCTTGCAAACAGACGTTTTAAATCATTGTTGTACAAGTTAGTTGAGATGAAATCAAGAGCTTAAAGCACGAGTTAAGAATAACTTATAAAATATTCACAAGTTATTTCAACATCAGAAAGAAGATTCCATTAATCGGAATAGCTTTAAAGGAGTAATTTGCTTAGTTTAAAAACCGGTCAAGTACGAGTCGGACTAGCACACGGAGAGTTCCGTTTCACCATTATTAACATAGTAAAGTCATATTCCTGACCCGTAATAAAACGGATTCAATTAGATTAAATTTTTTCGGCTATATTTTTAACAGAAAACTAGCTGGCCCGGCAAACGTTGTTTTGCCATACCAAAAAAAAGTAAAAAAAAATAAAAATGAACTATAAACCTCACGGAGCCCGAGACCTTTCCAACGAATGCAAAACCGTGGAAATCGGTTCATGCGTTCTGGAGTTATAGCGTCAGGAAGGAAAACCCGACTTATTTTTATATAGTAGATATATGATTATTAAAAAAAAAGTTGAACCGACTTCATATACGTTTGAAATTTGAGGGCTTCCCTCAATTTCTTAGGAGATAACTTATGGCAATGGGACCACAAGAGAACTGCCAACTTTCAAATAATAAAAGAATCATTGAAATCGCTTAACTCAGTTAAAGGTTAGGTAACAAACATAAAAAACAAAAATAAAAAACATACAGTCGAATTGAGAACCTCCTCCTTTTTTTAGAAGTCGGTTTAAAATAGGGATCCACCAAATAATTTTTTAATAATGTTTAAGGTGTGAAAGAAATTGCCATAAAATGACTTCCGTGCGAAGCCGGGACAGGCCGCTAATTTAACATAAGGAAACAATGAATTTCTATAACATTACTTTAGTTGAAATTAATTTATTAATTTAGGCAAAAGGTTTACCGTGTTACCTTAAAAGGATTCAACATAACTAATGATTGTCACAATCCAAGGTAGGCGACATTAAGAAACAGTCATTTTTCTTTTTAATTTAGACACTATGGAGTGCCATCTGTTACGATCTAAACACACGTCCTTGGCTTAATTTATACATTTTATACTCACACATAAGTAATAACTATATATTCTTTATGTATTATGTAGACCCTGAAGCTCATCATATCTTATCTTATCCTATACCCATCTATCTATAATGTCCATGAATATATATATATATATATATATATATCTAAAGTGGAAGACTAATTCAATTAGAAATTGACCCAATCAAAATCACGCATGTAAATTTGTCTTGAATTCTGAACCCCCCTAGTTTAAATTAGGTTACCTCAAACCTTGTCAAATAGGCTAACGAATGTGTACTTAGAACATTAGTTTCACAATAATATACCATTTGTAGTGATCTTTACTAAGGACCTGTATATAATTAGGGATCGTACATAAACTATGCCACATAAATCCTATAGTTCTGCCTCTCTGCTACAAATAGTCACATTTGTGAACCTTACCCTATTTTGTGACGTCATTATATTTACAAATAGGGAAGATTAAGGGATTAGGGAAATTGGGTAGAAGAAGATTAAGCTTCCTATTAAGACAATTATATAGTAAGAGGTTTGATGTCTAACTGGCGTTACAACGCACAGCAACAACAAACAACGGTTTGAGAGTTTTCAGAGTTCTGTACCAAAAAATAACTCTACTACTGAGATTTATCTAATGAAAAACTTGAGAATCGGTCAACAACTGTTTTTTTTATGTCCCTAGGTTTTAAAAGAGGGCATTTCTAGTCAGTTTGTAAGTGACACGGGGGGGCAATAGAAAAATCTATGTTTACATCTTTACTTATTATATGTATACAAAGCCGTTATTATGGTATGTATATCCCTATGTTAGTTTATATCTTCATAACTACGCTACGAATTTTGATGCGGCTTTTTTTCAATAGACAGTGGTTCAAAGGCATGGCTCTTTTTGTATAATTTGTTAAAGTTTGATTTCCTAATTCCACGTGTACTGCTATATCGGAATTTGTACAGCAATATAATCCCTACTAATATTATAAATGCGAAAGTAACTCTGTCTGTCTGTCTGTTACGTTTTCCCGCTTAAACCTCTCAACTGATTTTGATTAAATTTGGCACAGACAATCTTTAGACCCTGAGAAAGGACATAGGCTACCTTTTATTGCGAAAAAAGGGATGAAAAGTTTTCTAAATTTCACGCGGACGGAGTCGCGGGCAACAGCTGGTATAAAATAAAACTGCTGAGTTTCCCATTGCATTAGTCGTAATGCAATTGGAAACCAATGGTAGTCAATATTATAGAGTCACGCGGTCACAGTTAGTTCGAATTGACCCTTTTCCTATCAAGTGTTCTTTCTTTCACATTTAAAATAAATTTTATTGTCAATATAAAATTGTCTTTTTTAAAAAACCTCAACCCAACTCCAACGCGCAAAGGCTAGTGCTGCTACAAAAGCACTTATAACAGAACTAAAACGTCGGTTATCTTTTGATTCAAAGCAATTGTATGTGATTTCACGAAGGACAGATATAGCTCTCAAAAATGAAAGTGAGTTTACTGAAGACCATTGAATAAATTAACATAACAATCAGTATAATTACGCACAGAGAACTAGGCGTAACATATACATTATTCATGTCTTCATCTGCACTTGCTATTGTCTTTAAAGCTCTGTTATTTCAGATGAAATGTGAGGATATACTCATAGTTATGCAATTAGATATGTGACAGGTCTTGTGAATGAGTACCTAGACGTTTGTTTCTCACACCTTAAATGACCCAAAAGGCATAGACCGCCTACTTCCCATAAAATCTTATATACAAAAAAAAACAATTGCCGTTCGTTAATCTTGCTAAAACTCGAGAACAGTTTTACCGATTTTTGTGATTTTGGTCTTGAAATATCCATGAAAGTCTAAGGAAGTTTTAAACGGTGACAAAATATAGGCGGATCTAAAATAGCACTATATTGTGCTTTCATTTCGAATCCCTTACGCTGAAAACATTTGTAGTACGTGATACTTCTTAAATATTGAATGTATTCTGTTTTTTAGTCTTGGCTGTTCTAGCATATATCATCTGTAAAAATTGCAACTGTGTAGATATCACCGTTTCTGATATACAGCCTGGTGACATACGGACGGACAGACAGTAGAGTCTCTGTATTAGGGTCACGATTTACGTTGTGCTACATATCATCATCATCATCATCCTCCTGCCCTTATCCCATTATTTGGGGTCGGCGCAACATGTCTTTTTCTTCCACAGTCTTCTATTAGCCGTCATGTCTGTGTCAACTCCTCTTTCTTTCATGTCCTCTTTCATACAGTCCATCCATCTTTTCTTAGGTCTTCCTCTAGACTTTTTTCCTTCCACATTTATACTCAGAACTCTCCTAACGACATTACTTTCCTCTCGTCACATAACATGCCATGCATACGTTGTGCTACATAATTTATTATTAATTCAAATTATTATAAAGTCCATATTTTATGCTGTTACCGTTATTATTAAATTCATAATAGGGTTTTAATGGATTAACTTTTCAATTTGAACTTTTATAAACTTTTAAAATTAAAATTGCCTTTATATTATTACAAAAAGCAACGGAAGAAATATATTGAAAGTTAAAACTGTATTTCTCTCTCACTCTTTATCCATTTAACATCCCACTGTTGGGCACGGGCCTCCTCTACTGTGGGAGGAAATATGGTCTACTATGGCAGGCTGGCCAGGCGTGTTGGCATAGGAATTGTTTTTGAGGTTTCCATCTCTCACAGAGGATGTTATCTGTGTAATATCCCCTAGCTGGCTTTTGAAGCACTCTAGGGAGAAAATGGGGTGGTAGCACTTGTATTTCTAATCCGTCACCATGTGGTGACGGATTAGAAATGGACAGTATAATATATATATAACAGTATGTGCTTCAAACTAAAGTTACTAAGCAAGTTAACAGTCTAGGTTTTACCAGTTAGCTTTGCGGTTTTGCTAGCCTTATCATTGCACTAAAACACAATAATAGCGCTAAGGAATAAAAATAGATACATATAAGCGAGTATATTTACATAATATAAAACGAACTCTTTATTTTTGTATGTATGTCCATATATGAGCTTCAAAACTATACAATGAAAGAAAGAAAGAAAGAAAGATTTATTGTTGTCAAACATATTGTGAAATCAGGATGACAATAATACACACAAAAAAAAATATTAAATGTAATATATAAAATTCACGTGTCACAGTGTTAGTTACCGTACTCCTCCGAAACGGCTTGACCGATTCTTATGAAATTTTACATGCGTATTCAGTAGGTCTGAGAATCGGCCAACATCTATTTTTCAAACTTTTTTAGTATGGCAAAACAACGTTTGCCGGGTCAGCTAGTAATATTATATAAATGATGCGTAAAAACAGTGCGCAAGTTCTAGTCGGCAACAACAGGTCCCCATTTCAGCATAATGTCAAGTCTCAAGGACTTGACGCTGATTTTCAAATGGGGCCTTCGGATGTTGTCACGGATTTCCACAGCCAATAAACATAATTTAAATATAAAATAAAATAGGTACATTTCCACACGAGTCATCAGAATTCAGCTTTTAGGAAACTTAAAAATATAAGAGTACCTATTAAAGCTGAAGTAGGTATACAATTTATATAAATACAACACCTAAAATAATGCTAGAAATTAATTTAAAACTAAATATTATACATTTAAATTAAATCGAACTGTAAATAGAATCGTATTCTAGTATGTAATATTTTCTAAACAAAGCCATAACTACAAATATATATTTTATTTATTACATTAACTAAACTGTAATAAACTGTATACTATACTTATATTTCTACAAACAAAAAAAGCTATAACATAATAATATACAAATACAAAACAACTTTGTATGCAAAAACAAGAAACTATAAGCATAATCAATATCTACTTCAGTATTACTGTGTTTTGCGTACTTATCAGTGTATCAGGCGAGTAAATTTTATCCAAATCTGTGACACAGCGTATGCGCTCAGCCGGTTCTTGCCTTACGAGCAAATATTTTGCCCTTTTTGCTCCAAATATATTTCCAATTATGCTCAGTCTCACTTTTCTTAGCGAGATACAACAGCAACTTGTTATAAGGTGTCAATCTTTCATTGATATACAAGTTATATAAGTATCTTTCATTGATATACAATGAACTTTGATGTGTTTTTTTTTCAATAGACAGTGGTTCAAGAGGATGGCTTTCTTGTATAATTTGTTAGGGATTGGTGTTCAATTTACAAAAATAAGTAAATATACTCCGAACCCAATGAAATGTTTTCCCAGAATCAAGATATCTTAACGCACAACTGAAGAAAATTAACTAGATAGAAAGACATAGACAGATAGACAAATAGGCAACACCAATAAGAATTTTATTTTTATATAGACCCTTAAAAACAATTAAACTCTGACCGGAATAAATGCAAATGTATTCACACGAAATATGTTGTACATCTGTACATACTAATGACGACCAGCCCTTTGTTGACATTATAATGGTGTTATGTTAAAATTGCAAAAGTTAGCAACTCAAATATCTATATGTAGGTACACTAGCTATTGCACGCGGCTTCGTACGCGAAAATATTCTCCGCTTTTCAAAGACAAAGTCAAAAAATATATTTCTAGTTGGCATATTTAACAGGCTATTTTAAAACATTAGAAACTAGGTGTCTGTTCCAAACGCAAATACTTTGGGAAGAACAAACAAGAAACTCAATAGATTTTTTGCAACATTCTTCACTTATGATGCGCACCTATTGGTCGCAGCGTGCAAGCATGCAATATGCAAGCAAGCACGCAACATTCAAGCAGGCATATACCTTGCAAGCAAACAGCAAGCATTGTTTCTGTCACGGCTCCGGCGCTACGGGCTTTGGGCGGGCCCACGCGAGCTTATCTCGTCGCAGATGGTTTGAAGGCTCATTGCTGCAGCTTCGGCGTATTGGGCGGCTACGCCGGCCAGCCTCAGCTTCAGCAGCGGGCCTTCAAACCACTTGCTCCTCAGCCCGCGGGCCGCCCCAGTCCTCCGTGCCTACGCGGGCTTAAATTGCACTCTAGTGTAGGGCAAACAAGACTACATGAAGTCGGTTTTGCAGCGATTCGTTTCAGACTCAAAATTTTGTGGCACAACATGTTGAACTTTAGTCTATTCGACGTATTGAAAATCGAAATCTTGTTTTTCGGACTAATAACTCTTCGAGCATTTGACTCTTCGAACAAATGAAAATCGGAAAAGTAACAAATCGGGTTTATGACTTTCGGTAAAATGTTTTTCGTGATTTTGAATAATAGAGTTTTTATAGTAATAAAGTTTTTCGGAATTTTAGGGTGTTCCCCTCACAGTGTTAGTTATCGTACTCCTCCGAAACGGCTTGACCGATTTTTATGAAATTTTACATGCATATTCAGTAGGTCTGAGAATCGGCCAACATCTATTTTTCAAACCTTTTTTTTTAGTATGGCAAAACAACGTTTGCCGGGACAGCTAGTATCTATATAATAATGTGTACATAGGCTGTGCCCTTCTTGAACTATTACATACATATTATATACATTAAAATTCCGGCCAAGAACGAGTTGGGCTGGTCATACCGTCATAATCATGTCTAAGGGTATTGTTAAGTTACACTGGAAACGTTTGTTGTATGAGAGCCACCTTCAATATTTATTGCATTTATATTTTAGTATTAGTTGTTATAGCATCATCAAACATACATCATTTGTGAAAATTTGAACTCTCTAGCTATCACCGTTCCTGAGATACAGCCGGGTGAGAGATGGACGGACCGATGGACAGTTATAGGGTACCGTACCTTTTGGTATGAAAAATAAAAAATAACTGACTGTTAAAGTTCTATGTAAATACTAAACTTGCGTCTTCTCGATCATGTCATTCTTTTGTCTTATTAGAAACGGATGCAAATGAGGCCGAAACTGTTTAACTGCTTTTTGTGAGATTCTTCTTTTCCTTATTTTTTTCCTTTCTTTTGTTATTCATGGCATAGTGTTTTATATAATATTGTGTTATGTAATATTCGGTTGTGGAAAGACAATAAAGATATATTATTATTATTATTTGGATATAACACTGCCTCGCCTCGAAAGGCGGCAGGACGCACTCCAACGAGGTTGGCAACAGTCAGCCGGAGTGGTGGAGCCTAATGGGAAAGAAACCGATGAACTATACGGGCATTGTCAAGCAAGACCGCTTTCTGCATCTGGGCCGTCACCGACTTGCTATTGACGCCGAGCCTCTCGAAGTGTTGTGAGAGGCTCTTTGGGACCAAACCGTTCACCGATACAACTATCGGGATTATTTCTGTTGATTCCACCCTCCACATGTCGGTAACCTCGTGCGCCAGGTCCAGATACTTGGTCTTCTTGTCTGCTTCGGCTCGCACGAGGTTCTCGTCATAGGGGATGGTGATATCAACTAGAAACACCCGAGACTCCTTCCGGTCCATCAGCACAATATCAGGCTTATTCGCAAGAATAGTCCTGTCCGTGATGATGGACCGGTCCCAGTAGAGCTTGGCGCGGTAGTTTTCGAGTGCGGCTTCCGGCTGGTACTTGGTACTGGTACACTTATTATTATTATTATTATTATGTCGAAGTATGTAAATAATTATTTTTGTTATCTTATGGCGACAAAAATATAAATAAGATACTCGTACGAATATAGATAGGTACACATTTCACTCAACGTTTTCTGGTCCCAAGCTAAGCTTCTTTGCTTGTGTCATCTATTCTAGAATTCGTAATATTGATAAGAGATACATTATAGATTTATTGTACAAAATATCTAAAAAGAAATATCTTTAATATTTTTTCAGCAAAATAATTATGTGAAATCAAACGTAATGAATTGAAGATCACTTGGGATCTGTCGGAATTGTTAAGATTATTCTGCTCTTTGAGCAATTCCCTCTTGCTTTTAATTTAAACTAACTTAAGTATATCAAACTTTTGTTATTCGTGATTTCGTTCGACTGGAATTGAAGACAGATGTTTTGGTAAAATTAAGATTATGTTTAATAAACTAAATTATAAGGGAAAAAATAATCACCATGAGCGGACCATTTTTTCCACTATAATTTAGTTTATTAAGTAAAAACATAGAAAGTCAATTGCAAAAATTTATAAATTGAGATTATGTTCTTGTGATAAGTAGTCTATATTTTAATTTGGACTTCTATCAATGTATCGGCACCGAAACAGAAAGACAAAAATATTTTCTAAAACTTGCGCGACTCATTTGTTTAAATAAAACTACTTTTTACGGTTGGCGACTGCAAAGTCTCCGAAACGTCGGGCCAAAATTTAAAACAAATATACGCGTCTAAATCCGTGAAAAGTTGTTTTATTTAAAGAAAGACAAAAAGTTGAAAAGACAAAAATATATGCGGTGAAATAGAGATATCTCATCCTTTTTTAAAGTAAGTAGCTAAGTGTCTGTAGTAAAAGTTACTCCTATGCATAAGAACAGACAAGAAACTTCAAGTAAATTTTTTTTTTTCTTTGATACCTAAAATTTCAAGACAGGTTTTTAAATTTTATCATATGCACTAGCTATTGCCCGCGACTTCGTACGAGTGTAATTTAGAAAAAAAAATCCCGTTTTGCTACATTTTCCTCTGATGCTTCGTTCCTATTGGTCGTAACGTGATGTTATATAGCCTAAAGCCTTCTTTGATAAATGTACTATTCAACACCACCGGAACCACTGTTCCAAAGATTAGCGCGTTCAAACAAACAAACAAACAAACAGTAAATTTTTATAATATTACCATAGAAGTATAAATAGAAAAAGAATAAATGCTAAAGAAATATCCACATGTGAATAACCTCTAAACCTTGAACCACAAACCAGAATTTGTGGCTGTATGAAATTAATACCATCTCAGTATTTTGCCGCTTACAATATTGCCAGTTTCTTATAACAGAAAGCAAAAAATGACACATAAAAAATAATGTCAAAGAGATTGGTAATAAGGAAAATGGGAATAGCAATTTGATATAACGAGTTCTTGCATTTGGCCAAGTGGAAAACGATACCATCATTTTTAGTTACAACAGTCATTTCAATCATAATTATGTGGTATACTTTTTGTGTAAAATTCCAGCTACATTTTGTATTTACAAAAATAAATGGCATAGGCAATAAGTACCTACCAAGGATGAGGTACTCATTTTATTTACCGACTTCAAAAAAGGAGGAGGTTCTCAATTTGTTTGTATTTTTTTATGTTAAACTCATAGCTTTTGACTGGACGAAGATATTTTAATGATTCTTTTTTTATTTGAAAGCTGGTGTTTTCTGTGTGGGTCCCATTGGTACCAGGTCAGGATCTGTTGGCTATCTCCTGAGAAATAAAGGAAGACCCTTAAAATTCAAAGGCACACAATACTTTCACATATTATGTAACTAAATAATCAAACAGTATATTTTAAACTTTTTAGTGAAGCAATTTTATTTTTGTCACTTATTTTATTATAATATATAAGGTAGATACGAACGAAGATAATAAAAGCGTGTTAAAAAGGAATTAATAGTTCCTGTATTTTGGTACCTATGGTCAAGATACTGTGTGCCAACACAACTGGTCAGCGCGGCACAGTAGACCAAAATCCCTTCCAATGTGAAGGAGGCCCGTGCCCAACAGTGGGACGTAAATGGGCTGAAGAGAAGAGAGAGGAGGTCAAGACACTACCTACCTAAAAATTTAACTGTATTTATACATTTACAAAGATAAATTTGACATCAAGATTGTTCTAAACAAATTCCCAATTAGTTTGACAAGGTACTGTAGGCCTCTTACTGATACTCAAGTAAGGTAAGTAACTGGTACTTGTATTCAAGTAGAAGATCTCCAATCACGTTTGTGGCGGGTATTTTCAGTCATCAAAAAAATGTCAGTGTGTTGACATTTAAGGCTTTGTACAAAAACTAGTTGAGCATCGTAATTTCGTGTGCGTAGGTAATATATCTTTGAATTATTCCACTTTTTTGTATTATAGTGTGCTAATATTAACTAGTGTTGCCCAAATGCAAGAACAAGACGAGACATAGCCAGTCTTGGTCTTGGTCTTGCGCCAATACACCTGGTCTTGGTCTTGGTCTTGGTCTTGCGCTCCCAGTCTTGGTCTTGGTCTTGGTCTTGCAGCAAGAGTCTTGCAAGTCTTGCAATTACCTATTAGACTATTGCTATTTATTAAAGTTTACTTTAGATCTTAGAAAAACGTATTAGAATTGGAACATTGTGAGCTTGAATTAACATAGCCATAGTAAAGAACAATCAGATTAATAAATGTCTGAAGATTTGATGAGAAATTCGAAAAATTAACTGCCACATGGTGATCAACTGAGCTATATGCCGTTTTCCATGGGAGTAACTGTTTCTTAATAAACATTTACGCTATATAAGCTTACATGTGCTAAAAATTAACTATTAAATTACTTTTTTTATAGTACATTTCCTTGCTTTTTACCGCGCCGCCTCGGCACGTGCTGGCTCTAAAATAATTTTTGTTATTACCTAGGTACCTATAATACTGTAAAAGGGTTGTGCTCATGCACTTTAGCTATGCCCACATACATATCGATATTATGGTAATTCGATACAATAGAATACACTTAATATTTGTATCGGTAAAAACAATACTATGTGTTAATTATGTGCTATAAAATTCATATATTAACCTACAATTTATTACGAAACTTGTCCTGAAATCGTATCTTAGCCACAACCATAAATATTGTGTTTGCAATTTGAGTAACTATTACTAGCATGTAAAAAAGTTTATCGGATTTCAATGGAATGAAATAAGTTTATAAGAAAATGTTACAACGAATAATTATAAGCCAATATGAATAATATTTGTTGTGGACAGACCATGTTTTACAATACGATGTTTATTAAATAAACACCAGCGATACGATACGACGATCACTTTATCGTATGATCTAGTATTTTACCCCGTTCGCGTTGTATTGATTTGATACAATAAAATATAATAAAATATCGATACATAATAGAGATGACCCATCTCTATGTACACGTGTCTTCATGTCGGTTATTCCCCGACTATCGGAGCGGCGCGGGCGGCACATTGACATCAAAGGAAGTCGGTTTCTTTTGACAAAGGTGTCGCTCTTTACAAAGGACTCAAGTAGCCAATCAAGTAATACAATTGGTTGACGTATTTCTAATATTAACCAATCACGATTCGTCAAAAGTGATTAAATTATTTAGAGTGGACAGTCGCATATGTGACTTTTTTACCTAACATAATTTTATGAAAAATTATAAGTATCATCGTTAATATGCCAATATCTTCGCTCCCCTCGTCACATTTTGCTAGTAGTTGACACTTAACTTTTCCTCAATTCACGTTCGTCATCTTCGACATGCAATTATTCATTATTTTTTCGGTAATATTACTCCTCAAAAAAACTCGCTCATTTTTATATTCTTCTCGCTTTTCTTCCATCAACATCCAACAAAATTTTCTTCACCATCATGGAAAAATTTTAAACAATTTTCCTCACAGAGGCAATGAGCAGTTAGGCATATTACGTTAATCTCTATTACGGGACATGATCACTATTAGGTCAAATAAAGTTCATAAAAACAGCTGATTAGGGTTGTGCAACGTAAAAATTTTGCAAAAACTTACAACATCAAAAATCGTATTAAATTATAATGCAAGTTAATTTCTAACTTCACGTAGTCATTACTGATGACCTAAAGAATGCTTGGTTTCAAGCATAACACAGGAGTTTTGTTTCACGTTGTATAAGTGCTTGAGTTTCACGAATTAGATCGACTATAATTTGGTCTTCAAAATGTAGGTAACCAAAGAAATCGTTCATGTCGTAAACTTTTATTGTCTTGTGTTTATTTAATTTACGTGTTTTTATTAAAATATTAGTAAATTACTATAAAGTAAACATACTCAAACACTTTTATAATTAAAATACGTATTATAAAAACAAAATTGCGAATCTGATCGACCTTTTGACCTTTAGACGTGAATTTGATTGTTTTTTTTTTATTTATTTAATTAATTATTAACATAATATATGCATATCAAAAGAATCGGCAATAAGCCTAGTTTCACGGGAACATATGTTGCTGGTAAAATAACTAGTATTCCTTGCATAAAATTAGGATTAAAAATTAAGTTTTTATACAGTTTTGATACAGTTTTTTCGTCTCATAGAATTCCTAAGCGTACCTGTACACCGAACTGTTATACCTAACTACTCCGTGAAATAGCGCTAAGTCCTAGCTGCAAGACGCAAGAGTCTTGCCGGATTAGTCTTGTTCTTGCTCAAGTCTTGCACGGTCAGTCTTGGTCTTGGTCTTGCTAAAAATACGCGGTCTTGTTCTTGGTCTTGGTCTTGCAAAAATGCAAGAACAAGACCAAGACTGCAAGACCAAGACTGAATTTGGGCAACACTAGTATTAACCATAGATAGATAATACTATACCTTTTCATGTGGTGATTAAGAATACAAATTCACAAGCCCATTACTGCCCAGGGTGCTCTAAAATAAAAGATACTGAAAAGGCTCGCCTGGCGATCCCCAATGGCGTCTTACCCACGCTTATGTATGGAAGCGAATGTTGGGTGTGGCAGAAGAAGCACAAAAGTAGAATAAATGCTGTAGAGATGCGCTCTTTGAGAAGTATGGGTGATGTAACTATGAAAAATAGATTAAGAAATCAAGTCGTAGGAGAACGTTGCGATCAGAAAGAGGATGTCAAAGTCAAAGTCAATTTTTTTTATTTCAATTTGGCATGTTTTACAAGCTCTTTTGAAACGTCAGAAACTAGGTGTTTGTTCCAAACGCGAATCCTATGGAGAAGAACAGACAAGAAACTCCGTGGATATTTTTTTTTTTTTCATTTCAGTTCTTTTTTTTTCATATAGGGACTAAGGTGGAGAAGAGTATGCTTAGGTGGTTTGGCCATGTGGAGAGGATGGATGATAGTCGATTAACGAAAGGCATATACCCGGCGGAGGTGAGTGGGAATCCTAGGAGAGGACGCCTGAGAAAAGTAAACTCTGCTGTCAGGTATACTTCAAAAGGGTCAAGTGCGTAGCACTTACAACCGTCGGGCATGTATGACAAGATGTATGAGTGTGGAAGAAGCCTAGGAAGTATGTTTGGATCGTAGCAGATGGCGCTCTATAGTCTCTGCCTACCCCCATGAGAAAAAGGCGTGATGTTATGATGATGATGATGATGTGCTCTAAAAGACAGTCAAGGGATATGAGTGAGTGAGTGATGGAAAACTCGAAAAGAAATCCTATGTCAACACGCTTGGTCAGTCTGCACCATAATCCCTTCTAAGATGTAGGAGGACCGTGACCAACAGAGGGATGATAATAGGCTGCAGAAATAGATATATATATACTTTCTTCTTGAATCAATCTGTCTTCTCATGATAACTGCTTAAATTTCAGCCTGTAAATTTAAAACAATTGCAAGGCAGCGGGTCTTTCTAGTTTTATCACATCACGTGACACTTTTAATATAATAATAATAATAAATATTCACGAACATTACACACAACGTCCTCTGGTCCCAAGCTAAGCTTATATGCTTGTGTTATGGGTACCAGAATACGGAGAGAATACATATACTACTTTTCTTTTGTAAATACATACTATATTCTTATATATAAAATTCACGTGTCACAGTGTTAGTTACCGTACTCCTCCGAAACGGCTTGACCGATTTTTATGAAATTTGACATGCATATTCAGTAGGTCTGAGAATCGGCCAACATCTATTTTTCAAAATTTTCGATCACCTATGGTCGAAACGATGCGTAAATGTATTTTCCAATTGCATGAAAAAAATGTATGTATGTATGCGTAAAACCAGTGAAACAGTGAGCAATAATCGTATGTATCAATTACTTAAGCCCAGTTCCGATATCTTTACTCTTTAGTTACAAATTGTGTTAACGCTCATTGTTATAAATGATAATTACAGTAACAACCCTTATAATTAATCTCAATGAAGTACTTAACAACTTAATACAAATTGTTATGTATTAAATGAATAATAAAATTATAGCGTTTATAGCTATAATAATGTTATTTATAGACTATTTTTACATAAAAGCAACAATCCCAAAAAGACGAGGTTCGCACTACTTCGGAATCTTTTTCAATGTTTTGCATTTATGTATGGTACTCGATTTTTCAAAAATTCCTGGACCGATGTGATATTTCTTTTGTTTCCAAAAATACTTAATAAATCACATAATAAATGGGACCATGGGGTCTATTAAGAAAAATACTTCTTAGGACATAAATAAGGTTGTAAGATTTACTAAGATAGTCTTTATGGTTGTAATATTTAGGGATGTAAGGACAGAACCCTGAAGAATTACCAAGAATTATTTCAACATTATAGACATAATTAAACATAAAAATTCTAGTATCTATTAAAAATCATTTCTTTATTTTACTTAAAAACAAATAAAACATTTAAAATAATGTTCTAATAGCTTCTGAATTATACGCTCCTAAATTTCCTTAAAATTAAATTTCTGATAAACGGTTTAAAGGGTCACCATTTATTACAGCAAATTTATGCTGAACGTGTCGCCAACAAGCTCTGAAGCTGTCTGATATATATTTTGCATACATAAATAAACACAATATTTTACATATTAGTAAATTCTGTTCATAATTCATAATGTTTATGTCCAGATGTTAATTTAGCTGAACACTAGATGTTGCCGCAACTACGTTCACGTGAAATTATAAATAAATATAAATATTCATGGACATTTCACACAACGTCCTCTGGTCCTAAGCTAAGCTTATATGCTTGTATTATGGGTAGGTATCAGAAACTACTTTTCTTTTGTAAATACATACTTATAATACATAAAAACACCCAGACGCTGTACAAACACTTGTATGACAAATATAAACATCACACAATTGATTGTCCCGAGCGGGAACATGAACCACTAGACCACGAAGCTCGTCTTTATAAATATATATTTATATATATATATATATATATTTATATCCGTCTATATATAATAAGAAACTCAATGCAGTTTTTTCCGAAAGAAAATTTTATCCCTGGTTAAACTGTAGTCTATACTTTAAGTTAAATCTCTGCCAACATAATTATCACTGAAAATGGTATACACACTGACGTGATGCGCGTACTAACAAACATACAGACAGACGCACAAATATTCTATAAGTCATTGTTTTGGCTTCTATTACGTCAGACATTAAATTATTAGGTTTTTATTATACATATAATAATATATAATATTGTAGATTATTATGAAAATGGATAAGCTCGCTTTCACAGAATGGATTATATCATCATCATATATTTTGGGCCTGTTAGTGTCCCAATGTTGGACACGGGCTGCTCTACATTATAAAAGTATCTAGTCTACTTATGACACGATGACCAGGCGTTGTATTCTATAAAAAAATCTACGCTTGTTATCCCTGAGCATGCTTACAGCATTTTGAAAGGAATTTTGAGAGGAAATGGGGTGGTGACACTAAATTTGTATTCTTAAATTCTTATTATTAAATCTTATTATTAAAGGATAATTTACAAAAAAAAACCTTGATTTATGCATACATAAATACGTAGATAGATAGATAGATACGAAGGAAGTAATAAAAGTATGTTAAAGGGAGAGTAAAATCTAAATGACGGCGTGGGAATATTGAGTAGAATTTAATTATCATCGCTGTCAAAACTATTTATTTTTAACCCATTTAAGTATCATCAAAATGACAAGAAACTAACTTTTACTAACTTTACATTTTAGATTATTAGTGAATTTGAATTGTCATGCAAAAACATCTCATCTCAATCACAGTTGATTGAGAGTGTTCCAAAAGTTTTATTATTCTGAGTCAAGTTTGTCTTTTCATCGAAACTTTACTGAATAATAGCGAGAACATAAATTCACACAACACATAAAAGCACCAACACGTGTCACACCAACAACTTCAACTTGTCTAGATTTAATATTTACAAACTTTAGCGATTATTCTTTTTACACAACTGTCGACGAATTAGGACTATCTGACCATAGCGGTACTATAATACATCTCAATCTAACAATAAACTCAAACATAATTACTTGGTACTCCAAAAGTAGAAAATATACCCTAGCCAATATGAAAAAATTTAAATCCAATATTAGCGATATAAATTGGCTAACCATATTATCCCCTGATAACAATTTAAATCTAAATTACCAAAGATTCCATAGCGTCTTAACAAAAATTTTAAATGAATGCATACCAATACGAAAACAAACGTTAAGGCATCGACGTAATAACTGTTGGTTAAGTGTAGGCATCAAAGTATCATGTAGAAACAAAAGGCTACTTAAAATTCTAGCTCTCAAATTTAAACACCCGGCAATAACTAATTATTATAGAAACTACGAAAAAATTCTAAAAAGGACTGTCATAACCGCAAAAAAAATACATTACAAAAATAAAATAAAATCATCTAACAATAAAATAAGAACAATGTGGAATATTATAAATGAACGAACTAATAAACTAAAGAAAAAAGATTATCAAAATATAATATTACACTTAGAGAATGGTTTGACAACTGAACCAAATAAAATTGCTAACTACTTTAATGACTTTTTTTCTACTATTGGAAAAAATATTACAGATCCTACCTTTAACCCTAAAGGAGTCCAAAACACGACAGAAAATTCAATATTTCTCAGCCCTATTGAATTACAGGAAGTTAACTCTTTACTTAAAAATCTCAAAAATAAAAAAAGTCACGGCATCGACGAGTTCCCACCTAGTCTATTTAAATATTGTGCTGACGAATTAACATCCCCCGTATATATACTTATGAACCAATCATTCGAAGAAGGCGTATTTCCTGATTTATTAAAACAAGCTGTCATAAAACCCATACACAAAAAGAATTCTAAAACAGACGCGAGCAACTATCGTCCCATAGCTCTATTGCCCACGGCCTCTAAAATTTTTGAGAAAGCGATGTGTAACCGAATATATGGTTTCTGTGAAAAATACCAAATCTTCAACGAATGTCAAAATGGTTTTCGAAAAAACAAATCAACAACATTGGCAGTATATAAATACATTCAAGAAGCTCTTAATGCTATAAATAATAAACAATACGCTATTGGTATACTAATCGATATGACCAAAGCATACGATAAAGTACAATTTAAAATATTATTAGAAAAATTATACGGTATCGGTATTCGCGGAATAGCTCACAAATGGCTTGCATCCTATTTATCAGATAGGCAACAACTGGTAGAAATAGAGTATCATAACAAGGCTACAAACGAAATAGAAAAAGTTCATTCCAACATGATAACTATAAATGCATCAATCCCTCAAGGTAGTGTACTGGGATGCCTATTGTTCCTAATTTACATCAATGACCTGCCTAAAACTATAAAAGAGCCGTGTGTTTTGTTTGCTGACGATATCTCCCTGCTCGTTTCTTGTAAAAGTAATGAACACCTTAACGATAATCTACATTTAACATTAACAAATACTGTAGACTGGATGTCAGAACATAATTTAGAAGTAAATTTTTCAAAAACAAAAATAATACCCTTTCATCCTTACCAAAAGCCACAAATCAATATAAACTTTATGTTCCAGGGACTTCAATTAGATGTCGTTAATGAATCTAAATTGCTCGGACTAACCTTAGATACCCACATCAACTGGAAATCACATATAAAAAATATAAGAGCGAAACTAGCAAAATTTTCATACGCGTTACGTGAAGTTAAGAAAACCACGGACTTAGCAACCGCGTTATCAATGTATTACGCATACGCATTCTCTTGCCTTAGTTACGGCGTAATCCTGTGGGGCAACAGTACTGATGCACCCACTTTACTAACACAACAGAAAAGACTAATTAGAATACTTGCTAACATAAAACAAATAGACTCATGTAAGCCTCACTTTCAGAGCCTCAAGATCTTGACCTTACCTAGTATCTACATATTAGAGCTTTGTAAATTCGTCCGAAAACACAACGAAAACTACACCACGAGAGAACATCTAAAAAATAAATTTACTTTAAGACATAAGGATCGCTTAAACTTACCTACTTCTAAACTAGCAATACACTCCTCAAGTCCTTTGGTTATGTCGATAAAAATTTACAACAAGTTGCCAGAACCTATCAGAAACGAAAAAAGATATGGACCTTTTGTAAAAAAATTAAAACAGTTCTTGATTAATAAAAGCTACTACAGTGTAAAAGAATACTTTGACGATGTTGACGGAACTCATAAATAATAAATTTTACTAACACTTGACTTATAAAAAAAAATAAAAAAAATGAAAAAAAAAAAAAAAAAAAAAAAACCTGAGAAACATGAATACGTAATTCTATAATAAGTATATTTATATGTGTGTATGTTTACAATGAAAATAATAAATAAATAAATATAATAAAAAAATAAAGCGTGTCTATGTGTGAGTGCATGTGGATGTGTAGGAACGTAGGATTAATATAACTTGGAAATAAAACTAACTAATATTAAAATAAAATAAAATAGACATTTAATCAATCAGACATATTATGTATCAATAATCTATATAGTTATGTACAATTGCAAATTGTAGAAATGCATAAAAAGATGATAAAGTTGTCGCACTGTCACTCTTCCTCTCTTCTGATCTAATTTGCTGTGCCCGACAGGGTCCATAATTGTATTTTAAATATTTAATTTAAGCAATGATTGTATACATTATGGAACGCAATAAATAAATAAATAAATAAATAAATAAATAATAACGAGGTGACATTACTCCTTGACTTTTTAAAGCTGTTTGGAAAATATAAATATGATTTAAAAAGGGTTTTTGGGATTTTATATAATGTATCTACGGTTATAACCTCTTTTCTTTTTAATTAAGAGTGAACTCATTGATATAGTGACATATAAAATAAGTAGGTAGGTATATAAAATAAATATGTGTACAGTGTAATAAAATACAATGTCTGTTATTCTCTTAGAATTAGGATATATACTCTAGCTAGAGTATTCCTAAAAGTGTTTAAAGAATTTTCGGCCGAACAAGCAAAATTATTTTTAATAATTTTCAAAATCTCCAATTTCATGGCACCTTTATTTTAAATTGTGAAGTTTTTGGGATATGAGATGAACTGAGAATATGCTTGGGATGATCTGAGAAAAATTAAAATGGTAGGATGACTTAAAAACACGTTAGGAGAAAAAAAAATCCGAATGTGACGTCATAGGATGACTGTGTTGTTATGACCCGGTTTTTTTTTTTTTTTAAATTTAATTAAAAATATTTTGGTTATCTTTTAATTATTATTTGTACTCAGTATATTTAAAGAACTTGTCTGTGTGGTGACGGTTTAGGAATACAGGTGTCACTACTCCTTTTCCTTCCCAGGGTGCTGTTAAGACGGTACGATACCAAATGATGCTCCATACAAAAGTATGGGTATCGTACTTCCGTTTTTTCTTCGCGAAAGTTAAACCGATTTTAACAGTTTTTGCGTTATATTATAGATAAAGAGTATATCTATGCTTCTATCACTTTCTTTTTTTCAAAACATAATAATTAAAAGAAATATGACGATCTGAAAAACCTACTTTTTTCGGTTTTCTTTAGATAAAGTTGCAGCGTCTATCACACAAATTTGGTAAAGTTTTACAACAAAAAAAAGTAATAGAAGCATAGATATACTCTTTATCTGTAATATGACGCAAAAACTATTAAAATCGGTTTAACTTTCGCGAAAAGAAGACGGAAGTACGAAACGTTTTTTTTTCAAAGAATTTGTAGGTAAAATCCGCTTCATCTATATTTGCCCCTTTCAGCGCGGCGCTCGGAAATAGGGATAGCAATACCTAAGGGCAATACCTAAATGAGGAGTACAGCACCCTCTTAAAGCTAGCTAAATGATATTGTACACAATAACATATTCAGTGAGAAAAACTTAAAAATTAACCCTGTGCCAACTGCCAACACGAAGAGACTAGATACCTTTCAAAGTGGAAGAGGCCCGTGCCTACTGTGGGACATTAACGGGCCGGAGAAAGAGATATATATAATATACGTATATACAAAGAAAGCATTAGCTTCATGAAGATTTATGTTTGTGATTAATTAAATAATGCCTTCACACAACACCCTCTTACTGAAACGTAATTTATCACACTAATGAATAAACTCTACTAATTATCCACCAGACAGTTTTTTACTCAAAATATTGATTTAGGCTAAGTGATTTTGTAAATGATATTGTGTTACTAGGAGTAGAAGTTTAATCACGCCGGTCTTCCCCACTGGGCACAAGGGACTCATGCTCAGTACCCCATCCTCTTGAACTATTCTATCTAATAAAACTAACTCCATGAAAATCGATTGCGTAATTTTAAAGATATAAGCTCACATAGGGACACGTACATACAAAAATAACGACTTTGTGTTATAATAAGTAAGCATAGGTCTTCGCTGGGGTGTATCATAATTGTACTCAGGGCCTCAAGTGTTCCCTAGGCCTCTAAAAGGTACCTAAAAACCTAATCAAAAAGTTCTATAGTACTCTTAGTAAAGTTTAAAGTTGATCTTTAAAAAACAAAAGTCGTTACATATATACTTTACTAGCGTTTGCCCGCGACTCCGTTCGCATGGAATTCAGAGAATTATTCCCGTTTTTGCATCATTTTTCACTACTGCTTAGCTTCTACTGATCATAGCGTGGTGTTATTTAGCCTTAAGCTTTCCTCGCTAAATGCCCTATCTAACACTAAAAGAATTTTTCAAATCGGCCCAGTGGTTCCTGAGATAAGCACATTCAAACAAACAAACAAACTCTTCAGCTTTATAATATTATGTAAATAATAGTAAATTATAGTAATAGTATTGATTAGACCATATAGGACATTAAATGAAAGCAAGTGGACTGTATAAATATTTGGTATATTGTAAAGAAGTTATTACAAGTGCCTGCACTCAGGCAAGTCTGTCCGCGGAGTGTCGGACGCGCGGCTCGGTGAGTTCACGGTAGGTGAACATTGGTCGCCCTACCACTGACGCATATAGTGCGGCAACAAGTATATATCTAATATATAAAATTCACGTGTCACAGTGTTAGTTACCGTACTCCTCCGAAACGGCTTGACCGATTCTTCTCAAATTTTGCATACATATTCAGTAGGTCTGAGAATCGGCCAACATCTATTTTTCAAACTTTTTTTTTAGTATGGCAAAACAACGTTTGCCGGGTCAGCTAGTAATATATAGTAATAGATGGTACTACGGAAACTGAAAAAAGGAATTTAACAATTAATTAACCGGTGAAAGTACCTTTAGTATAAATATTCATAGCTGCTGCAACGTTAATCCCTAAGTTAAATATTAATGGTGTTATTCATAATGACTTATCGGAGGTTTAGAAGTTCGCTAAAATAGGTTCGCGAAAATTGTCAAAACTTGTTATTTACTCTAAAACGTTTATTATCTCTCCACTAAAATCTCCGTTTAAACCTCCGATAAGTCATTATGAATAAGACCGTTAATATTAAACAAAGCCGAAGCTAGGAAAAGTCAAAACTAAACTGTTCTGATGATATAATAAGTATAGAAGCCCATAACTCTTCTTTTAATTTTATCTCTGAAATTCACGTACCTAATAAAATAAAATTTCATGAAACTTTTTCTGGCTATAGTCCAAAACTCCATAAGTGAAGTGCGCCCTCTAGATTTTAAACTGCAATATAGTTTAATTAGTAATGAACATAAAAATAAATTTAAAAACTTTATATTGAACACTGCATTGCGTCATCTGGACCAATTCTACTGACGCAATTCAATCTAACTTAACTAAAACATCAATATTTATGATGGTAAAACGTAAAGGTTATTTCGTTGTACATACTAAATTAAATAAAATCATTAGACTATAATACTCAGTTTTCATAATAAAAATGTTTATTTAGTGCAGATACCGATTGTATCAAAAACACAATCCAGTAAAGTACAACAACATATCCATTAAATCAATATACAATTTCGTGGATTTTAGTTAGGTTAAGTTTTTGACGCATAAGAATTGATGTCAATGGCATTCATTTTTAATATTCTTTCACAACTACAAACTTATACAGTTAGTTAAATATTTATTGTAAGAAAAAATGAGAACTTCGTAGGTAGACTTTAAGACTACATCATGTTATATTCATAGTTCTAAAACTTCTGAGAGGACGGAATATTCGATAACTACATATTTTTCTCCTCCTTAAAAAAGTCTATCAAAAATTCCAATATTTTGTGTTAAGTTCAGTGTAAATAAAATCAGCTTGCCAACTCCCTGGTGCCTCCCTCCCAGGTTCGGTTGTTTGTTGATAATTAATTTAATTAGCCACTTTATTAATATGATCTAGCAGTCAGACCACGTTATCAAAGGTAGAAGAAGGCCGAAGAAACGATGGATAGATTCTATAAAAAAGGATAATTCAATTGAAATAAACACAATATTAAATTAAGTACCAAATACGCCGGGGGCCGCTGGATGCAGTTAGCGCAGAACCGCGCGGGGCGTTATAGGGGGGGGGGCTATGTCCAGCAGTGGACTGAGAAAGGTTGATGGATGGATGAAACACCATAACGACTGCACTAATATTTTACATATTATAAAAATAAGTCGTTATTTTTGTATGTGAGCTTATATCTGTACAACTAGGTGACGGATTCTGATGCGGTTCTTAAATAGATAGAATTAGATAGTATAGTTCAAGAGAGTGTTTATGTAGAATTTGTTAGAGTTTAGTTTTTAAATTCCACGTGTACGAATTTGCGGGAAACAGTTAGTAATTTATTGTAGTAAAGATTAAGTACAAAGTTATACAATGTAAATTGTAACACTATAACAATATACACCTCATAACTTCTTCACAGACCCATCAGCGCACCACGTTTGTGTTAAACCATGATTGTTTCTCACCTAATCTTGGGAAGAGCCTGGCATTCGCAGTAAGGACACCGTATTTACCACTTTCCAATTTAAATATATAAAAATTTATAAATTACTATTCCAATTATTTCAAATTAATAGATGAATAATATAAGGCATATATTTATACGAAACGTTGGGAGTGTACCCCAAAAAAGACAAAACTCCGTCGAAACGGTGGCGGTTACGTGAAAATTTTTCTTTATATATTCAGAGGGTCTGAGAAAAGAATGTAAATAATTTTTATACCTTTGGGTAATGGTTCTTTATGAATATTTGTGAGGCCTTGGATTACCAAGAATAAAAGTTTATACATGTACTCGTTAACAATGTTTATTGGTGACTGGACTAAACTTATGTGGCGAGCGCAGTTGCCTCTATGCGTTTACACCTAAATCTGCTGACACACATCGACATGCACACATACATAAAGAAAACATATCTTCTGTCCCTACATACCTATTATATGTTAACTCTTCACTCGTGAAACTGATCACAGCTAAGTAAGTAGTTCTAAAATAAATTCATGTGCCATCACTTTCGACAGAAGATCAGCACGAATACACTAGCATATGTATCAGTATAATAGTGTTTAATGCGATGACAATAACGAGAATAGGTCATTGTTTGAGAAGGGATAATGCGTGTTCCTTGAAAAGTCACTCAAGGTACCTGCTCCAACGTGATAAGGAGTTTCACCTTCAAAGCCTATTCTGGGATAAATTACAATGATTAAATGTACACTTTTATGGTTATTATATTTATTATCGATAGGGAAATATGGCTGGAAAAATATCGATAAGTAAATATCGATACGTAAAGTCGAAACAAAAATCAAATTATAATTTAATGAACTATGTAATTAATTCCTTAGAACATTCAGACAAGCTCTTTTGGAAAAAAATGCCCTAAATCATGTTAGATTTATTACAAGCTGTTTTGCTGTATTGCAAGCACCCTTGTGAAAAAAAAAACCGAAAATATATTTAAAACGCTATTAGATTACAAATTTATATTAAACTGTGAGGGATTGACTGGATCAGCTTCAATGAAGGACTAACGAGAAGGTTCAAAGTGTAATTTGTTAGCAAAATTCAATATTATTTGGTACAATTTATTTATCTTACATTCTATATTAATTGAACCTTTTGTTTATTAAAAAGTTTTTTTAAAATGCTATGATACAAATTATAGGAAAACCCATTATGCTAAAACATTACTATACGCTACTAACAATATCTACAACTAGCTGTTGCCCGCGACTCCGTCCGCGTCGAATTAAGGAAATTTTCCCCGTTTTTGCAACATTTTTCACTACTGCTTCGCTTTTACTAGTCGTAGCGTGATGTTATATAGCCTAAAGCCTTCCTCGATAAATGCTCTATCTATCGCTGAAAGAATTTTTCAAATTGGTTTGTAGTTCCTGAGATTATTGAGATATTTGCGTGTTCAAACAAACAAACTGTTCAGCTTTATAATATACTAATATAATATACTAGCAGTGCCTGCGACTTCGTACGTGTGGATTTTAGAAACGAAATATGAAATGAACTAACAATAACGCCATTTTACAGCTAATTAATAAATCGTCCGTTTGGTGTTCTTTTTTTGCACAATTCTAAAGAAGTAACACACATGGCCCCAATGTCATTTTAGTAAATGATATCTCAGAGTTTTACCTTTTTAAAGCTTAGTACAAACCCATAAAGTCTCACTACGGTGTCCGTCTGTCTGTCTATCCGCCCGTTAAACTTTTTTTTACTCGGCAACGGCCTAAGGTATCAATTTGAAACTTATACCAGATGTAAATCTATGCGGTCCCTTGCTGCAAAAGATACAATCAATAATTTAGATCTACGCATTCAGAAGATATAACCGAATTACAGCCATTTTTGAGTATTTTCAACTTCAGCACCGATACGCACGTCAGGATTTGAGCCGCGTAACGACCATACGCCGACGCCGACGCCGACGCCGATGCCGATGCCGACGCCGACGCCGACGCCGATGCCGATGCCGACGCCGACGCCGACGCCGATGCCGATGCCGACGCCGATGCCTATAAAAACCAACTCAGCACCGATACGTCGGGATTTAAGCAGCGTAACGACCATACGCCGACGCCGACGCCGGCGCCTATAAAAACCAACTCAACACCGATACGTCGGGATTTGAGCAGCGTAACGACCATACGCCGACGCCGATGCCGATGCCGACGCCTATAAACACCCACTCAGCACCGATACGTAAGTCGGGATTTGTGCAGCGTATCATACACTGACGCCGACGCCAACGCCGAAGCCGATGCCGACGCCAACGCTGATGCCAATGGCGACGCCGACGCCGACGCCTATAAAAACCAACTCAGCACCGATACGTCGGGATATGAGCAGCGTAACGACCATGCGCCGACGCTGATGCCGACGCCGACACCGATGTCAATGGCGACGCCGACGCCGACGCGTATAAAAACCAACTCAGCACCGATACGTCGGCATTTGAGCAGCGTAACGACCATACGCCGACGCTTATAAAAACCAACTCAGCACCGATACGTCGGGATTTGAGCAGTGTAACGACCATACGCCGACGCCGACGCCGATGCCGACGCTGACGCCTACAAAAACCAACTCAGCACCGATACGTCGGGATTTGAGCAGCGTAACGACCATACGACGACGCCGACGCCTATAAAGACCAACTCAACACCGATACGTCGGGGATTGCGCAGCGTAACGACATGTAAGCTATATTATTGGAAAGTTTCATGGAAATCCATCCAGCAGTCTTTACGTGAAAGAACCACAAACATCTTTACATTCATACATCCAACATTAAGAGGATACCAAAATAGCTTCGTGCATTTTTCTACGTACGAAGTTTTCATTGTTTCTTTAGATTGAATGGCTAGAGCTCTAATTTTTAAGTATATGTTTTTTCAATATATGATCTAGGATCGCATAAACTCAGAAACGCGATTGAAAAAAGTTTTCTCGATAGAAAATCTTAGCGAAACAACCTCTCTAATTTTTTATTTTTTTCATTTGTCGGTGTATTATCGCGTATTAACTAATAAAATAACTTTAAAAACATAAGTAACTATTATATATAGAAACACGTAAATCAGAATTAAAATATATTTAGTAGATTTTGAGTAAATAGGAAAAGTATCCCTAATTCTTCATTTTCTGTGCCTACTGGCTGTGTTAATATGTACGTGTCGGCGATGATATTGAATAATATTGATGTAGGCCCTTAACCAAACATCAAAACATTGGAGTATGGATAGAAGACCGAGGAAACGTTCGCGTTGCTCAGCCAACAGTTTTAGTATTTTATTTTGCCGCGTGTAATTCTTTTTTCGTCATATCTCCTAAGATATTCATTTAAATTGTATGCTGTAAAGAGCAGTTATAATCTATATTAAATGCGTAAGCTAACTAAGGTATTTAATTTGATAAAAAATGTTACAAAATACACATAAATAGCTTTTAAAAACACCCTATTGAATTTGATAATTTTTTTGACGTTCTTATGGGTACAGCAGGTTTTCCTTAAAAGATAGACATATGGTCTCGCGAACTTTTTAAAGATCTATGGGTAACAAACAATTTCTCCATCCATTACTTTGTTGTAACTCACATGGATAAGGCAGCGCTTTCATATATGCTTAGAAAATGCTCAAAATTTCAGTTTAATTATTCAGCAAACTGTGTCAGCAAATTATCGTTTCACTGCTTGCACCACTAAGCCTGTCATTTTGATTCGACATTTAGAAGATAAATGTAACCAAACGAATCCTTTGAACTTTCGTCTTTGTAACAAATTTCATTTGAAAGCCTCACGTTAGTCATTTCAATGTGCATGATCTGTCAAACAAATTTAGGCTTGCGGGGTTCAACAAAACTTTTGCAATTTTGTTTTTGACCTCATATTTTTTAAGGTTACACAATGAATGCTGCCAATGATGAATGATAACTCTTATCATGACAAATCTTGAAACATTACTTCCAATATAACTTTAACATATGACGACACGGAACTGATATTACGAATTTAATTGTAATTTTAATACAATAAGTTACAAATAATATCACACACGCACACACAATACACATCTACTTTAAAACGTTGTTATTCAAATACTTCTGTGTTGTATTAATAAATTGTAACTTCAAACTGGAAAAACAATTGAGTAGTTGTTTTCAGTTCTTGTAATGTGTCCTGACATCTATAACACAAGTTTAATCTTAGCTTGGATGTCAGAGAGTTAACCAAATGTGCAATACAATGTTATATTATAAACCTACTCTTTGTTAACATAATTTTCTCTAACACATTGTTGTCAAATGTAAATTGTTATCTGTGAAATAAAAATATATTATTATAATTATATAATTATTATATATAATTATTACAATTAATATAATACAATTTAAAATGTGTATATATAATTATTACACTGTAAGAACTAATACTATAAAGCTGAAGAATTTGTTTGTTTGAACGCGCTAATCTCAGGAACCGCCGGTCCGATTTGAAAAATTCTTTCAGGGTTGGATAGTACATTTATCGAGGAAGTCTATAAGCCATATAACATCACACTGCGACCAATAGGAGCGAAGGATCAGCTAAAAACAACAGACAACAGCAGGGCAACAGCTATTTAACACGCTTTTATAAGTTCGGTATGTATCTATCAATGTATTAATCTATATTACGGAATCTTTCAACGTGATTGTCACCCACTTGCGATAGTCCGATTGATTTGAAATTTTGCACACATATCAAGGATCGATGACACTGCAATTATTTAAAAAGATATTCAGGATTTTCAAGCGTGTTTTTTAGTTTTTGAACAAAGTAGATTATCATTAATAAACTGCGTTATAAAAACATACATACATCTATACAACACTCAAATACATAAACAAAGTTGTGTGAAGTGAAAATCGTAACCACAATATTCGACGAAATTTCGTAACCCTTAAAATAATTGTTGAATGGTTTGTATCACAACTTCAGAGGAACAAGATACATGTATTCGTCAGGTAATGTTACGGAACTACCCGCATATAGTGAAAGACCAATCGCTTTAGTATATATAGTTCGTAGCCTTTGTGTAA
Source organism: Orgyia antiqua (assembly GCA_916999025.1). Classification (NCBI taxonomy): domain Eukaryota; kingdom Metazoa; phylum Arthropoda; class Insecta; order Lepidoptera; family Erebidae; genus Orgyia; species Orgyia antiqua. Next base: position 35,935,165 of record OU779865.1, on the reverse strand, counting down.
AGATTCCAAGAACCCAATGATTTATCTATTAGCAGGGAGTTCTACTATTGTTTTAGATGTTCGACATTTAAATTACTGTACTGTTCTACTGTAATTACTAGATTACACTATACTAACCTTTTTAAAGTTATAGGCTCTGATTATGACTTTTAAAAAGTTCAGCATAGCGTATGTATGATTGCAAACATAGGATAACGCGAAGGATAGACAAAGATCTTATATGGCTAAAGCTTGTCTAGAATTACCCCTAATATGTATAAAGTTTATACAATACTAGCTGGCCCGGCAAACGTTGTTTTGCCATATCAAAAAAAAAGTAAAAAAAAAAAAAAAATTTACTATAAACCTCACGGAGCCCGAGACCTTTCCAACGAATGCAAAACCGTGGAAATCGGTTCATGCGTTCTGGAGTTATAGCGTCAGGAAGGAAAATCCGACTTATTTTTATATAGTAGATGAGTGTGGATGAAGCCAAGGAATTGTGCTTGGATCGTATCACATGGCGCTCTATAGTCTCTGCCTACCCCCATGGAAAAAAGGCGTGATTGTAAGATGTATAAAACGAAAAAAATATGCTCCAATCTATAAAATTCTCATAAAAATTCTGATGAACTGACAATTTATGAAAACTGCATTTTCCAAATGACGCTTCCGATTTATGATCGAATTTAAAAGCGTGATATCGGCTTATGCTGATTCTGTTACTGCAAATACGAGCATATTTTGTATTTGATGTGGATGTACAGACAAAATTTACTATTTTTGTTAGGTATATATCACTAGAACAGAGTAATGACGAAGTGTGACTAAATAAATATGTATCTCATAATTTGTTAATATTACCGGGACTATAATCAAATTATGAGTTCAAATCGCGTAAGTTTAAAATCAATAAATATGTATCTGTTTATTTACTAGTTCACAAAGTTTAAATTACAAAATTTAACAGTGGTACCAATTGTATGTGCACAACACAGAACTTAACTAAACTAAAAAATGAAGACAACTATGGCGTATTTTAGGTAGGTCGCTACATCGTCAAGATCGCGGGGAGACATTGGATGCAAGCGGCACAAGACCACGCGTTGTGGCGTTCCATGGGGGAGACCTATGTCCAACAGTGGACGGAGAGAGGCTGGTGGATGGATGGATGTCGTATTTTGATAGATTGGCTATTTCGTTGTGTACATTCTATTATTTAAAAGTGTTAGTCTGTAATGTACAGATTTTTTAATAAAAAATTGGTCAAGTGCGAGTCGGACTCGCGCACGAAGGGTTCCGTACCATTATCTATGCAACATAAGGCAACGTTATTAGTATCGAGCAAGAAACGGTAAAAAAATCATGTTTGTTGTATGGGAGCCCCCCTTAAATATTTATTTTATTTTATTTTTAGTATTTGTTGTTATAGCGGCAATAGAAATACATCATCTGTGAAAATTTCAACTCTCTAGCTATCACCGTTCTTGAGATACAGCCTGGTGACAGACGGACGGACGGACGGACGGACGGACGGACGGACGGACAGCGAAGTCTCAGTAATAGGGTCCCGTTTTTACCCTTTGGGTACGGAACCCTAAAAAGTTCATTTGACGTTGCTGAATCGTGTTATTAACACTATAAATTTTTAGTTAAGTTTAGTTGTCCACGTAGAATTGGTACCAGTATTAGGAATTGCAATGACCCGTATGATTTATCCAAGTGGTGGATTAAAAACATAAGTGTCACCACCCTTTTTCCTTCTCAGTGTACTGTAAAAGCCAGCTAAGGACTATTGTACACAGATAACATCTTATGTGAGATATGGAAACGGAAAACTCAAAAAAACCAATACATGTGCCAACACGCATGGTCATTACGGTATAGTAGACCACAACCTTTCAAGGTGTATAAGACCTGCCTAACAGTGGGACCTGAATGGCCTAAAGAGAGAGATTTTTAACGTCAATCAGTCAATTAACTTTATTAAAAAAAGTAATTTTATTATACGCAATTTATGCTATAAAACCTGTTTTAACACAATATAACATGTTGCTCACATTACAAAGAACATTACATAAATTAATGACAATCAAACACTCGCGCGAATAATCAAATACCTCGGCTCGGTAACTCCCTGATCGTCTACACAATTTCTTATCGACATTAAGCAGATTTATATAACCAAATATACTGGGTTACTGAACTCTCGTTTTTTTTATAAATTTCATTTCGAACCCTCGCATTTGTCAATTTAATGTAGCCACTCATTCAAACGAGTTAAGCTCTGCCTACAAAGATGGCTTAACACATAATAAATATTCAGAAATTTTTTTTAGCTCTACTTTTTGGTGTCGTTAAGTTTCTATTTCCGTAGGTCGGGATGGTGACAGATTTTAGAATAAAAGTGTCTAGTTTTATTAAAGATGCTAAAAAATCCAGCTAAGGGATTTTGTCTGCGACAGACGGTAAACTTAGAACTAAAGCTATGCCAAAACGCCTAGTCAACAATAGGTACATCGTAAACTAAAAACCCTCAAAGTGAAGGAGGCTCAGGCCGCTCATGCCCAACACTGGGCCTTTAATGGACTTGTAAGAAGAAGATTTTCATACATAATAGTATAATTCATGTATAATAAAATGATTAGTTCACTATATTTTACCCTAGCGATGTTATGTTTTTACTCTTTTGTTTATCATTGCATGTCATATTTTTATCACAACATGTAGACCAATTTTCTTACCATAAACATAATAAACAGATCTGATAGACTTTGAAAAGTAAAACTTTAACAATAATTTGAAATGTGGTTGTTTGTCTTACGGCAAATGGTACTATTTATTAGCCCTTAAGACCATTTGCCACTTGTCGTTAATCGGTACGGAATCGTCGCGCTACGCTAGTATACAACCAACTAGTATAAAAAACGCGTTACCAAATTTGCCAGCTGCTAGCAAAGTCTGATGTTAGGCTTACAATAAATAGACCTGAATAATACACTCTTTTAAAACATCAGAAACTAATTTCGTATTGAATTTGTGAGTTTGAGTCATATTAGAATTATAATGTTACCGATTAACACTCACTGTTATGGGATCGATGATGTCGACCGGCGTGCACGCCGAAAGGTCGCAGACACCGCTGAGCACTCGTCCTCAAGATGAGCATCGGATATGCTCGAAACCTGGGTCGACATCATCGATCCGATAAAAGTGAGTGTTAGCCGGTAACATAATATTTCTAATCAGAAACTAAGTATGGATCTATGAATTTTAAATGTTAATCCTATGGAGAAGAACAAACAACAAACTGCATGGATCATTTCTTTCTTCTATTATATTCATTTAAGGCACGACTGATTAAATAACAAAATATAAAATCTATGGTTTTATCGCATCCCGGGATATCAATGTGATCTTAATCGTATTCAATTTGCTTATACGTATATCCACAAAATATCGATATTTGAGCAGAAAATCTGTAAATAATTGGTCAAGTGCGAGTCGGACTCGCGCACGAAGGGCTCCGTACCATTATCTATGCAACATAAGGCAACGTTATTAGTATCGAGCAAGAAACGGTAAAAAAATCATGTTTGTTGTATGGGAGCCCCCCTTAAATATTTATTTTATTTTATTTTTAGTATTTGTTGTTATAGCGGCAATAGAAATACATCATCTGTGAAAATTTCAACTGTCTAGCTATCACCGTTCTTGAGATACTGCGTACGGAACCCTAAAAATCATGTTTGTTGTATGGGAGCCCCCCTTAAATATTTATTTTATTTTATTTTTAGTATTTGTTGTTATAGCGGCAATAGAAATACATCATCTGTGAAAATTTCAACTGTCTAGCTATCACGGTTCTTGAGATACTGGGTACGGAACCCTAAAAATCATGTTTGTTGTATGGGAGCCCCCCTTAAATATTTATTTTATTTTATTTTTAGTATTTGTTGTTATAGCGGCAATAGAAATACATCATCTGTGAAAATTTCAACTCTCTAGCTATCACCGTTCTTGAGATACAGCCTGGTGACAGACGGACGGACGGATGGACGGACGGACGGACGGACAGCGAAGTCTCAGTAATAGGGTCCCGTTTTTACCCTTTGGGTACGGAACCCTAAAAATTGTTTTATTAAAATAAATGAACACGCAAGGTTAAAAATATAGAATACGCTATAATATGCTGTCGTATTGAAGCTTACCGATGTTTCACCGTTACCGTACCAGCAAGTCTGAAAGGGTCTTAAGATACTCAACACAAATACACACAATGAAATAGTTTCGAGAACTATTTAACATCACTAATAAGTAATATATTTGGATCGTCTATACTTGATAGGTAACAGAAATAGCATTATCTGATAGTTTGAAGTTTCTTAGTATTAATAAACTTCTGATGTATCATAAGTAAGTACGTAATAAGAAAATAAATTACTCTTATGCTAAGTAATAAGTAATATAACTCCATCGGTAATATTATTTTATCGACTCAATTTTCGTAGAAAAATCCTTAATATCAAATCAAATCAAATCTTTATTTATTTGTGTACATAGGTATAAATATGGTATTAAATAACAATGTAATTTCTGCTATGTCCTGCCAAAATATGGCGTACAAATATAAACACTAATAATAATAATTCTTTTAAAGAATAGTCAAATAAATAGTACCGAATGTCAAATACCTAATATCCGTTTGGCTTGCTGCTTTCAATAGAGAAATGAAATCTGTTTTTGTTATGAATTTGAATTAAAATACAGGTCAATTAGACTCGCTAACTTCCGAAGCTAATTGTCTTAATCACTCACCAAAGTCGCTATAATTTCCTCTGGGTTTAATACTCTGTGTTAAATCTCCAAAAGGTATGATCCCATTACTTAATTCCCTTATACAGTAACTAATGAGTAAAAATTTATCAGCATTTTGTTATCATTAATCTTTGTAGCTATGAAATGAGTTTTGCATAAATTTAAGACACTATATTGAAGAATATTAAATTTGTATAATTTATAAAAGTGTATTAAAATTAATTTTATTAAAATTATTATCTTGGAAATATTATTAATAATAATTACTTAGATACATATAAGACCTTAAAAAAAGCAAGTTTAGAGATAGTAATACCACAAAGATATAAAGATAAGATTGTGATATTCAAAGTATAGTATAATCAGAATTTTTGATAAAAGTTATAAAAATGCATAATTGCAAATAAATACAAGTTATCTGATAAGTACATACGTAATGTATAATAACAACAATTGAGATTAAAATAAAAACATTAATGTATGTTTTAGTCAATTTAAAAAAAAATGTACCATCCAACATTAAAATAATTTTTTAAATCAGTCCAGTGGTTCCTCAGATTAGCGCGTGTAAACAAACAAACAAACTCTTCAGTTTTATGATATTAGTATAGAAAACACATTAAATAAATAAATAAATAAATAAATATTCATGGACATTTCACACAACGTCATCTGGTCCCAAGCTAAGCTTATATGCTTGTGTTATGGGTACCAGAATACGGATATAATACATATACTATTTTTCTTTTGTAAATACATACTTACTCGTATAATACATAGAAACACCCAGACGCAAAACAAACATTTGTATGAAAATTAGAAAAATCACACAAACGATTGTCCCGAGCGGGAATCGAACGCAACAAATATAGATGATGACCTGGTTCCTGCCCTTGCTAGTTATTACAGAGTTAGATTTAAATAATTTATGAAATCCCAAGATTTCTTCTCATTTATCGCCGCACACGTTTTAGAAAAGAAAATGCTATCCCATACATCATATGTCAGCGGAAAACATCATTAGATTATATTTTTCTTGTAACAATGGAACCGTCATCATTTATGTGAAATTGGATCATATTACGGTGACATGGCAAGCTTTACGTCTGATGTATGGATACTTACTTTGTAGCAAGACAATGATTTTACTAGACAAACACTAGAATACCATAAATACATTTACTAATTGTACGTAAGTATGTAACATAAGGATTTTTTTGATGCCCTTTTAGTATTCTGCACACAGATATATCAGATGGTAGGTTGACGTTTAAAATTGATGACAAGTAGCTTTAACCCCTTTAACCTGACTAAATCTTACTTCATAGAATAATGACGTTTCATATGACGTATATTTATCCGTTTAGTGACGGATTAAGAAAACAATTTATTGTCATCACCCGTTTTCCTTGCCAGGGTGCTGTAAAAGCCAGTTAAGTAATATCGTACACAGACAAGATCCTCTGTGAGAGACGGAAAACACGAAAATAAACCCTGTGCCAACACGCCTGGTCAGCGCGGCACAGTAGACCATAATCTCTCCCTAGGTGGAGTAGGCCCGTGCCCAACAGTGAGACGTAAATGGGCTGGAGAGAGATATGAAGTATAAGCCTGTATCAATACACAGACATAGATACATTTTCAGGCACACATTGATATATAAGTGGCTTCAAGTCAATTGAGTGATGTAGTCATAGAAACTACATGTGGTGATATGTAATTCTACATTTGAACTCCTTTCTGTTTTAATATATTCGTTCAAAATATCACTTAAGTACTTTTAACGATGCGATTCAGAGGATCCTAACTATAATTTTTAAAACCATTTACAAGTTACGAGGTAATAAAATTATTTTAAAATATCCATAACTAGCTGTTGCCCTCGACTCCGTCCGCGTGAAATTTAGAAAACTTTTCATCCCTTTTTTTCGCAATAAAAGGTAGCCTATATCCTTTCTCAGCGTCTAAAGATTGTTTGTGCCAAATTTCATCAAAATCGGTTAAGAGGTTTAAGCGGGAAAGCGTAACAGACGGACAGACAGTGTTACTTTTGCATTTATAATATTAGTAGGGATTAGGAACATAGCTAATTCATTAAAAATTACGCGCGAAAAACAAATCAAAATCCCTGCCTCATTCGGGCAAAATTTAATATCACAATATTTTTCGTAAATTTATACTAAAGTGACGAGTATTTCTTATGAATATTTCAATAAGTCTGTAGAAATTGAGAAGATATCTTTACAATAGTTATGGATGATGCGACGGTAACTCTATCTAACAAATACCCCCGGAAGGTTGTTACTTTAAAGGTCCTAGTCACGTTTCAAATAAAATTGAGCTAATCTAACCAATGATATTTAACGAGTACTATTATTATGATAAAACTTACTTATAACTTATAAGAGAGTCTAAATATAAGTTAAGTAGGATTTTCTTGCATAACGATTCAGCGTGATAACTCTTCGAGCTATACCTAAGTGATTTATCTATGTGGACGCGCCTATTTTTATTCGCAACTTAATTCCTTTTTATATGTATTATTGTATAAGGTTTTCAGGAATAAAATTGAATAGTGAATTAAGCTCGCCTAAGTCACCTGTGTACATTCTATTTTATTTAAAACTATGTATTTTACGGGTATAGTGAAGAATAAAAATATTAATTGATCGGATTTTTATTACTTAATTAAGACGGCACGATACCAAATTATGCTCCATACAAAAGTATGGGTATCGTACTTCCGTTTTTTCTTCGCGAAAGTTAAATCGATTTTTAATAGTTTTTGCATTATATTATAGATACAGAGTCTCTAAGAACGAAACGTCTTTTTTCAAAGAATTTGTAGGTAAAATCCGCTTCAGCTATATTTGTCCCTTTCAGCGCGGCGCTCGGAAATAGGGATAGCAATACTAAGGCAAATACCTAAATGAGGAGTACAGTATCCTCTTAAGTTTTCCCCTGCCATAATTTATTAAATTCTGCCTAGATTTAAATCTTTCTAGTATTCTAATTTCGAAAGAGAATTTAGATATAAGCATAAAAGACGGGCTTCGTGGTGAAGTGGTTTATGTAATGGACTGACGATCACGAGGTCGCGGGTTTGATTCCCGCTTGGAACAATCATTTCTGTGATATCCATAAATGTCATACAAATGTTTGTACTGCGTCTGGGTGTTTTCTATGTATTATAAGTATTTACAAAAGAAAAGTAGTATATGTAGTCTATCCGTATCTGGTACCCATAATACAAGCATAGAAATATAGCTTACTTTGGAACCAGAGGACGTTGTGTGAAATGTCCTTTTTTTTTCTCGCAGGGGAATGTTTTTACGCACACCCACTCCTATCACTTCGGTCAACACCGTCATGGTACGAGTGGGTAGTCTCGGACTCACCGATTAACGGAATACCGACTAAACCTAACTGTCTTCCGGGAGCGCCAGAGGTTCCCTATTCTAGACTCTCTCTGACGCCCCGACGTTGGCCTGACGGCTCAACACCCGGTGTCGCAGCACATTATGGCGGGGGAAGGTGGCGAGCGTACTCGCGTCGCTTCCTCCCTGGCCTAGCTCGGCGGAGCGGTTCTGCGTTGGCATCAGCCTCACGCTCCCGCTCCGCAGCCTCCTTCAGGAGCATCACTGCTTCACTGAGGTTGGCGACCGCTTGCCAGCACCTGTCGCTGTCAAGCATGGCGCTGATTACTGCTTTCAGCGACAGGTCCCCGCCTATTTCTTGGGTGAGGGCCGTACGCTGTGCCTGTCAAGCAGCGCAAAACTCCAGGGTGTGGCGCGCTGTGTCCTCGTGCGCACCACACGACTTGCTAGAGGGTGAGGACTCCCTCCTTGCAATTTTGTGTAGGTACTTACCGAAGCAGCCATGTCCAGTAAGTACCTGCGTCAACCGATATGTTAAGTGGCCGTGTGTTCTTTCCAGTCATCTTTTTAAGCTTGGCCGAATGGCCTCGACCGTGTCTACGCCGGCGACGGGAGACCTCAGGTCGGCCTTCCACCGTTGCCGGAGTGCAGTTTGCGACTGCATTCGCACCTGGGCAGCAGATGATGTCTCACCCCTTGATCGGGCATTCACTCGGTGTTGGAAGACTTCGGCCAACACCGACGCCTCCAGCTCCTCGCATGAAGCGTGGCAGCCGTCCACGATACTGTACGGTAGGTATATAGCTCTCACCACGATGACTCTCTGAGCCTGCCTCAGCAGAGCCTTATTACGTGCGGTGAGGGCGCCTACTCAGATTGGGATACAGGGCCCCGTACAGGGCCATAGATCTCACGATCCCGCTGTATAGCTTCCGGCAAGTGGAACCATGACCCCCGGTGTTGGGCAGAACTGTCTTCCGAGGGATGCTGCCACTTTCACCATTTTTGGGATGAGTTGGGCAAAGTGAGGCCCGAAGCTCCATCTGCTGTCCAGGTGCAGGCCTAAATACTTCATGGTGCTACGCACCGGCACCTCGATGTCCTTAATTCGGAGTTTTGCTCCTCGAGGAACTCCTCGCCGGGCTCCATGGAAAAGGAGGACCTCTGTTTTGTGTACAGAGACCCTCAAACCGAGCATTCCAATTCTGTCAACGACGAGCTCTGTCCCGACCTCGGCCAGACGAGCTGCGGCCTCATAGCTGCCTCTAGCCGTGATGAGGGTATCGTCGGCGTAGCAGAGCACCCCCATTCCGGGGAGGAGTCTGCCGCGCAGCAGCCAATCATATCCGATGTTCCACAGAGTCGGGCCAAGAACCGACCCCTGTGGAACACCGCATTCCATACGACGTCGGGACAGTCGTTCCTCTCCCATACAACAAACCTATTTTCAAGGTAGGTGTGTGAAATGTCCTGAATATTTATTATTATTTATTTATTATTAATTTAACTTGTTTTATGTCCAGGGCTCGCAATATTTAAGACACAAAATTATATTTGTGCTCCTTGTAATTCCTTTTATGTTTATAAAGAAAAAAAACGTAAAAGTCCAAGTAAAATTGTATTATGTTATTATGATTAAGGACTAAACATTGCAAACCTTCAAGTAACGTTATAAAACAAACTCTCTTATCTTATTCCACTCCGGTAAATCTAAGAACTTGATTCGTCAAATGTCTGTTTCTATTTACTTCATCGCTAATGTTTTGGCCTTTATTTTATTTGTGGTTTTTCTTGTTTTATTTGATTTATTAAATGACATTTTTAGATAAGTAAAATTCGCAAGGCGTCTTCTACCTATTAGAAGTCCTGGGCACATTAATGTATAAGCCGCACTTTGACCTATTATATATATGTATAAGTAGAAATATATTACGGTGCCCTAACAATTAGGACGCCGCGCCCATGGACCAGTGTGCGTAGTAAAGAAGAAGAGCCTAAGAATTCTTCAATGAAGTTGTTTATATAAGTGTATGGTGTAATTATGGTGTAATATGGGTTGATGGGGTGTGATTTAGTCGTTCGTGTCGACAACATTGACCTAACAATATAAATTATTATTAATACAAGTCTATCTTTTTTTCTCCACACTTTTTCAGAACCGCTCTATCCCTACTAATATTACAAATGCGAAAGTAACTCTGTCTGTCTGTCTGTTACGCTTTCCCGCTTAAACCTCTTTACCGATTTTGAGGAAATTTGGCACAGACAATCTTTAGACCCTGAGAAAGGACATAGGCTACCTATTATTGCGAAAAAAAGGGATGAAATGTTTTCTAAATTTCACTCGGACGGAGTCGCGGGCAACAGCTAGTCTGTTATAAAAACCGCATTAAATTCCATTGCAGAGTCTTAAAGACAAGGCTCATATAAGGATATAAAAAGACCAATACGAAAAAACTGCTATAATTTATAATAAGTAAGTTTGGATAAACACCTTACTTATTTATGTTTCGGAAAACACAAACAAAAATTCTCGACATAAAAAATAAACAACGTATTCGATAACAACTTGAACCATTAGGCCTTTCCTGACTTCACTTTAACAATGTTTCAAATGCAAATATAAATATAGAAACGGAAATACAATCTACAGGTTTACGACTAATAAGAATAATAGCTTTAGAAATGAATAAAATTTAAGAAAGATAAGAAGTTTTTGATATAATATATAGCCTTGTCGAAAAAATATCGCTATTATGGATATTATTATTTTTTATTACTATCGATATTGTTATTTTTTTAAATATCGTTATATCTATATATTTAATATATATTTTTGATACTCGAGATGGAAGAGAAAGAATGTAATTTTGTCGTACTATTATACATAGATAACTAGCTGTCAGGGGGGGACAACCCTTATCAATTAGGGGTATGAAGAATAAATAGTAGGCGATTCTCAGACCTACTGAATATGCATATAAAATTTCATAATAATCGGGCAAGCCGTTTCGGAGGAGTTTGGGAACAAACATTGTAACACGAGAATTTTATGTATTAGATTTAGTAAATCAAATTCAGGAAAAATCACATAAGAATCAACGGATACGCCTTTAAAATTTCTGCTTCCTATATTCACGGACATTTCACACAACGCCCTCTAGTCCCAAGCTAAGCTTGCTTGTGTTATGGGTATCAGAATACGGATATACTACATATTATAATGAAATGTTTACAATAAACACATCAGAGAATTGCTTCTAAATTACAGATTGTCGCTTATATATATCATTAAAGTTTAATTTGTTAACAAACAGTTTTGGGCTCACCAATATATTATAACAGATTTATTCCGGACGTGTCGCTGACAAACTGTGGAGGATGTATTAGGTAAACTTCGAAACACACATAAACACAAACTAATTTAATTATACTAAAAACCTTTTGAATCTTATTAATATTGATGCGAAAGTATGTGGGCGCATCGTGCGTTTGCGGTGCGTGTGCGTTGCGTGTGCGATCCATGTTCGTTGCGTGTGTGGTACATTTGCGGCGCTTGCGCAGTAAGTGTGAGATGCGTGTTTGTTGCGTGTACGTTACGTGTGCGGTTCGTGTGTGGTGTGTGTGTTTTTGTAGTAGCCTAACTTAGAACTCACCTTAAAAAATTAATAAACACAGAAATCTCTACCTAAGCCTCTTTTTTTGTAGAACGTATGTTGTTTGTATTGTATATAAATACCGCAGACGGTTGAATATTAAATTCTGCCTTTACTTACATTCTCTTATTCCGGGATAAATGTCTACAAATTTTCATGACTAGTTATTAAGCTTATCTTAATCAAAGGTTAAACTCCTAACACTGCTACAATATAAAGTGCTAACCATATTATTAACACATCATTTACCAACGAACTGTTCAAAGACATGAATTCTAAAGCGATGATTGATAGCCACTTGTATAAAAGACTTCACGGTGTATAGAAACGAGAATTCTATGAAATTTGATCAATTTGTTGTGAATAATATCAATCTTTTGTATGATATAGTTGAAATACGGTTTGTATTTCAGCTCTATAAAATATTATAAACTATCTGTTGCCCGCGACTTCATTCGCGTAAAACTTAGAAAACCACTTGATCGAATTCTGTCCACTGCGTGAGCAATCATGTCCAAGCGAAATAATCTTTTTTTAATCTTCTAATATATAAAATTCACGTAGGAGCAAAGCATTAGTGAAAAATGTTGCAAAAACGGGGGAAAATTGAGTGTTACTTTAAAATCTGTTCTAAAACTTCAATTAAAATAAAGTGCTTTCCTTAAGCACGTGTAGAATTCAAACACAAGGGTTAAAATTATCAGAATTGGGCAAAACGCCGTGAGCATACAAAAGTTTAACAACGCTGTAGTTTGTAGGTACAGGTTAGTTATTTTGAAGTACTTAATTGAATTACATTATTAAGATTTTATTGTTACAATTTCGTTATTAGCTGTGTAAGAGTTCGTTAAATGGTATATTCTGATTATTACAGTCTTGTGTTATGATATGATACTGTCTGTGTGGTGACCGATTAAGAATACAAGTGTCGCCACCCCATTTCCTTCAATGGTACTGTAAAAGCTAGTTAGGGTATCACGTGAGCAGAAGGCTCACGTTTCCTATTATAGGTTTAAGGGATGATTTAAGAAAAATCTCAACGAATTTCACAATTTATTCCGCTTTCACAATATTCGATCTAAGAATACATAAGAATTTCTAATAAATTACTGTTTATTTATTTACTACACAATCTACGGTTTAAGTTTTTAAAAGTTTAATTACGGGGATGGTACGTTCTCAGAAAAATCCACCAGTGCCTCCGAGTAGAAGAGACACTTAACTTAGACGGCCGGACTGGAACAGAGGGCCGGCGGCGCGCGGGCAGCTTCGCGTTTTATAAGGGCCGCGAGGGGTGCGGCGAAGGCCCGGGGAGGCGAGGTAACAGCTGAGCGCGCTGGCCGACGTGCCCCGCGCCACAAGGGGTATTTTACAAAGATAAAATCCTCTGTAAGAGACGGCGCGTCGCAGTTGACCACAATCCCTCCCAAAGTGGAGAAGGCTCATGCCTGGACGCTAATGGACGTGTTAGTGCTTATTATTTTGTGTAAATTGATTAAAACTTTTTTTAAATTCATCACTTCTAATGTAGTGGTTCTTGTAACGGACTGCCGCCACACAGGATAATCATTTGTGTGATATTTATAATTTTCATATAAATGTTTGTCTGCGTCTGGGTGCTTACTATATATTATAAGTATGTATTTACAAAAGAAAAGTAGTTTATGTAGTCTATCCGTACCTATTCTGGTACCCATAAGATAAGCTAGAAATATAGCTTGCCAAAGGACGTTGTATGAAATGTCCCTGAATATTTAAAAAAAAAATCTGAATCCTAATATTACGCCTTTTTAATTTTAGTACCATCTGCTACGGTTTTAACAGATATTTCTAATAACAAAGTATATTTTCATTCAGTAAATAATATGAAATCAATAACCGAATTAATAGAAGCTGTCTAAGTACCAACATATTGAAAAGTTTTGTAATATAGGTCTGTTATGAAGTGAATACCTTCTAAATATTAACAAGAACACATCAAGCCTTATTGGATGATAGTAAATTAGCTTTATTATAACTTCTGTAATATTATTTTGTACTGATTCTTCTATTATTCAATTTATTTCTACTCTTTATTGTGTGAGATATTTAAGTAGAATACCTACAATCATCAGTCGATTGTATTCGTACGACATTAAATTATCATTTAAGAAATAAATAATGTTCGAAAGATGTGAGTTGAGTTATGAAAAATATTCCATAGCAATTGTTGAAAACATATCTGTGATTTATTTTCAGATTAGATTTAGCCAGGGTAAAGTTACTTGTCCTGACAAGTAATTTTACCCTGGCTAAATCGTAATTCATAAAATAATGATGTTTCATATGACGTATAGCCTCTATGATAGACACACACAAATACATATTCACGCACATATACAACGTGTTACAGAAAGGTGTAGTCATATTTGACCATCGTTACGCATGGCCGGTGACTAGGCACTAGGCATGGATGAAATTACAAATATGTATATTATATTATGATGTTATATTATGACTTTTATGTGTTCATACAAATTAATTAATTTATTAAATTATTCGATCTTGTTTAAATACAACACTACTATGAGGTCATCTTTTATCGTAAAGTTAAATCACATTCAATAAAGCGTAAACAGCACATAATTGATGCGCTTCTGGTAGTTATTTAATATTAGGCTATAAACAAAAAAAACTTACCAACTGCATTTTTCTATGTGTAACTGTAATATTTATAATATTTAGGGCTTATCCAATGCAAACTTAAAATATGACTACACCTTTCTGCAACACGTTGTAAATATGTAAGTGGCTTCAAGCCGAGTGAGAGATGTAGCCATAGACATTACATCTGGGCCCCAAGTCCGGTAAATGAATTGTGTCACAATGACAGCTCAATGGCACCAATATGGCGCCTTAGTGGCATCATCTGTTCCAAAAAATCTAGTTTGATGTCATTATGACACCATAATGGTGCCGTAATGGCGGAATTTTATCAAATTTGGTAGTCTACTATTACTTTTTTGTCATAATGATGCCATAATGGCGTCAGTGACTGACCATTATAACAACATTGTAATATGATTGTAATATGATTGTAATAGCAGAATTACCAGACTTGGCCACCTGGTATATCCGTGAGACTTAATATACTTGGTAACTTTACAATATATTTTAATGCTATAAAAATAGTCGGGCTAGATTTAAACCGAAATAAACACGTCAATAACCCAAAATAAGTAATTTTGTTTAAATAAGGTAATAGGCAAGTGAGAGAGTATTCCAGAATATTCATTAATTAATACTTCCCCAGTCATTCTACTGATCTTTCTACTTCTTTTCAAGAGAAATGAAATAAAATGAAAAAGAAATGAAATGAAAAATCATTTAAACATGTAGACATAATTTTGTAATACAGAGTAGAAATAGTAGTAGAATAGAAAGTAGTAGTAGTAAATAGTAGTAGAATAGTAGTAGAAGTAGTAGAGTAGACATAATTTTGTGTGACGCAAGGTCCAAACATTTATTTTCCCTACCACCGGTTCAGGACTAATCAGTACGCGATCTGCTGAGAAGAACCGGCGTAAGAAACGCAGCAGAGCATTTAATTAAATCAATATCAAATCTATTCAAGAGATACTATATATAAGCGATTATATGTACCATTTTTAGGGTACCGTACCAAAGAGTAAAGCGGGACGTAGGGTCCCGTTTGTCTTAGGAATGAGGGCTGAAACTTCGCTGTACGTCCTAACGTCTGTCAATAGGGTGTATCTCTAGAACAGTGATCGCCAAAGAGCTAAAAACTTCACAGATTATGTATATCGGTTGATGCTACAAATACAAACACGTCATTTACCTACCCTTATTTGAGGCTGGTATGACGAATATATTATGATAATAACGATATGGACTGACCTGTTATTTATGCAAACAGAAACTATAATTTTTTAAAAAAATACACACAGCGTCCTCTGGTCCCAAGCTAAGCTTATAGCTTATTTTATGGGCACCAGAACACGGATATAATTCATAAACTACTTTTCTTCCGTAAATAAATACTTATGATACATAGAAACATCCAGACGCGGAACAAACATTTGTATGACATTTACAAACATCACACAAATAATTTTTCCTTGCGGAAATCGAACCCGCAACCAACGAATGGTAAATTTCATTGTATACTTCCGAAACAAGCTCCTCCAACACATTACACGGTTCTGCAAAGTTGTTAATATGAAATTAACTCACCACACATGGTTAGACCTACCATTATATTCACACAATCAGCTTAATAGTTGTATCAAGTTGTTGTGAACTTTGTACAACATTGCTAAAGTTCTACACAATCTCCACAGTTGTGCCTTGATGCATTTGTGTGTAAACTTGTTCAATGTTTGAACAGATGCTATTATACTTAGTTTGTGCTTACACTGTAACTTAGAAAATACTGTCTTTAACAATTATTAACCAACATAATGTGGTTTAGAGACGCTATTTTTGCTATCACCAGGGCTAATCGTTAAGATTGCAAAATAAAAGTGGAATTTGTTAAGTCTATGTATATTTTTATAGAATGAGTTTAGACTAGACTTTACAATTGTCGTCTATTTTAAAACACTTTACACACACCAAAACCTCTGCATAAAGATCGATTTAGTCTTTTGAGTTTATTCTGAAGAGATAAATGTATAGCCACTGATCGATGACTTTATTTTCTACTGCCAGATCTCTTACGGACTACGTATAAAAAACATAGGACAAAATTTTCTCTCCAATCCATTTATGTCCCACTGTTGGACACGGGTTTCCCACACTAAAGTATCTGTATTTATCTTCCTTCCAACCCAATAATATTTCAATGTTAGGCACGGGCCTCCTTCACTTGGGGTAGGGATTATGGTCTATTGTGCCACACTGGCCTGGCGTGTTGGCACAGAGTTAAGTTTCGAGTTTTGCGTCTCCCAGTAACTGCTTATATTGTCCCTTAGCTGGCTGGCCTGGAAAAGATATGGGGTGGTGGATGGGCGGACTTTTTTACATAATCGAAATATATTTTTCCCGATAGCCCGCTTTTAGAATAGTTAGAACTTCATATAAACCAAATTAGAACTGTCGCAATAGTTTGTCAATAATAAAATTTAAAACATTAAAACACTGAGAAACAGCAGCGGCTTCGGTATAACTTTAGTTAATGTCATTGTTCAGATGCATCGCGCAGTAATTGCAATTTTCTAACAAATAACTCAATTGTGTGACATAGTATGAATATACGTTAAATGCAAAATGCACTATGTTGGCTCATAAACTTAATTACTTTCGAAATCTCTGTCGGAATGTGCAGATGACGAATTTATTAAACTTGCAATGATTATAATATCTATATTACTCAAACCATTTTGGGAGGGATTATGGTCGACTGTGCCACGCCGACCAGGCATGAAGTGATGTAATATGTTTATGTACAATATTTCTTAGCTGGCTTTTACAGCACCGTGGGGTGGAGAAGGGGTCATCACACTTGTATTCTTAAACCGTCACCATACGGTTTGACGGATACTATTTAACCTAGCTTAGGACCAGAGGACGTTGTGTAAAATGTCCATGAATAATTACTTATTTATTTATTGGAAATACTTGGTCAAAATCTACAGAAAACATCCAGACGCATTACAAACATTTGTATGACGAATACCAAAAAAATAAGCATTTCTTGAGCGGAATTTGAATTTGCCACCTTATAGGTCGATGGTTACATAAGCTACTGCACCACATGATAGGTACCATGCAAAGTTAATAATAGATTTTACATACATACGGACAAACCGGATTTAAAGCAACAAAAAATATCTCACTTTTAGTTTGGATAACAGTGCGCAGCTAACAAGAGTTTATAGACGTTATTATTTAGGGAATGGTAGGCAAAAGCTAGTTTCACATAGCACCTGTTCGTATTTAACCTTAAAAACCATATTGTTGCTGTCATTTCTCTTCTCAAATGTCAAAATAATTGACAGTAAAAGTCATGTGTTAACAATATTTGGCTAATTAAAGAACATCTCAAAATATAATTTACTATTTATAAGGATGTATCGGTCATTAATCAGACATTTTTCAATGAGTAAAAGTTTACAAAAATCAGTTAAAACGCCTGTTCCAGTTTTTGGTATCGAAGGCAGGTATGTTGCCGCATTGTACAGCGCCGCATCACAAATGAATCAGCTAGATGAAGTAGCATCATGTCTGAAGGGAATACAAAAAGAACTATTAAAACCTAAAATTAAAGACTTTATTGAAACAAGTATGATATCGAGAACTGGTAAAGCAAAATTGCTAAAAGATATCGCAAAATCTGCTGGTTTTCCAGAAGCTGCAGTGAATTTTCTAGGTCTGGTTGCAGAAAATGGTAGACTTAAATCTTTAAGAAAGATTATTAATATGTTTAATAATGTTATGATGGTGCATAAGAATGAAGTTTTATGTGAAGTTATAACGGCTGAACCGCTAGATAATGAAACCAAAACAGCTCTTGTCGAAATTTTGAAGAAGTTCGTTAAAGAAGGACAAAAGATTAATTTAATTGAATCACATGATCCTGAAGTTCTTGGTGGTTTTGCTGTCGTTATAGAAGACAAACATATTGATTTATGTATATCTACTAAAGTGGCTATGTATGCTGATATACTTAGACATACTATTGCTATATAGTTTCTATGTAAATTTATTCATTTGTTTTTTAAAAATTATTCATGTATGCCTAAAAAATTTTTGTTGTTTAATTATTTTTAACTTGTCTTTATTAGCATGGATTAATTTTTGCTATTGTGTTGCTATGCTTTTACTTAATAAATCAAATTGTAGTCAAAAAATGTCCCCTCTGATGGTAGCTCAGTTGGAAGAGAAACAAAACGGTAATTTGTTATCTAATAGAATAGTACATTAAATACCAATGTGGAAGGAACTAAAGGTAGAATAACACATACACATACGGAAGAAAAGAGTGATTGAGTAAGAAAGTGGTTATTGTAACGATGCAAACATACTTCTACAAGATTAAAATTATACAAATGTCTATCTATAGCAAATATTTTGTCCGTTTATTAGAGCGAGTTTGTATTTAATTTAAACTTTACAGACTTGTTTAGAACTTTAGTGATGTAACTAAAAACAATTGCGCAACAAAATTCGGGTAAGGAAAGTATCTACATATGTATATATAAAAAAAATAGTTACTCTATTTTACGAATTTAGACTCGTGTATTTGTATTATTTCTTTTTTATTAGGCTTCCGTACCCAAAGGGTAAAAACGGGACCCTATTACTGAGACTTCGCTGTCCGTCCGTCCGTCCGTCTGTCACCAGGCTGTATCTCAAGAACGGTGATAGCTAGAGAGTTAAAATTTTCACAGATGATGTATTTCTATTGCCGCTATAACAACAAATACTAAAAATAAAATAAAATAAATATTTAAGGGGGGCTCCCATACAACAAACATGATTTTTTTACCGTTTCTTGCTCGATACTAATAACGTTGCCTTATGTTGCATAGATAATGGTACGGAACCCTTCGTGCGCGAGTCCAACTCTCACTTGACCAATTTTTTTGAACGAATGTATCGTGCAAGTGTCAGAGAATATTATATTAACCCTTTATGAGTTAATAATTGATAGTTTTACCCGTGTAGTGACGGATTAGGAATACAAGTATCACCACCACATTCCCATGTTGATGTAAAAGCCAGCTAAGGGATAGTATACACAGATAACGTCATCTGTGAGAAACGGATGACCTACGTTTATATTTGCATCGCAAAAAATTATTCCCATTATTTTTCTGCGATGCGCCAAATATAAATAAAAATAAACCTTTATTGAAATTAGATATATACTGACAGGCCTCATCGTCGGGCGGTTCAGGTAACGGACTGTCGATCACGAGGTCGTGGGTTCGATTTCCGCTCGGGACAATCATTTGTCTGATATTTCAAATTGTCATACAAATGTTTCTACTAAGTCTGGGTGTTTTTTATATCAAATACGTATGTATTTACAAAGTAGTTTATGTATTATATCCGAATTTTGGTACCCAAAACACAAGCAATAAGCTTAGCTTGGGACCAGAGGAAATATCTATGATTATTTACTATTGTGAATATTTACACAAAAACATTAAGCGAAAATATCACTGATATACTTAGTCAATACCTAGATAAAATGCAGCTCACATCCCATTGATTTGATTCCTAAAATACGGATGCTCGTATAATATTATGGAGGCGTTTCAATAAGCCGTGTTGTCAGCCTCCGTATTTACTGATACATCTCACGATAATACTCTGAAGATTCTATCAACAGACGAAAATAAATTGCTAGCGAAATATCTGTCGATACTGTTTACTTATACTTTAGCTACCAATCATGACTTCTTCAAAGAGGATTTGTAATGTTTTCATCAAAATAGAATTGTTTTTTGTGAACGTGTTTGCAGTTTCTTTGGTAGGATAAAGTAGTTTTTAGGGTTTCGTACTAAAAGATACTGCTATCCTTTGTCTTTCTGTCTTTCCCTCTGTCTGTCGGCTGTATCAAATTAACAATCATAGCTAAGCAATTAAAATTTTCAGTCCAACTCGTACTCAGGCGATTTTAGACAACAAAGATACAATTACATATGTATGTATATATACTGTTTGACAGACAGGCAGACAAACAGACACTAAAGTGGTATAGGTTACAAGTTAACATATCGCTAATAATAACAAACTGATATTAAGGGCAACAAAACTTACTGTTTGATTTATAAAACAAAATGTTGAATTCATCAAAGTGGAATAAATAGCAAGTATTTTCCATTCTATCTTTCCTGGAAGCAATTGTGGGTAGAATTTAATTATAATAACATAATACAGTACAGCGTGGGCTCTCTGCCTATATTCTTCCCACGGTTTGTATACTCAAAGGAAAATAACGTGGAAATTATAAATATTTCAATTATTTTGTTACAGTATTCTATATAGGTCTATTATCGCGTATAAACTAGTGAAATAACTTTAAAGACATAAGTGACTGTTGTGTATAGAGACGCGTGAATCGGAATTGAAATGTTTGGTGGATTTTGAGTGAACAGAAGGGATAGCCCTGGTTCTTCACTCTCTATACCTACTGGCTGTGTTGATATGTACATGTCGGCGATAATGTTGATGTAGGCCCTTAAAACTTTCTTATTATCTAAATAAAACCTATACTTAATCTCACTAGACGCGCATTACACACACTACACACACACATACACACTCATACACACACCCACTCACACCAACACCTACTAACTATGACTGCATTGTTGTTTGTTTAATCTATGTAAGAAATGTTTAAATAATGTGCGCAACTATATTGTACTTGTCACGGGGTGCTGGCGTCCTGAAATACAGGCTCTGCCTAGTTTAGGCTCCAGCACTCCAATCTAGAGTAAACTGATGATAAAAATGAAATGTTATATATCAAAAACTTGTAATAGTGCTAAATTGTCAAAAACTTGTAATATCATCTGTAATAAAGAGAAAAGAGAAATGTATCAGCATGGAGGTATGGTGTTAGGAATTTAACGTTAATTGTGATAATGCTAGAATACATTGTTACTAGTAAATTATACTAGTATTACAACTACGTTATCTACGTTTTAAGCTATTGCATAGCTTCTATCGAGGGCCTTGAGCGCGGGGACCGAATCCAGAAATTCCGTAACGAAAAAAACCTCACGCTCCCCACTCCGACGGGCACGGAGGTGTGGCTTGAAGGCCGTGCATTGTCTAACGTCGTTTCTTTTCGGCAGTCTTCGACACGGTGTTTGTGTGCGTGCAACTAGCCGTATTGTACGACTCTACGAAGCTCGCACGAATCGAGACGAGCTGCTCCGAAATCGGATAAATACATAAGCAGCTGTTTATGAGAAAGTATATAGGTGTATAGGTATTTATGTATTTAAGAAAAAGAAATACTGCATAAATAAAATAAATAAATAATTATAATTGCATAAGTTGATACAAAATGCTATGCAATAGCTTTACCGCGACAGTCCCCGAGTGCCACACGTCTTTTTTATTCAAGGAGCGGTCTTTCGAATTAAAATCATAGGATATTGCTTTCTTATTCTTTTTATTTAAACTCATTATAAAATTACATTTTTCAATATAAAATAATAAAATAGTACATTTAAAATTACGCGGAGGCCCATCGGTGTCGGGTACAGGGATTAAGCCAGCGGTGGTTAGGGCTCCCAAGAAAGGAACCTCCTCACAATGCCGCCTTCTGCACCAGACCCTTGATCCAACCGCTCAACGCAAGTTCCTTTAGGTGGTGGTCGAAACTCTTGGCTATTAATATATAGGAAATTATTATTATTAAATTAAATGAAAAGAAATATATGCCTGGACATTTCACAGAACGTCCTCTGGTCTTTAGTGCTCTAGCTTTTGTGCTCGAGTTATGGGTACCATAGTATTTAGGGTATTTGGTATATACAAAAAGTTATACCCCTTTGCTTTATGTTGCGCGTTATCCTACGTTGGCGGGTGTCGGTTTTAAGATGAACTGTTGGGCATTGGCCTTCTCTACTTCAGGAAGATATTTAGTCTACTGTGCCTTGCTGACCAGGAGCCTTGGCTTAAGTTGGGGTTTAATTCTCATCTCTCGCAGGGAATATGGTTTTATGCTGTACCTAAGCTAGCTTTTAAAGCACCCTGTGGGAGTAAATGAGTTGGTGAAATTTTTAGTCATAATTCACACCAGCTCATATGAAATACCTTGTTAAAATGCCAATTATATGATGTAAGTTAGTTTAAGTATGTTTAAGGTAGCGGAGATGCTCTCTTTAGAAGACACACCGCACCACTTATATGATCTGAAATGTTAAACAACTCGGATCTCTATAAAAGCTTTTACACGACAACATTTTACACAACTCTAAGAAATTACTTCGCTTAGCATCATATTATATGCTAGGGATGTTCCCATTTTCATGAAGTATCGATACTTAAATAGTATTCAAATCTAAATAGTCGATAAGTTTTAATTGATCTTCTTTCAGTTTTTATTTTTGTTTGAAGTCTAAACGAATAATATCATTAAATTAGATTTCAATTTCAAACGTGAGAAAATGCTTACATTTCTCTATGCTGCTTACCTAAATCTCTTTATACCTTCTACTACTTTGTGGTAAAATATGTTTGACATGCAAAGAAAATATAGTTACCAGACCCTTAATACGTTTACAGCTTACTTAAAACTTGACTTTTTATAAAAATACTAGCTGACCCGGCAAACGTTATTTTGCTATACAAATGTCAGGGACGGGGGCAGGTGTTTGAAAAATAGATGTAGTCCGATTCTCAGACCTAACGTCTCTAACCTAACACAAAATTTCACGAAAATCGGTTGAGCCGTTTTGGAGGAGTATGGTAACTAACATTGTGACACGAGAATATTATATGTTAGATAAGCAGTTTTCATCAGTTTTTTTTTTTCATTATCATATCGATTTAACAATTTATAATAGCTTAAAACTCATAGAATTCTGAATCGTGGTGATTTTAATTGCACACCTAAGGAACGGATGCAACTTAGTTGAATAGTTAGCTCAACTCTCAAGTCACCATTAGGTAACAGTTAAAAATATCGATATCGATAAAAAAGTATCTTAGTATTACCACCCTCCTCACTATTTCTCATATGACGGTACTCTGTAACACTTTAATCACATAAGCTAACAATCCCCAGGGCATTCGCACTAAGTACTAATCTTACTAGAATATTTATTGTACTTAAATAATTACTTACACTAGTAATTGTGATACATTATCGCATGAATCTTTAATTAGATACATTTAAAAGTGAGAAAAAATTCTCACATGAATTCTCAGGGGGTGGCAAACCTTTAGGAAAAACATATAAACGGAACCAAAGTGTATTGAAGTTTTATTGGTACTTATTTTCAGACCAGTAGAATTTTTGTTTAAATTGACAGCACTGATTTCAACACTTTAGACATCTACGTTCTTATTATTTACCAATAAAATAATTTATAATTTTCTGTAAACTTTAAGCAATCAAGTTGGTTTTATGTAGGTTACAGCTTTGACAAGAATACAAGTGTCACCACCCTATCTCCTCCCAAGGGTGCTGTAAAAGTCAGCTAAGGGATATTGCACACAGATTACATCTTCTGTGAGAGACGGAAAACTCGAAAATAAACCCTGTACCAACACGCATGGTCAGCGCGGCACAGTAGACCATAATCCCTCCCAAAGTGGAGGAGGCTCGTGCCCAATGTGGGACGTAAATGGGTTGGAGAAAGAGGCCAAAATTATATTTTTAGTCCCTATTAATTTTGATCCAATGACTCCCCGTGATGAAGTGGCAACGGGCAAGCCACATCGCTTGTAGGACTGATAATCGTTGGTGAAGAAAAGTCCTAGAGAGGTGACTACATACCGGCGACGCAGCGTAAGACAGTCGGCCGCCGACAAGATGGAGCGACGATATCGTCAAGCTCGCGGGGAGTCATTGGATGCAAGCGGCACAAGACCACGCGTTGTGGCGTTCTATGGGGAGGTCTATGTCCAACAGTGGACAGAAAGAGGCTGACTGATATTTATTTTGATGTTTCTTTTTTATAAAGTGGTTCAAGAGGATGACTTTATGTCAATAATTTATTAAGGTTTTTTTCCTGAATTCTGCACGTACGAAGCAACAGCTACGAACTAACAGTACGAAGAAGCAGCATTACATTTTTAGGGTTCCGTACCCAAAGGGTAAAAACGGGACCCTATTACTGAGACTTCGCTGTCCGTCCGTCCGTCCGTCCGTCCGTCTGTCACCAGGCTGTATCTCAAGAACGGTGATAGCTAGAGAGTTGAAATTTTCACAGATGATGTATTTCTATTGCCGCTATAACAGCAAATACTAAAAATAAAATAAAATAAATATTTAAGGGGGGCTCCCATACAACAAACATGATTTTTTTACCGTTTCTTGCTCGATACTAATAACGTTGCCTTATGTTGCATAGATAATGGTACGGAACCCTTCGTGCGCGAGTCCGACTCGCACTTGACCAATTTTTTTAGTATATACAGCTATTTATACCGCGAATAGTACAGTATAATGGTATATATATATTTATATATATATTAGATAAATAACGTACCTATACCCTTTTATATGAATAACGCTGCGAGAACAGGAACATGGGTCGAATAATTAATTATGAAATTGATGGATGAATGCGGGTGATTTCTACTGCCCTTAAAATATGTTTCAGGAAAAATACAAAATTGTGCTTCTATTAAGGATATAGTAAAGTATATTTGGCCTGTCTGTTCTGTTAGACTCGGCTATTCTTTAAATGAAATGAAATGAAATGAAAAATCATTTAATCAAGTAGACACAATTTTTCAGAAAAATTATATGCTTATGACATGTCCAAATTTTTTTTCCCTACCACCGGTTCAGGACGCAATCTGCTGAGAAGAACCGGCGTAAGAAACTCAGCAGAGCTTTTAATCATATCAATATTTTTTTAATTAAATGTCAATTATACTTACAATGCTAATAAAACTTTACAATATAGAATATGTATTGCTCCAGAGCAACTTACTCCCAAGCTTTATCATCTTTAATATAATCAGAAATTTTATAGTACGCCTTTTTACATAATTTAGAATTAATGAATTTTTTAAATTTAGAATTATTTAATTCTCTTACATCAATAGGGAGTTTATTATAAAATCGTATACAATGACCCATGAAAGAGTTACATATTTTGTGGAGACGGGTTACATGCATTACAAGATTGTGTTTATGCCTTGTATTAACATTATGGTGGTCGCTTTTTTTTCTAAAGTTATCAATATTTTTATGAACATACAATAAATTTTCATATATATATTGCGAAGCGACTGTTAAACTATTTATGTCTTTGAATTTCTCTCTTAGAGAATCCCGAGGACCTAGGTTATATATAGCTCTAACAGCGCGTTTCTGGAGCACAAATATCCGATTAATATCCGCACAGCTTCCCCAAAGAAGAATTCCATAGCACTGTGAAAATAACTAAAGTAAACCATTCTAGCCGTATCTACATCCGTAAGTCTTCTAATTGTTTTCACCGCATATGCCGCAGAGCTAAGTTTGCCAGACATTTTTTTAATTTAGGTTAGTTAGCCCGACGTTTCGGAGACTTTACAGTCACCATGATCACGGGTGAGACTCCGAAACGTCGGGTTAAAACTTAAAACAAATACAAGCGTCGAAATCCGTAAAAAGTTGTTTTATTTAAACGAATGAGTCGCGCAAGTGTTAGAGAATATTAGGGTCAATTTCCCGACAGGATTTTTTTTGCGGCGTAAGTGAAATCGGTAGTGTGGAACTTTGTTTTACAGTTCTCATAATTTTTTTAGATAAAAGAAGTCATTACCTACATGAGGCATTCTGTATTTTCTAATTATAATTGCAGCTACTTAGTTAAAATAAATTTTGAAGGTCAAATTACATCATCACGGTGGTTGTCCTGAACACACTTATCAATGAATTTTCCCTCGTACAACAAATACTATTTGTTAGTTAGGCATATGGCTATTTTTATTAAATTGATGGATATTGGTAGCATTGCCACAACGCAGTTTTATCAAATTATCTACGTAGATTAATAGCTGGTAAGTACAAATGTACTTGTCCTAGAAAATCCTTTAATTTCGGTGACCAAAATTTCATCGAACATATTTTTGCCTAGGACAACACTAGCCTCTCCCCCCGCGCTTAAAACTTGCGGAGAAGTGCCGCCTAATGTTTGTATATAGGAGACGTGCGCTGCATGCCTGCGTATTCCCGCCAAATATGTAAGTGTATCATATCGGTGACATGCGGCAAATTTCTGTTCAGTGTAGAGGGATAACGTTTCTTAAAAAGTGCAGCTAATTTATTGAAGTATTTGTTGATAACGCTAATTAAAGTACTTTTATTTGTAGAGTACTTATTACCCTCTGTAATAATTACTTTTCTTATAATCTTAATTTTTGTGCCTGGTTTTAATTTCAGTGTCCTCATTTCGGTTGATTCGGTGAACTAAACTATCAACCGAAATAATAAAAATCTCACCGAAATGAACAAAAATTTAATTTCGGTGGACGCTATAAATTTCGGTGTGAATTTGTTTAATTTCGGTGATGTGTAATAGCATAATTCGGTTGCCAAATGTTTCAACTCGGTATGATTTTTAGGTTTGGATTATTTTCGTGGTAATTGTATTTCTAAGAAGATAGTTTATTTCTGAGACATCATCAATATTATACGTACGTAATAAAATTTATTTATATGGCCTAGTTTATTAATTTCAGTGGACTAGCTATTTCATTTCAGTGGCTAATTTATTAATTTCTGTGGATTTGAGTTTCATTTCGGCAACATAAAAGTTTTAAGTTGTTATATCTCTTAAGTTTATTAATTACTAGCTGACCCGGCAAACGTTGTTTTGCCAGACAAAAAAAAAGTTTGAAAAATAGATGTTGGCCGATTGTCAGACCTACTGAATATGTATGCAAAATTTGAGATGAATCGGTCAAGCCGTTTCGGAGGAGCACGGTAACTAACACTGTGACACGTGAATTTTATATATTAGATTATTAGGCAAAAGATTGACGTACAACTGTTACATGACAAATTTAACAGTGTTGACTGGAATCAATTCTTGTCTCTGACTGATGTCAATCTCGCTGCAGATTGCCTCGTAAGTGTTATCAGCAATGTTGCAGATACTTGTACGATCACGAAGAAAACTCCCAAAAAGTTCAAACCACTAAAACCATGGATTACAACAAATGTTATACGTTCGATACGAAAAAGGGATCAATTACACAAAAAGGCAAAGGCCTTCCCACAAGACAGAGATATTACCAGTACTTACATTAAATATAGAAACAGTTGTAACAACACCATAAGATTTCTAAAAAAACAGTACTATCAAACACAATTCGAATTAAATTCTAAAAATATCAAAAAGACTTGGTCCCTAATTAAAGAAATCTGTAACATGAAAACAAAAAATAGTACATCTGAGGAGTTACTTTCTATAGAAAACACACCAGTAGAATCAATCAATAAAGTAAATGAGTACTTTACTAGTATTGGAAAGGTACTTGCCGATAAAACACTGATAAAATTAAAAAGCAGTGAGTTGGATTTAGCTAAAGCACGACCATTTAAATCGTTTGTACATTCTATATCACTAACTCCTACTGATCAATACGAAGTTGAAACTATAATCACTAATTCCAAACCAGATTGTTCACCAGTCATCGATGGTATCTCGTCTAGGTGTTTGAGGTTGGGTCGTAAACATCTGAGTCTTCCAATTGCTCATCTGTGTAACCTTAGTATAGAATCTGGGCAGTTCCCAGCAGCATTTAAAACCGCATTAGTATGTCCAATTTTTAAGGCTGGCAATAAGGCTTCTGACTCCAATTATAGACCAATTTCATTGCTCTCTTCTTTATCAAAAATTATCGAAAAAATAATGAATGATAGGCTTATGTCCTATTTAGAACATAACAACTTATTAACGGACCAACAATTTGGCTTTAGGCGAGGCAAATCAACAGAGGACGCGGTATTGAGGTTAACTACACTGATAAGTAATTACCTGGACACTGGGCATAGGGTTATTGGTGTCTTCCTTGACCTACAAAAGGCTTTTGATACTATATCTGTCCCCATTCTTCTGACAAGGCTGGAAGCATTAGGCATAAGGGGGAACGCCTATGACTGGTTCAAAGATTACTTAACTAACAGGAACCAAATAACAAAAGTGGGATCCTATTTCAGTGAACCCTCTTCCTGCAAATATGGTATACCTCAGGGCTCAACTATTGGACCAACCCTGTTTCTGACCTACCTGAATTCACTGCCAGACGTACTCTCCAATTACACAGACACTGTAATGTTTGCTGATGATACTGTACTTTTGTTCCATGGTGATTCATGGGACAGAGTCAAAACTATAACAGAGGAGGCTATGTCGAAGGTCTCAGCTTGGTTGGAGGATAGCCTTCTATCCTTGAACGTCGAAAAAACTAAATACCTATGTTTTACAAAAACCAAAAGTACATCACCCGGTAGTAGTTTTAGTGTCACACTGCATTCATACCCCTGCAATAGACAAAATACACAACAGGATATTAGATCTAGCTGTTGCTGTAATCAGCTTACTAGAACGGACAATGTGACCTATCTTGGCGTTCAGTTGGATGATCGATTGAGTTGGAACGGTCATATTACGAAGCTGTGCACCAGGACTAGAAAACTTATATATGTTTTTAAGGAGCTGAGATCAGTCGCTAGCATTAAACTATTGCTACAAGCATATAAAGCATTGTGTGAGGGCGTCATTCACTACTGCATTACTAGCTGGGGAGGGGCTGCTAAAACCTTTATGTTGGAACTTGAACGTTCCCAACGAGCAGTACTTAAGGTTTTAATGAGACTCCCATTTTTGCAACCTACCTCAGATGTTTACAATAGATCTAAAGTTTTATCGGTCAGAAAACTCTTCATATTCCGAGTACTTGTGCGATATCATCGGCTGATTATTCCGTCCCTGCCTATAACGCTCAGGAGGCGACCGCGCTGTCCAGTTCCCATTACAAAGTCTGCCTTCGCACAAAGAAATTTCAACTTTATTGCACCCCGGATATATAACAAAATCCCAACTCAAAATGTTGATATTAGAGCATTAAGTCAGTATTCTTTTAAAAGACATATCCTATACGAATGGATTCTGACAATGAATTACGGGGATGTGGAGAATCTACTATTGGTGACAAGGTAGAACTGGGGTGTGTGGCGTATAATGTGTAAACATTTTATTAACTAAGCCTGAAATTGATATGTGAATACATAGTGAACTGTAATGCCATAGAATATTCGATTGTAAACTGATACAACTACAAATTATTGTTACCAATTTATTTATAGCACTGTTGCTTTTACGCGAAACAAACGATACTACATCGAATAATAAGAAATAATAATGTAATAATACTTGGGACTGATATGCATGACTAATTGTAAATTTTAAATTTAAACTTAAATTCTTCTCTGTTTGTATTGTATATTGTATGTTGAAACTTTTTTACCCTTAATTTTATTCAATATTTAAAGTCAACTGATGGTTGTATTACTTGTTATTGAATCTTGTTTTATGAGCTTGCATGCTTTTATGATTTTTATCCACTTAAATTTGTTGAATTCTTGTTAGTAAGAATAAGTCAGTAACCTAGCACTAAGAAAAGAGCAATGTATTTGTCTCCTGGAACACAGGTCTAAACCTAGTCTGGGAGGCAAAGAAATAAATTAATAATGTATCTAACAATTGTATAATAATAAAATAAATAAATAAATAAAATAAAAAAATAAATAAATATTTTAAGGGCCTTCATAACTTAGATTATCAATACCAAGAAGTACACTAACACACTGTTTAAATTTTGTTAAACTTAATAATGAGAAAGTCAACCGAAATGAAACAAAAATACGGTCTTGTTGAAATTCACCCATTATATAAAAATCTACTTACAGTTACAGTTTACAATTTCAGACAGTCAGATAGATAGGCAGAGAGACAAACAAAAATTGAAAAACCCATATTTTTGCTTGTTTTAGTCTCGGAAAAGCGTAGACATCAACATTATACCTTTTTATCACACGTAAGGATAAAGATGGAAGAAATGAATTCCAAAGGACACGAGATTTTTTACTTTTTCTTCTTTCTTGAATAATAAACATATAAAAAGTTGTACAAAAAGTTATGTTTGAAAGTTACAAGCACAGGATAATGTTCTATAATCTTAATCGAAAATAATTGGCGAAGTTCAGTGATCTTTTCACATAACTTTTAATTTATATTCTTGTAAAGTAAGTATAAGTAACATTATATTCAGGCCACTCAGCACATTGTATAATTATTTTCAATCAAGGTGCGTTTACAAAAGAAGTATGCTTATTAGTCTAGCATGGTCTACCTAAGATTTAATTAGGAAGGGTTTACAATTCTCAGTTTCATTTCTAAGGGGTTTTGAGACAAAAAGCCGGCTTTAAGTACGAGCTGGACTCGCACACGGAGGATTCCGTGCCGTTAAAAGAAATCTCCAAACGCTAAATAAGAACGCAACCCTAAAAAAACTCCAGTTTCCACACCTACGAAGCATCGGACGACAGCTAGCCTCTATCTTTACTTATTATAAAACAAAGTTGTTATTTTTGTATGCATTTCCTTATGTGAGCTTATATTTTCAAATTTTTTTACGTAGGACATTCAACAATTGGTTTGTATGTGTCATTGACTTGTGCGGGCGCCATCCATGTATACTAGTCCGCAATATTTTACTTTCTTAAATAAGGTCTTGTGGTATTCTTCTTTTCAGTCGTCTAACTGTCTTTGATGGGTCCATTAAGTTGAGGGCCAATTTATTCGGATGTTTGTCAATTCGTTTTTTGTAATTTTTGATTCTGTCGGAAATCTCGTCCTTTACAAATTTTATGCCTAAGTCATGGTGTAGTCTGATATTTTTGTATGCATTTCAGTTTTATTAACCTCTCCTCTGACATTTTTAGGTTTTTATTTCTGAATTCGATGTATCATACGAGTATATTTTTAATGCTCATGTTACATTTTGAAACGTAGCGTAGGTACAAACTGCATCATGATAAAAAGAAATATTTGAATATTTATCAGTTACAACACGTGAATAGGTTGGAATATATTATTATGTATCGTGCACAATTTAAAAAAACTTTTGTCTTTAAATTTTAACATTTAAATATACTGAAAAACCTTAATTTGTCTAAAACAACATTTACAATTATTTAGTTAACATATTTGTAATTGTACAAGGCTATTACCAACACGCTAAATCTTTGGTTATTAGAAAACGAAGTCGTTATTGTTGTATGTATGTCCCTATGTTAGTTTTTATCTTCAAAACTACGCATTGGATTCTGATGCGGTATTTTTTTAGATGGAGTGGTTTAAGAGTATTGCTTTTTTATTTTATTTGTTAAGATTTGTTTTATAAATTCCTCATAGATGGAGTATAGAGCGCTATCTGGTACGATCTTTACTGTGGACACAGAACCCTTAAAAAGAGAAACGATATAGAGTTTCTTATCTGTTCACTATATTTTGGAAAAACGAGCTAAAAGAGCTTAATCAGCACTCGCCATCGCCCGTAACTTCATACTCGTGGAATTTCAGAACTAAACTTTGATAAATTTTCCAAAAAAAACATCCTAATAAACTACTTTTTCCATAAAAAAATACAGAATCTAAATCCGCTGCGCAGTTTTGAAGATATAAGCTCACATACGGACATACATACAAAAATAACGACTTTGTTTTATAATAAGTAATGAAAATGACTAGATACTTAAATAAAACTAACTTTGAAAATAAGCACAAACAAATATAAGTAGCTCTTCAACTCTGCCTACCCTCTTAGGAAAATACGAATACAAGCAGCTTAGATATAAACATCCATGTACAGCATGTAAGTAGTTGCGCGTGCGCATCTTATATTTTGACAAATTGATAGATACTCGTACCAAGTTTCGATAGCGCTTCTGTCAGCAATTTAGTAAAATTTAAAATTGAATTTATTCACACGATAATTTAAAGTAACTACCCGATACCTTTTCTTTTTACATTATTTTGTTTATTGACTTTGGTGTATACATCACGATACCTTGTAATTTAAATA
The DNA here is from genome assembly GCA_916999025.1 of Orgyia antiqua. NCBI lineage: Eukaryota > Metazoa > Arthropoda > Insecta > Lepidoptera > Erebidae > Orgyia > Orgyia antiqua. The sequence goes on along the minus strand of OU779865.1, from coordinate 35,902,551 downwards.
CAGAATATATTTTCTTTATTGTTAAAAATGCATGGCACAAATTAATATTTTCTAAATATTACTTTTTACCGTATTGCTTCAGCTATACAGCTTTTTACATTGCACTTTTAATCAGGTGCGTTCGTTTTTTAAAGGTAAGGACATACATTTATTACACGAGTATAACTTGCACCAAATTCGTCGCGGAACAGTCAGAAACCTTTATTCCGACTTAAGTTTCTTTCATGATTGCAAAACTAACACTTGCGCAACATTAATAATGTTATTTTTATCGATTCTTTCGTGTTGATTGAAATCAAATTCGACGTACTTGTCACGAATTTTCAACTCAATTTTGTACTCGTCGAAATCAGAATATTTTTAATGTTTTGCAACATTTTTCACTGACGTTCCGCCCCTATTTATCGCAGCGTGATGTTATATAACCTTGAGCCATATAATAAATAATTTTTCAAATCAGACCAGTGGTTCCTGAGATAACATTAGCGCGTTAAAACAAACATACTCTTCAGCTTTATAATATGAGTATATTAAAATAAAATTTAGCTGATACAAAGATACTCTAGAGCCTGAGAAAGATATAAACATAAAGAAGACAAGACTTTTTGTAGCACAAGAATGTGTTTCCACATGTACAAAGTCGCGAGCTTATTAAAGTCTTCAAGAACACAGGGCTAGACGTAAAACAAAAACTTAAGCGTTATTTTCTTTTTATTATTTTTTAGAGTGAACCATGCTTATCAGTGCGGCATCAGCTCGCAGTGGTATCTCCGTAGCACAGAGTTCACTCTCTGCGCTCATGGCTTTACATCTTAGCTCAATAAATTATGGTCCGCAAACATGTGTCTTTGGTAAGTTTGTACAATCACCAGAACTCGCAATACATTTCAATAGAAACCAAAGAAACCCAATAGACCTTTACCTTTTTGCCTTTTTCATTTACTTCCTTCTGTAATCTGGAAATATAGTTCGCGTGCAAGTCCAACTCGCGTATATCCGGTCTTTATACTATATTATACTAGCAGCTGTGCCCCGCGGTGTTACCCGCGTTAAAAAGGATCATCTCACGGGAACATTACATTCTTTCGGGATAAAAAGTAGTCCATAACTTATTCTGATGTATAAGGTACATTATTGTAAGGTATTATTACCATCCATTCAGTAGTTTTTGCGTGAAAGAGTAACAAACATCAAAACATCCTCACAAACTTTCACATTCATAACATTCTTAGGAATGTATTATCCAAAATAAATGCCTGTTCCTCTCTTCTTTCTCGTTCTGAACAACATAGTATCATAAGTGTTAACATAATAGATATTATTTATAACAAATGACATGGTGTTTAAAATGAATGAATTTTCTAGATGGCCAATCTTACGACTACGTAATCGTGGGTGCAGGAACAGCAGGTGCTATTGTTGCTAGCAGGCTTGTAGAAGATAAAAATATAACAGTTCTGCTCATTGAAGCTGGTGATGACCCAGGAATAGCCTCTGAGGTAAATACTACTTAATACAGCCGCAAATTTACTCAATCAAACAATATTTATAATCCAATTAAATGTATTGAAACTTTGCTTGCAGTACCCCTCAATATTGTTATACGGCAAAACCAATTCAACTACCTGGCCGATTTCAATACAAGATCCCGGACCTAGTGAGGAGACACACGGCAAAACCTCTAGTGACATGTCTTTAGGCAGAGGACTTGGTGGTACCAGTTCTTATAGTTTCCTTACATTCTTTGAAGGAAGTAGGCATGACTATAATTCTTGGGCCAAAAAAATCGACAGTTCTATCTGGGCGTGGAAAAATGTATTACCTTATTTTAAAAAGACTGAAGATATCGAAGATCCATATCTGAGGAAAACTGAAGGTAAACATTACGGTAAGAATGGCAGTATAGTTTTAACAGCCCCTACCACTATGGATTTAAATCCATACCTTGAAATGTTTAAAGAAGCGGGAAATCATATTGTCCCAAGCTTAAACGCTATCAATGACACCGGTTACGCTAAAGCAGTTTACACTATTGGGGATAATAAACGACAAAGTTCTGCAATATCTTATTTAGCACGAGCAATAAAAAACCCAATTTGTTTATATTAAAAAACGCTGAAGTTGTAAAAATACTTTTTGATGCTTGCAAAACTGCTATAGGTGTCATAGTTCATGCGAATACTTGTGACAACCGATATATTTATGTAAAAGCGAAAATAGAAGTAATATTATCGGCGGGAGTAGTGAATACACCCAAAATATTAATGCTGTCGGGCATTGGACACAAAAAAGATCTTAGTAAGCATAAAATTCACACTATCGCTGATCTTCCTGTAGGTGAAGGCTTACAATATCATGAAGGAGTAACTGTAGTTGCTAATTTTACAAAGAAAAAAGTGCCACTCAGACCTTATGATCCTACAAAATATCCGGCTTCAATCATCATTGGACAAGAAACTAATAAAAATCCTAATTCTGACATACAGACAGTCAATTACGTAAATTTTCCAAGTTATCTTATTTTGTATTGTTTATTTACTTATAATTTCGTTGATACAATCTGTAATAATTTGACACAGACTGAAGTTAATACAGTTATGATGTATAGTGTAATTAACAAGCAGAAATTTAAAGGAGAGGGCAGAGTTGTGTTAAAAAGTAATAACTATTCGGATTCTCCATTAGTCTATGAAAATTTTTATTCTAATAAAGAAGATATAGAGTATTTTGCAAAAATCCTATTAAAGTTTTTCGGAAAAGTGGGGAAAACAAAAAGATTTAAGAAAATGGGGGGTGAATTTAAAGATCCAAAATTATCGAAATGTGGTAAGTTCAATACTAAAAGTATTAAGTACTTGGAGTGTTATGTGAAATATATGAGGACATCTCAATATCAATACAGCAGTACATGTGCCATGGGAGCCGTAGTAGATCCTCGATTGAGAGTATACCAAGTAAAAAGACTACGTATAGTTGACGCTAGTGTTATGGTATACCCACCTTTCGGTGGAACTCTCGCTCCAACTATGATGATAGCTGAAAAAGCTGCTGATATGATCAAAGAAGATAGACGTAATTACAAAAAACAGTGCGACATTAACTCCGAAAAACATTAAATATGGATATTCAATTAACTTGAAAAATAACAATATATTTTTCGGGTGTTTTATTCGTGGCAATAACTTAATTAAAAAATCGTATATATTTATAACTTTATTTAATTTTTGTAGATTCTATAGGTATCAAATCAATTGAAAGTAAAGGGTAGGTAAATACAGGGTACAATACTATACACAAGCCTGGCATTTAAACTTAGAATACTTTGATTGCAACGTTTTTGTAAAATAAAAGATAGATAAACATTGCATACTGCTTAGAGAAAGTTAAAAGTGCCAGAGAATATAGTAAGCATAGATCTTGGTATCTGGTTTAAGACGGTACTTTACTCCTTATTTAGGTATTTGCCTTAGGTATTGCTATCCCTATTTCCGAGCGCCGCGCTGAAAGGGACAAATATAGATGAAGCGGATTTTACCTACAAATTTTTTGAAAAAAGACGTTTCGTACTTCCGTTTTTTTTTCGCGAATGTTAAACCGATTTTAATGGTTTTGCGTTATATTATAGATGAAGAGTATATCTATGCTTCTATCACTTTCTTTTGTGGTAAAACTTTACCAAATTTGTGTGATAGACGCTGCAACTTTATCTAAAGAAAACCGAAAAAAGTGGGTTTTTCGGATCGTCATATTTCTTCTAGTTATTATGTTTTGGAAAAGTGATAGAAGCATAGATATACTCTTTATCTATAATATAACGCAAAAACTATTAAAATCGGTTTAACTTTCGCGAAGAAAAAACGGAAGTACGATACCCATACTTTTGTATGGAGCATGATTTGGTATCGTGTCGTCTTAATATCAACGTCTTTTAATTTATGTAAAAACCTTTTGTTCTCTAATAAAAAATTAATATGAAAACATGTGTTTTACTATCCTCACATTCTTGTATTACATAATGTAAGGTAAGGTTTTAAGAGGGTACTATACTCCTAATTGACTACCTAATATATTTTTGTATAATGCATAATTTGGTATTGTGCCCTCTTAATAACATTTATATTTGAATATGATTTTATTACTAACTTGATGTCATCCGCAACTTCGTTCAAGTAGAATTTAGAATTCAAACCTTAACAAATTATGCAAAAAATCCATCCTCTTGAACCCTTTTAACCATTAATTAAAACCGCAGCAAGATCTGTCGCGTAGTTTTGAAGATATAAGCCCACATATAGACGTACATACAAGAATAACGACTTTGTTTTTCAAGAATAACGTCTTTGTTCTTTGACTTTTATAAGTAACTAGCTGTTGCTAGCGACTCCAACCGCGTGGAATTTAGAAAATTTTCCCCATTTTTGCAATATTTTTCACTACTGCTTCGCTTCTACTGGTCGTAGCGTGATATTATATAGCCTAAAGCCTGCCTCAATAAATGCCCTATCTAACACTGAAAGAATTTTTCAAATCGGCCCAGTGGTTCCTGAGATTAGCGCGTTCAAACAAACAAACAAACTCTTCAGCTTAATAATACTAGTATATAGAAGAAGAAATATATTTGTTTTTTTAAACGTTTGTTTTCGTAGCTAAAGAATCAATTCCAGTTCATTAACCACTGTTGAGCACGATCTTCTCCACTTTGGGAGGAATTATAGTCTACTATGCCGCGCTGAAGGTGGAAGGTCCTTGAAGTGGCGATCATGTACCGGACGATGCAGCGAGGGGCGGCCCCCAACAAGGTGGACTGACGATATCATCAAATGCGCCGGGAGCCGCTAGATGCAGTTAGAATGGAGAAGGGCTGATGGATGGATGTCGCGCTGACCAGGCGTGTTGGCATAGGGGCTTAGTTTCAAGTATTCCGGCTCTCACAGCAGTTGTTATAAGCTGTTTATCCATTTCTCTGTAAAATAATATACTAAACAAGTGCCTAATACTTATTTATTTTGTTCTTCAGATAGACTTCCTAAGGCCTTTCTAAGACCAAGGTATTATTCTGTGCCAAAAACAGAATTAAAGTGATAACTCAGCAAGAAAGAATACACTTAAACAAAACACCATGGTGTCTTTGAGACCAGAATATTTTTTTAGAAGAACTTCTCCTTATTAAGGGCCATTTTCATAGCAATTTTAACCATAGTGAATGTATGACCTAATTAATACATGCATCAGTTTAACACATTCACTACGTTACGGCAAGTATTTGGCCGTATTAAGCTTTGGTCTGGTGATCATGACGCACAACGCTGCGGTATGCGGTATGCGTTGCCGGACACTCAATCATATGAAAAACGTCGACAATGTTCTCTTGTTCCGTCGCAGTATGCGTCAGCGGCAAGGGGCAAGCGCGGTGAAGTGGGGAGGTGTACTCCCGCACAGCGCGGCGTCAACGGCGGTTCAACGCTGCGGTGTGCGTCACGGGTGTGCGTCACGGGTCAATATGGAATTTGTCGAAGACAATTTAATAGAATTAGTTTAATTAAACATGTTCCTCGGAGATTTTCTTTGTCTATTCAGAAGCAGTAACAATTCTTCTTCTTCCTCCTCTTCAAGCAAAGCACAAATTACAGAAAAATTGTTCATGTTCACGTCTACCTTGGTAGCTGCGGCAAAATCAACTGACCACCTCTCCGCAGGGACGCTAAATGCTGCGTCGTGACGCTGCGTTGCGGCGCATACCGCAGCGTTGTGCGTCATGATCACCAGACCAAAGCTTTAGACTCTTAGCCAGTGCGGCATCTCGGTGTCCTTGTTTTGCGCACGGTGCGGGAGCAATTTAACTAAGTTCCCGTACGCGTTGGAAAGAGAAAGTGATCTTTTCAATATTGTCGCTTCTAATATAACAATATTATATATTAATAATATACGTCAAAATACTTGCCGTAACGCACAGTAAGATCATTATTTTCATCCAGTGCGGTACGGCGAATATCTTGCCGTATCCCGCCAACCCCGCACGACACTGCATGCGTCATCGCAGCTGTGCAATTTGCATTAGTGCAGGCCGTAAGCGAGACTATTAAGTGCTCGATAGTTTTTTAAATGAATTACTCACACTAGAGAAAATAGAAAAATTTTAAAAGTGTTTTTATTGTTACCGTAGTCTTAGAAAAGACTTCAGCAGTCGTGAGACTGATAGGAAAGTTAAAAGAGTGCGTACATTATGTCAAGAATGTCAAAATGTATTTGAATTGCTATAATGATAATATTTGCTGTAAATATTTATTAATTTTTATTAGTTAATTTTGTTATGTCAGAGAGAATTCTTGATGCCCAAGATGTCGTGTATAAAAGTTATTCCGTGTAATAACTACTTACCAAGTTTCATAAAATTACTATAAGTTTTTTAAATTTATTTTGTCAAATTTATGTTCCTAATATTTTGTGATCTCATTTTCAAAATGATTCAGAAGTAATTATAATGATCAAGTACATAATTATGCTGATTTATATTATAAAATATAACTTGAATGTTCTATCTAGAATAAAAATATTTTTAAAATATCGATTATGACTTTAGAAGTAAACCCCATCGCTAGCATTTTGTCACTTCTATTCCACGCTATACGGCATATATATTGCCGCGAATGCTTGATTTTGAAAAATCTTTGTATCTTTCAAAATATCACAAAGAACCCGGGGCTACTGCATCTAGGTATATACAAAAAAAAAATTTTTTTTTTTATATTTTTTTTTTCTTTTTTTTTTTTTTTTTTAATTTTATTTTATTAATAAAAAAAAATTTTTAATTAAAAAAAAAATTTTTTTTTTTTTTTTTTTTTATTATTAAAGGATGTAATCTATCGATTTGTTTATAAAAATCATTGATATCGGCGGTGCCGATGTCTGTATGGACCTTGAAAGCCAGGTTCTGGTACGGCAAAATAGAAGCCTTAACGCATATCAGGAAATATAGATACGGCAATATGTGTCTCGTATCGCACTAGCAGAAAGTTTAGATTTAATGCTGCCGCGGTGAATGTGTTAAAATAAGCCAGCGAAGTATTTTAGATTGAATAAAACAGTATAACCTCTACCTACATATCCTATATCAGTGGGCAATTGGAATGACGGTACGATGAATGGCAATAATCATGCGTTGAGCAAAATTATTTATTGAAGTTCAAATTGGCCTTATTGCCTTACATAATTAGTAGTAAATATGAAAGTTGATGGATTTAAGGCCCAAGGCAGACCAAAGAAAAGATGGATGGACTGTGTGAAAGAGGATATGAATAAGATGGAAGTAAATTCACAGATGACGTGTGACAGAGGAGTATGGAGGAAGAGGACATGTTGCGCCGACCCCATGGGAAAAGGGCAGAGAATGAGGACATAATAAGTAGTACTTAAGTAGTAGTAGCTTAGGTGTATAGTAAAACTGTGCTAGGGCGTAACATATTTCGAAAAGGAAGTCCATTCAATACATTACAAATTATTACATTATAACACTATATATACAGCACTAGCTCAATCTATTATCACATAGTGTATACCAACTTGGGGTGGAGCTTCAAAGACGAAATTTCTTGAGCTTGAGAGAGCTCGACGATCACTAATAAAAGTTATGTACTTCAAGCCCTTTCGGTTCCCAACACATAGATTATACCAATTAAGTGGTATTTTGACTGTAAGAAAATTATATTACCTACAAATAACGTTATCTCTCCATAAAACTCCCCCATTTAACCCATCTAAGAATAGCCGCAGGCGGAAGGATAATGTAGCACAAACCCCAAAAGTTTATACCAGTTTTGCCAGACGTCAATACTTTAGTCAATCTTCTTTTGTCTACAATAAAATTAACTCTAAACTTCCATCCTAAGGTCCGACGCAAATGTAAGAAGATAATAACCGAGTGGCTACTTACGTTGACTTATGAGGAAGCTGAAAGTATTATAGTGAGTTTATCCTAAACACGCGCGTCACTGCATGCAGCTCCTTGACACACACACACACACATATACACATACACACTTACTTGTATTTACCTAAAATAATTATAGTCATAAAAAGTCTTGTTAAATTTAAGTCTCAATATAGTAAACGTAATTTTAAGGGAAGGTGCAGGGCGACCCCAACACAAGTATTATTTATTAACTTACTGGGGTGGTCCTAGATACTTATTTCATTGTTGTATCTTGAGATAAAATAAAGAATTTTTCATTTTTTTCATTACATAACAATAAATAAATACAGTCATAGTATATTTCGTTTCTAACATACAACAAAATTACACAATTACATTTAACAAAAACCTAATTTAAAAATCGAATCTACATCCATTACCAACCATTAAAAATCAACAGAATTTTTACCGTGAAAGATATTAGAGTTACCTAAACTACTTAACTCTAAAAATAAATAAATAAGTGATAATATGATGTGTCTTTAGTTAAATTGCCATTAGTTTCTACGAAAAACCCACATTTTTATTATTTCAATTTCTATAACAAAACTTACATTTGAAATTTGCGTAGTAACACCTGAAATGGATGTCAATACGTCAATTTAATTAACATTATAATTAGAAAATTAAATACCTTTAAATTATTTAGTTCATTAAATAAATACAATTAGTTATTTTTATTTTGACAGTTTTTCGTACGTCAATAGTTGTTATTATCGAAAAAGATAAGAAAAAATAATTATTTTATAAAATTTATTTTCTTGTTTTAACTTGTTTTTAGCTTGAGGTATCCTTGATAATTGATAAGGAGGAATTTAATTAGAAAATAATCTCATTGCTCAGTATTTAAATAAATGTTTCGATTAAATACCACTAACTCATCATGAATTATCAAGGTTGTGTATATTAGGTATGAAGGTATTCCTTTTGCGTTCTATTAGCAAGATCTACATATAACAACTTAGACTGACAATCAATGCATTAAGGTATTTAAAGTATAAATTATGTCGTTAGCAATCTCCAAAGACAAAGAGCAGTATCTACATCGAATTCATAATAACGATTTGAAATATCCTTACTAACTATGCGTATCTCATCAATTAATCGTAGTTTTGAGAAATGTCTATCACACCAAAGGCAAAACTTAAAGACACGTCTTATTTTCTTTTGACGGGCCTCGTGGTGTAGTGGTTCATATAACGGACTGCCGATCATGGGGTCTCGGGTTCGATTCCCGGTCAGGACAATCATTTGTGTGATGTTTATAAATGTCATACAAATGTTTGTCCTGAGTCTGGGTGTTTCTATGTATTATAAGTATGTATTTACAAAAGAAAAGTAGTTTATGTATTCTATCCGTATTCTGGTACCCATAACACAAGCATAATAAGCTTAGCTTGGGACCAGAGGACGTTGTGTGAAATGACTGTGAATATTTATTTATTTATTTATTTATTAGACAATAAGACGTGTCTTTAAGTTTTGCCTTTAAGAGGATACCAAAATAGCTTCGTGCATTTTTCTACGTACGAAGTTTTCATTGTTTCTTTAGATTGAATGGCTAGAGTTCTAATTTTTAAGTATATGTTTTTTCAATATATGATCTAGGATCGCATAAACTCAGAAACGCGATTGAAAAAAGTTTTCTCGATAGAAAATCTTAGCGAAACAACCTCTCTAATTTTTTATTTTTTTCATTTGTCGGTCTTTTATCGCGTATTAACTAATGAAATAACTTTAAAAACATAAGTAACTATTATATATAGAAACACGTAAATCAGAATTAAAATATATTTAGTAGATTTTGAGTAAATAGGAAAAGTATCCCTAATTCTTCATTTTCTGTGCCTACTGGCTGTGTTAATATGTACGTGTCGGCGATGATATACGATAATATTGATGTAGGCCCTTAAGTCTTGTCTTTAATAATTATTTCAATATATTGTATGTCACTAAGAGAGTGGCATTTCCAAAAAAATAATTCAAAGCCCTTAAAAGAACTATGTAAACCACAATTATAATAATGATTGTAATAATTACTATTTCAATAATGATTGTATGCAGAACGTGAAAGACAAATTCCAGCTGTAACGTTTATTGTATATATATTTTAAACCTATTTTAAACACTTTTCAAGTTTCTTTCTGTCATATTTTATCATCTCTGCAGCCTTTTCAGCTATTATTACTGTTGAGCCAAGAGTGCCACCAGCAGTAGGGAAAGGCATCACACTGGCGTCGACTACTCTTAAGCGTTTGACATTCAAACGAGAATCAACTACTTGTCCCATGGCACAAGTGCTAGAGTACTGGTGATGAGATACAATCATGTGTCGGATATAACACTTCAAGTAGTTTACATCTTTTGCGTTAAAATCACCACATTGATCGAGTTTCGGATCCTTAAAATGACCTCCTAATTTCTTGAACGTTTTCGTGTTTTGTATCTTAAAGAAATCTTGAATCTCCAATGCCAATTCTTCTTCGTCTTATTTGGCAGTTAAATATTCAGTATAGATCAGTGGATCATCTCGGTAATCGTTACTTTTTATGGTTACATTACCCTGTGATTTGAAAATTTGTTTATTAATTATAGTATACATTGTTTGCGTATTAGTATTTGTTTCAAACAAATCATCACAAATTGAATCCTTAAAATCGTAAGTACGAACGCAATAATTCATTTGAAACTTCGGGTATCAAGCAGTTACGTTTATAAAAAACGTAACTGCTTGATAATCTGCATAATCCTTGCTTTTATCTACTGCAACATATCCCATTATAACTGATGCCGGAAAAGTGTTAGGATCGAATGGCTTTTTTGGTTCTGTTAGTTTCGTCATATTGAAAATTAAAGGTATAGCTATGTGGTCTCGTAATCCTTCACCGACCGAAAGATCAGAAATTGTATGAATTGTATGTTTATTCAGTTGCTTTTTAAGACCAATTCCCGAAAGCATTAACAATTTAGGCCTTTATGTACATATTTTTATTTGCACACGATTCTGCATACACTTCTACTCCTATGACATTTTTGCAAGAGTCAAAAAGTATTTTCTTCACTGTTGCAAATGCAACAGTGAAGAAAATACTTTTTGACTCTTGCAATTTACATGTTATGCAAAATTGCATAACATGTAAATTGGGATTTTTTTCTATTGGCACTAAATAAGAAATTGTCGCACTTTGGCGTATATTTTTGCTTATAGTAAAAACTGCGCTCGAATAGCCCAAAAGGATATCTCCGTTTACTTTATCATGTACTTTATTGCCTGCTTCTTTAACGAAGTCAAAGTAAGGTTCCACTTTGATATCTCCAACACTGCGGATAGCACTTAGACCTATATTCCCACTCGTTCCTAAAAAGTCAGCATCATTTTTTTATTATCTGAATCCTCTAATCTTGTAGATTTTTTTATGTTATGTTTCCAACTCCAAGATTAATCTTTGAGAGTTTTAGCCCATTGGTTGTAATCATGTTTACTGCCTGGACTGTACCAAAGGAAACTTAAACCACTGCTACCTTCGAGTATTTTTCCTAATGACATGTCATCATTAGTCTCTTTGCGTGTCTGTCTAGCAAGCTCAAAGTCTTGTACTTTGAATTGCCAAGCATCATATATTTAGATTTTCCAAACAACATTAAGGCAGGAAACTGAAAATAAATATGTAATACAGCACTACATAACTAGTTAATTACGTTCCGATATGATTTTTCAATTAAAGAGTAAACATTTGTGCGTTTTAGACCTAACGATATTTATTTATCGTTCAGTTTTGTCAACATGCCATCCTACTTGTTAAATATTTATATTCAGTGAAACATTCTTTAGAAATAAAACAACTAACGTGCGTAAAAACTAGGACCTTGAAATAGTGAATGTTATAACTCACATCGGATTCAATAGGTGGTCGATCACCAGCTTCTATCAGTAGTACTGTTGTATTGTTGTTTTCTACTAGTCTATTAGCTAGAACATAACCAGCTGTACCACCGCCAATTATTAGGTATATAATGGAAGGTCTCGCCATCTAAAAATTAAAAAACCTTTACTTTCCCATACTATCTTGTTTGTACCTGTCTACTTCGTTGTTTGTTTTATATTTAAGTTCAAGGCTACGGTAGTGCGTCATATCAAATATATTACGTCACAGTACATAATAAAACACATACGACCACTGCAAAATTATCGTAAAAATAAAAATTACTTTATTACCAAAAACCTAAATTAATAACCCGTAACAACATTTAAAATATTCTATTTAATAAAATAAAATTAGTTCAAAAACTAAACAACACGCTCATAAATCCTGGATATTTTATTAATTATTGCATTGTCATCGGCCCTTAATGGGTACACTACAAAAAGACGAAAAACTTTCATCCAAAATTCACAAATACGAATTACTCCGATGTATGATACATCGGAGTTGTTATATTCGGAATTTATAAACATTCGGAATTATGAAAATCGGTATTATGAAATTCGTATTTGTGACTTTTGGATTAAAGTTTTTCGTAATAAATAATTTTAAAAATAATTTTACTCCGATTTTCATAATTCCGAAACTTCAATATTCCTAACGATTATAATTACTATTCTCAAAATTCCGAACTTCAAAAGGCCGAATAATAAAAAATCCGAATTATTGATAATTAAATAAATAAATAAATAAATAAATATTCATGGACATTTCACACAACGTCCTCTGGTCCCAAGCTAAGCTTAAATATGCTTGTGTTATGGGTACCAGAATACGGATAAAATACATAAACTACTTTTCTTTTGTAAATACATACTTATAATACATAGTAAACACCCAGACGCAGTACAAACATTTGTATGACATTTATGGATATCACACAAATGATTGTCCTGACCGGGAATCGAACCCGAGACCTCGCGATCGGCAGTCCATTACATAAACCACTCCACCACGAAGCCCGTCGAATTCGAAATACGTAATAAATAATATGAATTCCGATTATTAAAATACCGTTAACACAATTAATTTTAAAGAAAAATCTATATGATGAAGTACACTTTTTGCAGTGCATTAGTTGTCATTTAAAAATATGATTGTTTACTTTTAAAAAAAAGCATTTTGTTTCGTTTAAAAATATTTTGTTTCCTTGGTCACAGTCCTAATATAACCTAAGCGATGCATCAATAACACAGGGGATTTGCAGCATGCAAACAAGCAGGCAAGCACGAAACACACATGCAGGCAGCATGCAAAATGCAGACAGGCAGTATACAAGCATGCAACCATGCAGCATGCAAGCAGCCATGCAGCATGCAAGGCACCATGCAACATGCAGCAAGCATTATTATTATATCACGGCTCCGGCGCTGCGGCGTATAGGCGGCCCCACGCAAGCTTATCGTCGCTAATGACTTGAAGGCTCATATCACTTGCTCCTCAGCTCGCGGGCCGTCACACCCCTCCGCGCCTACGCGGGCGTAAGTTGCACTCTAGGGTAGGGCAAACAAGTCTACGTAAAATCGGCTTTGCAGCGATTCGTTTAGTCACAAAATTTTGTAGCTATTCAAACAAACATACTCTTCAGCTTTATAATACTAGTATAGATTATTAACGTGATTATAGAACCGGTATATTTAACAATACTAGATCATTTTAGAAAGATTAATTTCTGTCAACGCATCACCATTTTCTAGTCTACTATTTAGATTAGTTTACGGTACTCAGACTAAATATTTTCAAGTAAATAGATGATCTGGATAAGTCTAAGCATAGTGTACGTTAAGAGAAGAATTGACATTAGCTTTAATAAAATTAAATCAACTGAAGCAATTCTTTGCTGGTAGCTTGTTAACACAAAGTTTACTATCAGAATAATCTCGATTCTCTTAAAATATGCACTAGTTAAGTTTTATAAACTAAAATGTACCTAGTTATGCACTCGCCTGTACCTTCCGCCTTAGATTAAGGTACGCGTCTTGCCGGCTCAGCATTGCCACCGGACGCGCTAAGGATTGTTTAGACTATATGGTTCATTACTTTTGGATTGTTCTTAACTTGTAAGTTCAATATAAGGCCAGCCTCCGAAACGGCAGCACGTATTCTAAAATTGTATTTTTTTTTTTTAAAAACACTTCGCCCGTCCTTGTAGCTTAACTACCTAGTAAACAGCGTTTATTATCTTTATGTGTTACCTTTTTAGTATTTATAGTCATAGTATCAAATATTACTAAGTAGAATAACTGCGTAGAAAGATTACTTAGTATTTATAAATATCTTTCTTCAAACCCTTAAACCTTTGTTATAAGTCATCTGTTATCCGATAACGTTTATCTAAGTTTTTGAATAATTTGCGTGGACCATAATAGCTCAGTTGGGAGAGCGACGGAACGGCATTCCGAGGGTTCAAGTCCCGCTTATGGTTATCATTTTTTCCATTATAATTTAGTTTGTTTAGTAAAACGCATAGCGAGTCAATCGCAAAATATTAATAAATTAATATAGAAATACATGTACAGCCATTACTTCGGTCCAATTGTGTTCTGTAAAGAACGCTAACTGATCGATTGATGGAGTTGGTGCAAACCGCTCAATAGATGGCGTTGTACGAAAAAACATCGCACGATGTTAAAACTCGCATTGAGATGATTGTAGTGGAAAATTTGGTAAACATTTGCGTGGACCATTATAGCTCAGTTGGGAGAGCGACGGAACGGCATTCCGAGGTCGCGGGTTCAAGTCCCGCTTATGGTTATCATTTTTTCCATAATAATTTAGTTTGTTTAGTAAAAAGCATAGCGGTCAATCGCAAAATATTAATAAATTAATATAGAAATACATGTACAGCCATTACTTCGGTCCAATTGTGTTCTGTAAAGAACGCTAACTGATCGATTGATGGAGTTGGTGCAAACCGCTCAATAGATGGCGTTGTACGAAAAAACATCGCACGATGTTAAAACTCGCATTGAGATGATTGTAGTGGAAAATTTGGTAAACATTTGCGTGGACCATAATAGCTCAGTTGGGAGAGCGACGGAACGGCATTCCGAGGTCGCGGGTTCAAGTCCTGCTTATGGTTATCATTTTTTCAATTATAATTTAGTTTGTTTTGTATAGTATTAGTTTTAGTCATGTTAATTTTTAAGTTATTTTCTTCCAGCCAATTAATAGTAGTACGTAAGGCAATAGTCATGTCTGTTTCTAAAGTAGACGGGTCTTTACTTTTAATAATGAGTGTGGTGTCATCCACGAACAATATGCAATCTTCCTTAGTCGTATCTGGGAGGTCATTAATGTATAAAACGAAGAGCAAAGGCGCTAATATGCTACCTTGTGGAGTACCGTAGTTGTTTTGTTTAAATATTGACCTATGATTTATTTGTTTCTTTTGGCTTATTCTAGATTTTATCTCAATGCAATAAACAATAACTTTTAACATAAGAACTAATAATTACTTTGTGTTTTTAAAAGGTAAACAGGTTTGTTTTTCGAAAATGTTTGGATTATACCACTATTGTTTAAGGCACAGCTAACACATCTGCATATTAAAAATACTTACGTTTACGTTACGTAGACAATAAGTATTACAAAATATTTGCTTTTATATTTTCTCATCTTTTCCAATTATTCAATGTTGTTAACAAGGTAAGGATGCTGCTCGGCTAAAAACATATCGACAATATCGATATTTTTTTAGCCCGGCACGATAAACTTTATTACTTTGTAATATACAATAATTCATTTCCAGAATTATACTTATACCTGCATACTCTACCTACATATTGCAAATCGATTATGAAATAAGTAGCTCACTTATTTTCACAATAAACTGATTTTATTAGCTGTGTTCATTAATATATTTTTCTGGAAGAGGGAGGATCCCTAGAATTGTTACAGGTAAAATTATTGATTCGGTCTGATTAAATAGCAAATCATCATCATCATCATCTGAGCGTTTTCCCGGTCGCATCCTTAGCTGTTACTTTAGAGCCCGGGGTCCGCTTTCTTGCTTTTTCTGCTCCACTTTGCTCGGTCTGCGGCATCTCTGACTGTAAGACCATTTGCACGCATGTCATCTTTGGCGACCTCAAGCCAGCACTTCTTAGGCCTACCCCTTTTACCGGGGCCTGGCGGAGGTGCCATGGCCAGACATTTGTTTCCCAAGTAGTTTGCCGGTCGTCGCAAAACGTGACCAAACCAACGTAGGCGACTTTCCTGCAGTTTGTCTGCTATGTCACGGACATGTAGACTGCCACGTATACGGGAGTTTCTAATGCGGTCCTTACGTGACACTCCGCACATCCAGCGCAGCATTTTCATCTCCGTGACACGCAGTTGCTGCTTTTGTCGCTCAAGTATGGGCCACGATTCGCTGCCGTAGAGTAGGACCGGTCTAATGATAGACTTAAAGACCTATTTCTTCAACTTGACCGGCATTTTTGGGTCACAAATGACACCTGTCACCTCACGCCACTTAGCCCAAGCGGCGGATATACGGGCATGTACATCGCAATCGATGTCTCCGGATGTGTGGAGTACCGATCCCAGGTATTTAAATTGGTCCGTACGTTCAATTGGATCTCCATCCATACTCACGGATACGGGATTGGTGGTGTTACAGGCCATATACATTGTCTTCGCCACATTTAGTTTCAAACCACCGTTCTCAAGCGATACTTTCCACGCATTCACACGTCTCACCAGTCTCCCGGCATCCGAATCCGCCAGTGCGACGTCGTCTGCGTACATAAGTAACCAGGGAGGCTGTTCATGTACATCCCGGATGCTAACAGAGACTTCATCTAGTATAACACTAAACAAATAGGGGCTGAGCTAAATAGCAAATCATCGTTTTACTATTTAATCGGACATATAAATAAAAGAGCAATTTACATATACATATGTACGTGTAAATTTCTCAATCTCATTAGCAAATAATTGGAACAGATACGGATAAAATAATCAAAATACAAAAATCACACTTTTACAAAAGCTGTTAATGTGACTTATTGTAATATAATTATACGGCAGGTTGCCCCAGGCCATGCCCTGACGACCATAGCTATGGCTGCCTCAGTAATTTAAGTTAATATCCATATGACGTACTAAGTGTAAAAAATAGACCATGTTCAACAATATTTCTGTCAGTTTGTTAAAATTAGACGAAACCGATATTAATATAGCGACACTTTAAATTATCGGTACATATAATGCATTCTACTATTGCTTAATGCCGATTGACTCACCATTTTATGATTAACGAGCTCCCAAGCTCGCGTGATTGGCTAGAAAAAAATAGAAATGACACGTAAGCATAATACTAAAATGACACTACGACCACAGGATGATGTTCGAAGATATGTGGCCGTGGGCGCAGCAATGCTACTGGTGCATCAAACAACTCCCCCACACCACCCTCTCCAGCTACCAAGACAGCCAAATTCCAGGAATAGCGCAATTAAGCAATATTGTAGTTTTTATAAATGGGTGGGTATGAGATACCCGACCTCACTCACGCCGGGTTAATACATTTCATCGCTGAGAAAATAAGTCGAATGATTCACTCCTAGGATCTTGGTCTACAATTTTAGCTTTGTGTGATTTTAATACGCTGTTTTATTTGAGGAAGGCGTTAGGCATCAACAGGATGAAATAAATTGCGGGGCGAAGAGAGGGATTACGCATGCGCAGTAACGGGGATGTTAGGTTAAATTTTCATTACGGAGTTTCTGGATTCAGTCTCCACGCTCAAGGCCCACGATAGAATAAATTTCATAATTTATTATAATTTATATCTAATTATAATTATATTTATACCGAAGTTGCAATGATCAATGTCAGCAAATAAGTATTTTTAACACGCTTTTATAAGTTCTGTATGTATCTATCCTATGCTATGTATTAATCTATGTAACGGAATTTTTCAACGCGTTTTTCACCCACTTGCGATAGTCCGATTGATTTGAAATTTTGCATACATATCAAGGACCGATGACAATGCAATTATATAAAAAGATATTCAGGATTTTCAAGTGTGTTTTTTAGTTTTTGAACTAAGACTTCAAATTATTAAGTATAAGTATAAGAAATAAATATCTTAAACCATATAAAAGTTCTGGTACTCTATATTTGCTGGTGCTTTTACTAAAACATTATTTACGATATTTTTACATCATTTACAAAATGAAGCCGTTTATTTCTGTGAAGACAGACATTTTGTAGCAAACATTATAAAAATACAACAATTTTTTTAGTTTGTAACCTTTTTTAAACATTTTTCGAGTTTCTTTCTGTCGTCTTTTATCATGTCTGCCGCCTTTTCAGCAATAATTACAGTTGAGCCAAGAGTGCCACCAGCAGTTGGGTAAGGCATCACACTGGCGTCGACTACTCTCAGGCGTTTGACATTATATACTCTCAAACGAGAGTCAACTACTTGTCCCATGGCACAAGTGCTAGAATATTGGTGAGAGGATACAATCATGTGTCGGATATAACACTTCAAGTAGTTTGAATCTTTTAGATCAAAATTGCCACATGAATCCAATTTTGGATCCTTAAATTTTCCTCCTATCTCCTTAAATGTTTTCGTCTTTTCTATTTTAGAAAAGTCTTGAATCACTGAAAACAATTCTTCAAAATCTTTTTCGGCTGTCGAATATCCAGTATAGATCAGTGGATCATCTCTGTAATCGTTGCTTTTTAAGGTTATATTACCTTGCGATTTACTACCTTGCAAATGAATTATATTAAACATTGTTTGTGTATTAACGGTTGTTTGAAAGAAATTGTCACAAATCGAGTCTTTAAAATCATAAGTACGAACGCAATAATTCATTTGAAACTTTGGAAAATTAATAAACGTTAATACTTGATAATCTGGATAGTTCTTTCTTTTATTTAATGCCGCATACCCCATTGTCACTGTTGCCGGAAAAGTTTTAGGGTCGAATGGCTTTTCTGGTAATTTCAATTTTGTCATATTTATGACCATGGGTATTCCTATATGATCTCTTAATCCTTCACCCACTGGAAGATCAGAAATGGTATGAATATTATGTTTATTTAGTTGCTTTTTACGTCCAATACCCGAAAGCATTAATAATTTTGGTGAATTCACTACGCCAGCTGAAAGTATTACTTCAATTTTAGCTTTTGCGTATATATGTTTATTTGAACACTGTTCTGCAAACACTTCCACGCCTATGGCATTTTTGCAAGAGTCAAAAAGTATTTTCTTTGCAATAGCATTTTGTAACACATACAAATTTGGATGTTTTTCTACTGGTTTCAGATAAGAAATTACTGTACTTTGACGTATATTGTTACTTATCGTAAAAACTGCGCTTGAATAGCCCAAGTTAACTTCTCCGTTCGCTTCAAGGTTGATTTTATTACCAGCTTCCTCCAAAAAATTATAGTAAGGTTCAACTCTTATATCTCCAACGCTGGGAATAACAGTTAGTCCCATATTACCACTTGTACCCAAAGATCCAGAAGAATTATTTTTATTTAGAGAATTTTCAAGTCTCGTGGATTTCTTAATGTAAGGTGTAATATTTTTCCAGTTCCATGTGGGATTGTTCAGACTCTTAGCCCATTGGTTGTAATCATGTTTGTTACCTGGACTGTACCATAAATAGCTGAAACCACTACTACCACCGAGGATTTTCCCTAATGACATATCGTCATCTGTTCCTTTACGTGTCTCTCGCGCCGGACCAAAATCTTGTACTTTAAATTGCCAAGAATCATATTTTGATTTTCCATACAACATTAGGGCGGGAAACTGAAAACAAAGTTATTTAATACAATGCATTACAATATAACTATATACAGATTACGAAATAATATTATTATTTTTTTATTTTGTGTTCGATAGTCTTTGGGTTGTTATATTACGCTCACATTATGATTCAGCAACGTAATAACAATTATAATAATATATTTGCATATTATTTCGTACTTTGCCCGTGCGTCAGTTATGATATCTCAGACACTGTAAAGTTTTCGAATTATTTAAGTTATACATACTTTCAGATCTTGTTTATTAATTAATTAATTTATTTTTATGTGTATGAACTAACTCACATCGGATTCAATAGGTGGTCGATCGCCAGCTTCTATTAGTAGTACTGTTGTATTGTTGTCTTCTACGAGTCTATTAGCTAGAACACAACCAGCTGTACCACCGCCAATTATTATGTAATCGAAGGACTGTCCGTCTGAATATTAAAAAAGATTATTAAAATATTTTTATACTTTCACAACTTGTACATATATGTATGTATATACAGATTGGGCGTTCTTCACAATATATTGTGTGAAGCCAACCATCATAATTAAGGACGTCATTACCTAGGATTTGTATATTCTTTTTACCAATATATTCTTCTTTCAACAAGCTTGTTTTGGTACATTAACAAAATGGTACTTTTTCTTTTTCTTAACCAATTATTGTACCACCATTAACCATGAGCTTCTTCGGAAGTCTACTAAGTCTACTCATGCCAAAATGATTGGACGTGTTTAGTTTCAATCAGTTAAGTTTCAAGTGATGATTAAAAACAATTCACAGTATGTTGATAAAGACAGAAGCCAATAATCGTCACATAAATGGTGACTTTTCTGTTATTTTAAACGCCTTTGACTACCCGAAATAATAATAGGTAAGTTTTGTCTAGAGTCAGAGGTGACAGTTTTGTCGGGTTCTTAAAATATTATTAGCTTTTACAAAATCTTATGAGAATAAAATATAATACTTGCCAAAAACACAAGTTGGTGGAGAAATTTTGTAGGAGTTAAGATTTAGGGCAGTAAGAACGTGCAGTGCCGTTTGAGCTGTTAACACTTGCGCGTGAGTATTCGCTGCAGAAATCATTGTAACACTTTATTTTATCGACTTTATAAACCTGAAAATGTAAATCAGTCATTGACATAATATTCTTTGGTTTTTTACTGTAGCAGTAATTTATTTTGGTAGGATATCCCACTCCAGGCAAATAACGTCACTCCCTACTGTAATTTATCATAAGAGTATTTTTTTTTTAAGTTAAACCGACTTCATTTGGTCAAAACTTTAAAGGCATACATGTGCCTTTAAAATTTTAGGGATTTCCTTGATTTCTCAGGAGATAACCATCAGATCCTGACCTGCTGCTAATGGGACCAAACGGGAACCACCAGCTTTCAAATATAAAAAGAATCATTAAATCGCTTCGCCCAGTTAAAAGTTATGAGGCAACAAACATAAAAACCTCCTTTTTTGAAGTCGGTTTAAAATAAAAATTCTTTTTGTATAGTCTTAGTACGTATGTACCTATGAATTACACAATGAACATTTTAATAGCGAGAATTTAAATCAATTAGCGCCATCTATTGGCATCTATATACGAAAATTGACCTTTCCAAATCACAAAAATAATTAATTTCAATCGACATAAATTTCTATCACAGACTAAAATAATATCAGCGACTTGTTAACACATAGAGTTTACACTGTAAAATATCATTTATTATATAATTGTATTTGGTGTGGAAATAATAATAATAATATATAATAATAGTCACAGACATTACACACAACGTCCTCTGGTCCCAAGCTAAGCTTATATGCTTGTGTTATGGGTACCAGAATGCGGATAGAATATATATACTACTTTTCTTTTGTAAATACATACCTAAAATACATAGAAACACCCAGACGCAGTACAAACATTACATACAAACAGAAGAATTATCTATAAATGCAATAATCGCCCCTTATCATCTCTTTATGGTAGTATGTAAGTGTATGTATGTTTATATAGGCATATATATAGGTATAACTATATGTGTAACTATTCATAATAATATGTATGTTTATGACTATGATTTCATTTATCTTGTATAATTATGTATATCTGTATATATAGTATCTGTAATTCTGTATATAACTCATTTATTTATTCTGGTACACCCGCAACTACTATTTAATCGTTTTTCATTTCCATCCAAAGGTTGCCTGGCAGAGATCGCTGTCAGCGATAAGGCCGCCCATTGTCCTATCTCAGTGTTATGTACTACTATGTTAAATGTATATTATGGTGCACAATAAAGTATAAATAAATAAATAAAATAAATAAACATTGTATGACAATTAGAAAAATCACACAAATGATTGTCCCGAGCGGGAATCGAACCCGCGACCTCTTGATTAGCAGTACGTTACATAAACCACTCAACCACGAGGCTCGTCAGATATAAATAGCTAAATAAACTTAATTAATGTTTAAATAAAACCACTTTTTACAGATTTAGACGAGTTAAAACAAATATACGCATCTAAATCAATAAAAAGTGGTTTTATTTAAGCAAATGAGTCGCGCAATAGTTAGAAAATATTAATTAACGTTGTCAAATCTACACTTTAATATTATAAAGCTGAAGAGTATGTTTGTTTGGACGCGCTAATCGCTAATAGTCAGTCAGTAGGTAACCCTGACAGCTATAGCTGAGATACGAATGCTTAGATGGATGTGTGGTGTGACGCGAATGAATAAAATAAGGAATGAATATATTTGAGGAAGTCTGAAAGTGATGCCAGTGCTAGAAAAACTGAAAAATTTCCGGATGTCTTGGTGTGGTCATGTAATGAGACGGGAGAATAGTAACACTGTTAGGAGTATTCTGAGAATTAATGTAGATTGAATCAAAGGTAGAGGAAGGCTGACGAAACGATGGATAATTCATCTATCATGTTTAAGAGGATATGAAAGAAAGAGAAATAAATTCAGAAATGACGTCTGATAAAAGAGTATTGAAGAATAATGCATGTTGTGCCGACTCCGAATAAAAGGATAAGGACAGAGCAGTAATGATGTACTTCTCTTGGCACGAAAACAACCAATACTTACCAAAGCTATTTTTAACGCTTTCAGTGGAAGATTAGCTGACGGTTCACTAGATGGTAAATGATATCCGTAGCTCGTGGACTCAGCAATAGCAGGGCACAACCAAGCTGTCGCCTATCATGAGAATAATAACATCAACTACTAATCTTTTTAAATTTTTAGTCAATTTAAAACTCGTTTAAAGACGTAATTTCGTAAATTTAAAGATAAGGCGAGCTGTAAACACGGGTGAAGTTCAAGCATTAGCTAGTCTTTACTTATTATAAAACAAAGTCGTTATTTTTGTGTGTATGTACGTATGTTTGTTTATGTCTTCAAAACTATGCAATGAAAGAAAGACAGATTTTTTTTTTATTTCAGTTTACAGAGGGTTACAAAGATAAATTAAAACGTAAAACTTAACTTAGAGCAAAAATAAAACAAAATGTAACAGATAGGCCCAAACAAAAAAATTTAAAAATCCTCGGCAAGTGAAACAGGGCAGCTGCTCAGCATAATGTTGCGAGCCCCATAGTAATACCTGTGAGTGTTCACAACGCTGATTTTCAGCAGCAGCCGCTATGACACAACGATCCGAATATAAAAAATATTTAAAAAAAAGTAAAACAAAAAAGATATCGACATCGTCACAAATTAACAGCTTAGATACTAATACATTTTTAATGTTACTCTATAGTCGAAATTCGCGTTCAATCAAAATCAAAAAGTTTAGATCGTGTTGTTGTCCACTACTGAAAAAAGTTTTATCATAACAGTTTTAGAACAACGTAAAAGCACAACTAAGAGCATACACACATATTTACTTATTATAAAACAAAGTCAGTATTTCCGTATGTATGTCCCTATGTGAGCTCACATCTTTCAAACCACAAAACGGATTCTGATGCGGTTCTTTAAAATGATTCAAGAGGATGGCTTCTTTGTACAATTTGTCAAGGCTTGATTTCGGAATTACACGCGTACAAAGCCGTGGGCAATCAAATAGATCAATTTGATGCTCTTTGAATTTTAAGGCTAATAATAATATTCTTTGAGCCATAGTCTAAGCGCTTGCTTTGTTATTAAAAGGCGGAATGGCGGAGATAAAACATTCCAGCACTTGATTTTGATGCGCTTTTTCTGTTAGATGTAGTGGGTTACCTATAGTTCTTCAAAAAAGTCTGCGAGGGAATATGTCTATCTTTTAAGGAAAAAAAAACATTTCTTTCATGCGGTGTAATAACAAATTACAAGTTAATTTATTAATTTTTGCAATTGACTTGCTATGCTTTTACTACATAAACTAAATTATAGTGGAAAAAATGATAACCATGAACAGGATTTGAACCTACGACCTCGGAATACCGTTTAGTTGCTCTCCCATCTGAGCTATCATGGAACCGTATTCCGAGGTCGTGGGTTCAAGTCAAGTCTCTGGAACAATGGGAAGTAGCCTGTAAACTTTGATTCCCTAGCATAAGTTGAAAATACTCAAAAATAGCAGTAATTCGGTTATATCTCCTGAATGCGTAGATCTAAAATATTCATTGTATTTTTTGAAGCAAGCTCTCACGGACGGACAGACAGACAGACGGATACCGCAGTAAGACTATAAGGGTTTGTACGAAATCCTAAAAAGGTTAAATTCTGAAATATCATTTACTAAAATGATATCGGTACCATGCGTGTTACTTCTTTATAATTGTGCAAGAAAAGCAAACTGACGTTTTATTATTCAGCTGTAAAATGGCGTTGTTGTTAGTTCATCTAATTTTTGTTTCCAAAGTCCACGCGTACGAAGTCGCAGGCACTGCTAGCTATTGATAAAATATTAAAAAGGAACACCTACTTTAATTATTTTGCCTGTCTATCTGTTTAAAACTGTAAAACCGTATACATATTTTAAAACGTAGGTAAACACTTTACGAATACAATTAAGATAGTGGGTTGTTAAAAGAAGTGTTAACAATTAAACTTGTAAATATCTATAGTTTATTTTATATTAATATATTAAATTTGCTACTTATTTCTTATTGCGTTACCATTTGACAAGTACGTGACAGGAAAATAAAAGAAATAAAAACGAATTCATCCATCTACATAGCGTTCAGTAAGTTTAATTTTATTTAAACAGAAATATTCTATATCTTTTTTTCTTTACTACAGTTAATAAAATATACAAAAATCGATGCATCAAACTTATTTTAGAAGTTAACTTAGACTTATCTAGAATTACGTCTTATGATATTTATGTTATTTAATATGCAACATTTGACAATTATACAGGCTTGCCCTCTCTCCAGCCCGGCCCTTCTCCACTTTGGGAGGGATTGTAGTTTTACTGTATTTTTTGCTCCGCCTTCAGCCATGCCAGGCCATGGTGCTGCCTTGAGCTTTATCATGACCCGGCAGTTATAGTCTACTGTGCCGCACTGACCAGGCGTGTTGGCACAGGGTTTATTTTAAAGTTTTCCATTTTTCACAGAGGCTGTTAGGGGCCGTTCAAGATTACGTAAGCAGATTTATGAAAAATATTTACCCCCATCCCCCTTGTCAGGAAAAGTAAGCAAAGCTCTTACCCTCTCCCCCCATGCTTACGTAAACATTTTTCAATTAATGTATAGTTTTTTTTTTATTATTATTAATTTCATACATTTCATTTATTCCTCTTATCAATTACATTTTTAAATATAAAATTATATAATAAAAATACATTTAAAAATATAAAAAATAAAAATCACCGACCGGCAGCGCGCATATGTGCCGAGCTACCGGTGGTCAAGGTTTATTTTTTATTATTATTATTACGATGTTATAATTATAATTTTAAAAATAAGAAAATAGTTTTAGGTTAGAAATTAGATTTTATTGTTACGGTATTCAACAAAGAGTAAAGGTCACAAATATTATAATCTTACGACCATACCGTCACAATTTAAAATTTTTGGTACACATATTGAATTCAAATTAACAGTCTTTGTATTGAAAATATATAAAATAGCTGGATTATTATTATATCGTTGCGAAACCCAAAAATGTTGTTAATTTGTTTTTAGGGTTCCGTACCCAAAGGGTAAAAACGGAAACCCTATTACTGAGACTTCGCTGTCCGTCCGTCCGTCCGTCCGTCCGTCCGTCCGTCTGTCACCAGGCTGTATCTCAAGAACGGTGATAGCTAGAGAGTTGAAATTTTCACAGATGATGTATTTCTATTGCCGCTATAACAACAAATACTAAAAATAAAATAAAATAAATATTTAAGGGGGGCTCCCATACAAAAAACTGATTTTTTTTACCGTTTCTTGCTCGATACTAATAACGTTGCCTTATGTTGCATAGATAATGGTACGGAACCCTTCGTGCGCGAGTCCGACTCACACTTGACCAATTTTATTTTTGTCTGTTTGTGTGTGTGTTTGTGCACGCTAATCTCAGAAACAGCTTATCGGATTTAGATACGGTTTTCACTAAGGTATTGTGGTAAGCTGCACTAAACATTAAGGGTTTGTTTCATGTCAATCAGTTCATAAATAAAAAAGTTATATCAATTTAAAGAATCACGTCTAACGTTTGTCAAACTAAATTCAAATCCGGTTTTAACCGACATACACGTGTGCGGCCGCGTGTGAAAACTGCCAAGAAATAAATCTATGTAATGAATAATACCTCCATATTTTGAGATATACAATAATATTTTCTAATCATACCTAAAACGTCTAAAAAATTGCTACAATATGTAAAGAGAAACTTTTTAGCGGTTTATAATATTTCTAGTACCTACTCATCGGTACCTTGGAAAAAAATGTAGGTAGTAGATTGGATTTATTCTTAGTCGCCGCTTGCAATTCTTCTTCAATTCTCTTAGATACCATACTAGTTCCTTGTCGGACTTTGCCTGTATTTATAATTTCACCACACTCCAATAACTAACTTTTGTACATTTTGTACTTTCGTACTGGTATGAGAATAATCATAATATATTATTTTTTAATTCATTTTTTATATTCGAATCTTATCTCCAGCCTCTTCGTATTAAGTTTGGTTTTCTTGCCCGAAATGCGAACTGCTGGTGAAAACTATCTCCAAAATACCACTTTAACGCCAGTTGTACATGTGTGGTGGCAATATTTCTGCACTTTTGGAACTAAATTAAAATATCCGGTCTAATGGAGTCTACAAACTTTTCTACTTTACCAAAATTTTATTGATTTCATATCATATTATGTCATTCATTATTAGTTATTGAGATACTAAAGCCATATGTTTTAGACGTCTATTTCAAGATTTCTGTGACAGGTTTTTAGTATTCTGAAAAGACTCGTTTTCAACTAATGTCTAACTAAACTGGCGACAAGTACCTAGTTGGCGTCAATATTTTCATGATGACAATAAATCTGTCAAAGCTAAATGTATACACTACCCTAACATTTGCGAGAGAAAGTAGTGTAATATTAGTAATTTAAAACAGCATATTATGTATATGTATAAAGGAATCACTTTAGAATCATAACTGAAACCTGAAAATTTTTCGCTTCCATCGCGTTAATACACAAAGCCGAACGAATACCCTACGTACCCTTGCTACTAAAATAAAATTACTAAAAGTTTTGGCTCAAGTCATCGAAAAATGGTATTAAAACATTTATGGTGTGTTTATTTTGAAATTAATTAACAAATTCGAAAAAAAATGATTATTTAAAAACCATCGATTATTTGTGTACAAAAATTACAGAGCAAAAAAAAATTGCATAGCGCGCGGTAATTCCCCCACTCGGTTCTATAGCCAGTGCCTAAGCATTATTTGCGGGAATCCCCGAAAATGTGTTTCGTTTTCAAGCAAAGACAATGTGAGGGCACAGAGGCTCCCCTACCCCGCATGTCATCCAAAATAAGCAAAGCAAGGATAGTGCTTACGTAATACTTGAGGGGCCGTCCCTTATCTGTGTACAATGTTCCTTAGCTGACTTTTACTGCACCCTGGAATGGCATAGGGGTGGTGACACTTGTATTCATAATCCGTCACCACACGGACATTATAAAATAAAGCAGTTAGAAATCCACAATAGCAATACAACGTACCGACAAATTGAAAACCTCCTCTCTAACGTCAATCAAAAAATAAAAAATACATCATCATCATCATCATAACATCACGCCTTTTTTCCCGTTTGGGTAGGCAAAGACTTAAAAACACCTATACGACATTCTTGTGAATAATTCTTCTTGTCCTTTCTGTTGTGGATATGTTTTTGCAACATTTTTCATTTTATGCTTCACTTATATTGGCCGCAACGTGATGTTATATAGCCCAAAGCCTTTCTCAATCAATGTACTATCCAACACAAAAATATTTTTTCAATTAGAATCTACTAAATAGTTCCTGATATTAAAATTAACGCGTTCAAACAAACAAACTCTTTTTTATAATCTTATATATAAAATTCACGTGTCACAGTGTTAGTTACCGTACTCCTCCGAAACGGCTTGACCGATTTTTATGAAATTTTACATGCGTATTCAGTAGGTCTGAGAATCGGCCAACAACGTTTGCCGGGTCAACTATTATTAGTATAAAAGTATAGACTTCTTAATCTACTTAGTTCTAAAACTAAAGAACACGCTTGAAAATCCTAAATATTTTTTTTTTTTATTGCTTTCTCATCGGTACTTAATATGCATGCAAAACTTCAGATCGATTCGACTACTGTGAGTGGATGAGAATCACTTTCAAAGATTCCGATACATACCGAACTAATCTAAGCTTGTTAATATAAACTCTGTTTCAGATTGTCAACTTGGTACATCATGGAAGTACAATCCATGTTATTATCTTTTCAAAACTATCAAGTTGCTTTCTTTGGCTTGGTAATGTTACAATTAACTGGAGATAAGTTCCCACCACCAGCACAATTAATAGGTAAGACCATAAAAGAAAATATAACCAAAATAACGGCTCGTGTACAAAGTTGAAATATACAGAAGACAAAAACATATTTAAAAACATAAATAAATAAATAAATAAATAAATAAATACTCATGGACATTTCACACAACGTCCTCTGGTCCCAAGCTAAGCTTATATGCTTGTGTTATGGGTAATAGAATACATGATAAAAACGTATTTAATAATTATCAAATTATTTTTCAAGGTTTGTATCATGCAAAGACATCTTATGGACAACATTTTCGATGAGAGAAAAAAAAGATAAAATAAAACCACAAATACATTCTTTCTGCCACAATGGGACATAATGAGGCCAATTGGGATGGGTCAAAACCTTAACATAAGTGAAATGAAAATGGCTATGGTATATCTTGATTAAACGGCTATTTCATAGTACGGGGTTTATGTTACCTTAATTAAAATTGTTAGTGTATAATAAATAGTTGTAATTGAGCTAATATTGCCGAATTGTGGTCTCACTATCAATTTTCATCTTTTAGTTAAGTTTAATTGTGTTCGTAGAATTGGTACCAGTATGAACCCAGTTGAATAAAAATACCCTTATTTTTGGAAGTACGAATGCGATAATGATATATTGCTCAATGTTAATATCTTCAGATGGTGATACCTATGACTATATCATAGTCGGAGGTGGAACAGCTGGTTGTGCCATAGCAGCGAATTTGGCCAAGAAGAAATACAATGTTCTCCTGATGGAAGCTGGACCTGATGCTCCGTATGAATC
This sequence comes from Orgyia antiqua, assembly GCA_916999025.1. NCBI lineage: Eukaryota > Metazoa > Arthropoda > Insecta > Lepidoptera > Erebidae > Orgyia > Orgyia antiqua. The sequence goes on along the minus strand of OU779865.1, from coordinate 35,873,036 downwards.
TGTGGTAAGTTGTACTTAATTGGTCCCACTAATTCAGACAGTCTCTTAAAATATTATTAGCAGAACTAAACATATTTTGAAAGACCCATGAGGCTGACATAAGCACTACATTTGGTTCGAAGCCACAAAAAAATAGAATAAGACTAAAATTACACTTAGAGAAACATTCAACCATTTTTGGATATTTTTGGATAAGTGTAACGTCAAAAATTAGGAAGCAAGGCCATATAAAATTTACTTCGAAAACTTGTAACTAATTTGTTACTATATCACCGGAATTTTTAACTTAATTTCTTCTTATTTAAGCAACGGACACGTTAACTATAGAATTAAATATGCCAGAGAGTCTGAGCCATGATTTATTTAAAAAAAAAGATATTTATCAGTTAGTTTTGTTTCCGCAAAATCTGTTGGGTACGGAACTAGATTAAGGTTTTTCTTACTTAGATATATATACCTATCTTAATAATAGGCATGTTTGACATCACCACTAGATTTTCAACAACTGACCTATAGTTTTGTTTCAGTATCCTGGTTTGATGGCATTTGTTTACAATTCTCACGTAGATTTCAACTATACTACAAAACCCAACAAATATTGTTACCAATGTCAAGTCAACCATGTTCTTAACTTAAATGTACCCAGGATGATTGGAGGTTCCGGTGGAATCGACAAAATGATATATTCTAAGGGAAACCCGTATAAATACGAAATCTTTTATGAAATAACCAAAAATGATGATTGGAAGTCTGTAAACATATATAAGTATTACAAACGATCTGAAAACGTTAAGGATCCTCGTATTAGACAATCCAATTATAGTAAATATTTTGGATCTGAAGGCCCTATTGTAGTAACTAGAAATGATGATGATTCTGCAGATGAAGTATTAAAAGGCTTTGAACAAATTGGTAAAATAAACATACCTGATATAGATGGAAATAAAAATGGTTTTGCAAAAGGGCTTATAACAATAGATGAAGGAAAAAGAACAAACTTAGGACCTAGTTGTTTAGCTGATGTAACTAAAAATGAATATATAGCTGTAGCCAAAAATACTTTAGCCACGAAGATTGTGTTCAACGAAAATAAAGAAGCTGTAGGTGTAGAAGCCATTGCAGATAGTGGAGAAAAGGTCTTAATTAAACTAAGACAGGAAGTAATTATTTCGGCTGGAGCTATAAAATCACCACAGCTTTTAAAATTGTCAGGTATAGGACCTGAAAGTGAACTTAAGGAACTTAACATACCAATTGTGAGTGACCTGCTAGTAGGTAATGTTTTAAATGATATTCCAGCTGTAATCATAGTACATAAAACAAACAAACCGTATTCCAAGAAAGATAAACGAAAGGAAGATTATCCTTCGGGACTAATTGTTGGTTACGCTGCATTGCCTGTTGATAAAACTGTTGATGCGATGATTCCACAATATACCGTTAATGTTTTTATTATAGATGACAAAGAAACTTTGGTATATTTTTGTTCAGTTATTCATAAATTTACTCAAGAAATGTGTGATAAGCTCCTCGAAATGAGTGATGGGAACCAAGTAATAATCACTGAACTTGGTCATCTATATGGAAAATCTAGTGGACAAGTAACTTTGAAAAGTAATGACCCTAAAGATGCACCCATTGTTGAATCTCCTTTCTACTTTGATGATGATATTGATGATATGATAAATTATGTATCAGATTATTTAAAGGTGGAAGATTCAAAAGCTTGGAAGAGTTTAGGAGCAAGTAGGATAGATCTGATTAGTCCACATTGCGACGAATATAAAAAAGACACGAAAGAATATATGAAATGCAGTATTTTATGCATGATGGTAAGTTTGAAGTCATTTAGTGGTACCTGCTCCTTAGGATCAGTGGTAAATAGCAGGTTTAATATTAGAGGAGTTTCCAAAGCGAGAGTCGTAGATGCAAGTGTGATTCCTAAAAATATTGGTGGTATGACACACAGCACTGTGCGTATGCTGGCGGAGAAGGCTACTGATATGATTATTGAAGATGCAGGAGAGAAATACAATTCTATGAAACATGACAAGATTAGAACGGATCAGATACAAAATATGCCAGATATGTCCATTTTATATTAAAGTTTTAATTTTTTTAAGAATTATCAGTTGTTTATGTTACTAAACTAACTGGGATTCACATCCCTGCAGCCCTGTCCAAATTGTATACTGTTTGTATTAAAGATCGCTAATAACCATATACTGCAGTAGTCATATTTTTAAACAAAAAATATCAAATTTCTCAATCAATTTCGCTTCAGTATTCTTTGTAAATATTTTTTGTTAGTGAAAAATGCCTTAATTTATTAAAATTGTATGAACTGTGACATCGTACTTTACTACTGTGTCTGTGTTGTCTTTCTAATATAATGTACAATGTACATGTACTATAGATGCAATGACCATACGTTTTGTGACAATTCATGAATTTTTTTCTCTACCACAGTTCAGACAGTGTGTCAGCTAAAGAAAAATATAAGTACCATTTTTTGTAGATATTTAAAAATTCTGTTTTACGCTATAGTATACCAAATATTGAATATATTTGGTATACATATATCGTTGTGTAGAGGCAAAACTTTAAAATGACTGCAGAATCAAGCTCATCGTATAAGCAATAATAATCTTTACATTTTCTGAAACAATGCCGTTATTTTTGTATGTACGTATTGTACGTCCCCATGTAGGAATATTTATAATTATCTTCAGAACTACGCAACGGATTTTGATGCAGTTTTTATAAATAGATAAGAGTGGTTCAAGTTTAAATAAATAGATGGTTTTGTATAATTTGTTAAGGTTTGATTTTGGAGCTGATCTTTCGTGAGAAGTTGCGGACAACACCTAGTTAAATTATATGAAGAACTAGCTAAACTATGTGACTTCGTCTGCATAAAAGTAAGATCAGATGATTCAAAGATTATCTAATCATTTTTGAAAGATCAACTTAGTCTTAGTTGACGGGCTTCGTGATGGAGTGGTTCATGTAACGGACTGCCGATCACGAGGTCGAGGGTTCGATTCCCGCTTGGGACAATCATTTGTGAGATATTCATAAATGTCATACAAATGTTTGTACTACGTCTGGGTGTTTTCTATGCATTATAAGTATGTATTTACAAAAGAAAAGTAGTTTATGTAGTATATCCGTATACTGGTACCCATAACACAAGCGTATAAGCTTAGCTTAGGACCAGAGGACGTTGTGTCATATGTCCGTGAATATTTATATATTAATATTTTATACTTATATCCTGTAGCAGTAGCTATCTAACAATCGATGTTTTCAAAATCGATCCAGCAAATTTTTATTTGCATATTATGTATTATTCGTGCCATGTAACTATTCAGATCTGAATACTCACACATCTATGTATTTAGTTAAAGTTTGCTATTTAGATAAGACACTAATTGAGTTTATTTGTATATAGTTTTTTTTTTACTTAGTCCGTATTCCCGTTCAATTTATATTTTCTATTTAAATGGTACAAGTGCGACAATTCCGAGTGGTTGTGTGCTTCTAATAAAACCTTTTAAAGCTTAACCGTGTAATAAATAGAGAGCAGTCTGACACTATATAGTTTACATAATATATTCACACTAATCACAGTGTCCGCATGAAATACTATCTGTTAGAGAATATAATTAAGAACATCAGTGTTTACGAGGAGAAGTCGTGGCCTACACTGCTAGTTTTATTAATCAAATACACAAATAAATACTACATAATCAAATGCTGGATTTACATCTAAAAAAAATTTGTAGGGTAATACGAAAAATATAATTTTATGATATTCATAAAATTATATTATTATTTTATTTTTTTTAATTGTGAAAATAAATTATCCAACAGTAGATAATTTACAAATCATGTATCATTAAGAAAACCCATCTGCGTAGATGTAAATAAACGCAATCTTGCCATGAAATTAAATACTTTTGTTCACAATGTAACCAGAGCTTGGTAATTGCAACTTTTGTTATGTAATTTTTGTTAGCAATTACCTCGTTACTGTAACCCTAAACTAATCTCTATGCATGCACACTTAGTCAGCACGTCTTAATCTGTCAAATAGGGAGACTATTTATATTTCTAGGGAGGTAAAACACCTGTAACCAAAAATAGGTAACACGTTAATGGGTTGGACAGAAGAAAGAAGTATAATTACATTACTCTCTTATCTTGTTATTAAGAAAACTAAAATAAACTTACTTTAAAATACTGGATATTTTTTCTTAATTGGTCCTTAATAAGGTGGGTGAAAATTAATATTAATGGACATTCCACACAACGTCCTCTGGTCCCAAGCTAAGCTTATATGCTTGTGTTATGTGTACCAGAATACGGATAGAATATATAATCTACTTTTCTTTTGTAAATACATACTTACATAAGTTGTTGTGAAGAGAAACGATACGAACAACTAACAAGTGTAATGAAAGGATGAAAGTTCAGAGCATTACCCACTAATACAGTCGAACATAAGTTCACTACAGTCATCAAACTGCGCAACTTTCATATTTTATTCATTCTGTGAAACGTGACGAGACTGTTAATGTGTCGATGGGGCTAGTCAAAGTTAGTAATTAAATAAATAAATAAATATTTACGGACATTTCACACAGCGTCCTCTGGTCCCAAGCTAAGCTTATATGCTTGCGTTATGGGTGCCAAAATAACTGAATACATATACTACTTTTTTTTTTGTAAATACATACTTATAATACATAGAAACACCTATAATATATCATAAACTGTATGTTCAGAACACTCAGAACCATACAAGGTAATAAAGCATATTCTGCATTGTCATCCAGTCATCGACTACTTCAACGACAGCAACCTTACCTTATAAGGATACAAAATTGCAAATCGCTATCTAACCAATCAAGACGGACAACGTGTATTGGCCGTGGCACCGATTCTACTTCATAACTAAACTTAACTAAAGCGTTAATTTTGATAGTCTGTAACACGATAAGACAATGTTTGATGAACCCTTTTGTTATAAAAACTGTGTAATAAAGAATAAAGATGTTTATCAATAATATAGATTTGTACAGCTAAATAGTTGTTAAATCAAAATAATTCACAGCTAGGTTTAATGTAGTTAAGTTAGATTAAGTTGTCATGCAAAAGAATTGATGTCTTTGTTCATTAGGTACTTATCCTCGATAAATGTAATTTCTACGAATACACTCCCCATTTGAACGTCGCGCGTACACAACAAGTAACATCGTTTTTTTTATTTCATATTATACCTACCAAGTTATACGCGCAAATACCATTTTTAAGGGCTGCATCACGCCCCAACACTGTATTTTATTTTATTTACATTTATTATTACATACTATGATTGTCTTTCTCTTTCTGTTTCTTTCTTTCTCATAATTGTCTATCTCTCCAACTCGTTAGTATTCAACAGTTGGACACAGGCCTCCTCCACATTGGGAAGGATTATGATCTACTGCGTCGCGCTGACCAGTTGGCACAGGGTTTATTTTCGAGTTTTCCGTCTCTCACAGAGGATGTACAGCATCCCTTAGCTGGCTTTTACAGCAATCTGGAAAGGAAAAAGGGTGGTGACACTTGTAATTCAAAAAAACTCACGCTCCCTACTCCGACGGGCATGGAGGTATGGCTTGAAGGCCGTGCATTGTCTAACGTCGTTTCTTTTCGGCAGTCTTCGACACGGTGTTTGTGTGCGTGCAACTAGCCGTATTGTACCACTCTACGAAGCTCGCACGAATCGGGACGAGCTGCTCCGAAATCGGACGAATACATAAGCAGCTGTTTATGAGAAAGTATATAGGTGTATAGGTATTTATGTACAACAGTGAATAGCTGTACTTTTTATTTATTTAATAAAAGAAAAAAAAATGTTTTCTTATCGGTCACCACGCTCAAAAAGTGTAACTTGAATTAATATCAAAGAAAAAGAAATACTGCATAAATAAAATAAATAAATAATTATAATTGCATAAGTTGATACAAAATGCTATGCAATAGCTTTACCGCGGCAGTCCCCGAGTGCCACACGTCTTTTTTTTGTATTTGTATCTATGTGAGCTTAAATCTTCAAAACTACGCAACGGATTCCAATGTGGTTTTTTATTATCAATTAAAAAAATCGCGGGCATAAGTAGTAAATAACAATCGTCAAGAAGTTTTACGTCCAAATAACCAACATTTACTTGCTTTTAATTATATTAACTGTGCTTGAATTAAATATTAACTTACCTTTTACTTGAAATAAGTTCTTCCTTTCTATAAGAGCATTGAGGAAACAAACTAAAACTATAATAGTTTTAGGCTCGTGTGGTTTGTGTAAGACACATTACTACCACAAGAACTTAGCTGTTTACGTCTCTATAATTATTTCTTTAAAGTTTATACATTTACTTGCTTAATACTTACAGTAAATAGTTCTGATGAAATGTTAGTGAGTGTTTATTCTAATTTATAGCATTGAAACTAAACCACAAACATAACCGTTTGCGGTAACTAGAGACCTTCCCTCAAAAAGTTTACAAGTTGGTTTGCGGTTAAAATTAGGAGTAAAAAGCCACCAAAAACAAAATAATAGGTAGTTAGGTATTTAATTCACTACGTTTGAGAGTGGTCGAAAACTTTTAGTGGTTCTAATCATGTCAATAGAAAGAGATATATTAAACTTATGGACATGAAAGAAGTAATTTGTCCAATTTGAAAACTTAAAAAACACGCTATGAATCCTTTTTTTTATTATTGCATTGTGTCCTTAAGAGGGTACTGTACTCCTCATTTAGGTATTTGCCTTAGGTATTGCTATCCCTATTTCCGAGCGCCGCGCTGAAAGGGACAAATATAGATGAAGCGGATTTTACCTACAAATTCTTTGAAAAAAGACGTTTCGTACTTCCGTTTTTTTTTCGCGAAAGTTATACCGATGTTAATGGTTTTTGCGTTATATTATAGATAAAGAGTATATCTATGTTTCTATCACTTTCTTTTATGGTAAAAGTTTCCAAAGTTTTCGACGTATTATAAACTAGCTGTTGCCTGCGACTCCGTCCGCGTGGAATTTAGAAAATTTTCCCTGTTTTTGCAACATTTTTCATTACTGCTTCGTGCTGCTCCTACTGGTTGTAGCGTGATGTTAAATAGCCAAAAGCCTTCCTCGATAAATGCCCTATCTAACACTGAAAGAATTGTTTAAATCGGCCCTGTGGTTTCTGAGATTAGCGCGTTCAAACAAACAAACAAACTCTTCAGCTTTATAATATTATTATAGTATAGATGAATAAAATAACTTAAAAATTACACTCGAAAAACTTCTTAGAATATTTTGTTTCATTAAATTAAAATTGTTGGAGCTTGGAGCCTAACTTTATATTTTGCTAGATATTTCCTGTAACTTCGTACGCGTAAAATATAAAAACCAAGTCTCAACAAATTATACCAAAAATCCTTTTGAACCACTTGATCTTTTAAAAAACCCTCATCAGAATCTGTTGCTTAGTTTTAACTATATAGCTTACATACCTAGGGAAATACATACATAATTAGCAACTTTGTTTTATAATAACTTAAAAAAAAATAGGCCTCTACTAAAACGTCTGTTAATGATAAAAATATGCGACGATTTCTTTACCCGTGTATTAAAAACCCAATAAAGGAAAATCTTTTTACGGATTTAGACGCGTATATTTGTTTTGAATGTTAAAAATTTAAACTTGGGGCTAAAATTGAAACAAATTTATGCGTACAAATATCCGCAAAAATAGTTTTATTTGAATCGGTGAATATATTAAAAAACCTGTAGTAATCTTCGAGCCTAATGACTTTCAACGCCTGTAATACTAATGCCTCCAGACCTCGATATTTATGAAAACCACTTTAGGGAACATCTGGCAAAATTTGACCAAACCATTACTTTTAAATTGGATTTAGGTAATTTCTATTAGGCTAGTAGATAATTCAGTGAATAGTAGATATCACCATTAGGTATATTTATTATACCGTCTAGGATGTCCTTATAAAAAACTAGCTGGCCCGGCAAACGTTGTTTTGCCACACCAAAAAAAAAGGAAAAAAAAAAAATTACTATAAACCTCACGCAGCCCGAGACCTTTCCAACGAATGCAAAACCGTGGAAATCGGTTCGTGCGTTCTGGAGTTATAGCGTCAGGAAGGAAAATCCGACTTATTTTTATATAAAAAATATTGGTAGTGTAAGAAATCTTAATATTTCGATTAAAATCTATTTCAATAAAAATAAATAGCTGAAATGTCACGTTGTTGTTGTGTTATTCGATTTTCGCCGAAGATATTATTTTACTTTCAGTTCCTTTTTGTCATAAAAGAACAAATATGTAAATACTTTCTTTTAATGCGCTTTTTTATTAGTTTAGTACCTCCATAGGTATCGGTTAATGTATTATTCTATGTAACGAAATCTTTCAATGCGATTTTCTCCCACTTGCAGTAGTCTGATTGATCTGAAATATTGCACACATATTAAGACGGTACGATACCAAATCATGCTCCATACAAAAGTATGGGTATCGTACTTCCGTTTTTTATAACGGTTTTTAGATTCCGTAACCGATTTTAATAGTTTTTGCGTTATAAAAAGAGTAGGTATATCTATGCTTCTATCACTTTCTTTTTTTCAAAACATAATAACGTAGTAATTTTATTCATCTATACTATAATAATATTATAAAGCTGAAGAGTTTGTATGTTTGTTTGAACGCGCTAATCTCAGAAACCACAGGGCCGATTTAAACATTTTTAATTAATAATTTCAAAAAATTTTAAGCTATTGCATAGCTTCTATCGCGGGCCTTGAGCGTGGAGACTAAATCCACAAAATTCGAAATTTAAATTCCGTAGGTAACGGAAATAGTGCAAAAAACCTTACACATCGGCGCTAGTTATCGTTTTGGCGTTAGTTTTTATTTAAAAAACGACCTTAAACAAATAAGCATTTAAATAAGCATCTCGGTGAACGAGATGCTTATTTAAATGCTTATTTGTTTAAGGAAATAAATATACTCACACTGCCATCTATGTATATTCTCTCAAACATCTTGTACGTACGTAAAAACATCTCACTCTTCAATAAGAATAGTGACGTCCATAGCCTGAATACTCGTAATAAAGAAAAACTTATGTTACCTAGATTTAGGCTTAGCAAGACTAGCAAAAGCTTTATGGTTAACAACCTGTTTGAATTTATTATCTAGTAATTCAGTGACATTGGGTGGAATTTTGTAATAGAACCTAATGCTTCTATAACAAAATATATATAAATAGATAATAATTATATTATTATACCTATCAATCAAATTGTATTAGCATTTTCTCGCCTTGTTGACGTCAGATGTGAAAACTTCTGTTAATTATTTATAATTGTACGTTATGTTAATTATCATAATGATAAATTGTGTATGTTGTCAGAAACTTTATATTTGTGTTGTAATTATTAATATGACTGTAAAGGTGTGAGCATTTTGCCAGCCCTATTGTATTTCTCTTGATTATATTTTATTGTATTTTTTCTGTCTTGTGTATTGTCAAATGGTGCAAGTTCGTCATGCTCACTCAAATGTCTCGAAGTTGGTAGCGTTGCACGTCGGGTCGCACGGTTCCCTACAAAATGGTCGAGCTGTGCGGGGCTGAGGTGTGCGTTATACTCGTGAACGGGTGCCTTCTGCTGGGACTAGTCGACTTGCTCTAACAAGGCAATATTGTCTCTAAATTATTTATTAATTGTAGTCTAGATAGCATTAATCGGCATCATCCTCACACTCCTCCAACAATGTAAAATTATATTAAAAAAAAAAAGTATGAAGAGAATAGAAAAAAAAAATCCATGGAGTTTCTTGTCTGTTCTTCTCCATAGGATTCGCGTTTGGAACAGACACCTAGTTTCTGACGTTTCAAAAGAGCTTGTAAAACATGCCAACTTGATATAAAAAAATTTGACTTTGAAAAAATTTTGACTTTGACTTTGACTTAATGAAACGTATTTTATATTTAATTTAATATGCCAATAAATATATTGCATATGGGTTACATAACAAATTTTAGTCCAGGGTATTTGTAATTAATAATTTAAAAAAAATTTAAGCTTAGCTTCTATCGCGGGCCTTGAGCGAGGAAACTAAATGCACAAAATTCCAAATTTAAATTCCGTAGGTAACGGAAATAGTGTAAAAAACTTTGTAAGATGCGATGTGTGTAAGATGTGTTTCGCTGTTCGCGCTGGTGACTCATGTCAGTTTTGGCGTTAGTTTTTAGGGTTCCGTACCCAAAGGGTAAAAACGGGACCCTATTACTGAGACTTCGCTGTCCGTCCGTCCGTCCGTCCGTCCGTCCGTCTGTCACCAGGCTGTATCTCAAGAACGGTGATAGCTAGAGAGTTGAAATTTTCACAGATGATGTATTTCTATTGCCGCTATAACAACAAATACTAAAAATAAAATAAAATAAATATTTAAGGTGGGCTCCCATACAACAAACATGATTTTTAGGGTTCTGTACCCAGTATCTCAAGAACGGTGATAGCTAGACAGTTGAAATTTTCACAGATGATGTATTTCTATTGCCGCTATAACAACAAATACTAAAAATAAAATAAAATAAATATTTAAGGGGGGCTCCCATACAACAAACATGATTTTTAGGGTTCCGTACGCAGTATCTCAAGAACGGTGATAGCTAGACAGTTGAAATTTTCACAGATGATGTATTTCTATTGCCGCTATAACAACAAATACTAAAAATAAAATAAAATAAATATTTAAGGGGGGCTCCCATACAACAAACATGATTTTTTTACCGTTTCTTGCTCGATACTAATAACGTTGCCTTATGTTGCATAGATAATGGTACGGAACCCTTCGTGCGCGAGTCTGACTCGCACTTGACCAATTTTTATTTTATTGACATTTGATTAACAATCGCTATTTTATCATAATTACCATAAACAATGGACAGATGTAAGCATCAGTAAATAAAATAAATAAATAATTATAATTGCATAAGTTGATAAAAAAATTGGTCAAGTGCGAATCGGACTCGCGCACGAAGGGTTCCGTACCATTATCTATGCAACATAAGGCAACGTTATTAGTATCGAGCAAGAAACGGTAAAAAATCATGTTTGTTGTATGGGAGCCCCTCTTAAATATTTATTTTATTTTATTTTTAGTATTTGTTGTTATAGCGGCAATAGAAATACATCATCTGTGAAAATTTCAACTCTCTAGCTATCACCGTTCTTGAGATACAGCCTGGTGACAGACGGACGGACGGACGGACGGACGGACGGACAGCGAAGTCTCAGTAATAGGGTCCCGTTTTTACCCTTTAGGTACGGAACCCTAAAAATACTATGCAATAGCTTTACCGCGGCAGTCCCCGAGTTTTTAGTTTGATTATTAGATAAATACCATACCAATCGAAAGTATGAAGCCGATAGAATATGCAAACGTTACGTTCTTTTTACACGCTTTGTATTAGCTTCACTTGTATGTTTGTTTGTATGTTTGTTTGTTTGTATGTTTGTATGTTTGTAACCGACTCCTTTGGACGCTATTTTGACCCACTTCAAACGGTCAGATTCTATTCAAATTTTGCACACCTGTCAAAGACCGATGACAATGCAATAATTCGATTAAATAAAGCGTGTTTTTTAGTTTTTTTAAACTATTTTTATTTATTTTGTGATGTTTTTAATTGTCATACAAATGTTTGTACTGCGTCTGGGTGTTTACTATGTATTATATTATAAGTATGTATTTACAAAAGAAAAGTAGTATATGTATTATATCCGTATTCTGGTACCCATAACACAATCATATAAAGCCTAGCTTGGGACCAGAGGACGTTGTGTGAAATGTCCATGAATATTTATTTATTTATTTATTTATTTATTTGCTAAAAATACAAATAACTTGTTTTCATTCCATTCATCATCCTTTCTCTATCTACTACATAGGCCTCCCCCATAGAACGCCACAACGCGCGGTCCTGCGCTAACTGCATCCAGCGGCCCCCGGCATATTTGCCGATATCGTCAGTCCACCTAGTTGGGGGCCGCCCCACACTGCGCCGTCCGGTTCGTGGTCGCCACTCGAGGACCTTCCGTCCCCAATGATCATCAGGCCCTCAAGTCTCGTATTTCAATGGTGTCACAATGGTATCACAATGGCTCATTATAACTTCAAAAAATTAAGAGGGTACTGTACTCCTAATTTAGGTATTTGCCTTAGGTATTGCTATCCCTATTTCCGAGCGCCGCGCTGAAAGGGACAAATATAGCTGAAGCAGATTTTACCTACAAATTCTTTGAAAAAAAAACGTTTCGTACTTCCTTTTTTTTCTTCGCGAAAGTTAAACCGATTTTGATTGTTTTACGCTATATTATAGATGAAGAGTATATTTATGCTTGTATCACTTTCTTGTTTGGTAAAACCTTACCAAATATGTGTGACAGACGCTGCAACTTTACCTAAAGAAAACCGAAAAAAACGGGATTTTCGGATGGTCATATTTCTTTTAGTTATTATGTATTGTAAAAAAAAAGTGACAGAAGCATAGATATACTCTTCAGCTTTAATATAGCGTAGAATTAATTAAAATCGGTTTAACTTTCGCGAAGAAAAAAAAGGAAGTACGAACCCATATTTTTGTATGGAGAATAATATCGTGCCCTCTTACTACCAAAATTGATAAAATTCGCCACTAAACAATTAGTTATTTAGTGTTATTGCAAAAAAATGCAATAACTGATTGCATAGTGGCGAATTTTATCAATTTTGGTAGTCTATTGTAAAATTTTTGAGGTTATAATGTGACATTGTGATGCCATTGAGACACCATTGTGATACCAGATTCGGGGCCCAGATCGTTGAGCGATGTGTTCTGCCCATTGCCACTTCAGCGTGCTAACTCTACGGGCTATGTCGTATACATCGGTCGTACACTCCACTTGTTTTCATTAATCTGTGTGAATTTAGGCGCCTCAAGAGTGTATAAAGTCACCATTAAGTAAAACAGAACCAACAACTGTGAACAGTAATGAAAGGATGAAAGTATCTAGTAATCCAGCCGAAATATAACTTTACTCGAAGTTATCTCACCAAAGAAGTTTCTTGTTTTATTCGATCCTTGAAACGTGATGAGGTTGTTAATAATTTAATAAGGCTTTCAATACTTTTTAACTATACCATAGACTATATTCTTAATTATTTAAGTTACTTCTTATTTTAGTAAATTTAATGAATAAGAAGAAGATAATAATATAGTGACACCAATTTTGATGTGTCAAAAACTTAATAGAATTGTAACAAATAAGCTATGGCGTATTTTGATTCAATGACTTAAATCCCAATGGAACACAATGAACGTTGCGCCAACTCCAAATAACAGAATAAGGAGAACGATGATAAAGAGAAAGAAGAGGTGAATAGGCTTATGAAATAGTTGTTGCGCTTAATCATCTAAGGTTACATTACCACATGCCATTAGGTTTAATGTAGTCAAGCTCTGACATGTATGGGCATTGTTCATATTTTTTTAAAACTCTTAATTCGAAAACCATTTCGAGGAATAGAGTTTCTGATCATGATCCATTAGTTTTTTTCGGAAAATTTGCTATATTAAGAGGATACCAAAATAGCTTCATGCATTTTTCTACGTACGAAGTTTTCATTGTTTCTTTAGATTGAATGGTTAGAGCTCTAATTTTTAAGTATATGTTTTTTCAATATATGATCTAGGATCGCATAAACTCAGAAACACGATTGAAAAAAGTTTTCTCGATAGAAAATCTTAGCGAAACAACCTCTCCAATTTTTTATTTTTTTCATTTGTCGGTCCATTATCGCGTATTAACTAATGAAATAACTTTAAAAACATAAGTAACTATTATATATAGAAACACGTAAATCAGAATTAAAATATATTTAGTAGATTTTGAGTAAATAGGAAAAGTATCCCTAATTCTTCATTTTCTGTGCCTACTGGCTGTGTTAATATGTACGTGTCGGCGATGATATACGATAATATTGATGTAGGCCCTTAACGATTATTTCCCAAAAAAGCAAATGATCTCTATTTGCCCTTGAAATGACGGACTTAAAATATTAAGGCGTTTTTAGGGATATACTACTCTGAAGTGGAGTTGAAATTGGTCTATTATATCAACTTGTCAACTTTGAAAAGATAAAGTGCAATCTGTATTAAGTCTATCAAGTAAAGTCTATACACAGATTGCGTAAAACGATGACGTCACAACATTTAAAGTAATTTTCAAGCTTCAAGATTTTTTTAAAAATTCTGTGTAGTGAATATTTCAATAATATTGAAATTAGTTGCTTAAAATAGTCTATATTTTCTGAAAAGAATATATAAACAGTAGGTAAAAAATTATGAACAAACCCAATTGAGCAAAAAGAGATGTATTTTTATTGGAAATGAAACCTATATACTCGTAGATGGATTAATCTCCTTTCCAAGCCCATGCTTTCAACCTGTGATTTGATTACGTGTTTTGACTATTTTTAGAGCTCTGTACCAAAGTGTAAAACTATACTTTATTGCTGAAACACCGCTGTCCGTCCTTTCGTCTGTCCGTCTGTCTCATAAACGGTATTAGCTTTGTTTTCACGGATGATGTATTTCTGTAGCCGATTTAATTTTATACTACGTAACGTTAAAATATTTCATGTTTTAAAAGCTTATTCCTGTTTTAGACTTAAACAAAATAAGATAAAATGTACAAAGAGAAGGGTTGAGCTGAAAGAAATAAGATAAATAATCCAATTATAATCTCATTAGATCCCTCCCCTTATTAAATAATCTGGACAGGCGTTTTATCTCGTACTGTTCAAACGTACCTAGTGTATCTAAATATTGTTTTCTTAGCGTTTAATTTTGATAAATATGTTAATTATATAATTTATTTAAGTACAAATACATATATTGAATACTATAAAGACGCCTCAGATTTGATTACTGCGATTAAACATAATGCTTGTATTTTCTTAATATTACCACAAGAGCCGCGGAATAGATTGATACTTATCTACAGATAGACAACACCCTTCATTGTACTGTAATGTTCTTCCGAAAAGATTAGCGCTATCTAGATTTATGTTATACTAGCTGTTGCCCGCGACTTCGTACACAGAATATTTTCCCCGTTTTTACAACATTGTTACTGATGCTTCGGTCCTATTGGTCGCACCGTGATATTATATGGCCTATAGCCTTCCTTGATAAATGTACTATCCAACACTGAAAGAATTTTTCAAATCGGACTGGCGGTTCCTGAGATTAGCGCGTTCAAACAAACAAACTCTTCAGCTTTATAATATTAGTTTTGATTTTACAGATAGATATTATATTAGTTTATTAGTATTTTGAATTATTGATTCTTGGTTTTCTAAAGATCCGTGACTCCTTTGACATATTTCATTCTTACGTGATAGGTATAATTTTAATATAAGCCAATACAAATACAACAACCATGTACGTAATATCTAATTCTTAATGTCACAACTCATAAATCAAAATAAGACGAGAGCAAAGTTTGTTCCCCTTTTAAAGGCTTAACGAATTTATATTTAATTTACAAGTTTGTTTACTTAACATTTTCAATCGATGTTCATTAAATAAGTTTGGAGGATAACAAATGATGTTAATTTTATATACGGTTGTGAAAAATAAATTATTTTCTTAGTTAATTATGTAATTAATAACAAGAAAACTATATTTAAAAAGTTTTTTTTTATAAATATTTACGGACATTTCACATACAGACAAATAACGTCCTCTGATCCCAAGCTAAGTTTATATGCTTGTGTTATGGGTACAAGAATATGGATATACTACATATACTACTTTTCTTTCGTAAATACATAGGTACTTATAATATTTTATTTAGAAACACCCAAGTTTTAAGAAATTATTGAAACGATCTGATAGATTTAATGCTGTAAACTTCTTGTATCTTCTCAGTCCCACTGTTGAGCAAGGGCCTCCTCCACTTAGGGAGGGTAGGCCAGGCGTGTTGGCATAAAATTTACTTTCAGGTTTTCCATCTCTCTCAAAAGGTGTATGTCATAAGGGTAATGGAGATGAACGCATCCTTGAGAAAACATAGGGTATTGACTCTTGTATTCTTCATCTATCATCCTCCACATATTATTAAGTAAAATAAACATTTTATAAAATAGAATTTAAATGCACTGTCATAAAGCAATCTCTTTGTTTTCACTTGATGTACGTTTTGTACTTATTTTCAGCATTATTCTGAACAACAGACATGTGTACGGTACACTGCATATAAATATGTAAATCAGTCCATTGCAGCCTGTCAGATGCACACACACGATATATTGCTATGAAATGTGTTCGAGATACGTTCTGGGAGTTTCAAGGCAGCTACATTTTGTTGCCTCACAACATGACAGTGAAATATACACAGACATTTTGTTTCTCTTTACAAAATTCGTTAGCAATTGTGGTTGTAAAATATTTTAGGTTTAAGAATAAAACAAAACAAACGTACAATCAATAAAATGAATTATATCATATGAATTGATCATAATATCTTCACAATAATTTATTCGTTTATATATCTATCATAAAATACATGAGAATTATTCCGGTACACTTCTTCTTAACTTATAGGCTACAACACCTAAAGATTGAGAACTTAAATTCGTTACTTTCCATCCTCCTTCAGGGTACACTCTGCTACTGAAAACCACTTCACCTTCACCGCAAAATAGTTCCATCGAACTGGAATCAAGGAAGATTCTCCAAGACTCTGAACCGATCGGGAGCCACTCCACTTGTCTAATATCTCCTAATCTATCAACTATTACTTTACGTAACTCTGAATCCCAACGTATTACAATTTGTTCACCACCATCACTACCTTTAATTTCTAATTCAATGTTTTGTTGTAAATCACCCTCGACAATCATCTCTCCCGTCTTGTCGAATAAAATACTATCATTTTCTTCAAGTTTTCCATCAAAAACAGTTCCATATCGTAGATCTTTCATCGATTCCACTGGGGTCATAAGAAGACGATTACCTTTTAATTTCAGATCTCTGAAAATTGTCATTGCTCCACACCACCCATCAGCAGCCTCAGGGAAAGCAGTCTCCCACATTCCAAACCAAGCACTCAGAATCCTTCGTCCGTCATTTTCAATAGTCTGAGTTGCATAAATATCGTGGCCGTAATCGAGCTCTTGAAAACCGATATCAGGCACAAATTCAAAAGTTTCGTAGTCAAATTTTCCAATTATGTAACCTGTTTGATACAGATTATGATATCTCTCACCAACAGGTTCGACACCTTGAGGGGACATCAAAAGTATGTGCCTTCCATTTAACTCAAAAAAGTCTGGACATTCCCACATATAACCTAAATCACCAGTAGATTCTCCAAGTACAGATAAAAACTCCCACTCAATCAAATTGGACGATCTGTACAACACCACGCGGCCTCTCTCATCGGGTGTCTTCGTACCAATTACTACATACCAGTGATCTCCATGTTGCCACATTTTTGGGTCACGGAAATCGGGTGATCCATTTTGATCATCAAGCAGAACTGGATTACCTACATATTTCTCGAAATTTACTCCGTCATTACTGAATGCCAAATATTGAGACTGGTTGTAGTGGTCATCGTCGATCACTATGTGAGCAGTGTACATCAAGACCAAATCATCTCCACTTACAACAGCACTGCCAGAAAAGCACATCTCCTGCTCGGGCAGTAAAGCTGTCGGTAATTGTGTCCAGTCGACCAGATTGGAACTCTTCGCGTGCCCCCAGTGCATTGGACCCCAAACACTATCATAAGGGTAAAACTGGTAGAATATGTGATATTCTCCTTTGTAGAACGAGAACCCATTTGGATCGTTCATCCATCCTACAGGAGGAGCTACATGGTACTGTAATCTGTACCTTGGATTAATTTCGGTTTTCTTTTCTGCTATATAATTTTCTACTTCTTCTAATGCATTGCTCTGTTTGAGCGTTTTGAGATGGACAATCGCAAATAAACACACAAACAATATTACTTTTAACTGAAACATGATTGATTGATACATCTTCGTATGCCACTCAGTATTTATAGTGAAAAAAATGATAAGATATATCAAGTACTTTGTTTATCATACGTTTAGAATGACAAGGCATTGGAAGAATACCACCTAGTGTACAAAAATACCTCCTAGGAGAGTAGCTAGGAGTCTATCTCTAGATCTAAAAATAATAAAAATAATAATTGATGAGAATAGATATTCATGGACATTTCACACAACGACAACACAACAAGATGTATAAACCATTTACAAAAAGTATTTCCCTTCCATTGATAGGTAGTTTGGAGGAACATCATGAAGAGATCGGTATACAGCGACTCTCCTAGGAGTCCGATATTATCTCTCCTGTGGTCTAGGATAGGGTATCCACAAAAAAATTCCTTGCTGTAAAAAGATGTAAAGACAAGCTACGCAAACCAATAAATTCCAAAAATATAAACAAATCGAGACAATTTAGTAAATCAAATTAAATATTTTCCCTTTCCGACTATGGAATAAGATCTTCCATCATCATCATCTTAAGTCCTTTATTGGATGCTGTAAGAATCGTCTTAGGGAAAATCCATACAATCATACATCTGCGAGATATGGAAAATAACCCTAACGATAAAATGACGAGTAGGTATACCAAATACTTTCTCATTTAAGGAATTATCCTATTGGAAGAAGTTCCAGCGAACTGAAAATAATAAGGGCATCTTACATTTTAGTTTTTTCCATAAATATTATGGCCACAAGTTCTACAAAACAAACAAAAATACTAAAACGGAAATACGTAATCAGCAGACGCGTTTCAATAACCACGCTGGAAGGAAACATGATTTACTACTGTATCTAATGCTATCTGACTTTCAGAGAATTTATCTTATCATATTGCATCAGGACAGATCTTTATATAATATCTTAGTAACAGTTATAACACTTGAAAAAAAAATTAATGTCCACAATTTTATTTTCTTTGAATTTATTTTAAAATCTTAAAAATTTGTGTTAACATCAACCTGGATATCTGTTTGATTCTGAAAGATAGATATGGAAGAAAATGTTTAAGTCACGAGCCGACGATATTGTAACTGATTTCAGGAGAATTTGGAATCGTTTCCCAGTCACGACAACTGTTATCTTACGTCTATATAGGTGTTGTATGTTTATTATTTTTTTAACGCAAATGTTTATTGACTTATTAGTATTGACATTTGTTGGGCGAAACTCGACTAGGGCACGACCAATACCCGGAGCCGACTTGCCTGACGTAATGATACGGGCCTTTACAGGTACAAGTACCTCGCTGGTTGACCCGTATCCCACGCACCCCTAAATGCGTAAAAGGCGAAAACTTCCACTTCAAATAAAACACCGGTTCTTTTCTGAGATGTTGTAGTCTTCTAGTCTTCAGATTTCGATTTCCTTCCTATTGTAGAGCTCGGTGATTATGCTTCGGACTGCGAATGTTGCTACGATAAATGGCCTCGCTTAGGTGGCTCGGCCTTTTACCGTAGCGACGACCATGCAAAATAGAGCCCTTTCGTTCCTAATTTTTACTTAATCGAAATCTTTAGACCCCTCCTTTCATATTTATTTTTTAAGATATTTTTACATATGGTACCTTATTTAATAGGTCTTATCCTATTACATCATATATCTCAATAATATTAATCATAAAGTTAGAATATAAAAACTTTCTAGAACTAAAACCTAAAAAATTATCATTTAAATTACAAAAAACAAACTTAAAACTTCCATAACTTTAACAATATTGGTCCGATTTCTATAATTTAAACATTATTCTTATTTCTAGGCCTTACTCAATACTATAAAACACAAAATGTAACTACACATTCAATAATAAAGAATCATAATTTCAAGTTACGTAATTATGATAGTACAAAATATTCTTATTCGATTACTACTGAGCGACATCGATTTGTATAAACTAAACATATTAATAAACACTATTAATTCTTATTAAACCCTATACATAACATAAAACATATAACCTTACATAGTAACAGTGGCAGGTAGGTACTTTTGTCGCACATGGGTAATTGCGTCGCCGACATTCTCCCCCTCGTGCTCTGCACCATCCTCCTGGCTCGGCGATGCTCCCAGCACCAATAGCACCACTCTCGAACTGGATCTGCTCCCTTTTTTCTTTTTCTTTTTTGCATTGACCCGTTCCTTAGCTCTGCAGAGTTGTATGAACTGCAGAACCCTCGCTGTAGCTCGTAGAAGTCTTTTCCATGACGAAAATCTCTTCGGATCTAGTAAAGGATGAGTGATGCTTGCTGCCGTGGCGACGTCCACTGCCTTCTCTTCGCCAGTGTGTTCCTTTTTGAAAGTTCTTTTCCAGGTGGGATCTTCTTCCTCTGAGTGTGGCGTGGTTCCTAGGAGTGCTGCCTGTAGCTCGAGTCTCGGTATCGATATCGGTTTTAATGGAGCGACTCTTACTTTCGCTGCTATCAAGGTGGCACGATAAGTTCCATCTGGTTCTTCTGACCTCCAATGTACGGCTGCTCCATATGCCGTCTCGCTGGCGTCCGTGAATGTGTGCAACTCCCCCTCGGTGCGATGTGGCGCCATGCATCTTGGAATCTGTAGGTCTTGCAATAGTTTTATCTTCTCTAGGTAGTTCATCCATGCCTCGTACTCCTTGTCTTCTATTTCTTCATCCCAACCAACGCCGCTTCTCCATACGCTCTGAAGCAGCTTCTTGCCTTGGACGAGAACTGGTGATGCTAGCCCTAATGGGTCGAAAGTTGACATCACGGCGCTGGTGACTTCTCGCTTCGTCGGCACCTTTAGCCCTTGGGTTATTTCTTCTGGTGTGTTCCGAAGGTTTGCTCTGAAGCCGATGGAGTCCCTTACTGTAGACCAGCGCAGTCCTAGTGTCTTCGCTTCTTTTTCGCCAAGGTCCACTTCTGTTTTCTCAATTGCCTCGGTCTTTACATCTTGCAGCAGCTCAGGTTGATTTGATGCCCATCCCCTGAGTTCGAAGCCCGCCTTCTTGTGTATGGAGTCTACCTGTTTTGTTACTTTTCTGAAGTCTTCTTCTGATTGGAAGCTGTGCAGGTAGTCGTCCATGTAATGGTTTCGCTCGACTGCTCTGGCCGCTTCAGGAAACTGCTCCTTGTAGTCCGCTGCGTTCCGGTTCTTAACGTAGATCGCTGTGCTTGGAGATGATGATGCGCCGAAGATGACTGATGACATCCTGTATACCTTTGGCGGCACGTTGCGATGATCTCCTCGCCACAGGAACCTTTGGCTGTTTCTGTCTTCTTCTCGTATGCGAATCTGCAGGAACATTTCCTTTATGTCGGCCGCTACTGCTAATGGTCCCTGACGGAATCGCAATAGTACCCCGAAGAGTGACTGCAGTAGATCAGGTCCCGGCAGCAGAGCATCATTGAGACTTCTTCCGTTTGACTTGGCTGCAGCGTCGAAGACAATCCTTATTTTCTTCTTCAACGGATGTACCACTGAGAAGTGAGGGAGGTACCAGGTTTTCTTATAATCTTCTTCATTACCAGGCGCTTCTTCTGCGTAGTTACTGTCGATTAAGTGCTGGATCTGCTTGTTGTATTCTGCTTTCAGCTGAGGATCTTTATCTATCTTCTTTTCGATGTTAATTAAACGATTCTTAGCAGACGTGTAGCTCTCTGGCATCTGTTCGTTTTCATTCTTCCACAGCAGTCCAGTTTCAAATCGACCATCTTCCAATCTTTTGCTAGTCTTCTCTAGAATGGCAAGTGCTCTTCCTTCTGAATCCGTAGTAGGTCTTCTTGGTTGCACGCCGAGCGCTTCGATCGCAAAGTGATCCTTGATGGCCTGATGCATCTCTTCTTCTGGCGTACTGATTTGAAAACACGTATTTACGAAGTGCACTGGTTTGGCCACTCTAGTGTCTGACCCGTGGAGTGTCCACCCAAGCTCTGTTCGCGAAGCTACTGGTTCTCCTGGTTTTCCTTTCTTTATTTCTTGAGTCACGATCAGCTCCCAGTTGTCTTGACCGATGAGCAGCTGTGGCGACTCCCCTTCGTAATACAGAGAGTCGGCGATCTTCCTCAAGTGTTGGCAAGCTTGCATTCTCTTCTTATCTACGAACTGCGGTGTCATCTTCAGTTCGTCGATGGTCCGGACTCTCCTGAGGATTTTCTTGGTTCCTTCATGTGACCCCTTCACAGTAAGGTCCAATGTCTGAGAATCCTTCTTCCTTATTATCCTGCCGCCGACCGTCTCGATGACAAGTTCTTCCTTGCATCCTTGAGCGCCGATCTCTTCTGCCACCTTCTGATCCAAGAGTGACACGGTTGATCCTTCATCTAAAAGTGCCAATATCTTCTTAGATCCTTGCGTCCCGTAGACTTCCACTAGAATTATCTTTAGGTACGCCCTTGCATGATTAACTGGGTTAGTGGATGCCGTAACACTCATAATTTCTTGTGGTTTTTCCTTATCCTTTTCTTCCGATATCCTTTCTTCTGGTACCACGTGCAGCATATGATGATGCCATCTTTTGCATTCCTTACACGGCGGTCTTCTGCAGGACTCCTTCCGGTGAGTCCCCTGGAGACACTTGAAACAGACGCGGCTCTTCTTGACTGCTGCCCACCGCTCCTGGACTGACGCCTTCTTGAACTTCTGACAATCTAGCAAGAAATGCTCGCGTTCACACATAGGGCAAGTCTTCACATATCTTCTTGCATCCTTTTCTTTGAAGTCCCTTTCGTTTATAATATGCGTCGCCTGTCGTGGAGTTCGCTTGAACACGCTTCTGTCTTCCAATGTCGCGAAGGCCCCACATTTGTCCGCTTCGCTGTTCAGGAACTTGCTTATCTTTCCCAAGTCGGAAAAATCGCAGTCGCCTGACGCTGCCGTGAAGTCGTACCATCGGAACTTGAGAACCGTCGGCATCTTCTCAATTATCTGCTTCATTATCTCGGGTGAATGCAGATACTGTGGTTTCTTCAACCCCTTTATGGCTGCTACGCTGTTGTTGATCTGGCTTGCGAAGACGCAGATGTCCCTTGGGTTTTCTGAAATCTTCTGTAGAGTCTTGATCTTCTCCAATTCTGCCAGCACCAGCGCATCAGGTCTTCCATACCTTCTCTTGAGGGCTTCCATTACTTCCTTCGGAGAGGCTTCGGAGTACAGCAGACTCTTGATAGCTTCTCTCGCGTTGCCCTTTACTGCTCTTCTTAAACGCGCCATATTCTGCACGTCACTGAACATCGGTGCCGTATCTTCGTAGACCACCTTGAAGGCCAGCCACTCGCCGCTGTTGCCGTCGAAGTAGGGTAGCTCGTGGATGTAGCTTGGCTGCGCTACTTGTCCTCCCATCGCAGAAAAGGCTTCCTTCAATGCCGTTGCCAATGTCTGAATCTCGACCGTAGCTCCCTTTGATGTGGAGTTGTTTTCAGGTTTGACCTTCTGCTGCTCTTCTGGAGGGGGTAGACCTCGCTGCTCTGGTTGCTCCCTGGTGCTGCCTTTCCGTAGTGATGTCTCGATCCAGTTCTGCACCTGTGCTGTTCGATCTTCCAGGTCTTCATCTACGGAGTCGTCGTTTTCATACTGCGTCATCTCCAACCGGACGCGTGCCAGCTTGGACGCTGCCTCCGCTTGCTTCAGCTCCAGGCGTGCCAATTCTTCTCTGGCTTCCAGCTCGCGTCGCCTGGCGGACGAACTCGTTGTCTTCGTGGACCTGGCTTGACGACTGACCCCCGTCGGCTTGCTAGTCGCAGCGGAGCCGCGGACGCGCCTTGCCGGTGCCTGTTCTGGGGTCTTCTCCGTCGTCTTCTTCTCTGCGGAGTCTTCTTTCTTCTTTGATGCCGCCGTCGTCGCAGTCGTGACTGTTGAGGTTGTTTCAGCCGTCAATGTACCTGAAGAACTGCTGTCCCACACCATTGCTGATAACCCTGACTCTGACGCAGACGTGACCCCTTCTGACCCTAACGGTTCCTCAGCCCCGTCCGTGACCAAGGGACGGGACGATGGACGTGAGGGGGCATCCTTCTGTGACCTGGTAACTGGCATCTTGCAAACTTCTGGACTTCTTCTGGTTTCTTAGGGATCCGGTTCTCGAAGGACCAAATGTTGGGCGAAACTCGACTAGGGCACGACCAATACCCGGAGCCGACTTGCCTGACGTAATGATACGGGCCTTTACAGGTACAAGTACCTCGCTGGTTGACCCGTATCCCACGCACCCCTAATGCGTAAAAGGCGAAAACTTCCACTTCAAATAAAACACCGGTTCTTTTCTGAGATGTTGTAGTCTTCAGATTTCGATTTCCTTCCTATTGTAGAGCTCGGTGATTATGCTTCGGACTGCGAATGTTGCTACGATAAATGGCCTCGCTTAGGTGGCTCGGCCTTTTACCGTAGCGACGACCATGCAAAATAGAGCCCTTTCGTTCCTAATTTTTACTTAATCGAAATCTTTAGACCCCTCCTTTCATATTTATTTTTTAAGATATTTTTACATATGGTACCTTATTTAATAGGTCTTATCCTATTACATCATATATCTCAATAATATTAATCATAAAGTTAGAATATAAAAACTTTCTAGAACTAAAACCTAAAAAATTATCATTTAAATTACAAAAAACAAACTTAAAACTTCCATAACTTTAACAATATTGGTCCGATTTCTATAATTTAAACATTATTCTTATTTCTAGGCCTTACTCAATACTATAAAACACAAAATGTAACTACACATTCAATAATAAAGAATCATAATTTCAAGTTACGTAATTATGATAGTACAAAATATTCTTATTCGATTACTACTGAGCGACATCGATTTGTATAAACTAAACATATTAATAAACACTATTAATTCTTATTAAACCCTATACATAACATAAAACATATAACCTTACATAGTAACAGTGGCAGGTAGGTACTTTTGTCGCACATGGGTAATTGCGTCGCCGACAACATTGACTGTGACACGCCTGGTCAGCGTGACACAGTAGACCATAATCCCTGCCAAAGTGGAGGAGGCCCTTACCCGACTGAGGATGTTAATTGCTTGGAGAGAGAGAGAATACTGACATTTAAGCTTAGTTTGGGATCAGATATGTGAAGTCTTCTACAATTATTTACTATCTAAGTATGTCACATTAATGTTTGAGATGTTCAAATGTCTCTATTATCAATACCTAGTACTGTAATACCTAGTAGGTATATCGGATATAATAGTAAACAGCAGATAAGTTTGACGTCATTGGGTTTTTTTACAATAATATAGTGACCTAAAGGCCCAAAACAATATAAGAATGACCTTAGAGTGTGTTTACATAAGAGTTACGCCTTAAACGGCCGGGAAGTGCCGCTTTTTAGAGAGCAGAAAATTTCAGTTTCTGTATATAAGTATATATCACCATTCTTGTGCGACTCCCACTCGTACTTGACCGGTTTTTTTTTAATAAATTAGGTACTCACAACGTCCTCTGTTCCACAACCGATAAAAGATATAAAACCTGGTGTAGTACATCTGTATTGAAACAGGTATCACATAATGGTACCGTGCGGAAATCAAACCGGCAACCCCGAGAATAGCAGTTTGTTACACTAACCACTGTACCACGAGATCCTTCAAAATAACTCAAACAACGCAATAGGTAGGTACGTTTCAGAACAAGTGATATTAATTTACAAATCTATACGAACACATCGCTCCATTAGTGAGATTGTAATAGACAACGCTTTGAAGCAGCTATTATTATTTTCATTAGCTTGAAGAGCTTAGAATTTACAAAACTTTTACCCGTTTTTGCGACATTTTTCACTACTGCTTCGCTCCTATTAGTCGCAGCGTGATTTTATATAGCCTAAAGCCTTCCCCTATAAATGGACTATCCAACACAAAAAGAATTTTTCAAATCGGACCAGTAGTTCCTGACTTTAGCGCGTTTAAACAAACAAACTCTTCCGCTTTATCTAATATATAAAATTCACGTGTCACAGTGTTAGTTACCGTACTCCTCCGAAACGGCTCAAATTTTGCATACGTATTCAGTAGGTCTGAGAATCGGCCAACATCTATTTTTCAAACCTTTTTTTTATTTAGTATGGCAAAACAAGGTTTGCCGGGACAGCTAGTAATATTATATAAAAACTAGCTGTCCTGGCAAACGTTGTTTTGCCATACTAAAAAAAAAGGTTTGAAAAATAGATGTTGGCCGATTCTCAGACCTACTGAATATGCATGTAAAATTTCATAAAAATCGGTCAAGCCGTTTCGGAGGAGTACGGTAACTAACACTGTGACACGTGAATTTTATATATCAGAATATAAAATAAATAAATAAATACTCAAAGACATTTCACACAACGTCCTCTGGTCCCAAGCTAAGCTTATCATGCTTGTGTTATAGGTACCAGAATACGGATAGAATACATATACTACTTTTCTTTTGTAAATACATACTTATAATACATAGAAACACCCAGACGCAGTACAAACATTGGCATGACAATTAGAAAAAGCACACAAATGATTGTCCCGAGCGGGAATCGAACCCGCGACCTCTTGATCGGCTGTGCGTTACATAAACCACTCAACCACGAGGCTCGTCGTATATTAAGTATAGATAAGACGTTACTCCACCATTAAAATTTACTTTTCAAATCCACTTCAAGCTGTACCTAAATTTATCTTTTTAACTAATCCTAAAACCAAAAGAACCTCTTTTACTTGGTGATTATTATTCTACTAACATTTTTAGATGTAAAATATAATTTGCGTTTTAATTTACCAAGTATAAATTAGAAAATTAGAGGTCTACCATCGGTTCTCACGATTCGATTTCGTTGCTATTAAATTACAAGTTTCTCGTGAAACAGTATTAGTTACCAAATTTACATTACATTTAGTTTAAATTTAAACGGCTCTACAATTTAATGTTCTCTATAATAATATCACCTTTTTATACCACTTAAGTCACAAGAGAGATGCGTCCAGCAAATAGGCAACTCAAACTGCGGAACACAGTTAGTAAATTATAAATAACTAGCTTCTGCCCGCGGCTTTGCACGCATTAGTGGCAGAATCATATTTGAAATCAAACCTTAAATAAAAACTGAAATATGAACTGAAATTCATAGATACTAAAATCGATACTGAAATCCAGAGCATATTTACATCAATCAACAATCGATACAAAATACTATGTAAATCTATTAAAAATCAGTCAAAATCATACGATACCAAAATACAAACCAAAACAAATACTAAGTTCAATTGTTATTAACATTGTAAGAAAATATTAATTCAATATTGCAAAAATAAAAAGAAATCTACATAATATAGAATAAAAATACTTAACTATTCTAACGTCTTTAATTTGGAGAGCATCTCAAATAAAAAAAAATTGGAACTAAGTAGGTACCATGCAAGGAGTTTCTATTCTGCGCTACCGCGTAAATTACATGTGTCAGTCTGGCATTAAAACCTTCTTGGCCAAATTAAGAAAAAAAAATTACACGTCGACGTATTCTATGAGTTGCTTTATCAACTGTAAAATAACAATATGACGGAACTATTATCTTATACCACACTCAGCACCGATACGTACGTCGGGATTTGAACAGCGTAACGACCATACGCCGACGCCTACGCCGACACCTATAAAAACCAACTCAGCGTCGATATGTCGGGATTTAAGCAGCGTAACGACTATCTGCCGACGCCGACGCCTATAAAAACCAACTCAGCGTTGATACGTCGAGATTTAAGCAGCGTAACGACCAAAGGCCGACGCCTATAAAAATCAACTCAGCACCGATACATCGGGATTTGAGCAGCTGAACGACCATACGCCGACGCCGACGCCGATGCCGACGCCCACGACGACGCCTATGAACACCCACTCAGCACCGATACGTACGTCGGGATTTAAGCAGCGTAACGATCAAACGCCGACGCCTATAAAAATCAACTCAGCACCGATACATCGGGATTTGAGCAGAGTAACGACCATACGCTGACGACGACGCCGACGCGTATAAAGATCAACTCAACACAGATACGTCGGGGATTGAGCAGCGTAACGACCTGTAAGCTATATTATTGGAAAGTTTCATGAAAATCCATCCAGCAGTCTTTACATGAAAGAGCCACAAAAACCCTTCATTCATACATTCAATATTAACCAAACATCAAAACATTGGAGTATGGTTATAAGACCGAGGAAACGTTCGCGTTGCTCAGCCAACAGTTTAAGTATTTTATTTTGCCGCGCGTAATTCTTTTTTCGTCATATCTCCTTCATTTAAATTGTATGCTGTAAAAATCAGTTATAACCTATATTAAATGCGTAAGCTAACTAAGGTATTTAATTTGATAAAGAATGTTACCAAATACACATAAATAGCTTTTGAAAACACCCTATTGAATTAGATAATTTTTTTGACGTTCTTATGCGTACAGCAGGTTTTCCTTAAAAGATAGACATATGGCCTCGCGGACTTTTTTAAAGATCTATAGGTAACAAACAATTTCTCCATACATTACTTTGTTGTAACTCACATGAATAAGGCAGCGTTTTCATTTAAAGTTCGCGCGCGTGACTTTTTTCCCCGTTTCTTGCAACATTTTACACCGATGCTTCGCTGCTATTCGTTGCAGCGTGATGTTATATAGCCTATAGTCTTCCTCGATAAACGTACTATCCAACACTGAAAGAATTTTTCAAATCGCACCAGCGGATCCTGAGATTACTGCGTTTAAACAAACAAACAAACAAACAAACTCTTTCGCTTTATAATATTAGTATAGATTTCACAAACATTTGCATTTATTATCTGGTACAGAGTTTTTAGCGAAATATTACATAGCCTATTTTACTTCCAGGACTATAAATTATCTCTATACCAATTTTCGTGCAATTCCTTTCGGTAGATTTCACGTGAAAGGTTCACAAACAAACAAACTCACTTTAAATAATAAACTTGACAATTCATCTCATCTCAACTTTCCAAAAATGAGCAGGAATCCTCGTGTTATCTGCTTAAATTTTATTCTGAGCTAATCACAGCACCCATCGGCAAAATGAGATAGTAAGTAATATAGCCTATAGGTAGTGTACACCGCAGAACAAAACGAATACGGTACTCGACAGACGCATATAATATTTACACACTTTCTATTAATATGCCATTCTATAGAACTCCGGAAAGTATTCACTTATAAAACCATAGTAGAGCCCATAATTCCAAACCCTTTCAACTTTCCTTTGCAACCATAAAAGGGCTAATTTGTAAAACTCGGCTGTCAAGTGTAATTTCTATTTAAACGGTTTCCATTAGGCGGTTTTTGTTAATGCTTCTGAAAAAATTACAGATGAAATAAAGTTTAAAAATTTTTAACTTAGTACTTAGTCTTACTTTTACACTCAACATTAATATTTTCTTTAATAAAAATAATAATTTATAGATTTTGCATTTGACATGCTATGCCTTACTTAACAAATCAAATTATGGTGGAAAAAATTGACTGCCGCAAGCGGGACTTGAACCCACGACCTCGGAATACCGTTCCGAAGCTCTTTCCAACTGAGCTTATTGCGGTCGTGCTAGCAACATTCAATTTAACCACCACATTTGTCACTCGACTGAGTTTATATATTTTTACGTACAACGCCATCTATCAAGATTGCTTTACAACATCTCGACCAACCACCTAGCATTCTTTACAGAATACAATTGGGTTAAAAATAATGACGCGACGTTCATTACTAAAGTAATTTATTGATTTTGCATTTGATATGCTATGCCTTACTTAAGGGCCTACATCAATATTATCGTATATCATCGCCGACACGTACATATTAACACAGCCAGTAGGCACAGAAAATGAAGAATTAGGGATACCTTTCCTATTTACTCAAAATCTACTAAATATATTTTAATTCTGATTTACGTGTTTCTATATATAATAGTTACTTATGTTTTTAAAGTTATTTCATTAGTTAATACGCGATAATAGACCGACAAATGAAAAAAATAAAAAATTAGAGAGGTTGTTTCGTCAAGATTTTCTATCGAGAAAACTTTTTTCAATCGCGTTTCTGAGTTTATGCGATCCTAGATCATATATTGAAAAAACATATACTTAAAAATTAGAGCTCTAGCCATTCAATCTAAAGAAACAATGAAAACTTCATACGTAGAAAAATGCACGAAGCTATTTTGGTATCCTCTTAACAAATCAAATTATGGTGGAAAAAATTGACTGCCGCAAGCGGGACTTGAACCCACGACCTCGGAATACCGTTCTGAAGCTCTTTCCAACTGAGCTTATTGCGGTCGTGCTAGCGGTATTCCGAGGTCGTGGGATTTCTTCCCATGGTGCTGTAAAAGCTAACTAAGGATATACAGTATCCTATTTTTTTATTATTAGCAGGATCATATTTTTTTCCATTCACTTATTTAGGATAGTTGATTACATTGAGAAAATCGGCGTGAAAAACTCATAGGAACTAAAAAGAAACAAAACTTTATTTGTTACGGATTTAGATGCGTATATTTTGGTTTTAAGCCTAGCCCGACATCAGCAAATAATTTTGCCTCAGTTTGTTAATCTCATAATTCTCTAATCAAATATTTCTATTATAGTAAGGACAAAAGATACTAGTTATGAAGTAAAATTTTACGGAAAAATATAAGGAACTCTTGCTTCTAGAATATAGACGTAAATAATGTGAACCACACAAGTTTAATAACACAACGATTGTATTTAAATAAACGTTTATTTATTATGTTTAGCTATTTATACCTAGAGGCTACATACATCTGACCCTGTGGTAGTATGTGGTCAAGGATTGTGTCTAACAACACAACGCTGTAAACAAATAATCTAAATTTATCACAGACTTATCAATACATAACTTAGATACATATAATATAATTACGCGAACACTTGCACTGCACCCATGGGTGGACGCTATGAGCATTTTATCTGCCATTAAACATTAGTGGTCTTATTCATAATGACTTATAGGAGGTTTAAAAGTTCGCTAAAATAGGCTCGACAAAATTTTCAAAACTTGTTATTCATAATAGTCTTTTTATGCTAAAACGTTTATTATCTCTCCGATAAAATCTCCGTTTAAACCTCCGATAAATCATTATGAATAAGGCAGTATATCATTTTATGAGAGAGTTAGAGATTAATATATACTTTGATTATGTAGATATAATAGTCTAAAACTCTATATAAATCTAAGTGTCAGTTCTATAATCTAATAGTTCTATAATTCACTACCTACTACTAGACTAATATTATATTTCTATAGCCTGCGTTGACTTGTCTATTTGGTATGGCATTATTGTACTTATTTAACGATTCTAAAACTTCATTATTTAATAAGCTAGGAGCGTCAATAGCCCATAAATAATCCAAATGATTAAACCCATCATCAGGAACTAAATACATTTCAGGTTTTACAGGAAGTTTTGAATAAAGCGCCATAACATCTTTCTCATTCGATAGCAAATCATTTTTAGACCAGAACAGTTTTATAGGAAGAGAGATTTTACGTAAATCGTATTCCGGAGGAGTGATAGATTTATATACTTTCATATTGTAGTTTTCTCCATAATCAAAGTACTGAAATTTGCTATCAGAAACTATTTCTTGAGAAAAATGTATTGCTGTCTTCCAAGAAGTCCCTGTGCCTATATGTGCTAGAAAAACTGGTAAAAGAGCTTTATTAAATTGCTTTTCGTTAAAACCACACAAGTAGAAGATGACATTCTTACATACTAATGTATCCATGTGTTCTGCATAGCAGGCATCGGTAATTTTACCTACAGCAGAATTTTTGGGTATAAATTCATATTGTCCCTGAAGCATGTCAACTGAAGCTAGATTACTGGCAACTGGCACCAAGGACTTTAAAGGCGATTCCATATTTGATAGGTAAACTACAGGAGCCAATGCAAATCCTGCTGTCAGAATTTGATTATACTCAGGTCTCAATGTGAGCATAGCAAACAAAATTGTAGTTCCCATTGAATGTCCAATATAAGTGATTTTAGTATCTTCGCCTTTCATCTTCAGAATATAGTCAATGATCCTGGGGGCATCGTGTAAAGCAATATCATGCCAAGAAAAGTTCCAGTAAGATTTAGAGTCTGTGTTTAACCACAAATGTTCTTTAGAGTATCTGTTACCTCTGATGTTTGCCATCCACACATCATAGCCTGCATCAGCTAGAACATAAGCGAGACCTCTATCAGGTCCATTAATTATCCAATCTGCAGAACTCGCGAACAGGCCATGTTGGAGAAAAACTGTCTTTGATGGTATAGTATCACTATGTTTCGAATGTGGTATCCTATGTATATTTAGCACGTATCCTTCTGATATTATGGTATGAGTTTCACAATCATACCCATGTCTCAATATTATACTTGGCACTGTTACAACGACGTCAGGGTTTTCTAGAAATGAAGTAGAATTATCTTCAGGGACAAAAGACCATGTATCAGCAACTCTCCTTCCACTCTCCTTGATCCCTTCGACGTAACTAGTCCAATCATCAGCAAGCTTTCTCTGTTGCTTCTCAACATAGTCTTCTACAGTATCTTTCACCTTCACTGCATCATTGTAACTGGAAGCGACGAAAGTCTTGACTTTGCCAGTTTGTTCTTCGAAAAAGTTCGTAATTGATGGTACTAGCGACCAGGATTCTGAATAAGTTTGAGTTGTTAAATACGAGAACAATAAAAGAGGTATAAAGATGTCCATGTCGCAAAATTTTGTATGAAACTGTGTGCGGGACTTGCTTGTCTGAGTAATATACTTCGGGTACATGGCTGACCCCGGGGCCGGGTTAACGCGTCATGCGATAATAGAATACTATTGGAAACACAATGAAATGACACGTTTCTTTTAATTTTTTTGCGAACTTCTTATCAATTCCGGCCATTGGAGAGCCACGTGGTTAGAAGCGGCCTTCTGTGAAAGTGCATGAGGTCGTGAGTTCAATTTCTACTCAAGTAGGTACCTCCAATTAATGTGTTTGTACTAAAAGAATATAATTCCAATTTTTATGCTTAATTTTGAACTAAATGACACGGTGTCTTTACTTATTATAAAACAAAGTCATTATTTTTGTATATATGTCCCTATGTGAGCTTATATCTTCAAAACTATTCAATGGATTTTGATGCGGTTTTCTTTAATAAATAGAGTGGTTAAAGAGGATGGCTTTTTTGCATAATTTCTTAGTGTTTGGTTTTCAAATTCCACGCGTCTGAAAATGTCTGAAATTGCAGGTTGTACTTGATATAACAATATTATTTATTTATTTAAATGAAATCCTGTTCAGGAACATTGGAAATTTATTGCGTCGAAAATAAACAAGTTGCTAAGAGATATCTCATTAAATTGAAACAAATAGTTTCAAAACAAGCACGAAAGCTAATTCAAGAAACTTTAGTTGCACAGACATGTGACACAGTGTGAATGGTTCAAAACTACAAGTTTTTAAAAGTCTGTATGTCACATAACACGTGTAGATGCGATAACTATTCTATTCATTGTGTTTATCTAACAAAGTGACACATGGAAAAGTGATATTTATTTTTTTTTTTTATTTATTTATTTATTGAGATAAAAACGAATGAACCACTTACATTTATCTCACAATAACATTAGAATAAAAATTAAATAATATTAGAAGCATGCAAATAAATGTTATACATTTTACAAACATTTATATTAAGATATGAAATAAGTAGTTGGATTTAATTATCCACATCATGCACATCGGCGTTGCGTCTATCCCATTGGTCTATTAAATTTTCACAATATGTTTTGAGCGTTGAAGCTATAATATGCCAATTATCGGCAATAATGTCCAAGTTGCTGTCATTGGCAAGGAGTGCATTAAAGTGTCGACGCGCACGAATTAGCGGTGACATAGAATGTGCTACAGTGCGGCAACACTCGACATGAAACAGATCCGGTAACCTTTCACGTCTATCACGATGAACCCCAGGCTTATCAGGCACGGTGAGAGTACACAGATGGTCGTGCAAGTTCAATGAATCCACCAAACCTCTCAGCACCTTAACAGACGTGATTAACTGTATAAAAATCCTCCTCACCTCAAGAGAATTGCAACCAAGTTGACCAAGCAAAAATTTAGAAGGGTACCTGGACGGGTAATAACCGTAGACTTTCTTATAAAGTGCCCGTAAAAATACTTTTTGGACCTTCTCGAGTAGTCGAGTGTAGGTAACATGGTGTGGATTCCAAACACATGCGCCCACCTCAAGTTTGCTTCTGACTAACGCATTGTACAGAGTTCTCATCACTTGCGGGCTTTGAAAATTCTTAGAATTCCGCAGAACAAAACCCAGACAGCGGAACGCTTCCTCAGCTAAGTTAGATACATGGTCGTGAAAAGTTAATCTCTGGTCAAATATCACCCCTAGGTCCTTGATTACATTAACTCTTTTTAGAGATGATCGTTGCAGCTGGTAATCAAAACAAATTGAGGTGCTCTTACGATGGAAGGAAAGGACATTACATTTGCTAACGTTGAACGTCATCTTGTTGCTAACACTCCAGTCGTATAACTTGTCAATATCATTCTGCAAATCCTCACAATCACTTATTGACTTAATCTCAAGAAACAACTTAAGGTCATCCGCGAACAAAAGACATTTAGCTATAGCCGGTAGCCTTGGGAGATCATTTATCATTATTTGAAAGAGTAGCGGCCCCATAATTGAACCCTGGCTCACGCCAGATCTGGTGTCATATGGTTCCGATATATGCGTACCATATCTCACGTATTGACGTCGATCCCTCAAATAGTCCGCGAAAAATCGTAAAAGACCTGAACTAAAACCGATAGTGGCTAGTTTATTAAGTAGAATGTCATTGTCAATTTTGTCGAATGCCTTCTGGAAATCGAAATATATAACGTCGACCTGGGATCCGCGATCCATTGCGCCAGAGATATATTCAACCAATCCCAACAGATTAGTATTTATAGACCGGCCAGGCCTGAAACCGTGTTGTTCTTCGCATATATCGATATTGAACACTGTGCTCTGGAAAGTTCTTCTCATGTCCTTACCAGTGCTCTGTGCTATTGTCGTAGCCTCATTCATGCCATCTAATACATCATTTTAAAGAAGTCAATTATTCGTAAATAACACGTAGATACACTCCTTGCACTCGCGAGGGTTTTGTATTTGTCAAAATAAAAATCTATATTATTAAAAAAGGGTTGACGTTTCCCTCTACATTCATATTACATACTTGACTTTAAAATTTGTAATTATGAATGTAGAAGGTAAGCACAGGATGAAAGTAATCTCCGAAAGTACACGTTCGAATTCCGATCCTAGAAATTTTTTACTAAGAGGCTAGACTCCGAGGGTCCTAAAGGCTATAACTACGCTATACATTATAATAAGCTTATATGTATTGATCCGAAATACCAGACGCATGAAATTTCGGCAACAGTTAGTAAATAATTTGAAATAAAACGAATGGTACCGATTCTAAATGAACAACTAAACTTAACTACAAAATTAAAATTGATATTGTCAATAGCACAATTAGGCTATGTTAGCTGAACTTTCTTATTATTAAAACTGTGCATTATAGACTAACGATTTAAAATTATATGTGTACAAAGAACTAGCGAGTAATAGATATATTGACAATGTCAATTTTAAGTAAAAACATAGCAAGTCAATTGCAAAATTAATAAAATTACTTTAGAAATGTCAATTTTCATTTTTTAGATTAGTTGTGCACTTAGAATTGGTACCGATATCTTTATTTCATTAGAATGAATATCAGAATGCAGCATTCTGTAGATACGTATTAAATTTGCCCAAGCTGTAGATACGTACTAAATTTGCCCAAGAGTAGGTATGTATGATATATGTATCTTCTTGTGAAGTGCTATCAGTTAGGGATGTACATGTATATTACCGTTTCAGTATCTCAGTTCCTTTCATGGCGTCAATCAATATCTCGAGCCGTCTCGATGCGAATGAATCAATGAGATTCCAATTAATATGTTGAGAGATACTGCATAACGATGCGAAGCGCTCCCTATAATTATACTATGCACTAGATAATGCCTGTGGCTTTCCACGCTTTTATACTTACTTCTTTTGATCATTGATAAAATAATACCCTGTGGTATAACTCATCCTTGCTTTGGTTTTTAACATTTGTATAAATGTTAGTTATCAGTAACATTTAGATAAAATCTATTTAAGTTTTGCTTGATCATATAGTAGACACACCATACATTCTTACATACTTATACAAACTTCACGTTTGTAACATGAATAGTATTATAGCCGCAAGAGCGTTTTGCTATTTCTCCATTAATCTGAGGTGAGACGATAAAAAGTTCTGGGGCGCTAATTGTCAAAATACGAAATAAATACCTACATGCTCTAAACCTTTTTTTACTCTAATTTAATTAAGGGACTTTTTTTTATTGTTAAAGCAATCTGTCAGTCACATAGTGATCTTACTCTAAAACCTTGTAGCTTTTTATTTAATAGCTAAGTCATGATTTACATTTTATTTGTCAATATTTTTCAATCATTCTGAATCCATGGCACGCTTTACTATGATTCAATTGTCGCTTACCATCAGATGGCATGGGGTCAAGTGCCAACATGTATAATTACAAAAAAATCCTTATTAAAACCTTAAAAAAATAAAACTACCCACAAAGGAGATAAAATACGTTTAATTCTTAAAATCTGTCAATATATCATACGCGCGACATTACAACCATTATCCATTATACTAATGTAATGGTCTTAACTTATACAATATATAAACAACAAATAATGTACGCTACATACAGACAAACCAATATTTAAGCATTAAATGCCTTACATACATATTACTTATGAATAAATAAATCTAAAGTCGCCTGGACTTTGCTACCGAAGAACTTATTTTGTTATGGTATTTTATAAGTATAACAATAGAACTTATATCTACTGATATAAAATTGTAAAGTTGTATGTTTGTCACTATGTTATTATGACAACGGCTAGACACATTTTTATGATAATTATACTAAACTAGTTTGCATGCCAGCTTCTTAAATATACTAGGCGAAAACTACGACAGAATTTTTAGAAAAATAAGGGTATAAATTGCAGTGCTCATTTGTATAACTTAAAATCTGTAAGCTCATTGAAAAATTTAATAACATTTTGCAAAAAATTTTATAGTCTATTATTGTAACATGTTTTTATTAGTTTCGTCCATATCTATGTATAAAAAGACTATTTCAATATTATATATAACTTACTGTGATTCTAATAAAATTGGCAGTGTTTATTGAGTTTTAAGGGTCACAATAAAATTGAACTTAACGTCATCTGTCGCTCATTGCACTAACTAAACATGTACAACTGTAATTGTAAGGTCAAAGACCAATTAGAATGTAGTTAAGGATGGATACAAAGGATTTGATATTATTTTTAGATGAAACATATTCCTTATAACAAAAAAAACATCTAAAACCGACCCGTTGGTATCAATTCTAATATTAGTTGTACATAACTAAGCTAAAAATGTGTGTTTATTTATATACTAACGATTTTAATATTAATATGTGTGCAACGAAATAGGCAATCAATCAAATTTCATCATAGTTGTTTATATAGTTAGGTTAAATTTTTGACGCATTAGAATTGACCTCATTATCTCGTTAAACATACTAGTGCATGTGATTGTTATATTCATTGCAAATCTTGTCATTTAAGAACATTTTCTGATAATAATTATCCCTCAATATATTTTAATGGTCCTATTCATAATGACTTTTCGGAGGTTTAAAAGTTCGCTAAAATCGGTTCGCGAAAATTGTCAAGACTTTATTCATAATAGTCTTTTTACGCTAAAACCTTTATTCTTTTTTATAATAACTTATATTTATAATAAGTTATTATAAATAAGACCATAAATATTTCCTACCTTTCCTACCATTTTTCCATCAAATGCCATCCAAATTGCCACTCTAAGTAAGGTACCTTAAGAGGGCACGATATAAAATTATGCTCCATACAAAAATATGGGTATCGTACTTCCGTTTTTTCTTCGCGAAAGTTAAACCGATTTTAATTGTTTCTGCGCTATATTACAGATGAAGAGTATATCTATGCTTCTGTCACTTTCTTTTTTTTTTCAATACATAATAACTATAAGAAATATGACCACACGAAAATCCCGTTTTTTTTGCGGTTTTCTTTAGGTAAAGTTGCAGCGTCTATCACACATATTCGGTAAGGTTTTACCAAAAAAGAAAGTGATACAAGCATAGATTATACTCTTCGTCTATAATATAGCGTAAAAACAATTAAAATTGGTTTAACTTTCGCGAAGAAAAAAGGGGACTACAAAACATCTTTTTTTCAAATAATTTGTAGGTAAAATCTGTTTCAGCAAAAGGGACAGATATACTGTCCCTTTCAGCACGGTGCTCGGGAATAGGGATAGCAATACCTAAGGCAAATACCTAAATTAGGAGTAAAGTACCCTCTTAATCAGTGTATATAGTGGTATGTATATAAGCATGACATGACACATGACATACAAAGAAACACAATATTTATAAAATACCATAGCAAATATGACAGTTTGTGCTCAACCACGCAGTTTGTAACGACGCGGCGACAAACCATCTCAAATCTTCGGCAGCCAATTGATATTAAAAGTTCACACGTTTGGAATTAAGATTTTGGTCTATATTGTATGTTCATTTATTTGCCCTAACCTAATAAACAATCTTGCAAAGTTTTACCAAAAAAATTCACAAAATTCACGCAAAATCAAGAAAAAAAGTTTTTTTACTGATTGTTAATAGAAAAACTATGAAGATTGTTTATCATATAAAAGAACAAAAAAAAACAAGTGAAAAAATACTGTGATGCCTCAATAAGAACAACTAAAACTATAGAGCCGCTATGATAGATAGAAAAATCTATAAAATATTTATACATTTTCTCGTTAAGTAGTTATGTATAATTATGTAAATATGAGATTTTGCATGTTAAATTATCAATATAAATAAAGATTTGGTAAAATTAGACGAATTAAAAGTTAAATTTAATTGTAACATGTTTTTTTTTTTATATCAACAGATATAAAATAATATAGACTTGATATAATAATATATTCGATATATGGTTCCAATAATGAAGATATTAACGGACGTTTATGCTGTTTAAAGATTTTTATAATATAAATAATATGTATATTTTTAACGCCTAGGTACTTAATAGCCTTGTCAATAAGTTATTTGTGTGACTAAATAATCACATAATTACAACCTAACCAGGGATCAAAGCCACGACACCTGCTCTGCTTGAGGCACTAGATATTCCGCTCACAATCTATATTGAAAATGGTCGTTGACAAACAATCTTATAATGAATATTTAAAGCCTAATTTCTTAACAATTTCCATAGGAAACGAACATAAAATATTTAAAATATTCAGCTCCCACATATTTTTTTGCCATGCAAATTGAACACATAGTATAAGCAAGCGATTCGCGTCAATATCTTCAGAATTTACAGTGTTATAACAACACAGATCACCCCGGATAGATTTCGCAAGAAACGCGATCTACTTTCACCGAATGTATGCTATGTTCTTATAGGTAATATAGAAATGAGAAATCGGCGTGTGATTTTGCTACTACCAATGAAAATGCATTACTCTATGTTCCACAACCCACGCATTCCTAAAACGTCGAAGCGTTTAATCATGAACAAAACAATCGTAACCCCCTATTACTGTAGGTGATCTATGTACTGCGATAATAAAGCAGTCTATATTAAGATATATCGTTGACTAAGTTATTAGGTATATAAAATTCACTTTTTAAACATATATTTATTTATTTGAAATCATACTGGTATTCTTAAAAATTATATCTGTAACGAGTTTATAAACTGTCCACAGACTACAGTCACGTTACACTGATAAATCAAAAATAAAACTGAATTTCACTCCAACTATAAAAAAAAAAATTCCAACTGTCAAGATAAAACAATAAGTTTTCCCGCCAATTGCACAAACACCTACAAATAATATCATCTTTCTATACAGTTTTTTTTTTTACATTTACCCTCTAATGTTAATAAAACCACAAAAATGGCGGCGAATAAATTACTTAGTAAACTGATATTCTATTGTCGTTAAGCATATGCGTTAATTAATAAAAATATCTATATCAGTAATAAATTATTCGATATCGATATTTTAATGTCTGCGTTAAATTAGAAATAAATATGGGACGCGGCCAACGAATAGTGAAGACATCAATTCATTCACGTATACGCTTTGATATTGTTACTACACGTATCTAAAACATTAAATGCAGAGCTTGAAAAAGGACATTTATTAAAGTCAAAGAATCCAGAAAGAGCTGTCGCTCCGCCATTATTGGTGGGTAAAGTAGACCATCCGCCTTCTGACCACTGTCAATCCAACAACCAATCACATCAACTGGTGGGCGGAGTTTCATGGAAAGAATTCTATTGAATGGATGAATGAGTAATGAATGAACTATGGGATCGGCATAAATACTGATTAATGGCTTCACTATTCAGAATTGCGGTTTTTTTTTCTATGTTTATTAGAGGGAGTAGGAGAAAAATACAAATTTGTTCAATAAAGCCTCTCGCTAAACAATTACATACCACAAATACGCATAATATTAAATGCTAAATT
The DNA here is from genome assembly GCA_916999025.1 of Orgyia antiqua. NCBI lineage: Eukaryota > Metazoa > Arthropoda > Insecta > Lepidoptera > Erebidae > Orgyia > Orgyia antiqua. Next base: position 35,832,128 of record OU779865.1, on the reverse strand, counting down.
ATATTAAATCGTACAACTTTTGCGATCTTTACACACTAACATAGTTAATAACATTTTACAAACTACTAGTGAATATAATTTTACATTTTTTTTTTAAACTATTTATTTATAATATTTTATTTTTTATTTTACACCTAAAACCGAGGGAGTGAAAAATTATTCTTTCAACAAGAAAAAATGAAAATTGTTCATTCTACGCTAAAAATCACAATAATTATTAAAAGTAGGTACATTCGCCGGCTTCACTTACAATGTCTTTATTATGTGTATACGATTTATTAGGTTATACATAAGTCATAAATATTTGAATAATGCAATGTTGTGTACATGGATATATTTACATTTTTGTAGATATTTTTTTAAATATTTGATTACTATATTTTGTCATAGAAATGTGTTTATGTATATTTTTTAATATAAGGTGAGAAACAATGATCAAATTCGAACGAATTATCACATAAAAATAATATAGAAGAGGCTCTTTAGATATCTTTAGTTAAGATACGATTCTTTATAAAACTGTACTAAATTTTTTTTAAAAGGACCTTTCTCTATTTCGAACAACAGTTCTATGAAGTCACCTTCAGCATTTTTTTTTTATATTATTATAAAAACACATTGTATATTTAGCTAACACTGATCAGAACAACGCTATAATAATCTCTTAATAAAGTGTTATTTTAATCTTAATGTTTTTTACTAGCAGCATCTCAAAATCTTTGTCTCGCACACTGATCCCTTAGCAAAAGTAAAAAAAGCTTAAAAACGGTCCATAATTTGATTCGGTATTTTATATACCTAACTATAACCGTTGCTGATAGAAAATTATGTATTCATAGACAGACTGAACTTAAGAATAAAACTAAAGAAAGAACCGGTACCGGTATCTTAAACTTTTTATAGTTGGTTTAAGAATAACGTATGACTTGTACGTTAATATTTACGTGCAGAAACGCCTAGTAAAGCCCGCTAGATGGCGTTATTCTAAGTTCCATTAAGCAGAAAATCTTAGAATAATTTTTAATGAATAGAAAATCTACTGCAAGATTAAAATAACATTATTTTTAGAGATGATACAGGTTCGCATTTTAATTACAATATATCGCAAAGCTTTTAATAATAAAACAACATATAATACGGCGATAACTTTCCATCGAATCCAGATAATAGTCCAGCACTTTAAAGCTCGTTTGACGCCTTAATAAACTTGTATAACTTAATAGTACATTTTAATAGTACAACTTAACACTCACTAATATTAAAAACGTCTTGTCCGATTGTTTCTGTATCACTATTATTGCTATGTCCATCCGTAGAACGATAGAACAACAATATTGTTATGGATACAATACTGTTATGGACATACTGAACTATTGCTGGACAGTGTGTCCAGCAAAGTATATTCGGAGACCTTGGTGAACGCGTCAAGGTAAGTAAAGATGAAGAAGAAATTAGAACAGCACCACCTAGTGGCGCTTTTAGGCGTCACGTTTACATAATGACAACAATTTACACTTAGAGCATTCTGAAGCTAAGATATTAAGTAGTAATTAGCATTACCAGCAGAGTTATAGTTCTGAAGTGACTATAGGCCACTACGCTCGACAAGCCGAAGACCCCTTAAAAGGTGGAATAAAGATATTGTAGAATCACTGCAAGGAAATAAAACAGGACCACGATTTGGTGCGTCTTAGGATGCTTATGCCCAGCAGTGGACGTAGAAAGGCTGATGGGATGGATTCAGATTGAAAAACATTTATGTATTGTGATATTTAATGCTGACCAGACAATAATATACTTCACTGGATAATGTATTCTGTATGTCTATCATAGTAAGTATCGGTAACAATATTGTATAACCATTGTAATAATGAAATATGATCACATTTTTTTAAAAATCCCTTTATAAAATGTATATACTAGCTACATATGAAATACAAACGTTATTCTTAATAGAAATCGGTTAAAAGAAAATTCAGATCATATTTGGATCGAGTTTTCTTATTGGATATAGTAATATATTATTGAAGCATTCAGTTGTATGCCTAGAGGTGTTTTGCGTGATTATCTGTTATGTTGACGTATAAATAAGTAGTGTATGACCATTCTTTAATCAGATTATAAGCCTAAATATTGGAGTAAAACATTCTGCAGCTGAAATTCTATGTGGCTATAATTTGTTTTAGCGGAACCCATAAACCTAATTGATGAAATTAGTCAACTGCTATCAATAAGTTATCACTTACAATCAGCTATAAACCTATACATGCCCTTGTCAGGTCGACTGACTGACATGAAAGTTTGAATGCAGGTTCTTTTCACATATTAATTAAGCATTAATAAACATTTAAAGGAGAAAAGGAAGAAGGAGAAAGATGAAACTTCATTATTTTTTATGGAGTTATGTCAAACTATATGTTGAATGGAAGTAGTAGGCACAAAACTAGAATAGATTACAACACAACTTAATAGTACATTTTCAAATAATTTATTGCAACAGATAAACTTTCATTTTTCGTATATTCCCAAAGATCTTGGGTTCCAATCCCGTAATAATCACTGTATTTTATATATAAAGTTCATTTTAGACAACATATATATGTTACCGGCTAACACTCATGGGATTGATGATGTCATCGGATATGCTCGAAACCTGGGTCGACATCATAAGTCAAACTCAGGAAAATGTCAATAATAAAGTACATTTACAACTTAACGTCAAGGTGTACAACTGAATGTTTCACATATGACTTTATATCAGTATTATATCTCAGTATGTATGTCTGTCCCACTACTAAGTATATATAAAAAATGTGATCGTGTGGTTGTGTGGCTGTGTGGTTGTGTGATCGTGTTGTGTGGTTGTGGTTGTGTCGGTCAGTAGGCGCGTCTCTCCTCCAGCTCGGACATCTGCAACACACGTAACTGTGCTACTTATAATCTGACACTCCTCACAACAGGTACACGGAGTTACATTATCAAGGGTTCAATCATAAGAAATCTCGAAAATTCTAACTAATTCAACACTATTTCCAACAAATTTTTTAGTCATCATCATCATATTCATTAGTCATATTATAATCATCATTATCATTATTTAATTTTTAATTAAGTTTAGTAGTACACGTAAAATTGTTACCATTGTTAGTAATTTTGGTTACCATGACTAAATGGTACCAAGAGTATTGGAACAAATAAAGAAGCAGCTATTATTTAGTAGCCTATATGGTGACCGATAGTTCTTGTGGTAACGGATTAAGAATACAAGTGTCACCACCCCATTTTTTTCTCTGGCTGCTATAAGAACAAGCTAAAGGGCAATATAAGCAGTCAACGACTACTGTGGGCAACGGAAAACTTGAAAATAAACCCTGTGCCAACACGCCCGGTCAGCATCATCATAATCCCAACCAAAATGGTGGAGGCCCGTGCCCAACAGTGGGACGATAATGGACTGGAGAGGAGAGAGGATCGTCACCGAAAAATAATACCCGTGCAAAATTTGTGACATGAATATGGGCGTATTTATAAACAAAGGCTTTGTTGTTATTATAACAAGTAGTGATGAGACTATCTCTTTCTCCAGCCCATTTACGTCCCACTGTTGGGCACGGACCTCGCCCACTTTGGGAGGTTATGGTCTACTGTACCGCGCTGACCAGGCGTATTGGCACAGGGTTTATTTTCGAGTTTTCCGTCTCTCACAGAGGATGTTATCTGTGTACAATATCCCTTAGCTGACTTTTACCGCACCCTTGGGAGGAGATGGGGTGGTGACACTTGTATTCTTAATCCGTCACCACACGGTAAATATGATGAGACTAAAACATCTTCTAATATATAAAATTCTCGTGTTACAGTGTTAGTTACCATACTCCTTTGAAACGGCTTGACCGATTCTTATGAAATATTATATGCGTATTCAGTAGGTCTGAGAATCGGCTACTATCTATTTTTCATACCCCTAAGTAATAAGGGTTGTCCACCCCTGACATTTCTATGGCAAAACAACGTTTGCCGGGTCAGTTGTAATTGAACTCCTCCTAAACGGCTGGACCGATTTTGCTGAAATTTGTTGTGTGTATTCAAGGGGGTTTGAGGATGGTTTAGATTCACAATTGGCTGGACCGATTTTGATGAAATTTTTTGTTGTTGATTTTTACTCAGAATTGTATGGCAAAACAACGTTTGCCGGGTCAGCTAGTATAATCTATATATATGTACTTACGTTGTTGTGTCTCGGTCGTTTATGCGGCGGGTCGGGCGGCTCGTCAGCCAGCTCGGCCGCGCCGCCGTCTCCCCCCTCCCCGTACCCGCCACTGGAAGATAAGCTCATTAATGTAGTACAGGCTGACACAATACACTAACAGTTCATTTATCTTCAGGCTTCGTGGTCGAGTGGTTCATGTAACGGACCGTTCACGAGGTCGCGGTTTCGATTCCCGCTCGGAACAATCATTTGTGAAATATTCATGTCATACAAAGGTTTGTACTGCGTCTGGGTGGTTTCTATCTAAGGAATCGAACGCGCAAGGTTCAATTCCCGCACAGGACAATTAAATGTAGTATATTTTAACACAATAAAAGTTAAGTACATATTTACAAAAAAAACCGCGTCGTCATCATCATCATTATCATAACATCACGTCTTTTTTCCCATGGGGACAGAGACTATAGAGCGCCATCTGCTACGATCGAAGCAAACTTCCTTGGCTTCATTCACAATCGCGTCGTATATCTAATTATATTAAGGGCCTACATCAATATTATCGTCGACATGTACATATTAACACAGCTAGTAGGTATAGAAAATGAAAAATTAGGGATATTTATTTTGTTTACTCAAAATCTACTAAATATATTTTAATTCTGATTTACGTGTTTCTATATATAATAGTTACTTATGTTTTTAAAGTTATTTCATTAGTTAATACGCGATAATAGACCGACAAATGAAAAAAATAAAAAATTTGAGAGGTTGTTTCGCCAAGATTTTCTATCGAGAAAACTTTTTTCAATCGCGTTTCTGAGTTAATGCGATCCTAGATCATATATTGAAAAAACATATACTTAAAAATTAGAGCTCTAGCCATTCAATCTAAAGAAACAATGAAAACTTCGTACGTAGAAAAATGCACGAAGCTATTTTGGTATCCTCTTAAGAGTATAACATAATACATACCCATAATAAGGTGAGTGTTGGTGTATAACAACATTAGCGGGCACATCCTCCTCCTGTATAGAGACCAGGTTACCGCCCGTCGTACCCACCACATACTTCTCTGATAATAATAGAACATAAATACATTACATGGGATTATACATCATAATGCTATGGTAAGACATACAGATTCAAAAACTTTCACATTTTACAAGACAGAACGGACCAACAGACAGATATTAAATAGAAATCAAATAAAGCAAAAAAAGTGATGATTCATTTCATTTTATTAACCTATATTGTTTAACCTATATTTAAAACATATTAGAGCTTCTTTTGTTGGTATGGTATCTTAAAAGGGATGTTTATGAAGGGATGAAAGTACTACCTACTCAGAAAAAGGCACCGATTGGTTCATTGAAGACAATTGTACTAAATCTGGTCTTTATTGTTTGACGAGCTTCGTGGTTGAGTGGTTCATGTAACGGACTGCCGTTCACGAGGGCGCGGGTTCGATTCCCGCTCGGGACAATCATTTGTGTAATGTTTATAAATGTCGTACGTCTGGATGTTTCTATATAAAATAAGTATGTATTTACAAAAAAAAAAAAGGAGTATATGTATTATATCCGTATTCTGGTATCCATAACACAAGCATATAAGCTTAGCTTGGGACCAGAGGACGTTGTGTGTAATGTTCATGAATATTATTGTATATTCAGTCATAATAGTATTATGTTTACCTTCCCTCTCCCCTCCCGCACCGTTGGTGACGACAGTGATCTGGTGTCCGGCCATCACCAGACCACCGCTACCACTGCTGTATGTGAGACCGTGACCTGGATATAACAACAACACTATTATATAAAACAATTCTCCGTGTGATAACGGATTAAGAATACAAGTGTCACCACCCCATCTACTCCCAAGGGTGCTGTAAAAATCAGCTAAGGGATATTGCACACAGATAGCATCGTCGCCGAGAGACGGAAAACTCGAAAACAAACCCTGGGTCAACACGCCTGGTCAGCGCAGCATAGTAGACCATAATCCCTCCCAAAGTGGAGGAGGCCCGTGCCCAGCAGTGGGACATAAATGGGCTGGAGAAGAAGAAGAAGAAGAATTAAAAACATTATTAAACGGTCACGCCATTTCCCATGGTGGTAGTCAGAGACAGACCCTTATGCAGGACATCACCAATGAGACCAAAGCAGATCTTTCTGTCTTCTCAGACCACTTACATTCCACTGTTGGGCACGAGCCTCCTGCACTCCAAGAGGGTTTTTGTCGACTGTGCCACACTGACCAGACATGTTGGCATAGTGTTTGGTTTCGAATTTTCAACTTACACTTGATATTACTGTCGATGACTCAAATAATCTTGTCTTTTATGCCAATATAACAATTTATGTCAAAAAATATAAGTAAGCATAACACATAATATACATACCAGGTGACCCAGGCGCACTTTGACTAACGCCAGAACGCTGCGGGAACAGATACTGCGTCGACTGGCTATTGTTGTTGCCTAAGCGCTGCTGGCTTGACTGAAACATAACGATTTTATCATCTTTACCTATTGGTTATAAAAGGTCACCCATAAATTATGTCAAACCTTAGTCCCCTTCCGAATAATGTGACAAAAAGCAGTAGGTGTCAGAATCACAAAATTTCTACTCAGTTGTGGTGTTCTCCAATCACACGCTAAAAAGTTACGTTATACTAAGAAACTATATTCAATATTGATCCTATTCCTAAAATAAAATTAGTCTGCCATTTTGCCGTAGTTTGACGTCATAGGGTATAGCGACATTTATTTTACGTTTGCTAATTCAGAGAAATCACAAATAAAAGTGGGCTACTACTATACATACATCAGCCTTTCTCCGTCCACTGTTGGACATAGGCCTCCTCCATAAAACGCCACAACGGGCGGTCCTGCGCCGCTTGCATCCAATGCCCCCCTGCTACTTTAACAACATCGTCACTTCATCTTGTCGGGGGCCACCCTAGGTTGCTTCATCTCGCTCTAGAACCTGTCTTCCCAATGATTATCAGTCCTACAAGCGATGTAGCCTGACCATTGTCACTTCAGCGTACTAAAACCTTTCGGACTATGCCGGTTAAGCCCGTTCTATTACGGCCGAGCTAGTACCAGTATACGTAATTTAAGCCCTTCATATTAAGTAGGTACAACTCTGTCTTATATGATGTTTGTCCAACATTAAAACGTAATATGCTATTACATACCTGTTGTTCCTGTTCCTCAGGCGGGAACAGGTCGGGGGTGGGTTCTCTGGAGAGCTCCTCGGGAGTCACCAGACCGGACACGCCCACTTGTGATGGAGAAGTCGGCGCACTCCTTCAGTGTAAACAATAACATACATTACAACAATAATTAAGAATTTTTATACATTGACATGTCGTCGTAGTATCTTGGTACTCACAACATAAGCAAATTAGCTTAGCTTGGGGTCAGAGTACGTTGTATGAAACGTCCATGAAAATTACCAAAAATAGGTGGCAGGTGATAGTTATTCCATTTTTGACCTAGCCAATATAAAGTGTTTATTTATGCTCACTTTCCTACTTTGATAAGGAGGTCGTGTTGTGACGTCATAGTTGTCAATTTGAACAGTTTTAGTAATGTCAGCAAAACAAGATATTTTTATAATATAATTTATTTATCACTTTATCGTTATCGTTTATAAATTTTCGAGCAATTAGCGAGACAAATACAATTGAAAACAATAACAAATAACGTCAAGTTGAAAATAACAACACCAACAAACAAAAACAATGAGAAATAACAACAAATTTATTTTTTAAACGGGAAGCAACCACATAACTAACAAAATTTAAAATAAATCATCATCATCACCATCATCATCATAACATCACGCCTTTTTCCCATGGGGGTAGGCAGAGACTATAGAGCGCCATCTGCCACGATCGAAGCACACTTCCTTGGCTTCATCCACACTCATACATCTGGTCATACATGCCCGACGGTTGTAAGTGCTACGCACTTGCCCCTTTTGGAGTATCCCGGCGATGACATCGGAGTATATTTTTCTCGGGCGTCCTCTCCCAGCATTTCCACTTACTTTCGCCGTGTATATGCCTTTCGTTAGGCGTCTCTCATCCATCCTCTCCACACCACACATTTAAAATAAAACGGCTTATAATTCATATACTCGACAAGGCACACCAACAACAACAAAATGGCGGTTGGCAATTCAACTTAATATCATAGTTTCCAACAACGAAATTATTGGACGAAAATAGTATTTCTTTTTTAATAATATTATAACTACTATTAATAAATAATTTAAGACGTTATACGCTTAAAATTACTGAGATTAAGTAAAAGAAAAAAAAAACATCATTGATACGCAAATAAAGTTTCGTTGCTGACAGTACTTTTCTAATCACTTTTGACAACTAAAGGTACATATTTATGTAGGACATACATACATACAGTACGACCTATACACACTTTCCTGACTTCATTTATGTTATAGTTACATAAGACAGTTATTACGAGGAATATTTTTAACATAACAATAAGTTATTGAGTGTGTGTAAATACCTGGAGGATAGTCCGAAGGGTGCTCTGAACTGCACCCCGCGCGGTCTCCGCGGACGAAACGACAGCTCAATGAGCTTATTCTCACTCTGCGGGTCGATACGCCAGAAGCTGCCCTTACCGGGCTCCTCTTGACTCCGGGGTACTTTGATAAAGTATCTGTAATAACGTGGCAATTAGGATGTTTCATATGAAATTCAGAACAAAGGTTATAAAGTAAAAATTAAGAAAAAAATTTAATGTTAATTTATTTGTTAGTATTATCTCACAATCTGAGCAATTTTGTGATACATTTAACTGAAAAAATATGACGCCTATAGATTTGAGCTTTAACATAGCAATTTAACTTAATATTTAAAAACATTATCTGTGAAACAAGTTACTTAAACCTTTGATACATTTAAACGCGTGAAATCGAAGGTAAACCTTAATGATACACAGATCACCCACAACACATTCCGCATATAAGGTGTTTAAGCACACTATACCTACGCTCGCATACGTAATGTATGAAATCTGAGTGTTATTTTGCTACGACCAACGATAATACATTATATACACCGCAGACAGCCCCTTCCTCCAACGTGGCGCGTTTAGTCGTTAACAAAAAATCTCATAATGCGATATATATTGTGGGTGATCTGTGGTATACAACATCTCACCTGTTCAGCGACAGGTTATGCCGTATAGAATTCTGCCAGCCTTTGTCTGCTGTGCGGTAATACGGGTAGTTCTTAGTGATGTAACTATAAATTCCGGACAGTGTTAATTGCTTGTCTGGCGCCGAGGCGACCGCCTGCACGATCAGCTGAGCGTATGAGTACGGGGGCTTCGCATCATCGCGACCATCACGACCCTCGCGAGACTCGCGCACATCACGAGATTCTCTCTCTCGTACATCCCGCGTACTACCGTACCCTGACTCTGAGTTTGATGCTGATGCCTGAAAAAATATTGTTACAGAATAAGTACACTTTAAAGTCTTGAACAATGTGTTTATGTTCCGTATCAACTGATAACAGAAGACAGACACCTTACAGTTCAGTCCGACGCATGACCATGGTGAAATCTCTCAAACGAGTTTTAGTATATCGGTTGGGACATTTTACCAGCTGGGATTCAGAAGTAGTCTAACATCATAGTAGACCTTTACAAAGATGTTAAGACCTTGGCAAAATGAGCAAACACTGAAAGTCTCCTTAAAAAAATTGGAAAATGGCATGAAAGTAATTTTAGTTTTCGAGTAATTAAACACTCTTTAGTCCTTATTTAAATATTTTAAATAATATGATAAGAGATTGAAAGAGATCTCATCGATTTACGGATAAGGCAAAGCTATAGCATTTCTAATAATACTTGTTATGCTGTGCGGACGGCAGTACCTAAATACATCTCCTTAATTTAGGTTAAGTTAGCACCGGGTCCATTTCTAAAGACTTCTGGTCTTATTCATAATAACTTATCGGAGGTTTAAACGGAGATTTTATCGGACAGATAATAAACGTTTAATCTATATATATAATAAAAAGTTTTGTCAATTTTCGCGAACCCATTTTTGCGAACTATTAAACCTCCGATAAGTTATTAACATTATGAATAAGACCATTAGGAGATCGACTTTAACAGTTGTGTAAGATATATCTTAATATTTTTGGTATAATCACCGCTGTTCCATTAGAGTTAGGTCTAGCCTGATCAGCGAGGACTGCGTAGTGGGCGACCAGCCCCAGGTCTGCTTGTCTCCGGCCCGACGACCCAGCGCCTCGCGGAGATGTCGGACAACTGTTTGCTGCACTTATTGTGCCTGAAATAACATTAATATTTATGTTTATTAAGCAGATATTGATCTTGATTGTAAAATTAATTATCTAGAAAAATTCTTGCCTATCTGCTAATATAATAGAAAGAGAAAATGTTATAAATAAATATTAAATATTCACGGACAATTCACACAACATCCTCTGGTCCCAAGCTAAGCTTACATGCTTGTGTTATGGGTACCATAATACGGATAGAATACATAATACTACTTTTCTTTTGTAAATACATACTTATATTATAATACACGGTAAACACCCAGACACAGTACTAATATTTGTATGACATTTATAAACATCACATAAATGATTGCCCGCGACCTTATGAACGGCAGTCCTTTACATGAACCACTAGACTATGAACCCCGTTATGGTTCATTTCAGTACCAAGAAGGTTTTGATTGAAACCACTGAACCTATTTAAGACATTCTTTATTTAGTTATGTCTTACCAGTAGGTGATGGCATAGGACTACGTCCATCATTGTCGGTAGGTATGGTGATGCGTAGTGGAGGCATCGGTGCTGAACTACCTCCAGCGCCGCTCTCCTCCACCAGCGACTGAAACTCCAGGCGGATGTTCGTAGACGGGAAGCGTAATGTGCATCTGGAATGTCATAATGTTCATATATTAATATCTTGACATTATAAGTCTAATAATCCAAGTTCAAAAAGCGGAATGCTTGAAAAAAAAAAACATTTCCAAAATAGACAGAAATAACCCCTCAGCAGTTTATTATTAATCAAAATATACAATATAGAATATAATCAGTTCTTAACTTAACTGTTAAAGAATACACTAATGTTGTTTAGTATGTTAGAGTTAATACCATCGGGGTAGATCTGTACCAGCGTAGCGATTTTCAATCATTTTTTGCTCAGAGCTTTACGGAGTTGTATTTATATGTGGGAACATTGTTTTGTATTAATATCTTTTTGGTTAAAATAGTTATGAAGCTTTGTAGTTAAAACGTTTCGGTCTTGACATGTTTAAATTCAAATAATAATATAATAATATAATAAGTATTTATTTGCACCAAAAATTACATAGGTTGTTGCATAGTTCACGAAATCACATCCTTACTTATAAATATGTATTAACTAGATTCATTTAAAAGTTAGTTAAGGTTGTAAAAAAGAAAATCCATATAACTAAACAAAACCATGTTGCTAAAAATTTAAAACCTGTCACTTGAACTAGGCGGACCTGTATCCCAAGTGACAGGATTCAATCACAGTGCTTGTTACAATTAAATAATATTAAATTACAATAACTTTCGATATCACTTATGCATATTCATATTGTTTTTGTGATTGTGGCTGTATATATGCTTTTGTGCTTGCATAACGCCTGTGTGCCGCTGTCATCACTATATCTCTCTCTCTCTCACTATCTCTAGTTATGTGTGTGTTTGATATGTGTGTGTGTATGTGTTCACTTACAATTAGTCTCATGTTATGAAGGTCAGTAAAGATTCTGTGTCAGAGTAGTCCTGTTGTAGTAGCCATTCTTTCAGTTTATGTTTGAGTGTAGTCTGGTTTAAGTTTATTATGTTTAGTTTTCTATTAAGTTTTTTGTAAATATGCGTACTTATGACATGGAATTGATGTGCAGCAAATGTAGTTTTATGTTGTAAACTTAGAGTTGGATTTAATCGTCTTCTCGAGTTAGCGGTCGCAGGTTTGACGCTACGATGCCTTTTAAGGGTCGACTGAAGCACAAAGAGCTGCCGGACGGTCAGGACATTACAATCGGAGTAGATTTGGGTGGTTGGGTACCTAAACGGCTTTCTCAACATGACTTTGAGCACAGCACGTTGTGCTCTCTCGACCCTAATCAGCCTTGTTTTGTTGGTACCGCCCCATGCGGTTATACAGTATCCTATAATGGACTGACAGAGTGCAAAGTAGACCATTAGTAGGGTATCATGGTTTGATGATTCCCTGAGTGACCTGAAAATGCGAATGAGCCGCATAATCCTATTCACAAGGGTGTCAATGTGGGCATGCCACTTTAGCCCATCATCAATCAGAACACCCAGGTATTTGACAGAATCAACTTTGGTCAGAGGCTTACATGAGCAGGAAGTTTGTACTGTGGTACAAGTATGAGCAGTAATTGTATAATCATTAGGAGGTTTATTTACGTTTCGTATTGTAAATGGAATGAATGACGATTTATTTATATTTAAGGTTAAAAGGTTGGATTCTAACCATCCCATGATAGTTCTAAGAGCGTACTCAGCCTTCGTTTTAACCTCGCTCCAATCATTGCCTTTAACTATTATCGCAGTGTCATCAGCATATGCGTATAATCGACAGTCTGGGAGCTTCATTTTGCAAAGATCATTAACATAGATCTGGAACAGGACTGGGCCGAGTATGCTCCCTTGTGGTACTCCATATGTGATATCTCTTTCGTCACTTTCATATGAGTCAATTTTCACTCTTTGTTTACGTCCAGTCAAGTAGTCCCTAAACAAATCTAAGGGAATTCCGCGGATTCCGATTCTTTCCAGTTTAGTAACAAGTAAGGGAACAGAGACTGTATCAAACGCTTTGGTAAGGTCTAAGAATATCCCGAGACATTTTCTTTTGGTATCCAAATTCTCAGCCACAAACTGCGTCAGGTCAATTACAGCATCTTCAGTAGAGATACGCGGTCGAAAACCGTATTGGTTTTCAGCTATTATATTGTATCTGGTGAGATAAGCTTTAAGGCGAGAACACAATATCTTTTCTAGTATTTTAGAAAGGGAAGAAAGAACTGATATTGGCCTGTAATTGTTGACGCAGTCTCTGCTCCCCCCCTTATAGATCGGGTGTACAACCGCTTTCTTTAACGATTCCGGAAATTTACCCAACTGTAAACAATTATTAAAAATGAAAGTCAACGGGGGGACAAGGATACTTCTGTTCTGTCTGAGAACCAGAGATGGTATACCATCCCAGCCCACAGCACAGTCAGTCCTTAGTTTAAGTATATTTGCTTCGACTTCTGTTTCGTCTATCTCAATCAAACCAAAGGAGTTAACCTGCGACAGCGAATATTTATAATAGGAATATTAAATTGTCAACTTAATAGCTTAGTCATTTTTTTGATTCATTCCGGATAGAGAATTCAGTCTGATTGTACCAATTTATATTCCCTTAGGACGTCAGTATCCCAAAGGAATGTTTTAGATTTTATTATATTTTTATGCCTATTATTACCTATCAATTAGTATACTTGTGGTGGACCTGTGAAACGTGAAATACAATTTTATTATTGAAACCAGTGCCTGTTTCATTTATTACACTAGGATTGAAATCCCTACACACACGCTCCTTCCACAATGGTGACCCCGACGCCTCACCTACAAGTAATTATAATACGGCTGCTGTAAAATTTGCATGTTTTGTAAATTCCATTACTCTTTTGCACTGGAATTTCAGCCTCTTAGTCGCTAAAGAGACTATTATCAACAGAAATAACCTAATAACTGTATTTCTACGTAATACAGGATAACTAGAGGTTACAATATTATACAAAAGTTCGTGTTTAGTGTTTAGTCTGTGCAGTCCGCAGTATGAGCCACCGTGTCCGTGTGGTGACGGATTAAGAATACAAATGTCACCACCCCTTTCCTCCCGGTGGTGTTGTAAGAGGCAGCTAAGGGATAAAATTGTAGACAGATATCAACCTCTGCAAGAGACGGAAAACTCGAAAATAAACCCAGTGCCAACACGTTTGGTCAGTGCGGCACAGTAGACCATAATCCCTCTCTAAGTGAAGGACAAGCGTGCCCAACAATGGGGCATTTTTGGGCTGGAGTAAGAGATACATAACTGTCTGAGTGAAAGTCTGCTCCAACTTGGGTTTTTAAATATGAAATAGCTTCTGTATTGTAAAAATGAATACCTATTTCAGAAAACTCGCTGTTAATTCTACAGACATTAACATAACATACTACACATAACTATATCGTACAAAAGCTGGCACCCCAACACGTAGTTAACACCATATTGGGAATGTTTCCCCTACCCCAGAATGAATTAAATCAGCGGACAGACGACGAGACGGAGAGCACGTTTGTAATGTATTGTCATGGCAACGAGAGACAAATGAAATACAACCCGTCTCTACAAATCAAACTGAAAAACAACATTATACAATATGTATTTGATTCTGCTTTTAGGGTTGCGTAGACATAAAACTCACATAGTATAATACTTTAAGTCCCTATATCTGGAGAGCGTCCCATAAATTTCGAGATTCCAAAAAAGCTATTGGTTTATTTGTGTAACTTAAAAAAATTGGGAATGTTCATAATTTTTGACTGCTGTTATTATATTTTTTTAGAAATTATAGACTGTTTTAAGCAACTAATATCAATATTATTGAAATATTCACTACATAGATTTTTTTTTTAAATACTTAAATATATTATTTTAAATGTTGTGACGTCATCGTTGTACGCATTCCGTGTATTGACTTTTCCTGATAGACTTAAGACAGATTGCAATACATCTTTTTTAAGTTGATATAGACCAATTTCAACTCCACCACAGAGTAGTAAATCCCTAAGAACGCCTTAATATTTTAAGTCCTTCATTTCAAAGCCACATAGAGATCATTTGCTTTTTTTTGAAAAATAATCGTTAATATAGCAAATTTTCCGAAAAATTCTAATGGATCATGATCAGAAACTCTATTCCTCGAAATGGTTTTCGAAATAAGAGTTTAAAAAAAAATGAACAATCCCAATTGTAATACTGTATAACTAAAATACTATTTAATTTATTAAAATATCCGTGCCAGTCTTTTAAAACAGTTTTCTGAAATAAAACAAAAATAAACCAATGTTTCCTTTCTAACATGCGTTCTCTCAGAATTTAGTGATTACTTGTATCTGAAAATATCTACAAGGAACGAACAACAACAAGGAGACGCTATTATAAATGTGGGATGATACCAACCCTTGTACAAAACCCGACGACATGCATTCAGTCGTCTTTAATTGACGCGCCCATTGACTGAATACAACGCATCGATGATAATATGTGATATAACTAGGTAACATGTCGCTCTTTCATGTCACACCGTGATACATTCATAATGCATATACAAACTGACAACCTTACTATCTATCCACTATATTTATAATATAATATAGCGGAAGAGGTTGTTTGTTAGGCCTGAATTCGTGAATGATAGTGTGTTTATATGGCAGCAAAAAGGCCTAAAAAGAGAGCCAAGTTCATGTAGTAACCGATAAATTATAGTGTTACGACCTGGTTTCCTGTCCATGGAAAACTTGGCACCAGATCTACATTACTGGTTAACACGGTACTATAGACCAAATAGACGCAATGCCCAACAATGAGACGTCTATTTAAGTAAAGAAAAATGCATGCTAACATCACACTCTTAAATTAAAACGTAAACGTTTCTCAATAAACGTTTAGGAACAAAACAACGCAGACACGAGAGAATCCAATCAAAGCAATTGTGACCCGTTACTAAACTGAACAAGTAAACAAGTTGCATCACCGCCTCACCGGTTGCTTTCAATGTATAACTTGATTGAATTCATTTGTGAACTTTTGCACCGATCATTTGCATTAAACCGACGACCAAAATTAAACTGTAGGATCGAAGGTGATTGAACTTCTTTTGTTCTGCCAAATCTTATTACTCTTGTGTTGTGATTAGGATCAGTACAAAAGCGCATCATAGTAATCGTAGTATGTAATAAATTTGTTATACTGGCAATTCTAAACAGAAGTATACGAATCTTTTATTATGATATTGCACAGCCATCGGCAGCTAATAAAGTACCAAGTTACAGATGTGTTTAAATATTGAAAACCTGCCATCTATTTACACAAACCCTCTGGTTTGTGTAAATATTATATTTGTGTAATTACGTTTTATAGTATCAAAGAAAGAGGGCACTGCTAGTATGATAATGGATCATTACAAAACAATACATTGTTTACATTTTACAATAACGAGCAACGAGGCAAATATAGTTGTCTTGCTAGGACAGTTTGTTTACGTTCGCACATTCATTGACGCCTTAATAATATTAATGAGAATTTAACTGCTAGTTCAACGATAATAAATATTAGCCCTGTACTTTTATTGTAACAAGTATTCATAAGCACTGGTCACTGAGATCATGTATGCCGATGACTTGTGCTTCTTGGCAGAATCTCCTGATGGTCTGCAGCGACTAATATCTCGTCTTCACCAGGCTTGCTGCAAGTTCAGCCTTAAGATCAATGTTGCCAAGACGGAGGTTATGTCTCTGGACATTCACGGTTACGAAAGATTGACTACAGCGCTTGGTGAGAATGTATTGAAGCAAGTGAATCGGTTTTGCTACCTCGGGAACACTATAACATCCAAGTGTGACCTTGATGTTGAGATTAACCGCAGGGTCGGAATGGCTGCTGCAGCGTTCGGCAAGCTGTGTTCCAAAGTCTTTTGCTCACATGACCTTAAATTGACCACAAAAATAGCAGTTGTGCTGCCAAGTCTCTTATACTCCTCCGAGGCGTGGTGTATGTAAAGCCGCCATATTCACATTCTGGACCGTTTCCATCATAAATGCCTTCGCACTATAATGAAGATCAGGTGGTCCGATAGAGTACGAAGTTCTGCGACGAGCCAATGTTGGTGGCATTGAGTCTTATTTAATGCGTCAGCAGCTTAGGTGGTGTGGTCACATATCACGCATGACGGAGGAGAGATTGGTGAAGCGCATTTTCTACTCTGAACGCGAGGAGGGCAGGCGCAAGCATGGCGGCCAACTCCTCCGCTACAAGGATATTCTAAAACGCCGCATGAAAAGATCCAACATATTGCCTTCTCAATGGGAGCATTTGGCAGCACAACTATCGGAATGGCGTAGGATGGTGAACAGACAGGTACGCGATTTTGAAGACCAGCGTAAAACTGACCTGGACTCAAAACGCGACCAATTAAAGGCCCGCCCACCTGCTGCCATAGTCTACCATTATGACAACGGTGTTCTTACGTGTCCTCAATGTGCGCGTACCTTCACTGCAAAGGTGGGTTACGTAAGCCATGTTCGGGCGCATGAACGCCAAATCGCCTGCTAGGGGTCCAAGTGGTCGCCATGGCCGAAACCGGTCGGAAGGATCATCATTCATAAGCTGAGTGAGAATGGGTTACCAATGAAGGAAAACCTTCCTGAGGAGTGAAACTTTATGATACAAATATTTGAGTGGCAAACAGAAATAGGGAACTATCGAGTAATGGAATGAATGAAGTCTAGATCGTCACCTAGTCGAAAAAATATTTAAAAGTGATAAGTTCATACCATAGGCAAAACAGGCTATAAACGTATCTTCATACGTGCACTTACCACTGAAAAGTTCAGGTTGCCGAACTCAAGAAATAAAATTTCAAAAACACGTGGAATTTTAAAATACAAATAGGCAATTAATTTTTTACTGCCATTCGTAGAATTAGTGCTGGAATATTTGTGCTAGCAATTTAAATTGTTTACACCGAAGTCTCGTCGGGTTGGTTGTACACCCGAATGCAAGGTGGTGGGGGTAAACACCCGGTATTGCGTACAAAATCGATACAAAAGTGGGTTTTTATTCACTAAGCAACTTTATGGCGCCTGGGTATAAAGAAATGGGGGGATGCACTTGATGCGTGAGATCTTGAGTGTGTAGCCACATTCGTGAGAAGCTTGTTGCTTTGAACATTTTCTGCCCTTTTACAACAGTCACTTCAAAGGTTTTTACGTGTGTAAATATTTCAAAATTTTACTGTAAGCATTTATAACTTTTTTGTGATCTGACAAGTTTAAGAGAGAACAATAAGGTAAAATGTAAAGCCAAGAAGAAAAGAGCGGAAAAAATACTCTATTTTACTAGTACTCGTAATTGAGTACCATAAAACAATTTCTATAGAACTTAAGATTTACGCCAATAGTATATTTGCGCACTATGTAGTATTTACGAGACCCTCGTTGTGCTTGTTTACCTCGTTCTTGACAGGTCCCTTTTTGCCAAAATTTAGAATTTTAGCGTAACATGCGCAATATTACTACATATTGTAGTAACTAGTGTCGTATTATGACCGCAATTTCATGATTAAAATTAAATTAGATCACTGATACAAATATTGATATTAATCACATAGAAACAATGCGTTATCAAATTAATAATAACTGTTATCTACAAGATCTCGTCTCGTCGCCACGTACTGCGTCTAAAGATAAGCACACAATATTTATATTTCAATGTTATCTATCTAGGTTTATAATATGTATTTTTGTCATTAAATCTTAACAATTATTTGTTTCAGTTATCGATATTATAGTTTCTACAAGTTCAAGCACAATCTCTACTGAAGTTGTAGTATCGAACCTTCTAGAGTGCTGGACCAATTTTTATTTAATTTAACCACTTGTTTTGAAAGACGGTGTGATTGACGGGTGATCTTAAGTCAGTCTAAATCAGAGTAGAATAAAATAATACGCCTGATATTCCCTTCCATGGACCACGAAGTCTTCTTTATTTAATAAATGTTTGTTACGCTCACAATACGGCCCATATTAAATACAAATCTTATTCCCATTCTCTTACAAAAAGAACTGCAGGAATAACAATAAACAAGGCTATATATAATACTCGTATTCCACGTTTTAGAAGACCTGTCTTATTAGATCACATTATATATTTACTTGCTGTTCATGCATGATTGTATAAATGTCGGTAAAGACACCTCTATTTTTTTACAACTCTATGGAGATAATAGACCCTATATTAGTTTATTCATTAGTAATAATATTAGTAAACATACAAATAAGAAAATTATAATAATCACAAATCTCTTATATCGGCGACTGATTCATGTATGTATTACGTAAGAATATAATAAGTATTCATAACTGTGAGTTTCCACTAAAAACATTAAACATGCAATGTATCGAAACTTAACACTGTCAAACCAATCACACAACTGGTTTTGTCGAGTTTACGTTCGCACTCAAGAAAACTAGTTAAAATCTTTGACAGCATTCAAGATTTGTTGTTGTCTGTGTTCGCACTGACTAAAATTATAATCTTTGACAGGTTTGTTTAAAGATTTGACATGGCTGACGTTCACACTGCTGTTAAACTTTGCCTCGCAACTTGTTTAAAATCTCGATATATTGTTTCCCAGCACCGTCGGTAAACAACTGTGATATTAGTGTGATTTTTATTACATAATTAATAATATGAGTTAATTAAAGTGAAATATGGAATGGACGAAAGCAGATACGTTAAAATTTATTGAGCTTTGGCAAGGCTTTCCATGTTTGTGGAATACAAAAGACGTAAATTACAAACATAGACAAAAGCGTCGTGATGCTTCGTCACATTTAGCTCAGGAGATGGGCACTGACATCTTTGCAATTGACAAGAAAGTTATTTCTTTAAAAACCCAATATAATCGGGAAATAAATAAATTACGAACAAAATCAGGTGCTGGATTAGATGATATACCCCAATCTAAATAATAGTAGTTAAAAAGAATAAATCTTCTTCGTCGCTGGAATCCATGGTTTAATAATATGATAATAGTAGTAAACCAACCAAGTACCTACGTCTGTTGTGACAGTTTCAGCGAAACGTCAAAACAACGTTTATAAACAAATCATTAAAGAATGTCGCGTTACTAATCCAGAGCGAAATTTCTATGAGTATTGTCTAGACTGTGAAACGTCAAATATGTTTAGGTTCCACAAGTTGTGTATCAATGCGAACGCGGCTCAATACATTGACAGAAAACAGAGTTGTCAACGTGTTTTTTTGTGCATGTTTCGTCAGTGGAAACTCACAGTAACACACTCACACACACACAAACACAGTTCAATAGCTGTTTGACTCAACAATTTGACTAATTGTTGTGATGGTCATATTAATTTCCGTAAATAAACCTTTGTGTATTTCCGTGGTATCGATTATACGTATATAAGACATTCTTGCTTTTGTAGTATCTATTACATATCTCAATATTATCTAGTCGCTAGCTGTTATTGATAACAATTCTTTATTGTTATAACTTGGATTTACTAAATTCGATAAAGTAGTTTCTAAAACACTTGAAAATGGCGCAAAACTGGTGTATAACAAAATTTTAAGATAAGATCTGCCTTATTAATGTATGCTGCGGAAAATGTGAGGCATACTAAAATAATCATGTACAATGCCCCAAAAACGGTGAAACAAGTGATAAAATTCGAAGGCAGAAACATAATAATTATTATTAACTGTCTTTGTTACACACGGAAATCGGAAAAAAAAATTGGTCAAGTGCGAGTCGGACTCGCCCACGAAGGGTTCCGTACCATTATCTATGCAACTTAAGGCAACATTATTAGTATCGAGCAAGAAACGGTAAAAAAATCATGTTTGTTGTATGGGAGCCCCCCTTAAATATTTATTTTATTTTATTTTTAGTATTTGTTGTTATAGCGGCAATAGAAATACATCATCTGTGAAAATTTCAACTCTCTAGCTATCACCGTTCTTGAGATACAGCCTGGTGACAGACGGACGGACGGACGGACAGCGAAGTCTCAGTAATAGGGTCCCGTTTTTACCCTTTGGGTACGGAACCCTAAAAACGTGTGTTGAGTTTCCTTCTCTTACATTATGCGTTGGATGTAATGTGTATCCTAAAACCGTCACCACAGCAACAAACCACAAAATCAATTACATACAATAAATAAACAGGTTGTGTGTTCGGCGTGCCGTGACAAAGTGCGGCAACTCGCCACAAATCAATACCCCCGCGTGTTTACATTGCAACATCTAAAGCACCTATTACATTAGGGATCGTTTTGCCCACGATATTGTCGTCCGGCACGAATTTTGTGTGAATGGATATTATACGATATTTCAGGCAACTTTGACATAACGCAGGACACCAATTCCAAGTCGAGGTGTCGGCTTCTGGTTGTTCGACGGTCATCCAACATGATTTGGGTAATAAACATTGGTGCCATTCTTTGCTTCAACGACCAAAGGAAGAGTATGGACGAACAAGACACTTTAGGACTAAATCAAGGCAACAACTTCATCTTGGGAATGAGCAACATTTTGCTACCGCTCTATCTACCATCATATCTAGTCTATCTATCTTGGTAGACAGAATAGGCGCACGTAAGATATCGCTGAAAGTTTTACGATATTTTGTCTTTGTAACGTGTCGTTCGATTGTCTCCTCTAATGAACACACAGCTTAAGTTGCCACGCATAACGTACAATACACGACTATTACTGTCATTTGACTATCGCATGTTACATTGTTGTTAATTAACGCACGCGATACATATTATCGGCTAGCTGCGCTCTATACTTTTGCCACGTAATAAAATCTTAATGTTTTCACTAATGTACCTGCTAAGGTTCTATAGAATCAGAATAATTGCCCTATTAGGCTATTCAAATAAAGAATTCAATATAATTTGTCCTAATTCTGTTACCAGGGGGTGGTCCTATTAAGTCTTTAATATTTAGCTCTCTATACTACATAATTCTTATATTACGCAAGATTTTTGTTGTATTTTTTTGTGAATAACTGAAGCGGCTTTTGGATAACGTTAATTCTATTTATGTTTTTATTAAGTACTAGCTGTTGCCCGCGACTCCGTCCGCGTGAAATTTAGAAAACTTTTCATCCCTTTTTTTCGCAATAAAAGGTAGCCTATGTCCTTTCTCAGGGTCTAAAGATTGTCTGTGCCAAATTTCATCAAAATCGGTTGAGAGGTTTAAGCGGCAAAGCGTAACAGACAGACAGACAGACAGAGTTACTTTCGCATTTATAATATTAGTAGGGATTATATCTATTATAGGTATTATATCTGTTTGTTTCCCTAATATAAATAAATAAATAAATAAAATAATTTATTGCTATTTAAAACCAAAATAATTCTTTACACAGAAGAATATAAAAGACTACAAAACAATTGTTTCTCTCTCTCTCTCTCCATTGTAAAATTGGTGTCTAATAAAGTATACAGTATTTTTTAATATATACTCCACCGGGATGGTGGCCATCCTAAGCTGTATTTCTGTCAGTTTAGGACGTTACTTAGCTTCAAATACGTAATTATAATTAAACCCACATCATAATAACAAGACCTGCTGTCATAACCAACAAGTAGGAGAGCCTAAACAGACAAACCGTTCAAAATTACAGGAGTTCGCAGTCGAAACACGTCCGCTAACAACAGGTCAACAACGTACACATTGGATTATGAAAACAAGACTCTACGTTACTAAATATAAGGTTAACATTTAGACAAATTAAGCACAGACGTAGTATCGATCGTATATTTCCCAGCTAAACAAGCGTCCTTCACCTCGTGCCCTTTTAGTATAAACCGGCCAATTTATAAACAGATTTTGGAAGTAAGGAAACGAAACAACGTCGCCTACCACGTTGCTATAGCTGCGATAGAATATTTCTGATGTTCTGTCGAATGTCTTACTAAAATAGATGGGGAATTTGGACAGTAGTCTGGGTCAGACAGACCGTCAGCAGAATCCGTCATTATCACATCTTAATTGATTTGGGTCAAGGATGTATACAAAACTGCTTTGACAAATTTCCTGCATATTTTTTGCCAGAAAATCATCAATAATTAAACAACATTACAAATATTACCACCCCGCAGAATTCTTTCTTGTATAAATGACGCCAGACTTTCAGGCAGCTAATTGTATAATATGTAAAACATATGAATTTGTAATACCAAAACCAAAACGCTTCATTAATATTGTGATTGATGAGTGCATGTCCCGATTTTGCACAGGGGTAATGTGAGACTAGTTAGTATGGTAGAACAAATGCTCACACGTTCGCGGTCGTGGAGGCCCTCGACGGACTAAAAGGAGACTGTTACAGAATAGACAGTATATTATGGACTCCAATAAACTTTTAACTCTATTATTATAACTTAAACTCACGTTCCCATTCTCTAATAAATTCGAAGTCGTCACTTAATGACGTAAGCAAGTATTAATATCCTTTCGCCTTGTTTTCGTACGCCATCAGTGTATATATTCAATGAATACGCATATTTAGCGGCAGGTACATATGTAAGGAGGAAACCAGTTGCCACCCTCGGGGGGGGGGGTTAGAGGGGAATTTCACTAAGTAATGATTTAGAGAGTTACAAATGAAGGGTGTTTATTTTTGCAATGTTTTTCATAATTTACGACCTATAAATGTATATTTTATTATACATACTTTAGGTCTGTATATCCGTTAGTTTTAGTAGTTTAATTAAGAAAGCTTTCCGCACTATTCCATTAAAAATTTCCAATATTCCAATTTCCAGTGTTAAACTACTCAGCAAGCATTTGTTACATAGTTAAGGTTAATATATTTTCTCCAAATGATATCAAGCGTTTCACAAGAATTTTCGCTCCGGTAAGTTTGACTTATGAAAATCAACATCCTCATTAGCTATTGGTACCGATTCTAAGTGCACAACTAAACTTAACCTAACTAAAAAAAGAAAATTAATAGTGTCAATAACACAATTCGGCAATGACACTTTTTTATTAGAAAATCTGTATACTCAGACTAACGATTTTAATTAATAAAAAAATGCCAATCAATCAAAATACGCCATAGTTGTTTTCATTTTTAATTAAGCTTAGTTCTGCACGTAGAATTGGTACCATTATCGATAATAACTCAAATTATGTACGGTATATTCATAACCGAATTTCTGGAGACATTGAAATACTACGAATTGATAAATTTATGCGAATTCATGAATTAATGGTAAATACCAGACATTTTGTACTAAACAGTGAGTTGATATTATTTATTTAAAGTACCAAGTTGTTTTCGTACGATTTTGGCACAATGTTGGCATTACTTATTCACCGTTTGAGAAACAATGCTGTGTTCTGTAACTGACAAGGCAGTGTCTATTCTGTGCACGTCCTAACCTAGGTTATTTAAACAGAATCAAACCGTTCATAGATTTGATATTCTGAAAGTTTACTAACAACAAACTTTTTTTTTTCTTCTTACTAGAATTAAAAATAATTTTATTTGTAAAGCTTGCCGGCATCAAAACGTATAAAGGCCCAAAAGAAAACAAAATCTTACCCTGCTTTTACATACTTCCGGGGCCCCTCTAGCCAGGTGGTCCCATGTCATTGGTACGCTCTACAATCTACCTATAGTTGTTTTAATTTAGTTATGTGGGACAGGTAACTGAAAAGTCACTGAAACGTCGGACTAAAATTTAAAACATACATATAAGCGTCTAAATCCATCAAAAGTTTTATTTCAATAAATATAGTTAGTTAAATTTTGCTTACATGTGAAATGTGATATTAGAAGTCATTTGTCCACATTATGGAGCCCTCAAAACCACGCTATAGCTACGGCTACGGATATATACAGCACTAGCTGGCCCGGCAAACGTTGTTTTGCCATACCAAAAAAAAGTAAAAAGAAAAAAAAAAGAACTATAAACCTCACGGAGCCCGAGACCTTTCCAACTAATGTAAAACCGTGGAAATCGGTTCGTGCGTTCTGGAGTTATAGCGTCAGGAAGGAAAACCCGACTTATTTTTATATAGTAGATTTAGTATTTACTTATTTTGTAAGTTTTTCTTTGCGGTAGTGCAAAAGCCTAACTCTTAGTTTTACCTTACATAAATTTATTCTATCCCAGTCTCCAAACAGTACATACCTGTAACAAACAACAATATATCATTACAAAACATGTACCAACATAACAACATAAAACACATAGCCAGTGCAACCTACATAGCGAACATTTATTTTGGCTTACACGGCCTGTCGGTTGGCAACATGGCAACAGCTAGCCGTGGGTACAGAGGGAGGGGTGGCTATGACGTCAGACAGGTCGTTGAACCCCAAGGTCACGACAAAACGCCACCCCTAATATATTATTTGGCTGTCAATACTTACCTGAATTTTCTTTATGACTATTCGACAAGACTAGTATAGACATCGTAAATTTAACTAAATCACAAACTGCCTCAAGGTTTAAAAAATTGCTAATAGTTGGCACTAGCTTTCATATCTATTCTAA
Organism: Orgyia antiqua; assembly: GCA_916999025.1. Lineage (NCBI taxonomy): Eukaryota > Metazoa > Arthropoda > Insecta > Lepidoptera > Erebidae > Orgyia > Orgyia antiqua. The sequence continues at coordinate 35,806,458 of OU779865.1, read as the reverse complement.
TATTATAAACCCGAAGAGTTTGTTTGTTTGTTTAAACGCGCTAATCTCAGGAACCTCTGGTCCGATTTAAAAAAATCTTTCAAATCGTCCATTTGGATTTGGATAGTCCATTTAGCGAGGATGGCGATAGACTATATGACATCACGCTGCGACTAATAGGAGAGAAGCCGTAGTGAAAAATGTTACAAAAACGGGGAACATTTTCTAAATTGTACGCGTACGAAGTCGCGGGCAACAGCTAGCTCTCTAATATTTCTCACTATTTTAGGAAGTCCTTCCTTCAGATACTGGTACTGCTAACTACAACACACAGATATGTGAAGAGTTTAGCTTCGAGGTTACTATCACACGCAAAACACATATTTTTAGGCCTTTGATAACTAACTACCTGACACGTACTGAAGCCATCAATATAACGATGCATGAATCCATGATGTTCATCACCAAGTGAACAAGACAACTTAATAAACGGTTTTGCTTGAATATTTGACGATTCCCGATAAACTCAAATGCTATCTAATAAGTTCGAGAAGCAAACTCTCATATTTAGTTTATTTGCATGTAAGTAATTCTATGAATTTGTCACGAATGCCAAAACCACATGTTATAGGCCCAGTTTATAGATATGCTATTCAAATGACTCGTCAAACGAGCGCGCCCTTCAAACAAATGGCTGTCTTCAAATTCAGACAGAAACTACATGAAATATCGACAAGTATGTATTACGTAAAATGTTGGGCACGCGATTATAAAATCTACATACATAGTTTATTTTATTTTCTTTATTGTAAACATACTTATTATTTTATAGACTCTGTACACTACATACTGCCCATTCATCTCTTCATCTCACTCCATCCAATGGTTGTCTAGAATAGATCGTCTTGAGCGATAAGACCGCCAATTGTACAATATATATTCTATAAGTCTTGTTGTAATTTATATGGTGTACAATAAAGAGTTTTTTATTTATTTATTTATAACCAAACACCTATGTAAACATAGGTGTTTGGTTCTTGTGATTCCGTACCAAAAGGTAAAACGGGGCCCTAGTACTGAGACTTCACTGTCGGTCCGTCATCAGGGTGTATCTCTGGAACAGTGATAGCTAGAGAGCCGAAAATGTCACAGTTTATGTTTATGTTAATGACGGGCCTTGTGGTCTAGTGGTTCATATAACAGACTGCCGTTAACGAGGTCTCGGGTTCGATTCCCGGTCAGGACAATCATTTGTGTGATGTTTTCAATTGTCATACCAATGTTTGTACCGCGTCTGGGTGTTTACTATGTATTATAAGTTTTATAAAAGAAAAGTAGATTATGTATTCTATCCGTATTCTGGTACCCATAACACAAGCATATAAAGCTTAGCTTGGGACCAGAGGACGTTGTGTGAAATGTTCATGAATATTTATTTATTTATATTTATTTATTTATCAGTTGATTCTATATCAACAATAATCATCAACATCATTCTCCTGCTCTTATCCCGTTATTTGGTATATGACGAATATAATAAAGTAGAGAACTCTGCGAGTACAACTCGTACTTGGCCGCGTTTTTGGGATAAATCTTCTAATATATAAAATTCACGTGTCACAGTGTTAGTTACCGTACTCCTCCGAAACGGCTTGACCGATTCTTCTCAAATTTTGCATACATATTCAGTAGGTCTGAGAATCGGCCAACATCTATTTTTCAAACTTTTTTTTTTAGTATGGCAAAACAACGTTTGCCGGGTCAGCTAGTCTAATATATAAAATTCACGTGTCACAGTGTTAGTTACCGTACTCCTCCGAAACGGCTTGACCGATTCTTCTCAAATTTTACATACATATTCAGTAGGTCTGAGAATCGGCCAACATCTATTTTTCAAACCCTTTTTTTTGTATGGCAAAACAACGTTTGCCGGGTCAGCTAGTAATAAATAAATATAGAGGGCAGTTACATTTTGCTTGAATTTGTGGATACGTTATTACATTTTTAGTAATATTATTTCAAGATTCAAACCCAAATACTACTGGAATTAATATTAGACGAATCCTAATCAAAATCATAATAAAAATAGCAACTATTCAATACTAGTTTATAAACGTATACCACCACCCCTAGACAAACTCAAACATAAGCTGACTGACTTATATCTGTTTATCTATTACGTGTGTGTGTGTGTGTGTAAACAGAAATTATCTAGCACCTTATTTAGAATTCCTAGTACAAATAAGCCGTGTATTCTCCGCGTGGTGACGGATTAAGAATACAAGTGTCACCACCCTATCTCCCAAGGGTACTGTAAAAGTCAGCTAAGGGATATTGCACACAGATAACATCCTCTGTGAGAGACGGAAAACTCGTAAATAAACCCTGTACCTATACGCCTGGTCAGCGCGGCACAGTAGACCATAATTCCTCCCAAAGTGGAGGAGGCTCGTGCGCAACAGTGGGACGTAAATGTACTGGAGAGTACTAATAAACAAGAGATGCCCTTCAGTTTTACTTGCTTACGTAAGAGAAGTGTCCTTATAGGACTCATAGGAAGTTACAGGTAGTTTATAGAAATACATTATATCGAGCATTGACACCCCTCCCTAAAATATTGAAAACAGTACCTAAACCTGAAAAAACTCTGAGCACAAAATATGCTATTTAAGGATTTTAGATTTTCTCAAACAGTATTAGTGTTATACAACCTATGTACGAGTATATAACATATCATTACACTTGCTATTCTTGCAACTTCGTACGCGTGCAATTAAATAAAAAAAACCCTTAACAAATTATACAAAATAGGCATCCTCTTAAACCACTTCTTCTATTAAAAAAACCGCCTCGGCCAAACAATTAGTTATAGGCAAACACCGCTTGCTTTTGAAGATATAAGCTCACATACGAGCTTACATACAAAAATAACGACTTTGTTTTATAATAAGTAAAGACAAATAAAGGTGTGTCCAAACATTGAGCGGCAATCGAGCGCGGATGCCGCGCGTGGCCCGTCGCGTTACCATTGGACGACAGCCACGCGGACTACCTGCCGCGCACGATGTAGGCTAAGCGTATGCTGAGACGCCAGTGTTGCCAGAGTGATTTGGTCGAAAGTTACGTTGGCATCCATGAAAAGTTACATTTTTAAACTAAAACTTACGTAGTGGTAATTTTATGAGTGTGAATGTAGCAGCCATCAGCCAAATTTATTATTATTTACAAATAGAGTAAATAATTAATAAAATATTTTTTTTATAAATGCGCATTAAAAAAATTTTCAAATTAATAAATGCATTTTTATAAATATTATTTTTTAAATTATTTACTCTATTTATTTGTAGTTTTAAATTTTTCTGATGTCTGCTACATTCACGCTCATGTAATTTTCAGCTCGCAGATCAAAAACTCTTATTATTTTATATTTTCTTGTACACAAAAATTAAAAAATAATTATATTTATCAATATAATTATAACTTTTTTAATTTTTTGCGGTAGTTTTTGTTATCATTAAATAAATTTAGATAAGAATATTTTAATTTTTCAAGATTTTTTTCATTTTTACCTCTTTTGTAATTCTTGAGAAGTTACTTAAATTTAACTAAAATTGTTTCTTACATACATGTTACATGAACTGATCAAAAGTTACGTAAAATGTAAAAAATGTAACCTTCTGGCAACACTGTGAGACGCAAGCGACGCAGGTCCACGCAGGGCAGAGTGGCGCCAATTTTGTAATGCTCGAGCGTACCGTGTGCTACGTACGTTGCACCACTTGCAACGCAGGTACATGCGACGCAGACATGTGTCTGCTCTGCGCCCCGTTGTAGTGGATAAAAACATTTAGGCTAAGCGCTTGCTGGGACGCGGGCAACGCAGGTAGAGGCGGGGCAAGGTGGCGCAGATTTTTAATGCTTTTATGCGTACCACACGTACGTAGCACACGGTACGCTCAAGCATTACAAAATCTGCGCCGCCCTGCCTTGCGTGGACCTGCGTCGCCTGCGTCTCAGCATACGCTTAGCCTTAGTCAGCTTCGTCCTAACTAGAGCGCGGCAGAAATGTGTCCTGCAAACGCCTCGTGTTGCTGCCGCGCTCTTGCCGCTCAATGCTTAATATTAATTTATTTACATTATCTAAATTACGTTTAATACGGTGTGGGTTGTGACAACCCTATTGAGTATTTACATAAAATAAGTGCTGTCCATCGCATCGCCCGACATCTAATAACCGCATAAATTGAATCCAGTTTACATACACAAGATTAAGACAAACAACACCTTGAAATCATAACAATATAACTATTTTTAAAATATCTCGCTAGTTTTGCCGACTGTACCACGATTAATGTTAACCTTATTACCTAAAGCCTAAAATATAATTTCGGACAATTGTTTAGACTTTTAGAGCATACAATACTTATTTATTGATGGATTTGTATGGGTTTTGTGTTGGCAGTAATCGCTTGTTCAAAGAGATTACATCGGCATCATTACGATAACATTATAATATTGCTGAAAGTAACAATTTTAAATCTTATCGGTTATGTTTTCTAGGGTTCCGTGAAAAATGAGAAAAAAGAGATCACTTTATAGGGAAAACACACAATTTTTTTTCAAGTCGGTCCATTATAATTTCTTTCTCTTAAAATCTTGTGATTGGAGATTGGGAAACAAGACAGAATTGAAAAAAATTGTGTGCCTGCCCTATAGACTAGGGTAGGTCTGAAGGCGACAAAAAAACTCCCAAGGCCTTGCGACTTATATAACGCTCTCTATGTATTATTTTATTATTACGTCATCATAATATTAAACATAACTCATAGTAAATACGACAACATATCTTAATGACGTCACGCGACAATTTGTGTCATTCATTACCACGCACAATTAAGAAAATTATACGCATGTCATTAGTAAGCACTAATGTACAATGTTAAACGTAGAAAAAAAAACATACACTTCATATTATTATAGTCGTTTATGTTATTGGGGGTCCATACAATAAAGAACTGCCGCCCGTCGAATGTATTTTCTTACCAAAGCTTCAAGTTTGGAACCCCTGCCAAATATAATTACGTATGTGCAAATAACTATGTATGTTTATGTTGCCAAACCATATTTGCAGTAACATATCAGCGAAACTAAATGAAAAATAGGCCAAATTATGGCTCATACAGAAAACACAAGCTTCTAAGTTCTAGTAAAAAGAAAATAGGAATCTTAAATTAACTAATGAAACATCTATATCAAATGATGATGATGCCTTCCATCATCGTCATTTGTTATAGATCTCAAAGTATCAACTGCGAAGGCAAGTTCTAAATTAACTTGCGGTCTCCTCAACTGAGTATAAAGCCTTTCATCACAACCGCTGGGAAATCGCAGCTGCAATCGCAGACGTTATCGATCTCGTACTGAGAAACGAATATCAGGAAAAGCACTAGAATATTGTAGAATCCATTTTTACTTGGAAGATTTCAAAGTAGAAGTAACAAGGTAGTTTCGTAAAACGTCTTTATAGAATTTCTATGCATTTTCTGATATGGTGGGAGAATAAATAATATACTTGAGAACGATATACTGGAACCTGATTACGATAACAAATCTATTCTATTCTTCTTTACGATAACAATTCATCTGTTCAACCAAATATAATGGAATAACTAATTCATCGTTGTGTAAGGAAATAAATGCCCTGCCAAATAAGAGGCTGTTCGCAGTCTAACAAGCTCCCAAAGCTTAAGTTTACAGCTTACTCTAAAACTAGGACATCAGTGAATCGTCTAAAAAAATTTATTTGTTATTAAAACACAGACAGCCCTGTTCATCTCCCGAGCTCTTATTTACAAAACAAAAGATATTTCTGTATGCAACATATTTACCACAACACGACGCTCAAAATAGACCATATTTACGTAGAAGCGCCGCGTATACTGTGACGCATACACACATTATGATGAATAATTTTGTATACATTAATAATACACAACACATTCTGCTTGAAAAGTCCATTTTTAAATACGTATTTTCGGTTCGATAATAGGTTTTTGCCATGTAAATGGAACTTAGATGACCCACGCGAATATGACGGTAGGTAAAATTGATTATGCTTTTACTCGTGCAGCGTGTATCAGTATCTTGCGGTTAATATTACACGAACAGCTCTGAGAGGTTTAAAGTCATGAGGAATAACGGCGAAATGAGATCAATAATAGATACAGATATATACGAAGCGAATTTGAGTGATAACATGAAGAGCATCTACCTATATCTTGGAGCAATGTAAATATAATTGCTTATTTGTAGGAAAAATGCGTCACATTAATTAGGTAACTCTTAGTTTGTAAATATGGTAAAATCCGTAACATATCAAATGTAAACAAAAATCTACGTTATCTGTTCCATTAAAGTTTATCAGAGAATATAAACATCACTAGGCCGTACTTGAACAAAACCTACATAGTTCAGTTGATGTAAGACATAAAATTGTTAACACTGCCATCTCTTGGTAAACGTTTTGAACCGATTAGTGAACGCATGATAGTTACTATGTTTACTAGTATGATACATTATCATGATTTATTATCAACGTATCAGTCGATGATTCATATACTAACTAAAGAAATGAGGTCAAACAGGTTTCCTTAGCTATTAATTACAGACGCGCATGATATAATCACTTTCGAACGCCCTCTAGCTAAGTGGAGCAATGATATTTGCAAAACAGATAAGAAAATCTGGATATAAAAGTCCGAAGATCAATCTTAGTGTTGTGTAGATACCTACTTAATATCTCATACGACCAAAATATTTTCTCGTCTGCTTCTTCGACTATTTCTAATTTACTACTAACTTCCCATAATTCTTTATCTATTTAATTCAAAAAGGTTACATCTGCAATCATGAAAAAATTATTTGGCGAAAGAAACGAGAAAATTCTTCAAGTAGTGAAAATAAAGCGCAATATTTATAATTTAATGCAATAGTCGTTTTGTTCTGTCAATCGACTAAAATCAATCAGATTTTTATTGTATCGTAAAAAAACTTAACCCAAAGTGACAACAATTTTTTTTTACAATTTGCAAACAATGAGCCACTAACCGTAGTGATTCCATTGACGTATCAATGGACGGATGGTTAACCAAAATGTTACTATACAAGTGGTTACATTATATCCTAATAATGACGTCATGATGAGTCACCATCCGCCTCGAGTCCATGTCCTGTACAAGACGAAGACCTTGGCGCATTGTACTATTTAACTACTGATTCACAGTAAGTAGCATACAGCTAACAAAGTATGTATTGTACTAAATTAAGCTTACTAGACTCTAGCTGCTAGAGACTAGCACATTAAGGAGCTGAATGCTTACGATTTGTACCAGATTTTTGGGTATAAAAATGAGGGTTTAATTATAGCACCTATTCTGTGGTTGCCGCGCTATTCTTACAATAGTTGGATTCAGCAAAACTATCTATACCAATTTTTTGTATGTTATTATAAGGCACAAAAGCTCTGAATTGTTAAAATTTTTTAACAATTCAGAGCTAATTATTGAAGAACTTAGCCATAATAATATCAAAAGAAATAAAGACACTCGTTCCCTGTTTTCATCAGGCACAAAACAATCACAAAACACTAAACAATTGTCTACAATCTCATACCTGCAGACAAAGATAGATAACAGGATCCTTTCATCTGTTGCTACCCAACATACAGACAAACAAGATACAACTTTTTGCTTCAAGCAATAAAACTGTAATTCTTAAGCTCACTTAGTGCTACTGAAGATTTTAGTTTGCTTTTAAAGTAATTTCAACTGAAGTACCATTGAAGTTCAGTTGAAATTCACTTTGGCACAGATGTGCTCCACTTTGCTTACATCAACATTAGCCTGGGACTCTGCAAACATTGAACGAAATGTTGGTAGAAGTAAGTTTTCTCGTAAGTAATAAGATGTTGCCAATTAATTCTGAAATATCACACCAGATCCATTACAGGGTAAGCGGAAGGCTCTATTGCTAACTTAAGTCTTCCTTCGAGAATTACACCCACTTACATACCGGAGGAATTGATAACGTGATCCTGTTTGAGATGTCCTGAAAACGGTCATATCTTCCAGACCTGGATAATATACTATCCCAGCATCATCATAATCATAAACCAGCCTTTGTTCCATTCATAACAAGTATTTTTCTTAAAAAATCAAAAATCATTTATTCACGTAGGCATATCCTCTTTTTTCCAAAAAAAAATAAGCTCCTATGATATATCTTACATACTCTTTACTACCGTTATGCCTGTGCTACTACTATTTTACACACACAACCTGGCCACCATTCATTCAGCCCTTCTTATTAGTCTAAAATCCCTACTAATATTATAAATGCGAAAGTAACTCTGTCTGTCTGTCTGTCGCTCGCTTTCCCGCTTAAACCTCTCAACCGATTTTGATGAAATTTGGCACAGACAATCTTTAGACCCTGACAAAGGACATAGAATACCTTTTATTGCGAAAAAAAAATTCTAAATTCCACGCAGACGGAGTCGCGGGCAACAGCTAGTAAGTTATAAATATTGTACTTATATCATCCAGAAAGAAAAAAAATTATTATCCAGTCTTTAAACAAACATTATTACCCCATGCTCAAATCATACGGAATGTTTACACACTTTACGCCTCATCAATATTGCCACTTGATTAATTATTATTGTCTAGTCTATGAGTTCTATGACCACACACGAACAATAAAATCAATTTGTCAACTACAAACAGATACTTAAAAAATTTAACATATTTTTTATAAATCTTACACATTAATAGTTTTTATGTCATCATTCAATATTATGTATAAGCAAATCCAGTCCATTTATCACAAGTTCTAGTATTCTAGAATAAATAGCACACACACATATAATCGGCCAGACAAGAATGTCTAATCATAAAACACACATAGACACGTTTCTTGATATCCATATTCAGGTATTTTTAAAACACGTGTGAGTGATACAATCAGACATTAAAAACAAAGCAGCATTTAAATCTATGCTAGACGCATTTTAAAAGCTATTGTAGACGTAGTTCTAATGTTTATGGTATAATAAAAAAAAACCAGTCAAGTACAATGTGCCCTGATTCTAAGGATTCCGTAGCTACTAGACCGAAACCATCACAAAATTGCCCTAAAATAAAACGTTAAACTAAATGACAACATATTATTATGTATTTCAAGCCTATAACTATTTCGTTCTGCACAATTTTGTAGTCACAGAATCCAAATTTGGTAATACTGCGCCCTATACTGGCTTCTTGCCAAATTTCATCATTCTAGATTAGTTAAGGGAAGTTTACCCCTAAACGTCTCATTCCCTCGTTATTACAACAAAAATATATTATAATTAAAACGTATTTCCTGAGTGTCTTATTTATTTCCTTCAGGAGTTATTTTTTTAAAGGCAAAGTGATTATTGAAGGGTATTTTTGCAGCTAAATATAAAACATAACGCTTAGGCAAAGATTTTGGGAATACCTTAAACAAAGTTAATCTCTTATGGCATTTTAGTAGGCAACCCAAAAACAAAATGTTTAACCCCATGCGGACATTATTCGTGGCAATAAGATACCGTGTGGCGTCATCTCGTCTCCGAGGAGCAGTGACCTGACGTCGCGAAACCCATGGTGTATAAAGAATGCGTACATCCACTTACCAAGATACTGGACACTGGGGACATTTCAGACCACAACAAAACAACTACAACCGGTTTCTGTATGTAATAAAGCCAAATTATTTTACATTAAGCCTTCAAGATTTTCTTTCGGTTTGAACATGCTGCTGTAGAATGAGAGAAAATGAGTTTTGACCTGTCAAAACTCATTTAGAACCATTTTCTTGTAACATGTCCTGACATGTTACAAGAAAATGGTTCTAACCATAATGGTTTTTAACAAAGAACATTTACAGCGTGATCTTGGGCAATAATAGAGACAACCACTGACAGTTGTGGTTATAGAACTAAAATATACAAGCGAAATTGTCTTGATTTGAATTGAACTATGTTTCAAACTAAATCAGCATTGAAGCACGAATTAAATATCGCAAACTTGACATAGACAACCACTGACTAAGATTTGCATTGATCAGCTTATCAGAAATCAGGCGCGAGTCAAACAAAAGATCATAACATCTCATCCTTGACACGTGAAAACAATCCATCCGCTTCCCACATAAATAACAAATAAATATTCACGATCATTATACACAAAATCCTCTGATCTAATATTAAGCTGAACCACTGTTCTAGAGTGTACCCGATTTGTTTTTACTTTTACATATTATGGTAAAACACGAATAGACGCTTTACAAATATATTTTGATCATACAAATATGTGTCATGAGTGATTTCAGACCCACAACTTCATGCATGGAAGTGACAGTATCACAAGTAGGCCCGTCATAATGAATTTACATCAACATAGAAATCGGTGAAATTTAGGACGTCTGTCAATAGAACATTCCTTTGTAGTGTCACTTAGTAAACAAATGATGGGACGTTGAACAGAAATAGGTCGGCGCATTTCGCCGGCCGACTGACAGACGGACCGTGTGTCGTGTATTTTTGGATATGTGCACAGTTGCCAGCGACACTAGATACACAGACAGAACAATCTGATACAACGTATATATGTGCTAATAATTATATTGAGAAAACTATAAACGAGATAGCTGCCTTTAAATTGTAGCGACGGGTTAAGAACATAATTCCACTGCCCAATTTCTTCGAAAGTTTCTGTAAGCCACACCACCAACATTCAAGATAACATCTTAGAATGACAGAAACGTTGACAATAACTCCAACAGCTTTGGACACGTTTTTGAACTGATAAGAAAGAAAAGGTTCCTTGTGTATTGATAATTTTTTGTCTTACAAAAAATCAATCACGATTCAGAATATAAATAAATGGCAAAAGTTAAGCAAGACATTTTAGGAAAATCAAGGATATGCAGACGTATGCCATGATAACTAAGCTACAGTGAAATTGTTTAATTTAACAAACATACTTTAACTGCACAGCATCACGCCCACATGTCACCGTTGTGTTAGTTTTGTGTTAAAGTCACATTCGCATTTTAATATTAAGATGTTGAAATATAGGTCGCATCAGCATCGTTAGTATCTAGTTATCTACTAGTAGCCAGATATTAGTTTTGAAGGCAAATTAATCTTTAGAAAACTCTTATAACATTCATAGAATGATCTATTGTCATATAACTATTTGCCTAAAATACTTCAGCAGATGAACTATAGTAATATAGATTTATAAGAAAACTAGCTGTTGTTGTTGTAATAAGAAATATTATATTACTGGCTAACACTCACTGTTATGGGATCGATGATGTTAGCCGGTAATATAATATTTCTAATATTTCTAATCAATACTGAAAGAATTTTTCAAATTAGACCTGTAGTTTTTTCTAACACTTGCGCGACTCATCTGTTTAAATAAAACTACTTTTTACGGATTTAGACGCGTATATTTCTCCGAAACGTCGGGCCAAGATTTAAAACAAATATACGCGTCTAAATCCGTAAAAAGTAGTTTTATTTAGACCTGTAGTTCTTGAGATTAACGCGTTCAAACAAACAAACTACTACTACTACTAGAAGTATAGATTTTTAAAGTTAGGTACTTGTTCAAATAGGTGCATTTAGTAAACCGCCTCTGTCTACACTGCCGTGCATTTAAGACGCCAAAAAAATTGGTCAAGTGCGAGTCGGACTCGCGCACGAAGGGTTCCGTACCATTATCTATGCAACATAAGGCAACGTTATTAGTATCCAGCAAGAAACGGTAAAAAAATCATGTTTGTTGTATGGGATACTAGAAATAAAATAAAATAAATATTTAAGGGGGGCTTAAATATTTATTTTATTTTATTTTTAGTATTTGTTGTTATAGCGGCAATAGAAATACATCATCTGTGAAAATTTCAACTGTCTAGCTATCACCGTTCTTGAGATACAGCCTGGTGACAGACGGACGGACGGACGGACAGCGAAGTCTCAGTAATAGGGTCCCGTTTTTACCCTTTGGGTACGGAACCCTAAAAACTGTGTTCCGATAGCAAGTCGCTACCTACGCCTACCCCTAAGTGAACATGGCGTGTATATTTGTCCTGCATCAATATAAACATAGCTATATTACCATCACCATTAATCCACGGCGAGTGCCAGACGGTCGATGACTTAGTCAGATGTAAATTACGCAAGGTCGTTATATGCGTCACGTTTGTTTGTGATTGGTGGTTACGGCGCATACTTGCATTCACTTGCCCCAGTCTAACTGTGGAACATCGCTTATGGCATTGTTTTTTTTAAACACAACTTACTGGTCCTAAATTAAGCTTAGTGATTATTTAAATAAAAAATCTTGCTTTTAATAGTATAAGACAGTAGAAGGTTAGAATTTAGTTAAAGCAAAGGGTTATCTTTTCTCTAAAGTGTATTCTATAATCAAATATCTATTCTATAATCAAATCTTATATAAGTTAAAGATTATTTTTTTAAGTGGGCAAGATTAACAAGCTCTTTTAAGACGTCAGAAGCTATGCATCCGTTCCAAAAGTGTATCCTATGGAGAAAGAAGAACAGAGAAGAAACTCCGTTCTAATTACCTAATTATGTACCACTACACGGAGAACGAGTCAATAGATCAATTTCAATCAAAACTTAGTTTTATTAAAATATTATCTAATTAAACACACATTTCAATTAACAAAACTGCTTCTTATTATTTTTCTGATAGAATACTATGGAAGAAAAAGACAAGTTGCGCCGAACACAATAAATAGGATAAGAGCAGGAGAATGATAAAGTAAAAGTTCCTTTTAGGGTTGTTTTGTTTTAAATTTAAGGTTTTTAGTGTGACGGAGTCCACATTATGTAATCCAATGCCCAATAATAAATATTCGTGTAAAAGAAACATCTAAACTAAATCATGTTGCCATGAAAATGAACATCTTTCGCTAAATCCTGTCTGAGGTACATAATTTCATTGCTTTCGGCGCTTGAAGCTAAGAGGCAAATAATTGGTTCCGTAGAGACCCCGTTTTATTATAGCATATAATATTCTGTGAGCCGGCAAACAGGATATTAGATACTGATGTTGAGTTTCTCATTAAAATGTCTTAACGTTATTACCTTTCATGGAAATACGTCAAGTACCTTTATGACTGACTAATTAATTTATCGGTGAATAGTATTGTTGATATTTAAAATATTTTACCTAAAATAAAATCAATATCCACGGACATTTTACACGACATTCTTTGGAATCTATTGGGAGTATATTTTACTGTAGTAAAGAAAACTGGTTAATAAGACTTTATATAGCCGTGACACGCAGATTCACTTGTTTAATTTAAAAACAAAAAAAAATCTCTAGAAAATGCTGACTATTATTCTAAAATTATTGCATTGTCATCGGTCTTTAATGTGTGTAAAATTTCAGATCAATCCGACGACCAGTGGATGGGAATCATTTTTAGGGTTCCGTACCCAAAGGGTAAAAACGGGACCCTATTACTGAGACTTCGCTGTCCGTCCGTCCTTCCGTCCGTCCGTCCGTCTGTCACCAGGCTGTATCTCAAGAACGGTGATAGCTAGAGAGTTGAAATTTTCACAGATGATGTATTTCTATTGCCGCTATAACAACAAATACTAAAAATAAAATAAAATAAATATTTAAGGGGGGCTCCCATACAACAAACATGATTTTTTTACCGTTTCTTGCTCGATACTAATAACGTTGCCTTATGTTGCATAGATAATGGTACGGAACCCTTCGTGCGCGAGTCCGACTCGCATTTGACCAATTTTTAAAGATTGCGTAACATAGTTTAATGCATTAATAGACACTTACCGAACTAATAAAAGCGTGTCAAAAATACAATTTTACCGATTAGCACGCGCAGAAAACTTCATAAAAATTAGCAGAACCCATTCAAAAGAGTACGGTAACTAAGATCGCGGTAGAATCATTTCTGTATAACATTTTGAGTCTATCTTCAAAGATTTTGTATTCTTAACAAAGATATTTCAATTTATCAATATCTCCAAGTCAATCTATCGTAAATGACAACAACAAAGACGTACTTTTGTTATCAGCATTCGGCCGTACGGACATAAACATTGCGATAAAGTATTTAATTCAAAACTCGTTTATCACTACTTCTTATCGGAGTTACCTATCATGCGAACAACGTCAATAACATACTATTTTAACTAATACAAGGATTTATATATTAACATATTATATGTAAATGGTTGCTGTACCACCCACGTGGTCATAAGGTGATGTTATAAAACCGACCAAATATAAGTTGGACACACACATTAAGGAATCCGTAGTATTATTGTGGGATTATATTCATCATTGTAAATATTTTCTTGGATATTTTTGTATTTATTGCTACATTATCAATAGACATCATCTGTGAAAATTTCAACTCATTAGCTATCACCGTTCCAGAGATGCTAGCTTGGTGACAGACGGTTCACGTTTAATATTTTGGTACGGATCCCTAAAAGTTATCTTTACAAGTTTGAATTTCATCAAAATCCGTTTACTAACGCATGTGAAGGGGGAACCCCTTAGCCCAAGAAATAAAGAAATTAACCACAATTTAAACTCTAGCAACGTTTGTGGTGTACAAATATCTACTAAGTAATAAGTTAATAGTATTTTACACTATAAGACCAAATATTGATTGTAAACAACGTCTGCGATGCATTACAATAAACCTATTATTACACTAAAAGCTATATTTATTCGCTCTGCATATCCGATAAACAGGAAAGGTACACGTGCATCATACACTTTTGCTTGTAATCGTGCTAGAAATATTTTTCTTTCGTGCTTTTCTAATAGGCATGATAATAATATGTGTACAGCTTACTCAGTTTTGTTTCATGTCATCTATATCACAAGTCATCAATAAATATATGACAGCATATTCCGACAGACAAAACCACAA
This sequence comes from Orgyia antiqua, assembly GCA_916999025.1. Lineage (NCBI taxonomy): Eukaryota > Metazoa > Arthropoda > Insecta > Lepidoptera > Erebidae > Orgyia > Orgyia antiqua. Next base: position 35,791,437 of record OU779865.1, on the reverse strand, counting down.
ATGTTTTTAGTTAAAACCTTCTTTCCGATTTTTTTTTTTGTTTTTTTTTTATATATCCTAACGCAGAGTTAGAACAACTAGTTCAAACAATATAATAACACAAAATATAGTTAGATATTATATACATCGTCAAATATCAGTATGCTTATAATATACCCAAGACATAAAATAAATTATCGCCGACACTGATACGCATGCCGACGGTAAATAAGTAAATTATTTAAGTGACGCTCACTAGGTCGCCAAACCTGTGTGATAAACGCGTCGTCAATGCATTATCAACCTAATTACTGATGTATTTTGGGTGTGTATTAAATAAAAAAATAACATGTTAACCTTCAAATGTTACACGACTTCGAAGCGATTAGCGTTCATCAAAACAAACAGAATTTTAAAAAGTATAGAAATAATATCGTGACATAATATTTTAACGGGTGTAGCCGACATTTTTGTGTTTGATGGATTTAGAAAACACGTGTCCTCTCCCTGTTTTCTCTGGTTGAAACAGCTAAAACTTGCTTAACTATATCGTATACTTGAGCATATTCAACTTATGAGGGTTGGGAAACTAAAAATTAAGCCCCATACCACGTTTGCTAGGTTTGGGACAGTAGACTATATATTGTTTGTTATCAATGGTATCTCTCTACAAGAAACAACTCGAAATACGGAAAACCAGGCTTTCCGACGCAATCTGAAAGTTTATTTTATACTACAAGGGTGGAAACAAGCATACGGCTCGCCTGATTGTAAATTAACCATTTATCAAGCTGAAATGACCATAAACAAGCCACTAGGGAAAAGTAAACTGTCAGCAAAAAGGCATCCGTTACGAAACCTTTAAATAGTACCAGTATAAAAAACTGAGTTGAAGTTTAAAAATTTTTTTTTCTTTATTTGTACAACGAATATGGCACAAACTCGTCCATTCTGCCTTAAACATCCAACTTGTTTACTAATGCTTAGTGTATCTTACGCAACGGAATGTTCGTTGGCACTAGCGTTCATGTGTACATACGGGAATAAAACTATGTACTACTACACTCTAAAATTGTATGTTTTTATTTGATAACATGTGTTGTTTCACTCTTGTTTATATGTAGTTAGTGCCACAATTTTTTAATTTTAGAACTACCTGTTATTCTAATGGTATCAGTAAAATTTCTTCAAAACCACTTAGCTTTTGTGTGAAAAAGTAACCATCCATTTTTGAACGTAAAGGATTTTGTCCTCAAAGACGAGGTAGGTCTGATATAATTGAGAAGAGACTAGTCTAAAACCAATAAACTATATTGATTATCATTCTGACTACCAATTTTATGAATATTGCTCTGTCCTTATCCCTGAGCAGCGCAACATGCTTCTTTATCAAACGTTATATCTGTGTTTATTCCTCTTTAATAATCAAAGTAACACACACATCTTAATAAATACTTAGAAAATTAACATCTATGTAAGTACAAGCCTGTTTAGCTTGATACGTAAGTTACAAGGTGAACAAATAAAAGTGCACGCGTACACGCACACTAGCTCTGACCGTGTGTTACGTAACTCACACACACACAGATCATCGGGTCACTTGTAAACACGCACACTAACATAACATTATACAGATATGAGAGACTGTTTATCAGCGTGAGTCGTAAGATTTATTCTAGAAAAATACAGTTTTAGAATTCACTTACAAAAAAGAAGATACCCAGTAGTAGTTGTTACATTTAATGGATTTTTATACAGTCATATGTTTTAAAGAGGGGATAAGCTGAGACTACAGAGTAATTAACATATTGAATACACTTGACTTCATTAACAATTAAACATCTCAGTCATACATACAACAAGAGATTGACTCATCATTATGCCATTATAGTAACTAAGTCTTATTTAATTATTGCTACCCCTTTACACGAAAAGACAAAGTTCAACAGCATCTATTGTACCTATGTACTTTTTATTAGAAATAAAAAAATTAATATCTTATCTCTCTTATCGTAGTCGGATAAGCTATAAGATAGTTATGATTCACCCTGATCTAACTCAGTGCATCCAAAGATTTGCACGTTAAAACCAACTAAAATACATAATTTTAGCACAAAATTGCACATATAACCTAAATAGAAAATTAGTACAACACCAACAAAATTGAACAAATCTTGAATCTTCAGGCTATTTAATTTAGCAAGTATGTATATGATTGGGTGTGTTAACATCGTCACAATTCACCCATTCCACATCCCTATTTAACAATGTAACCATTTCACGACACAATCTATCAACATCTGTATACTGACCTACTTTACAACATTATCAGTAACTAAACAATATCATTTAGGGTTGTCAGCACACGCTACACATATTAAAACATTATACATCCTCTTGCATACAATGAGAAAACCACTATACATGAGAATGAGAAAACCACTCTTCTCAGACCTACACGATATACACACATAATAAACACCGCGACACGAGAATTTGATTGCATTATGAATTTTTTTGCAAAAATTTCAAACCAAAATTAAATAAAATCCCAAATAACATATTCACGTCTGACGATTTATTTCCCTGTTGCCAGACTACTTATCAATAGTTATCAATCTTACATCGGAAAAACACATTATAATAAGTGCTAAAACAGTATTTTTAAGTGCAATTTTCCACAAACTTATTGTATGTGCCAACCCTAACAGTTACATAGCGTAGTGCATGGCGACATTAGCTAACTACACACATGTACACAAACACACCCTACATATAACAAACAACTAAATCTTGGTACTTTTCCACTAGCTATCAAATCATTTAGATTTCTAACAGCGAGACGAATTTCTGCTTCAAAGTTAACACATTATTACTTGGTTTGATTTGATTATGGACTAATTATGGACATTAGGTGCAAAGTCAAAGTCAAATTTTTTTATTTCAAGTAGGCATGTTTTACAAGCTCTTTTAAAACATCAGAAACTAGGTGTCTGTTCCAAACGCGAATCCTATGGAGAAGAAAAGACAAGAAACTCCATGGATTTTTTTTTCTATTCCTTTCATTTCTTTCCTTTTTTTTTTCCAAAAATTTTATATATTGTTGTATCAGGAGTGTGAGAATGATGCCGATTAGTACCTACAATCAAGATTAACTAAAACTAACTTAAAAATAATATAGCCTTGTTGGAGCAAGTCGACCAGTCCCAGCAGAAGGCACCCGTTCACGAGTATAACGCACACATCAGCCCCGCACAGCTCGACCATTTTGTAGGGAACCGTGCGACCCGACGTGCAACGCTACCAACTTCGAGACATTTGAGTGAGCATGACGAAGTCGCTCCGCGGCACAGTATAGTGCTATATAAATATACCGATAATGTGTAAAATTATGTAGTGACTGTTGCATTACGATAGACATAAGAAATAAATATGAGAATTAATAAGAACAGCATCTGCCTGTAGCTCAACTATTAAAAACAAGATATTTGTTGACTTCATAATATTTTGTAATGTGATGTTACTTTTATTTCCATCGGCGACCCATAGGTTCTTATATATTCTTTTATTCGGAGTTTTGACAGCAAAAACCAATGAAATAGATTATACAATCCCTTCCATTTCAGATAAATGCAACGTTCATTAAATAAATATTTACGGATCAAAAGAAAACCAGTAAAGAAATAAATGGATTTTATTTTGAACATCAACACATTCTAAGTTTTTGTTCTCGTAAACAGCAGTTAAAAGAAATCTAGCAATCCCTACGACCGATTCGATCGACATTAAAATATCCGGTACAAAAGGGTTCGTTCAATTGCATTCAATTGAATAAATAGACATCAACTCACTTTTCCTTCACAGGATCACTTACAAACTGACCTGCAGAAGTTTCGTGCACATTCTTCGTTATTTTTTTTATCAAAACATTATTCCAGAGCCAATATTGACAATCTGGCCTGCTTTAGCCTACGAAAACGTGATAGGGTTTATTTTTAGTTACTTTTTATCCAAAGCAAATAAAAATGTTGGATGTTTTCCGGGCCCAAAATGTACATACACTGCATAGCAACTCACGGTGCATAAAACAAGTAAATGACGTAACGATCTTTGAACACGTAAGACACCAATGTAAAGGACGTACCCACACTTTCACTTTCTGCACCTGTACGCAGACATGAGCTTACGTTTTCCTGTTCCACTTTACGGAACTTGAACTTTACTGCAGCAGATCATGCGTGGTAATTTGATAAATCACTATTAATTATTTTGAATATCAGGAGCGATATGATTCATCATCAACGGAGAATACAGTTGGACGAAGAATTTGGGCCTAATGGAGGAGAAAACAGCGGATTAAATGCATGGTCCATATCCAACAGATGGTTTTCTGCATAACTACTTATCATTACCATAGATTTTTCTGTTCTTTACAGGATCTCGTATTAACTGTTGTGGTTTAGATCTAACCGCTTAACCAAATATGGGACGGTGTTTTTATGATCACATAAAAACACTTATAATTCAGTCGGAAATACTAAAGCTAAGGCGGTTTCGCACACCGAGCGTTTCGTACGTACTTGGCCCGAATCAAAGCCTCTCAATAATTAACCTCAAATGATGATCAAAACATATGTAGTCTATGGCAACAAAATACTTGTAAACAAAGATAGCCTTGTACTTATTTGCCCACATAATGCTAACGTCATACGTCTCTTTGCAGATACATGATGATAATGCTAAACTAATTTTTAGGTATATTTTTTATTGGACATTTCACGCATACATATAATACCACGCTATTTTCCCATCGCGACAAGCAGAGACTATAGTGCGATATCTGCAACGACCTAAACCGATTTCTTTGGTTTCAATTAAACTCGTACAGGAATCTATGATCAGAAATCATACACACACACCTATACTAATGTTATAAAGCTGAAGTGTTTGTTTGTTTGAACGCGTTAAACTCAGGAACCACTGGTCGATTTGAAATTTATTGAGGAAGGCTATAGGCTATATAACATCACGCTGTAAGTAATAGGAGCGAAGCAGTAATAAAAAATGTTGCAAAAACGGGGAAATTTTCTAAATTCTACACGTACGGAGTCGCGTACAACAGCTAGTCTGTTATAAGTGCTATGCATCTGATTACTTTGAAAGACATCGCCAATTAGATGAGACCACTTCCTTCTCAGGCGTCCTTCTTGGAGTTTCTACCAGACATATACAAAATCTTGAAGGAATAGCAAAAGAACCCTGGTACAAATGGAACAGCCTCTACTATAGAACAGCACGTGTCAACCAGGATGTTGAAACACAGACAGCCAGTATAGAGACCGTCTGGTGACTAGTGTAACAATTAACACCCCATACATTGGTGACAAGATCACTTTCTTTTATCGTGAGTCAACCGCTATGACGTCATCAAACGGTAAAACCAATAATCAAGTTATGCCGATAACCGTTTAAAGACAGCGGTATATTTTAATGAATGACGTGACGCACACACTCGTTACTTGACATAGTAGTACAAGATTCGATTCCCCGTTTTGTTAGTTCCATGCGAATAAACTAAATGAAAGCATGAATTTTGAGTATTCTTCAAAATCAAAAACACATTCTTATGTATTTGGGTCAAAATTCAAAATTTAAAGTCAACTAAGACTTTTCTGACCTGGTCCTGAGGAACTGAATCCTATGGTACATGATAATATCCTCATAATAGCAAAAAGAGAACATACTATTGGCCAGTGCCACAGTAAGCTAGAAAAAGGCTTATAAAATAAAATGGCTCCAAAATTTCTCTTTAATCCCTGCTTCCCCCTTTCTCAGTCGTACCACGCGCGCTGGCTTAAGATGTCATCCATTTATTGTGGCCACCATTTCTTGTCGAACAAAGTAATTTAGCGAGTCCTTTATCTGCAAAACTTCTCAAAAATGGAATTCGCTTCTTGCGCACGTGTTCCCTTCTTCTTATAACATGGGGTCTTTCAAGCGAGCCGTGAAGAGGCACCTTGCGGGCCGGCAAGGTGAGGGTGGCCAGTGCTTTCACATTGTAGGTATTAGCTGTTCTCACATTTGGATTACACAACACTTAACATCGGGTGGAGTGTAGTCATCTGCCTAACCCCAGCCATAAAAAAAAAATTGGTTAGATTGTATTATCAATTATTATGGTTGGTGCTATAAAGTCACTTTTAAAGAGGTTATCTCAGTGTGAATGCATAGGAATACATGGTGTTCAAAAAAAAGTATTCTATCATGAACAATAAAATCGCGCCCTTCCCCATGGGCGTAGGCAGAGACAATAGAGCACCATTTGCTACAATCCAAACATACTTCTTTGGCTTCATCCACACTCAATCATAATAATATGGTCATACATGCACAACGGTTATTAACTATATTATTATATTCTTGTACAATAATATATTATGTCACCTGTAAAGGCTCCTTAACAAACAAAATAAGATCAAATCAGGTTGAATAACCTGAGATAACAAAACATAATCAAATGAACTTGTTTACAATATTAATCACTTCTATAATTACTTTGTTTATTTGTTTACTATTTACAAATCCATATTAAGATTTCTTTGTATATGTTTTTTGGAAGAGGAAAATAATCATATACAACATTTCATGGTGGAGTGGTTTATGTAATGGACTGCCGATCATGAGGTCGCGGGTTCGATTCCCGCTTGGGACAGTCATTTGTGTGATATCCATAAATGTCATACAAATGTTTGTACAGTGTCTGGGTGTTTTCTATGTATTATAAGTGTTATGTCCAATAAAACAATGATATGGTAATATTGTTTTAATATGTAACTTGCACTTTGTAGCACACATGACATAATAATTTTATGCAAAACAATCACTATTATACAGGTACTTATAAAAATCTTGTTTAACAAAAAGATATTAAAATACCCCCAACTTTCATACATAACATACCTTTCCCCCAAGTATGCACAAACATAAATACAAAATAAACAAAACTATTTTAGAACAACTTTAAAATATTAAATTAAACAATATAATTGACATTAGGTCTGGCATAAGGTGACTTAGTGTATGTTGATACTCTGTGTTTCAGTTTACCCCCTGAATATGAGGTCTCTGCATCACTAGGTATGCCTAACATCTCAGCCCATTTCTCAGCACTTGGGATTTCTATAATTTGTTCCTTTTCTTGACTTAAAACAATATCTTCGCCCTGTTCCTGCTCTCTACTATGCTCTTGACTTTCTATTGGTATATAACTATCCTGCATCAACTCTCTATTGCCTTGTTCTTCCCCTCTTATCTCCGAATTTAAAGCCTTCTTTTTTATGAGCTGATCAATATGTCTGTTAATACTACTTCCATCTTCTGATACTACCTGATAACTAGATGGTCCATTCCTACTAGTAACCATGCCAGGTAGCCAACGTGGCCCCTTTCCATAATTCCTATACATTACGCTTTGACCCACATCTGTATCTCTATGTTTTCTTCGAGCATTATTATTAATTTGTTGTTCTACTCTATCATGTACCTTACTATCTGGGTGTATACTATCCAGTAGTGTCCTTAGACGTCTATTCATTAACAGTTCAGAAGGGCTCTTGCCAGTACCTGCACAAGGTGTCACCCGTAGCCCTAGTAACATGTTTGGTATCTTCACATCCCATGACACATTATCCATCTTGCGTAATTTATCTTTAACTGTTTGAACCATCCTTTCTGCCAAACCATTTGTGGCTGGATGATATGGTGCTGTAGTGATATGTTTTATTTTGTCGGAACCCAAAAAATTTTTCATCTCAGCTGATACAAAAGGTGTTCCATTATCTGAGACTAATGTCTCACACAATCCATGTGTAGCAAATAACATCCTCAAATGGCGTATAACCGTTTCTGTGGTCATATTATTCACTATAAATACCTCAGGCCATCGTGAATATGAATCTACAATTATTAAAAATACCTTATTTTGATATGGCCCTGCAAAATCAATGTTGATTCGTGACCACGGCCTTGTAGGTACTATCCAATTGCAAACTGTTTTAGGGGGCATGTGCCTATTCTCGAGACACTTGGTGCAATTTTTAACCATTGACTCTATATCATCATTTAATTCTGGCCACCACACATAACTCCTAGCCAATGCTTTAGTTTGTACTATACCGCTGTGAGTCTTATGTAAAACACGTAGAATATCTTGACGTAGTGGAAACGGTATTACTACTCGACAACCCAGTAATAAACAACCTTCATGTAAAGAAAATTCAGTACGATGCAACCAATATTTGTGTAGGTGTGGCTCTGCAACTTTAGGAGGCCAACCAGTTAACACATAATGCATGACTCGTGACAAAATTTTATCTCTTTTTGTAAGGATTTCAATTTGATTCACATCAGCAGGAAAGTCTTCAGGAGTCTCTGCCATCAATAAAATATCACAAAGTTGTTGTTCAGGTTCCTCTGGTACTGGTTGCGGCCAGCGACTGAGACCATCAGCGTTGCCTATTTGTTTACCCGGTTTGTATAATATGTTATAATTGTGTGAAGTTAACACGATAGATATTCTTGTTAAGCGTGGTGATAAAATGTTCGGTATGGGTTTCTTAGGGTCGAATATGCTGACCAAAGGCTTATGGTCTGTAACAATTGAAAACTCTCTTCCCATTAGGTAGTTATGGAACTTTTGAAGGCCGAACATAATTGCTGTAGCTTCCTTATCTAGTTGCGAGTACTTGCGTTCGTGCAAATGTAACGTCCTAGAACTCATAGCGACGGGACGTTCTTGCCCATCCTGCATGATATGAGACAACACTGCCCCTACTCCGTATTCAGAACTATCGCAAGTAAGTACTAAAGGTTTATTCAAATCATAATGTACTAACGTGATGTCCGATGACAATAACTGTTTCGCCGTGTCGAAACTGTTTTGTTCCCGTTCTGTCCACTGCCATTTATGACCCTTGTCCAGCAATCTGTGGAGAGGTTCTAGTATAGTAGCCTTGTGCGGTATGAATCTCTCATAGAAATTGTATAAACCTAAAAAAGCCTGTAGCTGCTGCACATTCTGAGGCTCTGGTGTTTTCATAATTGATTCCACTTTACTGGGCGCTGGATGAATGCCATTGGTGTCGATGATAAAACCCAGAAATTCTACACACTCTTTGGCTACCTTACATTTACTAGCATTAAGTCGCAACCCTGCTTTGTGAATTCTTTCTAGTACTGTATCTAAACGTTGACTCATATCAGTTAACGAATGTCCACTAATGATGATATCATCTATCAGCACTGCAACACCTGGAATACCTGCCAACAATGCTGTCATCAGTCTTTGGAAAATACCTGGGCATGCCTTTACACCGAACGCCAGCCTGTGAACTGTGTACAGACCTTTACTGGTGTTCAATGTTAATAACTTAGCTGTCTCCTCATCTACAACCACTTGTGTGTATGCCCGTTCTAAATCTAATGTAGTGAAGTATCTTCCTCCAGCAATAATAGCGAATACTTCATTAGCAGTAGGCATAGGGTAAGTATCAGACTCTGTAGCCTGGTTTACCGTGCTGCGATAATCTCCACACAGACGGATTTCACCTGATTTCTTAACAATTGGTACCACGGGTGTTGCCCACTGTGAAAATGAAACTGGGCGAAGAACTCCTTCAGCCATTAGCCGATCTATTTCCTTTTCGACTCTATCTTTCAGTGCAAGCGGAACTGGGCGTGCCTTGAGAAACTTAGGAGTAGCATCAGGTTTTAAATAGATAGTAACAGGGTCACCACGGTAGGTACCAAGACCCTCCTTGAAAACTTCAGCGTGCTTCTGCAACATTTCATTGGTGATCGATGTGCTAGAACTTGATAAAGCATTAATGCTTATGGCTATCTTAAAAGAAGAAAACCAATCGCGACCTATTAAATTTGGCCCCGTACCCTTAGCAACGATAACAGGTAGAACACACTTAATGTCTCTAAAGTTAATGTGCACTATTGCTTGACCAAGTACAGTAACTGGCGTAGCGGTCCAGGTTCGTAGGTTATTGGGTGCGGCGCGCAGGACGGGGCGCGGCCGTGTGGAGCGCAGTCTCTGCCACGTGTGCTCGTTCACGAGTGAGAAACCAGCGCCGGAGTCCACTTGCATCGTCACGGGTATGCCATTCATGTGAAGCGTAACATCATAAGCTGGTACTCGCAGTCTAGTACAACTGACATTGTATATGCCATTTAACTGTATAAATGAATTGTCTTCCTGTGTATAATTAATATTTTTGTTTAACATTTTCTTCTTCGCGATGCATATTTTTTCGATATGTCCTATCTTTTTACAAAAACGACAAGTAGCCTTTACAAAACGACACTCTCCCATATGTCGACTGCCACAACGGTAACAAAGTTTTGAATTTGTGTGCGATTGTACCGCATTTATATCCATAGGTTCATTGATTGTAACTGAAGTCGTTGACGTACTCGGCGCGGTCGGTTCGAAGTCACATTTAACATTGGTGTAGTTTCCATTGACATTTTGTATCATGCGGACATCCCTTACCGACCTTTCTGAAGACAACATAGCTTCCACCACATCGTCATAATTTAGCTTCTCTTTTTTTAACAAATCATACTGTAATCTGTGATCATTCATGCCACAAACAAGCCTGTCACGTAACATACGTTCCAAGTCTACAAAATGACAATGAGTGCTAATCTTCCTCAGCTGGGCGATATATTCAGCTGCAGATTCACCAACTTTCTGATCGCGTTTATAAAATTGATATGAAACCGATATTTCATTAGATTTAGGGCTATAATGTTTTGTTAAAATGTCCACAATTTCATTAAACGACACATCCTTCGCTCTTTTGGGCGAGATTAATGCAAGGAGTGTATCAAACACTTTTGAGCCACACACTGTATAGAAATTTGCACGTTTATTAGAGTCCAACACAATGCCATTTGCTTCAAAACAGAATGTTAATCTGTCAATGTAATTGTCCCAATTGTCTGTTTGAAAATCAAATTCTTTAAATTTTACTGCTCTGTGTTCCATTTTTAACCAGTTTATATCTCGTCGCCACTGTTATGTCCAATAAAACAATGATATGGTAATATTGTTTTAATATGTAACTTGCACTTTGTAGCACACATGACATAATAATTTTATGCAAAACAATCACTATTATACAGGTACTTATAAAAATCTTGTTTAACAAAAAGATATTAAAATACCCCCAACTTTCATACATAACAATAAGTATGTATTTACAAAAGAAAAGTAGTATATGTAGTCTATCCGTATCTGGTACCCATAATACAAGCATAGAAATATAGCTTACTTTGGGACCAGAGGACGTTGTGTGAAATGTCCTGAATATTTATTAGTACATTTATGTTAACATTTTTTGCTTGTAAAACCATAATTATATATCTTCAAAACTACACAACGGATTTTGATTCGTTTTTCTTTAATATTATATTTAATGAATTATATTATATATTTAATATATTTAATGAGTGGTTCAAGATGATGGCTTTTTTGTACAATTTGTTAAGGTTTGATTTCTAAATTGAATGCGTATGAAGTTAAGGGCAAGAGCTAATATTATAAATAAACATTCATGGACATTTCACACAACATCCTCTGGTCCCAAGCTAAGCTTATAATGCTTGTGTTATGGATACCACAATACCGATATAATACATAGACTACTTCTCTTTTGTAAATACATACTTATAATACATAGTAAACTCCCAGTACAAACCTTTGCATGACAATTATAAATATCACACAAATAATTATCCTGAGTGGAGATCGAACCCGCGATCTCATGAACGGCATTCTGATACCTGAACCACTGGACCACAGGGCCCGTCAAAATTATAAAAAACATATCACAGCAATGACTGAAAATTCCTACTTATATGGTGCATTATATATTATTTATGGTGCATTAAGCAATACTACTGACTGATTGTGCATAACTATTATCATATTATCACTACTGCAAGGCAGACAGGACTAATTGGTATAGACATCAATTATATTTATAACCATATTAACATACAGGTATACGCTAATTTTTATTTGGCTTGTCACAGGCATATCTTTGTGTTCTAGAATTTACCTTCCTCATTGGAGTTATAAATAAATATTTGTTATCAATAAGGAAACAGAACTAAATCGGACTGGGTTTTAGACAGACCAAGAAATATGTAATATTAACTCATTAACATGTCAAAAAGAGCCTTACTACAAAATGTAAAAACATCCCTACCAATTTTACGTGACGCAGTACAAACATTTGGATGACATTTATGGATATCACACAAATGATTGTCCTGACCGGGAATCGAACCCGAGACCTAGTGATCGGCAGTCCATTACATAAACCACTCCACCACGAAGCCCGTTTTAGTTATGCTTGTAAGTAAGTTATATAGCCTTTCTCAATAAATGTACTGTCCAAAACTGAAAGAATTTTTCAAAAAAGACCAGTGGTACCTGAGACTACCATGTTTAAACAAATAAACTCTTTAGCTTTATAATATTAGTAACTATAGATACAACTTCCATTCAAGTTTTCTTTATTTAATGTTAATAAATCAACATTAATTAAATTCAATTCTATTTATACTTAAATAACTATGAGAACATGTGTCCTTGCAAATGTACATAAAAACTACACAAATAGCCAATAAAAGAAATATAATATATTTATTTGTATATCTATTAATTTAAGTGCCTCTCAATATATTAAACATTTTCATGCTTGTAACTTTTTTGTTTTGCATATACAGCAAGTAAAATAATTGACAAGTAATTACATTTTTAATACAAACTTTTTAAGACTCTAGGCATTTTTTTTATTTGCTAATCACACTCTTTTGTTTATATTGTTGTTATTTAAAATGATTCTTTAATGGCAGTACTGAGATAAAGTCCTTGGGAACTTGGATTCTCAAAAATAAAAACAGAAAACAGGCTGGGCTTAGCTTGCCATGTCATTGGGTGGAATAAGGCACATTCAGTCTTATGGAGAATAAACAGAATTATAGGCCCATATAGACAAAATTCACAGATATTATTACAATCAGGGACCACATGTGCAAAAAACTATTGCACAAAGAAGGGTATTCATGCATGACAATTCAACTAACAAAAGAAAAACGAAATACTGGCAGGTAAAAATAAATGTAAACAAAGTTATTTTTAAATAATACTTTTGTAAATTCTGAAATTGAATATTTAGATGAAGATAATTTTAAATTCAAAAAGATATTATTTTTAAGAAATAATGATGACTTGCAATACCAGTGTACTCATTTCTAAGTAAGTATTGCATCATGTGGTATACAAACAGTTTGTATGTATCTTATCAACTACATAATTACAAGTCAAAATAACAGCCAGTCACAAATGATAATTGTTATCAAACTATTCATTAAAGTTCCAATGTTGATTGTAATATTGCAAGAATCTGTTTTTGTTTATCATTATTGATAAGGAAAGTTTATTCTTAGAAAAATATTTACTCTGATACCAATAAGAAACCTATTCCACTGACTCACAATACTATCACACTATTAATAACATGCATGCAATGGTTTATGTCTAGGTAAGGTTATTTTTAGGTAATGATAATCTACTGGAAAATAAACAAACACAGCAAACTTTGTAACTCCCAATGTGGGACATGACCTTTATAGATACTGAGGTATCTATAACATAAATAGATTCATAAATATACCAAGTCTAAGAACATGCCAGCTTATGCCAATTGTGTCAACAATACTATTTTTTTAAACAAAATACAACAGGTGGGTCGAACATAAACAATATATTTGTTTACAAACAATAGCTATTGCTAGAGGTGAACGTCTGCAATAGTGATGCGTTATGTAGGCGCCAGTGGGCCCTGGTGGACGCGAAGCATGCACTAGGTACTCACCTCTTAGGTAGCAGCATGGCGGCAGATCCCTTCCGCTGGAACACGCCATCCACCAGCACGCCATTCTTACTATTGCACGTCAAGTAAAACTCTGGCTGGTCGTAAAACAGTTCCAAATGTTTTCGTGATATGAAACTCGAGTGTCCCATGTTAACGTCCACTTGACCACGGCTAGAGTTACGGCCGATAATGACGCGCTTTTGCCTGATAAGATACTCAAAGTCGCGGCCGTCGAGTCTCGCGATCGCGATCGGAGCCGGCTCCTGGGCCCACTGCACTTTGGAGGGAGAAGGGGGCGCCTTCAGAGCGAGTAGCGCCCACGCGTCGCTCTCTGAGCTCCGCGTGAACTGAGTCTGAGCCATGGCAGGCACGCGCTAACCGATATCACCAACGATGTCCACACGCGGAGCGCGAACGCCTTGCACGAGGGCACATCACAATACCGCCGCAAAGACCACTGCTGCCGCGTCGCGACCCGGATATCCGGAACTTGCCGAACCCGTACCTTTACAATTTGAGGTTACTGACGGGACGCACATGCGCAAAGTTTCTACTTGTGCGGTAAACAAGAATTATGTAAACCACCACACCACCACGTGATAATAATGTATACATATACCTATTCCGGAAAAGCGGATCGATACTTTATAGTATGATTATGTCGTATATTCACGAAATATTAGCCTATAAGTCGTTGCACAACAAAATTTTCGCAATTGGACCGAAATAAGACACTAAAGTAAACACGAGGCGAGAACAAAAATAACCAAAAACGTCAGTTCGGCATACGCAGTTTACAAGTTCAGTTTTGAGTTCAGTGCGCCATCTATACAACACAGTAACAAAATTGTAAACATAATTTTCCGTTTCACTCAGCTGAATTAACATCAAACAACTATCGGATCTCGGAATATTTTACTGAATATAGCTTATGTTATGTACGTGCACACAAATTTCAATAAAATTCAAAACATAACTTCCACCCCAAAATATGACAGGAATGTTTTTAAAGTAAAATTTATCAGTATTTTTTATATGAATACGTCTGCGTACAACGAAGCTATGTCAATAATGCTTGTCAAAATTTAATCGATTACCTAATTTAATTATTGTCGGATCAGCAAAATTTAAATAAATTGAAAATAAAACATTTGTTTATATAAAATGTATTGAAGGGTGCAATAAAAGTTCAGATCGGATCAAAAATTTTTGAGTGGATACGCAATAAAATTTACGTAAAGGTTTAATAATTTTGTTTATTTGTTCTACATCTATAATTTTACAGCCTCCATTAAATTTAATGATGATAAATCTGTGGCCACACCATTACCGTAATCTATGCTCAAATCGCTCCATAATACTCCATATGTCATGTGTCATTTTTCCGATGACATTGACATTTCATCTTATCTCGTCGTTGCCTTCACTCTTCACATTGTGTGAAAATATCGAAAATCTTTGCAATGTTATAGTTAAATTAAATTTTCGTACAAAAATATCTTTATTTAACCTGTACAGTGTAAGTTCTTGTCACTTTTATTAGCGAGCTAAAGGTAAGTTTAATGTTTAAGATTTTAACCGCGAAATTCGAATTGATGAATATTATTTCTATTTTTGTAGCTACAAAATCTTTAAATTAGAAGAACTATAGATTAAATATAATGTTATGTTTTACAGCTGCTTTAAGGGCCTACATCAATATTATCGTCGACATGTACCTATTAACACAGCTAGTAGGTATAGAAAATGAAGAATTATGGATATTTTTTTTGTTTACTCAAAATCTACTAAATATATTTTAATTCCGGCTCATGTGTTTCTATATATAATAGTTACATATGTTTTTAAAGTTATTTCATTAGTTAATACGCAATAATAGACCGACAAATGTAAAAAATAAAAAATGAGAGAGGTTGTTTCGCTAAGATATTCTATCGAGAAAACTTTTTTCAATCGCGTTTCTGAGTTTATGCGATCCTAGATTATATATTGAAAAAACATATACTTAAAAATTAGAGCTCTAGCCATTCAATCTAAAGAAAAAATGAAAACTTCGTACGTAGAAAAAAGCACGAAACTGTTTTGGTATCCTCTTAAGTGAGTCAAACCTTTACTGCACGTCTGTATAACCTTTTTTAAACCAACTTCATTAAATATTTAGCCAAAGATCATTATTGGAACACAGCTAAAATGATTCACATTCCAACTTAGATATTACATTCCTTTTTCTAATTAAACTATGAGTTTAATTAGAAATGTCTGTTGTTCAAATTGTTATTATTTGAATGCAGTTACATATGTTTATATGTCTAGTAGGTACGAAACCCTAAGTGTGCGAGTTTACCTCGCTCTTGACAGGTTTTTTTTAATCTTACAGATGGAATAATTGCCTGTCTATTTCTTCTCAACTATATTATCTTTATAATATTGAACAAAAACTTGAACCGTTAATATAACCCAACTGCTTACTTACATGTTGGAAGGGATTATTTAGGTTACTGTGCCACACTGACTAGGAGTATTGGCACAGGGTTTATTATCAAATTTTCCATCATCTGTGTACATTATCCCGTAGCTCGCTTTTACCCCACAAAGGAAATGGGGTAACAATTATTATATGTACTACTTTCTGCGCTTGAAATAGTGGCTTTAATAACTCTTCAAGGTGAATAAGTGTATAGGCTATTGATAAATTCCTTTTTTAATAGTTATTCTCTCAGTAAACAACTACTTAAGTACACTGAAAATGTTTTTTTTTTTATATAGAAAGCAACAGCTGTATATGCTTGAGGAATACCCAAATATGAACGAGTTTTGTATGTCCGT
The DNA here is from genome assembly GCA_916999025.1 of Orgyia antiqua. Taxonomy (NCBI): domain Eukaryota; kingdom Metazoa; phylum Arthropoda; class Insecta; order Lepidoptera; family Erebidae; genus Orgyia; species Orgyia antiqua. The sequence continues at coordinate 35,774,677 of OU779865.1, read as the reverse complement.
GTGCATATATGTTTGTAACTCCTTCATGCTCAAGGTTCAATGGATTTGAATCAAGGATACTAAAATAGCATTTTAAATTAACATATAGCTTTCTGTGGTTTCTAATAATTACAAATGGTCTGCCTAGATGGCATAAATGTCAGTTTAAGTCTTCATGGTTTTCTCACCATCTTTAATGCTGATTTTTTTCTTCAAACTTACCAACCACAGGTATCATTGCCAAGGGATATCTTGTCTATCTACTGTTAGTTACAGTTATTTGTCGACATGGGACTCTTCCAATAGAAGAGCATTTGATCTACTTTACCATGATGACCAGAGGCGACTAGACATTTTTTTAATTTTAAAAATAAAAGAAATTTTCTTTTTAACATTTATTTGGTAATAATACAAATCAATAAAACTAACATAGTGTTAAAAGTTAAATAATACATAATATATGATAAAACACCTTTAACACTAGAAGGGTCGGGCTTCATGCTATACCTTCAAAGACCGCAGCGGTCAATTTGATGGTATTAGAGATTCCGTCAGAACACCTATCAAATTATTCCGTATACTGCATTTAAATAAAATAAAAATAATATCAATTTATTTTTTTATTAATAATAAACATTTTTAGAACTTAACTGAGGAACATTTGTAACAAGTAATAGTTTTTTTTTAATCTTTTAGACGTTTTCCACAAACCGCTTTTTTACAGTTTGTGCAGTTATCAGACGTTTTATTTTTTTTTGAATTATGATTGACTTGACATTGCTGCCTCTTATTGTTTGTAGTACATTGTTCACTTGTTTCAGAATTATATTCTTGTCGTTGAGTTGCAGTTGAAATAGATTTTTTTTCACATACTCTGCACTTAGATCTCTTACTAGTTAAAGGATAAAATCATGCCGAGAAATTGTTATTCCTGTAACTTTTCGGTATAGAATCCACGAGTTTGTAGCTGCTAAATCAAGTATATTGAAAAAAAACTTGAACAGGCCATCTCCTACTTCCAGCCCTTACGGTGTACTTGCGTGCCATTTGATCGATGATGTCCACACCAAATTTTGTTTCATTATAAAATTCAATTGTCTCAGGCAGCTTTTTTTGATCAGTACCAATGCTCACGTTTGGGTGCAGAGTACTCAAAATAATAACATTTTTTCCTGATTTTCCTTGATAGATTGTAAGGGTTGTATTGGTCGTGGTTTTCATTATAAAAGTTTCATATCTTGCAGTACGAATACCTCTACAAATGGGCGGCACTTCTCGTCTTGCACGCCGCATTGTTCCAACAAACGGTCTTTTCGACCATTAGTTTTTAGCCAAATTTAGAGACGTGAAAATGTTGTCAGTGGTAACGTTCCAGCCCTTTTTGAAATAGGGTAACCCTATTTCAAAAAGGGCCGGAACGTTACCAATAACAACTTTTTCACGTCCTAGCTGAACATCTACCGCGCGCTGTTCGCCTGCCGCTAATGATCTACGAGATACTCTGCGCCCCCTGCGCGAATTTACAATAATATTGTTATTTGTAGCAGAGGAATCTACTTCGGCATCTTCTCATGAAAAAGTGACCTGTTCCGGCTGATATTCTGCATCAGGGGTTTCACAAACACTGTCTGATAAATCGTCACCACTTTCCCTGACACATCTAATTGTATATCGCGATGTCGCAACAGTTCTTCTTCTATTTGAGAACTACTGAGACTGCGACTCAATTTTTTATAACAAATTACGACTGCTCACTAAACGAAACCAATGTCTAATAAGTGTAATATAAACAATAACAACTTACTCAAAATTGAACATAAATAAAAACAAAAGTACTTTCATTAGTTTGAAGAAATCGTTGTTTGCTATTATTATCGCTGCCTCTAAGTATGTGCGGTCACATTGACGGTTTGCGGTCTTAGTAGGTATTTGTGAGGGAATCTCATATGCTACATACAATTTAGTATTTTTGTATATAGATTTAGCCTAACAATAGCAAATCAGGAAAAGTAATAAAATATGAAAAGAAACAAAAACATAGTTTGTAAAATATTTAAGAATGAAATCGCCGTGCGGTCAAATTGACGGTGTTGGTCTTTCTAGTGTTAAATAAACATCACATTATGTGTTAGCCATTGGACTAACATATGTTTTGTAGTAGGTAGTGTGACGCACGTAGGAATGTTTCGTATGCAGTGTGACTAGAATTAATATACTAATTTTCTCATAATAAAATGTAATAGCCATAGCCTCGAATTCCTTAACCCGGGAATAAAACTGACTAGAATAAAATACGGTCATTGCCGATGGCAGAAATTACCGGCGTAATTGAAATTCAGGATTCGTTCATGCGAAACACAAAATAAATAATAGCAAAACAAGTCTTTCATGGGTGTAGCCTACGGATGTATGAGTTTCGGAGTTTGAAAATATGTATCTCTATATCTTTGAATATATATAGATTAAATAGTACCAAAATCTCAATGTAGAAATAGTGATGAATAACGTCTCTTTCCGTTTCTCTCTCCACCCCATTAACGTCCCACTGTTGGGCACTGCCTCCTCCACTGTTGAATTTTTTGTGTATTGTAAAGGTCATGATCATTGAATATAACCTATTCAATGATACTGGCCACATATGGTTTATTTTTAAGATGGCCAAATAACCTCGAATAACATCGAGGCTTCGAGACCCTAACCTAAGATACGCCCGACATACAATCCGAGTTCATACAATTAATTAAGCTAGATGCTCAGATTTTTTATATTTGTTCCTGACGAACTATTACTGTATAACTGTGCAAACTATAGCCATAAAACAGATTTTACGACGTTATATGCAATCAATAGTTCGTAAATCGCGTCATTACACATACTAAAGCGAAACAAAATCAATATTATAGACGTTTTATGAAAACTATCGTTAAAATTCCACTGTAGGTACACTTAATGCTTCTTAAGGATTTTGCAATAAGAGGTATGTAGTAAGTACCTGTTGATTAACGCCAAAAACCAGAACGATAAAAATATTAGGTATAGGATTCAATCCCATCTAAATTTGTTAATTTCTAAGAAGGCATATAATTGACATAATAGGTAGTGAGTTTATTGATAATATAAAATCCTCGGATTGTACATTCCATTTTCCGAACAGATACAGATAAATTTTGTTACAAATACACTAAACAGTTCTTGCCTAACCCGAAATGGCCGCATTACTGGATCCATTATTCAGTCAATCAAAATACATTTACATATTTTTTTTTGTTTATGGGTTATGTAATAATCGTAACAAAGACTGATATTGGCCCTTAGTGCTAAGCAAGTGAAAGCAACCCAATATAGTGGCGACAAAATAGTCCAACACAGTCCTTTTGGCTAAATATTTAATGAGCCACTCGAGTGATGCGACGTTCTAATAAGGTCATCCTGTTTACCGCCCAAGGGATAAATGTGGGGCGTTAAACTGAATGTTAATGCAACAGATGAAAACTTGGCATAGATTTAACTTGTCAGTCTTATTTGAAGTTAGGATATAGCTGAATTTGGAAGATTATACTTTAACTATAGGTACGTCAAAGACTAGGGTGTCGGACATGGAATAGAATAACATGAATTTTAGCCAGGAATAATATTTGTTTGTTCTGAGATAAAAACGCATAAATATTACGATCAATCAGAAATCAAATGAACACACAAGAAAAGTGAACCCTTATTTCGAGTAATATGTCAAAACTGAAACTAATAACAACCCTACAGGAAGTGTTGTTCAGAGATCGGCGCATCTGATGTGTGACAACCAAGTACATTACCGTTATTCTGACTCACTGCAGAAGGCAGTAGCAAGTTAATCCGTCCATTTTGGATTCGTCAACCGATACGAAATTCTTGGCAACGTTCGGAAAGCTTAAGTCTATCCTCACGTCCAAAATGACTAAGTGCTTACACGTAAGCGTACCTATAGCTATCGTTTTTAAGCACTGAGACATGTGTTTACCACTAATAGGTAACGTGTGAAACCAAAAATTGCACAACTTATGATAAAATGTTAGTAAAGCACGTAAGTTACGGTACGTTAAGGGTGCGTTTTCATAAGCGACACGAAATAAGGAGAGTCATAGGAGACAGAGTCCAGGTATATATAACATCAGATAATATCGCACTGAACAGTGGCAGTCAGAATGATATCATTTGACACACACCAGGGATTCATCTAGTTATGAAAATAAAAGGCAAACAGTTCATAGAAAATAAAATTTTATAGTACAAATGCTTTGCATCTTTTGTGGTATCATAAACTCTTCAAGTTAATGATCATTGATAAAAGCGGTACTAAAACTGGGATCCATAAATGTCACGTGTAGTATGACAACATTGTGCAATGTAAACAGAACAGCACGTATGTCGTGTGTGTACTCGTGTGTGATGCAATCATTGTTTTCGGTCTTATTATAGTTCAAGGATATTGTTCCTAAATGTGAGTAATAACTAGTTCTGTATTCATAAATAAGAACCATACTATTTGTTAATTATTATGAACGATATGATTGAAAGATTATTTATTCACAAGATTTTACGATTTATATTTCATCTAATCCAAAAAGATAAATATAAAAAGCTGAAAAAAATTGTTCTTTTTGGTCGGAAATTACTTTAAAATGACGTCACTAATTTTATACAAAAAGATAACATTTCATTATTATTGATGTAGACATAATTAAAATTAATCATCCAGTTGTGTTAGGCTGGCAACTCCTCTGTTAATCCAGTGTTTTTCCTTAACGTCTGAGGGTAGGGTAATGTACATAACAAAATTGGACGAATGTCCTGTGGTGGCCAGTACCCCTCTTCTTTCACTAGTCTTGTAAATAGGACAAAAATAGCACGGAGGAGGGTTAAAGTTGGAGATGAGAGCTGGTTGGAACCAGATTATTGGAATAGTATCGAATAAGATCTTCGGATAAGACTCGTCCAGTTGCATAGATTCTCTATTCCATCGCGCTCCTTCCAGGAACAGACCCTGGACGAAATAACCAACTATAAATACCATACTGTATGTTAGAATGAATAAAATTAAGGTGGCTCTTTTGTTTCCAAACGTGCTCGCTAAATAGCCTACAACTTACCCATATAAATACACTGTGTTCTTTGTCCTGCTTATCCAAATCACATGATTGCTGCTTGTAAAAATACACAATATATCCTCATAATTACGCAAATGTTACATTAGCTTTGCATCTTAATACAAATAAATATATTATTAGTTTTTCTTAAGGGCCTACATCAATATTATCGTATATCATCGCCGACACGTACATATTAACACAGCCAGTAGGCACAGAAAATGAAGAATTAGGGATACTTTTCCTATTTACTCAAAATCTACTAAATATATTTTAATTCTGATTTACGTGTTTCTATATATAATAGTTACTTATGTTTTTAAAGTTATTTCATTAGTTAATACGCGATAATAAACCGACAAATGAAAAAAAATAAAAAATTAGAGAGGTTGTTTCGCTAAGATTTTCTATCGAGAAAACTTTTTTCAATCGCGTTTCTGAGTTCATGCGATCCTAGATAATATATTGAAAAAACATATACTTAAAAATTAGAGCTCTAGCCATTCAATCTAAAGAAACAATGAAAACTTCGTACATAGAAAAATGCACGAAGCTATTTTGGTATCCTCTTAATGACTCAATTTCTTGACTTTGAATTGAGAATAAAATATTTTATGTTTAGTTACGAATTGAGTTCATAAACAAGTACACGTCTGGGTTCTGATATTATGAATTTATCGCCCAGCAAAATTATTGAATAATGTTTCTCTGTTGCAAAACACTTGTGTTTATAACTAGCGGGAACAGATTTTCACGTAGTCTTGTGTAATACTTGTTATGTAGCGACATTGTCACATATGATATGGTCAATGCAAACCAACAAACCTTGCAATATACTCCAAACTCGGGAAGTTCGTTACATTCAGCTTCCATACTGGTGATGGAGAACTCGAAGTGTACCTGGTCAATCGGGATTTTGTTATGACGCGAGTAGTTCTGTAGTACACCCGTTAAGAACGATTGAGTGAAATAAAACCCTGAGAGCCAGAACACGATCGGTGGACCTTCATCAATCCAATCTTGAAGGAATTTTAACCTGGAATCAAATATTTGGTTATAGTAATAATAGTTATATATTAGATATTTGACGGGCGTCGTGGTCTAGTGGTTCATATAACGGACTGCTGTTAGTGAGGTCTCAGGTTCGATTCCCGCTCGGGGCAATCATTTGTGTGATCTGTCTGGGTGTTTATGTATTATAAGTATGTATTTACAAAAGAAAAGTAGTATCGGTATTATATCCGTATTCTGGTACCCATAACACAAGCATATAAGCTTAGCTTGGGACCAGATGACGTTGTGTGAAATATCCGTGAATATTTATTTATATTTTAAATCAGCTGTATACTTACATAATTAAACATTTTGACAAGTAATTTCGAAATCAATACCAATTCATTAATATTTTTTACTTTATGTTCCAGAACACCATGTCGGACCAAGTTCTAGACGAAAAGACTTGGCCTCAGGAAGCAGAAGCAGCTATCAATGACATCAGGAAACACGTGAAATCGGCTTGTATATCTCCAATATTACACAGCAATAATCAACACATTTATATTAACTTGACAACGCTTGAGAACACAGATTTCTGTGTTGAAATGTCTGGATCAGGGTTCAGGGTTGTCGGTAGAATGTACGACGACACGAGCTTATCAAGCATTGAGAACATGAATTACGAAACACCTTACGCTTTACTGAATAACATCAGTCAGAAATACAGAGAGTCTTTTGGTGGAGAACTGATGAATAGACTGCTGGATCTCGCGAGGAAAGCTGAAGGTTGAATGTTTGTGAAATGTAGTGAATAAATACTGGATTTAAGCCTACCCTTCAAGCTTCAAGCCAAAATATCATAGATGTTTGCTTGAGTTGAAAGTGCAATTTAGTTTAATTACAAAGTGCAAATTGTTTAGTTTCTGCTAATTTTAAGTAAGTAATTGTGTGTTTATAACGATGAGTGTAATCTTTTAGTTGCCACATTGCGGTAGGTGAAAGTGTGCTTAATGCAAAATGTATTAGGTTGTACACAATGCTTTTTGTGAAGCACACCGCTTAATATTGTATTGAATGATGTGAACACTGTTCATTGTCTTAACTGTTTCTATTTACGTAAAAATACATCAAGAACATTAGCTGCGGATTGTATTTGTGTAACAGTAGATTTTTAAAGCATCGTTCAATTACAATTAAGAAATTATAAGTTAATAATGTTGATTAGGTAGTTTTTTGAAACAGTACAATTTTGTATTCAATAAGGCCAGTTATACTATCGTATATTTCAGGTGAGAAAAACTTTATTTGTTATATCATAATAAAATGTTTGGTAAGTAAACCCAGGGTCCTAAACTAATATTAAAGACATGGTCTGAATCCCATAATAATGTGTTAAATATCACCTGTCAGTATTCACATGTGCTATATCAAATGTATAACTAAGTTTATTTATAAGTATGTGTAGAATAATAGTAATACCATCCTAATATAATGCGTGATTAAAATGTATCTTGTGTAATTGTAAAAACATAGTTTGATTTAATGTTGTAAGTATGTATAGGTATGCTAATATACAGTGGACCCCCGATAATCGACTCCGACGGAGTACATTGCTTAGGCAAGGTATTCTACATTAATTTCTTAATTTTTGCTGTGAAAATTTGGTTATCATGTACTGCTACCATGGTAGCTCAGTTGGAAGAGCAACGGAACGGTATTCCGAGGTCGTGGGTTTAAGTCCCGCTCATGATAATAATTTTTTCCACTATATTTGATTTATCAAGGTACTCTTTTAAAAAATATTCAGATTACAGGTTCTGAGGCAATACTACTCACAATCTGACATATTCAATAGTCCAATACTGTTTAATTAAGGGCTTACATCAATATTATCGTCGACATGTACATATTAACACAGCTAGTAGGTATAGAAAATGAAGAATTAGGGATATTTTTTTTTGTTTACTCAAAATCTACTAAATATATTTTAATTCTGATTTACGTGTTTCTATATATAATAGTTACTTATGTTTTTAATGATATGTTTTTAAAGTTAATATGTTTTTAAAGTTATTTCATTAGTTAATACGCGATAATAGACCGACAAATGAAAAAAATGAAAAAAATGAAAAATGAGAGAGGTTGTTTCGCTAAGATTTTCTATCGAGAAAACTTTTTTCAATCGCGTTTCTGAGTTTATGCGATCCTAGATCACATATTGAAAAAACATATACTGAAAAATTAGAGCTCTTGCCATTCAATCTAAAGAAACAATGAAAACTTCGTACGTAGAAAAATGCACGAAGCTATTTTGGTATCCTCTTAACGTGGGTCTACTGTAATTGTAGATGTTCGAATATTTATTTTATTTCACTAGTTTCTTGCTATTATAGTCTGGAACATAGTGTTCGAAATTTAGCTAGATTTATGTTTAATAGTTAATTAAAAACTCATTTTAGAATTGATTGCGTCGATCCGGTTTTCGAGTATGTTTGACACATATCGACGTAGTCTTAATTTCCCAATTTATCGATGTTAATGCGGAATATTTAACATAAATAAAAAAATTCATACTTTAAAAATAATAGCAGACTCGACTTTTTTAAATTTGATAGCATTTATTCTATTTATAACTTCTTGTTTTGTTGCTGCATTTGTGTTTTAACTGTAAACTTGCATTTAATCTCAATATAACATATCGCTATTTTTATGTAAGTAGTCTATAGAATGTACAACAATATCTAGACAAGTCTTGGGTATTATTAAACAAAATTATTAAACAAAAACAACTAAAATGTATTTATAGTATTTTGATATAAAATCCATTTACACACTACTATTTTTTGCCCAACTGTTATGGAGGGATATGTTTTTGATGAGTCTTAGGACTTATATGAGTACATTTTTGTTAAACCTGACGTTTCGGAGACTTTAAAAGCGTGGGGATATATTAAAACCAAAATATACCCGTCCCGTTAAATCCGCAAAACAGTATAAAATAAAATTCACTTATTTTTATTGTACTGCATTTTAATCTCTGCTTACCCTTATATGAAAAATGCGTGATGGTAATCAGTTGTGTATGCTACACTGTTGCATTTACTAACATTTAAACTGTGTTTTACAGTAAGTATTTATATATACACTTTTAATTGTAGGTATTTTATTTATAACACATTTAAAAAACTATTAAATCTGTTAGTTACTTTCTGTGCTGGTCGAAATTTTTTAGGCAATTGTAGAGTTACTTATTAAAATTACTCAAAAATGTATTATGTCTGCAGTAAATTAATTTGCATGCTCTTTATTCTATCGCCCTTCTTTACATACACTATGCAAACCATCCTATGTTAGCAATTATGTAAATATTGTAGAATTGTCGGCCTATTGCTTGTTCCCCTTGTTCAGTATGTTAGCGATCACTTTGAAGTGAAAACTACCTTCATCGCGTAGAGCAATTTTTTTGTAAGACAAAATCTTATAAATTTCGCTGTTCATGATAATTGCTTATCACATGAAACACATATCTAATGTTTTTTCCACTGGGTTGAGCCCCACGTAATGGGGCCACCCTTTACCGGGTCTTTGTGAAACTCAGGGCTCATCATGGCCTAAGCGAAAAAAAGATCGCAATGAACACAGCAGTTATCTGAGTGCTGTGCTTAGACGCTTTTTTGACGGGATAATATGAGTTCGTGTCACCAATATGCGTAATAAACTTTCTAAGTTTTCACTTCTATCGGTGGCCTCTATGACTGTATTATTTTTGTTATTAGTACAATTTAATTGTCTACAGACTGAGTACTAAATTGCACCTATTAGTTCGTGAACATGTGATACTAAACGCAATGAGCAGAATACTTCTACTTATAAAGTATTTTTAGACTATATTTGCGGTCTGTGTATATGACGGGCCTCGTGGTCTAGTGGTTCATATAACGGACTGCCGTTCACGAGGTCTCGGGTTCGATTCCCGGTCAGGACAAATATTTGTGTGATGTTTTTAATTGTCATACAAATGTTTGTACTGCGTCTGGGTGTTTACTATGTATTATAAGTATGTATTTACAAAAGAAAAGTAGTATATGTATTCTATCCGTAGTCTGGTACCCATAACACAAGCATATAAAGCTTAGCTTGGGACCAGAGGACGTTGTGTGAAATGTTCATGAATATTTATTTCTATTTATTACTTCTAAGAGAATTTACCTTCTTTATAATGGGGAGGGTATTCTATTTGGCCTGCTATACCTAGACTTTTTAGGTTAGTTCGTATTTTCTGTATCTCTTGGTCTAATATACCTACTATTAAATGGAATCACAGTTGTGAATGTACTCGTGTTTAGTTTAATACATATTTGTAACGCGTACACGTGTCACATATGATCAAACACAATCTGTATAGGCGCATTATACACGGTATAGAGATGTAGTTAGACATGTTTGTGATAGTAATATATTCGTATATTATCATTTTATGTTTTATTTATCTACCTACCTTAAAAAAAGAGCAAACACAATTATGTCACAATAATTATATCGTAGAGGAAGACATGGTGAGCCTACCTCATTAATAATGGGATAATGGCAGAGCAATAATAATGACTTTTAAAATACGCAAATGAAAGCTACAGGGGTACATTTAATCTTTTAGCTAATATACAGCAGTATTAGAATAAAAGGCGAAAATAACCTTTTTAGGTGCTAAAAAGAAAACTAGAACAATTGAGTATTTTTAAAATAAAATTCATCCGATTTCATGCGCATTTGAAATTTGAGGGTTTTCCTCGATTTCTACGGAGATAACCATCAGATCCTGACTATGTGAATGGGACCACACGGCAACCACCAGCTTTCAAATAAAAGAAGAATCATCAAAATCGCTTCGGCCAGTTAAAAGTTATGAGGTAACCAACATAAAAAAAACAGACGTATTGAGAGCCTCCTCCTTTTTTAAGTCTGGAAAAAAAACCTTGTATGCCACACACACCTTCCGAAGTGGCCAACGCCCGTGTCTAACGGTGGGACATTAGTGGGCTGGAGAGTACCTTGTCAAGAATATAAGACTCCAAATAGTATAGGATAAGGTACGGAAGAAGATTACCTTGCTAAGAAATCCGCCACATAAGACCCAAGAGGTTTCATAGATGGATAAGACTTGGACCTCCATGCGGCAGGCACTATACCCTTGATGAAGGCGTTGTTACACTCCTCCAGCTCCGAGCTCATGATGGCCAGACCCTGGGCCGCCAGGTTCACTCCCTGGAGAGTTCGCTTCACTACTGCTATCAGACGATTGTAGCGAATCAACTCCTGGTAACATCGATTCAATTACAATTATCACTTGGAAATCTTAGACACATTATACACTTAAGTGTATTACTAGTTGTTGTACTATTGTTGTTACAATGGCACAAATTCTCCAAAAACTGCGACTTGCGACTTTACTGAATGGAACCAACTGTGATGTATTTTGTTTTAATTGCTTTTGGTTGCAACTTTGATATTGGCTAAAATCGTTATTGTTTTCTTTCGTTTAGCAAGTTTTATTCTTGTTTAAGCCATAAAAGTATTCCATTCCCAATAGGTTTTCTTATTTCGATTGTGTCGATTCCCTCAATTTTTACCAGTCACCCTTAACCCTGGATTCTAGAACTCTAGCAGTGTGGTAAGAACATAACAATAACTTGGCAACTCTAGTATGTACCTGTTTAAGTACAGTGTTCATACTATTATAGTACAACACAGGATATTGTAGTGATACTTCATATACATCATAAGACTTGGGCAGTCTGGCTATCATCTCCTTCGTCATGTCCACTACTCCTCCACCCTCTCCTCCTTCAGCTCCTCCGCCTGTCGCCGCTATTGTTGTTTGTGTCAGTAATGTACCGAACAGGAGCTGTGGAAGGAATCAATTGAAATTTTTTCATTGAATTAAATGAACTGGAAATCAGTTTATTTAAAACCATGTTCGATGGTAGTAAGCGTTTCAGAAACCGGGTCTTTTCTTTAAAGTTAGCTGATTAATTAAAGAACAATTAGATACCCATCTAAAATCTTTTCTATAGCTAGCAGAAAGAACAGATCTTCCACTTAATAATTTTTTATTGAGAGTATTAGTTTGCAGTTAATATCAGTACAGTAACTTACAGAAGCAGTTTCCTTGTTATCCTTGGTAATGTCAGCGTTCTCATGCAGTCCGAACACTTCCGGTTTAGCGATCATGGGCAGTGCTCTGATGTGGTCCAACACTGAGTTGTAGTCCATAGTGGGAGGCATGCAGTAGTCTCCACTCGGGGAGAACGAATAACTGATGTGCAACATAATCCATTTAGAAATTATACCATTCAATACCATTTGTCACATCTTTTCCATTGAAGATAGATAAAGAATATAAAACGCCAACTGTTCTTAGTAATTGAACAAAACATGATTATAGGCTCTTACTTCAAGCCGCAAATTCTAGACTAACTTCCATATACCAAAATTCCAGTCAATTTCGAAGAGTCCTTAGACAGAAGTAGATATTTAGTAGTTGAGAAAAACAAAAATACACTTACCTAGGATTGGAGGTGACTTCTTCATTATAGAATGTGGATAACAGAGACAGAATCAGTCTTCTGTCTTTATCATCAGTAACTCTGCCACCATAGTTACACTCCCCAGCTAAGTAGTTGAGCGCATCGAATGGTGTCTCAGCATATTCGGTCAGGAACATCTAGAAATAACTTCCGATAGAAGCAGAGCCTAGTGAATTTCTGCTCGCGAAGATTTCAAGAACCAATATTCTTTTAGTTATATTCGACACAATATTTTGAGGGTAGACAGACATTATGAGCACGACGGATATTTTAAACTTGAAGACTTTCGCCGCCCTTCTCAGGCTGGCCGGCCCGGGCCATGGCCCCTATGGCGCTAGGATAAATACGCCTCTGATTCATACATGTTGTCATACATGCAAGACGTTTGTAAGTGACAACGAGCGGCAATCATCACAAAACATTTAAAATGTTCATCAAGCATACAAACCTGTAACTGCATCACACAGATCCTAAGGTCGCTCTCATTGAACTCATACTGTATATTCCACCCTAAAGGACCAAAGGCCCTTCTCTCCTGCACGATAGCGTGGAAGAAACATAAAGCGAACAGAAGTCTTCTCCAGTCTTCTGTGCGTGGACATGATATGTAGAACTCTGGGTCACAGATGGGATCCGAGATGTATGATCTAAAGATGTTGTTCTTTAAACCTTTTGGTGCTTCGTTTGTCATTTTTACTCCTGAAAATTTGATTTGTGATTTAACTGTATACCAAAAACGGATAATAGTTTTTAGGGGTTAACCGAATACCCTATATATTTGGAATTGCTACTTTAATCGATTAATCTACTTAGTTTTAAAAACTAAAAAACACGCTTAAATATCCTGAATATTTTTTAAATGATTGCATTGTCTTTGTCATCAATACTCAATTCTATGCTACTTACTTACAAAACGTTGACAGTTTATATTTTCAGAGACATAAGTTTCTGTTGTCACATGTTGTCACAATCGTAGTAAACACAAGTAAACAATTATTATAGTTTTACCTGATTCTATAAACAAAGCGTTTTTATGTGAAATTATCTGATTGTATATGAAAGGCATACGTAGAAACACAATAATCTTGGTGAGTCTACTCATATACAATTAAACTATTACGTGTATAATTAAAAATACAAGTGTGGTCATAGTGATACTTCAACATGCTATTCTAGTAATTCTGATCATGGAATTGGGATTATTCTTTTAAATTATTGCATTGTCATCGGTCCTTGTTAGGTGTGCAAAATTTCAGATCAATCCGTCTACTGCAAGTGGCTGAAAATCGCTTTCAAAGATTCCGTTACACAGATTAATACATTGATAGTTACATACCAAACTTATAAAAGCGTGTTAAAAATAGGTATTTGTAAAATATAACCAATAACCATGCTCATAGTCTTCTGAAAAAAATAACAAATATTTAGATTATCATGTAGGTACCATTCTGCAGAACAGTGACAGGGAAGGCAGTACTGGGGTACGATGTGAGCCAACACCGGAAATGTTGGTGCGTCACCTGAGGCACTATCACCTCAGCGCAGATCCTCTCCAGCTCGCCCATCCACGAGTCCATCACGTGGCAGTTCTGCAGCACCACCCACCCGCCTGTCTGAATAGCCTGGGCTATCATGTTGGCAGCTATCGGACCCTAAACATGACAGAATGTGTAAGTACCGTAAGCGCTTAGAGGTTAAGCTCCGTGCGAAAATTAAATGCAGCAAAATGCACGATTACGGATTTCGTTGTACGAAAACGTAGCAAATGCACCTGATTTCTAAAGATTTACGCAAACAAAATCACAATAAGTTAGACAACAGCTAACGTTAAATATTGGTCTTAATGAATATTAAAGTATCAATTATTAAACAAATTCAGTCTCACCTGTCCCTGTCCGAGAGATATTGTCTCGAACGATATCACCTTCCTTTCCATGGAGAATTTGACGAGCCCTGACATTGGGTCAGACCCCGGAGACAATATGAAGATAAGAGGAGAACAGCAGTTACTGTCGTTATAAGACTTCTCCAGATCAAAGGGTGGGGGTTCAATGTATTCCGGGCCCATTTGTGCTACCACGAACTGCTGGACTAATGGAATTAACTTGTCGGGACGAATGCATCTGAGAAAATAATTTCATATATAATTATCAGACTTAGTATCTGAATACCATGTTCTCCCTAAATATATTAGCGTAAGATATAAAATGTAAAACTCAACTTTCAAAAATAGGTTCCTTACAAAATCTATTACATCTGTGACAGACAAATCAGCAGATCTTTCTGAACCAGTAATCTGCCCGCTCTGATTACTTACCTCAATATAATAAGTTTCGCTAGTCCCTCAGACTTATCAAAAGGCTCTGGGAAGGGGCCGAGGTGTGGCTCCGACAAGTCGTAGATAGCTTTCCAATCTTTTATATGCATTTCCACATTCTCCTTGAATCCATTCAATCTGACGAACACAAAATTTATAACAAGGTCGTTTCTCTTACTCCTATTTGATACATATATTTTTTATAGAAACCACACAGTCCATGCCTCTGCTTCCTTTCAATATCATTTTATATACTTTTGTAAGTATGTTCTTTTGTTATACTCACTGGTCCAAGTTGCTAGCTCGTACAATTTCCGACCATGCCTTGTCTGTAAGCCAGGTGGGTGCAGGATTCTCATAAGGATTGTCTAGAGCAACCCCTCCAGTCAATAGGAATGAAACCAGATCGTCATCTAGGGTACCCTGAATTAACAGAATTGTCTTTTAAAATTCTATTACCTTTATTTAATTTTGAAAGGAGAAGAGAAACTTTTCAAGGCTTCCGATGAATGCGATATAAGGACATAACTGAAAAGTTGCCGATTTGCATCAACTACGAGTAGAAATGAAATAGCAGCTCATGGCTTTGACGTCAAAATACAAGCAAATATATTTAACTTGGGACTATATGCAAATAAAAACAACTTACCTTGGCTCTAGCTATGCCAAGTGTAAGAACTAGAGAGAAGATAAGTTTGTCCTTCTCGAAGAGACTGCGGCAGACATTCTCGTAGATGCTCCTGGTGAAGTAAGCGTTCAGTCCTGACAGCCGCTCATCCAACTCCTCACATTTGGGGGAATTCACTATGGCCTGGTTGTACAGGTTTATGAACCTAAGGAACCAAATTTAAACATCTCTAAATCCATAAAAAGTGAATATAATTCAATAAATGAGTCGCGCAAATGTTATAAAATATAAATTACTTACCATACCAAAGAGTACTGGTACATAGGATCAATATTAGCCAAGTCTGATATACAGAAAAACAGCACCGAGCTATGTGATGAGACCGGCACGTACAGTAGACGAGCTTCATCTATCTCCTTCTCAGTGACAGCAGCTACAGCTTGTTTAGCTTCTATCTCTATGGACAGCACCTTCGATGATGATAGGATCTGATTGGCTGATTCATCCTCTAAAATGTTGCCGGCTGATGATAGTACCTAAATAAAAGAATAAACGTAAAGTCTGTATTATTCTGGATAGTTCTTTTTATATAAAAGTAGTAAGTTAAGATGATAGGATCCTGAGGAAATCAAAAGAATAAGAGTACCTCTAAGATCTGGTCTTCTATCTCCTTCAAAGTCCTCTTGTTATTGGCGCCCTCCACGATGAGCTGGTTCTTCTTCAGCTCCAGCTCAGGCCTGTCTTGGGCCACCACTATACCGAGTAGCTGGTCTTGTAACCCTTGAGGGGTTATCATGAAATTCAGTAGGGTAACCTGTGTACCATAGTAAAAAAAATTATATTTCGCTTCAGATAACACGTCTAAATATGAAGTTACATTATTTCGTTGAAGCACAATACTGTAGGGCTTATATTATTTCTGTAAAGTGCTAAGATTGTCGAATAGTGATATATATATACAGGTATACATATTAATTAGAAAACATGTTTTGTAACCGTCAATTTAAATGTCGCAATGCTCAGAAAACATTAAGTTAAGAGACTGCACTCCTTATACCTCTAGGCTGTATAAACATTACCTGGCTGCAGGTTGCAAAAAAAAAGGAATTGCTAAAATATAAAAAAACATTAAGGTGTTTTGTGCAAAGAAAAGTCCAGCGCTGTGAAGTAGTTTACAAGTTGTACCTTGACAGCGATCTCAGGCAAATAGTGTGGGTTGCTGAGTCTTGTGGTGATATAGAACCTGAAGTTGTAGTTGTACTCCAAGATATTGTCGCCCAGCTTCAAGCAGTCTACTCCACCAGACCTGGTTAAGGTATCTCGTCAATTGTGTACTTGGCGTTTGTACCATGGTTCAAGACGTATGTGCCAAAGTCTTACTACGGACTAGAAAATTTGCGATAAGACTGTTGTGATTTCCTATAACTATAGGTATTAACAAAGTTCCAGTTCGTTGCCAGCCAGTTTCCAGCTGCTGGTACAACCAGGCAAGTATTCTGAATTGTAAATTGGTCAGAACTTGGCGCATTGCAGAGGAAAAATCCAGAGCGTTAGTTTTCACATCAGATTCTAAACTATCTACCATCTTAATAAAGAAAGAGAGAGGTTGATAAGTGGTCCATAACCTTTAAAAGTGTGGTATATACCTGAAGACATTCCTAAGCAGTACAGGTTCTATGACAGCATCGAGTGTCTCCCTGATGTTCTCCATGATGACAGGGAAGCCCAGCTGGATGGCGTTCTCCAGCACACGCACGTAGTTGCTGTCCGTCAACTTGATCACTTTCAGCTGGTTGTCACGCTCCATGTTCTTTATCCATTTGTTGGCTTGCTCTGTGATCATGAACGGCTAGATTTGATATTAATTCACATTGTGTGGAAAGGAAACGCTCTCGAAGCTTTTAGGAAATGGCCGGACTATAAATTATTATTACCACTTCAATAGAAAAAGGTTCATGTTGAAAATTCACGCACAATGGCGCGTATTTAATTGATAGTCTATAGTAATCGTCACGTTACAGAAAGATAGACAAAAATAACGATATTTATTGCATTGCACAAAAGTACCTTCGTGTTATTTTTTCTTTGGCTTTCAATTTTTTTACACAAAATCAAAATCAAAAATTATTTATTCACGTAGGCATATTCTCTTTTTGCCAAAAAAAAAATAAGCTCCTATAATTTTTTTCCTTACCACCGGTTCAGGACTTTCAATTCGCTGAGAAGAACCGGCGTAAGAAACTCACAGATATCGTTATCTTTTGTCATATTAATCTTTTTTTTTAAATAATCATCACAATAGTTCTTACAATTTATATAAATAACAATTATAATAATATGTGTTGCTCTGGAACAATTTACTCCCAAGCTTTATTGTCATTATCATACTCGTAGTCTGAAATTTTATAATACGCCTTTTTACATAGTTTAGATTTTACAAATTTTTTAAACTTAGATTTTTAGATAATTCATATATGTATACCATGCCCCATGAAAGAGTTACTTATTTTGTAGAGACAAAAAAACCATTACCTCAAACAAATGTTTTTTATGTCAAATTTTTGAATGTATATATCTTGTAAACATTAAATATACCTATTTAGTAAATCACTATTACTTAGAGATAACAAACAGACACTATGTATACCCTGTGGATCGATCATAAGTGGCCACCTCCTCGCCTTCTCCACAATGATCCCGTTCTCAATGGAGTACACGTCCACAGGCAGACCCGCGATGTTCCACGCGCGTATTATCACTGGTTCACCCAGGGTTGTAATCAATGAGAAACTTGACGAACATGGGATGTCTGTAATAGATATTTTAACTTATATCGTCAGAAAACGGCTATTCTTTAAATATCAATCGAACTACCCATTTAATAGCACAATAATTAACCGCCTTAAAAAAAGGAGGAGGTTCTCAATTCGACTGTATGATTATTTTTTTATGTTTGTTACCTCATAACTTTTAACTGGGCGAAGCGATTTTAATAATTCTTTTTTTATTTGAAAGCTGGTGGTTCCCGTTTGGTCCCATTATCACCAGGTCTGGTAGTTATCTCCTGAGAAATCGAGGACAACCCTTAAATTTCAACGGCACATGAAGTCGGTAGAACAATTTTTTTTAAATACTCAATTATAGATTATTAGATTCCTACCACATTAGTTTTCAAATTCTTCAATTTTAAAACCTTAAATCCAAGATTGCTAGTATTGCGGTACAATTTCTATGATATTGACTACTTGAGTGGTGTTACAGAATAGTTATGTACATTTAATAGAACTGATGTTAGCAGATACTACACGTTTCAACTGAGAATAGGATTGGCAATGACCTTTAGTTGTCAAAAGTGATTAGAAAAGTAATGTTAGCAACGTAACTTTATTTCCGTATTAATAATGATTTTTTTCTTTTACCTAAACTCAGTAATTTGAAGCGAAAAACGTCTTAAATTATTTAGTAATAATAGTTATAATATTATAAAAAAGAAATACTATTTTCTTTCAATAATTTCGTTGTTGGATACTGTGATATTAAGTTGAATTGCCAACCGCCATTTTGTTCTTCTTGGTGTGCCTTGTTGAGTATATGAATTTTATTTTAAATTCTGTTAATTATGTGGTTGATTCCCGTTAAAAAATATTTTTTTTTGTTATTTCTCATTGTTTTTGTTTGTTAGTGTTGTTATTTGTCGTTATTTGTAATTGTTTTCAATTGTATTTATCTCACTAATTGCTCGAAAATTAATAAACGATATCGACAAAGTGATAGATAAATTATGTTATAAAAATGTCTTGTTTTGCTAACCCTACCAAATTTGTTCAAATTGACAACTATGACGTCACAAAATGGCGCGGAGTCAATCCTATTCTCATTTGAACGGCATAGTATATACCTAACTAGTATAATATGATGTATAATATCTTACCAAGTTCCCTAGCTCGTGTGTTCCACACAGTTACAACATCCTTCCTGTAGTTAACAGTGAAGGGACCGAGATAAGCGATACATCCAGCTGATAACAAAACATCACCTGGAATAGATCACATAACTATTATATTAACTAGTAGCTTCGCCCGCGACTTCGGACGCGAGGCTTTAAAAAGTTTTCCGCGTTTTTGTTACAATTTTTCACTGATACTTCGCTTCTATTAGTCACAGCGTGATGTTATATAACCTATAGCCGTCAAAAAGCCTTCAGTTTTATAATATTAGTTACAGAATATCAAAAATCACAAGCAATGGTACACACAAAAGTACTTTCAGAAGTTTTGCATGTCCAACAATAAGTATGTATATGAATAAGCAAAATATAAAAAAACCTATACAAATTTTTACATCAACATACAATTACTATTACGGTATTTTAGACTAAGAATGTCTGTGTGGTGACGGACTAAGCATACAAATATCACCTCCCCATGTCTTACCCGCGGGAATTTTAGGAACCAACCGAGGCATCCACGACATATAACACCTATGCATATACCCGAGAAGGGTTGACATCAGACAGGAGGCCAAGCATAAAAATCAGTCAAAACCCATTGCGCAGCATGAGCAAGAAGTCATGTAGACCCGACCCCGAACAAAGGGATAAGGGCAGGAGAACGACGATTTTAGACTAAGCATACGTTTTTGTGGGGGGAGGGTACTCATTTGCAGTTGTAGGACGTTAGTTAAAAAAGAAATATGTTATAACTTTGTATCACATTGGATGTTCATCTCCTTTATTGAAAGAGTTGCAATCTTCTTGTTTCTTTCTCTGGCACTGCCCTAAAAGCTCTCACAAATATAAAACAGTATCATTTACCTATAATATTGGACAGTAACTCATGCAATTGATGTGCCAACTCGGTCCACCTGGCCTTCTCTCCACCCAGACCTCCAATAAGCTTCTCAGCGCGGTCCAGCTTGGTAGAGCATAGGTCTATTTCATCTTCTAGACCTTTCTTCTTACGAGTCATCTCAGCAAACTCGTCGTTTAATGCCTATTCACATATTGGGAAATAATTATGGATCAACATTGAGCTTGTATTGCAATATATCAAAATTAACTATTTTATATACTACTAGCTGACCCGGCAAACATTGTGTTGCCATACAAATATCAGGGGTGGACAGCCCTTATCACGTAGGGGCATGAAAAATTGATGAAATGAAATGAAATGATTTTGAAATGAAATGATTTATTTGCAGAATATGGGTTTACAATATAATAAGGTGGTCAGGTTACTGTTACGGTGGTGCCATACTCAACCGTTTCCGGTATGCAAAAAAATAAAACTCGATTAATCAGCTTACTCTTAGTCAAAGGAGGTTAGTAATACAAATGTCACACTAAATATAATATATTATTATGTCAGGTTAATATGCTATCCGAATTCAAATGATAGTAGCCGATTCTCAGACCTACTGAATATACATACAAAATTTCATAAGAATCGGTCATGCCGTTACGGAGGAATATGCGAACGAACATTGTGACATGTGAATTTTATATATTAGCTAAACTAATAATATAAAGATGAATAGTTTGTTCTTCCTTGCGGTGACGGATTAAGAATACAAGTGTCACCACCCCATCTACTGCCAAGGGTGCTGTAAAAGTCAGCTAAGGGATATTGCACACAGATAACATCTTCTGTGAGAGACGAAAAACTCGAAAATAAATCCTGTGCCAACACGCCTGGTCAGCGCGGCACAGTAGACCAAAGTCCCTCCCAAACTGGAGGAGGCTCGTGCCCAAGAGTGAGACGTAAATGGGCTGGAGAAGAGAGAAGAGTTTGTTTATTTGAACGAGTTAATCTCAGGAATTACTGGTCTGATTTGAAAAATTCTTTCAGTGTTGGATAGTATATGTATTGTTGGATATTATTCTACCCCACTTCTATTGCACAATATAAAAAGGCGAACAATCAAGCATTGGCGCTCATTCTTTCGCGAACAGTCATACCGTGCGGACGTTATTCTGTAGTTTTTAGTTTGTAATAATATTCTTGTATAAGTAATTGTTTTAGTGTCAGTAAAATTGTTTTTTTTAAGTTATTTTGTTAGTGGTCTATAATAGTATTTATTGAGGAAGGCTATAAGCATACCATCACGCTGCGACTGATAGGAGCGAAGCATCAGTGAAAAATGTTTTAAAAGAGAAAATTCTTTAAATTCCGCGCGTACGAACTCACGGGCAACAGCTAGTTTGGATATAAAATAATCAATTAGTGTTACTAACCTGCAACTTGTCCAACACAGCTTGCAGCTGAGCTCTCTTAGCATTGAGTGTGTTCATTTGAGCCTGGAGCTCTGCTTCTGCCTCAGCTAAGGCCGCCTTTTTAGGAGCCACCACCTATTAGAGTGAGACAATAACCACAATTATGCAAGTAATAGATAAGTAAGTTAATTTCATTAATAAGCATTCTTAATTATAGCAACGTCAACTAACAACAATGTATAAATATTCTAGAAAAGTATAGAAATAAAAAATTAAAATACCTACTTGAAAAAAAAACCTGTAAACCTTCCTCAAGAATCAACTTACTTATTGATTAAGTAAGTAGTTTTTAAATGATTGCAAACAGACAGACAGTATTTAGTATATTAAGTATATTTACCTTGATGACCCTATCGTAGACATCCATAGCTCGAACCCATCTACAGAGACCCTCGCACGCAGAAGACACCTTGGATATGACGGCCGGGTCGAACTCACGGTCCGGGATATATCTGTATAATAACAATACTTTACGCTTTTAATTGACTGTATATTAACGAATTGCATATACATGTCCTCCCCAGGATGCTTTAAAAGCACACTAAGAGAAATTAGCAGAGAACAATTTCTGTGAGAGTAGGAAAACTTGAAAACACACCCTATGCCAAAACGCCTGATCGGTATAAGTAGACTAGATACTCTCCCGATGCAGAGTATGTCCATGCCCAATACTTTAATAAACTTAGAAGATGCCATTAGTACCAACAGGTTAGGGTATTAGAACTAAGTTTCAAATACTGACTTATCTCTTATTCTTTTCATGACGGCAGTAGGTATATTATCCTTGTCGTAATTCTTCAAACTTTCTAAAAACTTCATGTCACCCAACATCTTCTGCGAAGGTCCCCAGTAGTCTTCATAGGGTTTTCCTGAACACAATCATAAAATAAGAAATGGTTTATTTGTCACTCTCTGACCAAAAAACCATTATTTATTCTTTACGATAGTTAGTTCGGTAAAAACTAAATCAAAGTACCCATCGATACATTTGTCAATCTTTCCCCAGCCAGTCTTATTATATCGACGCCTCTTTTTACTTTACCAACAGTTATCAGCAAAAGATTAGCTGCTTAAATAAACCGTTAAAGTTTTCTTACCATTTGGATCCATCTTCCTATCACCCTTGATGCCTTTCATAACGCAGACAGCTTCCATGACAAGCTTGACTCCAGCAGGAGGGTTCTTCATACTCTTAACTAGCGTAATGTCGGCTGGTTTCAGTGTGTTGAGTGCGTTTAACGCTGCCTCTAGGGCTGGAACAGCTTCCGCTAAGTCCGACTCGCAGTCATCTTTGATGGCCTGAGCCGCCGCTGCAGCCTCATTGGCTAGAGCTTCATCAGCACCCACAATCTAAGAAATAAAATGCAAAATTATGAGATTTACCACTCTAAGCAAAAAGTACAAATTGGAGGACACATACATTTGAATGACCAATCGATCGATCTCACATGAATTCAAAGGCAGTTTCTAGACCTGTTCTAAGTTTTGCTCTAGTTTAAGTTCCCAATCCCGTTCTTTATAGGATTGTCAACCCCTGTTTCCTGAATAAACTTCATTAATCTGGTAAGGAGCTAGCCACAATGTTTCAGGTGCATAGTTGCAAATATCTTAAACTACAAAGTTATTAGAGCTATCTGAGCTGTGAGAGTCTATAGATAAAACTTGATGGCAAACAATAGTATATCACAAACCTCTTTCTGTTTCTCAACAACGACAGTATCTTGTTCAATCTTGATCATGAGTTTCTCAGTCTTATCTGATGTCTCCACGAGCTGTGGTTGTAGATCTCTCAACTGTTGCTGCATTACTGCCACTTGGCCAGCTGCGAAGTCCAATTGTTCCAAACCTGTCTCGTACCTTCACACATAATCATCAAGTCAGAAATCTAAATATACATTGACGTTGTCTCTGAATACATGGAAAAAAATTCCAGAAGGACTGTCTTCATCGAAGTCGAATAATAATCAAAATAATAAATAATACCTGATCCTGGCTCTAGTGATCTGATCAACTTTCATAGCGTACATGTTCTGGAAAGATTTGATCAGCTCCAAGTAACTAGTCGGAGTTACGTACACTTTCCGACCTTGTTCCTCGTAGAAGCTGAAATAAGAGAGTTTAATGGAATATGTACATTTCTTTCTTGAATTTTTCTAATTCAAGACAATTAAAACAGCTCTCTCATATAAAGATGTTAATATAAGAAACATTTCTTCCACTTCTTCTCAGGCAAAGGCCTTCTCCTATGCCATGCTGACCAGGAGTTTAGAGTTTTCTGTGTCTCACAAAAGATATTATTTGCTTATAATATCCCTTAGTTGATTAGTTGGTAATCACAGTACCCTGGGAAAGAAATGGGACAGTAATCTACCTGTCTACATGTATTCTTGATCTCACCAAATGGATGTAAAAAAACATTTACTCATCGCTTAGTTTGACGATGCTCATATGGAACAGCTGACACATCTCGACACATGACACTCGTAGCTCATCTTCAACGTTCTCCATCCTCGCTATGAACATGTCCGCCACACGCTCTAGGGCCTCCGAGGGCCATGCTGTGAACCTATAAGAAATTGGGTACATTTACCACTATTATACCATTTTCGCAAAGTTCCGTACATCTGTGCGTAAGCCTTCTCCAAAATGGGCGTATATTTTGGTCTCCTAACTTAGCTTAGAGTTTATGGTCTCTTACGGATCTTTTCATATTTTTTTCACAAAAATAATTTAAGAACATAAAGTTAGTTAATTTATTAATTTTGCAATTGACATACTATGCTTTTACTTAATAAATTAAATCACGGTGGAAAAAGTGATTACCGCAAGCGGGACTCGTTGCACGTAGAAATACGATATAAACTCAATCGAGTGACGATTACGGTGGCCTAATTGATTACTGAAAAGTACGACCGCAATAAGCTCAGTTGGCAGAGCTACGGAACGGTATTCCGAGGTCGTGGGTTCGAGTCCCGCTTGCGGTAATCACTTTTTCCATAGTGATTTAATTTATTAAATTTAAGAACATGGTAAAAGTGGGCATGGCTATACATAGTTCATTAGCATTGAAATAATATAAATATCTTTACAGCTTAATCTCTTTAAACAAAAACTTACCAGTCAATAGTGCAGCAATTAATGAGAGATGGGAACATCCTGAGTCGGTTCCTGAACGAGTCTCCAATAGGAGACATAGCCAATACTATTCGAAGGTTAGCCTTTACTCTCTCTACGTAGAAACCGAACATCGCTAGCGGAGTTGTTTCAATTTTACGACCCTAATTAAAAGAAACACATTACATATAAGAAATGTGAAAATAGGAAAATAAGTACAAGATATGTGTCCAACAGTTTAGGAATACTAAAACACGCGGTGCTGTGTCTATCTTACCATTTTACCCAAAAACTTTTAAAATATTTAACAATAGCACCGATTCTGTGTTCACAACTAAACTTAACTAAAAAATTAAAATTTATAGTGTCAATAACACAATTCGGCAATGTTAACAGAACTTTTTACAAAACGATTTACAAACGATTTAAATTTATAAAAATGTGCACATCAAAATAGCCAATTAATCAAAATACATCATAGTTGTTTTCGTTTTTTAGTTAAGTTGTGTACATAGAATAGGTACCAATGTCCCCTCTAGTTTAGGCGAGCTAAAATAGGCAGCCTTTTTCTCGGAATTTTCATATTATTTCTTGTTCATCGCTTACACAAACTGTTCGTATTTTATATGTACCTACAAACAATGCATATTTAATCAATAACTTACAGATTCCCTGACAGCAGTCTGCATCTTGTCAAGTATTTCCACCTTCTCATCCATCCCATACAAGTTGGGTATGTCGCCGGTGTTCAGCAACATATTGATGTCTTCTACCATACCCTCGTACATTATCTACGTTATATATGTTTCATTATCTTGCTGAGTTTTTAGACCAACGATAAATTAAGAACGAAGTAACCACAAATTTGATTGGGCCTAAGCGGAGTTGCACTTTAAATGTTTTAAGCTTAAGCTTATTTTTTGAGGACGTTGTGCAAATGTCCATGAATATTTATTATTATTATTTATTTATTATTAAGCGGCTATAAGCAATAAAAATAAAACACATCTGCTCATAGTCAGAGGACTGATCGCACGATAAAAAAAAAGAAAAAAAAGATTACTAAGCGGCTATGGCATTTTTTCCGCTACCCTCAGTAGCGGAAAAAATTTGGGACATTTCATAAAACCAGAAATTTTGTTAAGAATGAATGTAATGAAATAATTATCTATTTCTGCTATCTCTATTTTTTAGTAATGAATTGAGGTGTTGATAAGTGCATCCCTAATCCGTCTCCGGAGAGATCACAAATAAAAAAAGTAATACCGAATTGACACAACATGTGACAAAACATTTTAGGAAACTTGTTTGTACTGTACCTGGTTATCAGCAAATAGGAAGACTACAGGTTTACCAATGATACCAGCTTTCATCAACAGCTTCCTTATATCATCTCTCCACTCATTCTGGCCATACACTCGAGATATTTCTATCTATAAGCATCGAAACGTAAGAATAATTTTATTTTAAGTATCTTTTAAAAGAATAAATTAATTACCACTGCTTTACAAAAAATTGGGTACATATTTGATCTTACATTTTTTGGATTTACTTTTAAATTTACCGACTATTACAAAAGTGTTCTGTTATTAGATTTATGCCTTAGCTAACTTTTTTAAATCCTAGCTATGCTATAATATAAATTACATTCATAATTCATATCGTAATGCTTTCTTCGTCATGGGGGTAGGCAGAGATTACAAATACATAGTAAAACCTCTAAATATACCTGTATAACATTCATCTCAAGAATGCTGGCAGCTAGTTTGACTGCACTACTTCTACCACTGCCTCCTACACCCACCAGTAGGAGATTACCTACAAAACAAATTTAATAAAACAACCATATTTCTTGAGCAGTTATGTTTTAGGAAATATTGGAAATGCATTGATAACAGCTTATACATCAGCTTGTTGTTAAAAACTTTAAAACTATTTTGGTAGTTTTTGTGTACATCGCGAACAGCCAGTTAGACAGATCCAACAGAGAACTTTATTTAATAACAGTCATAGTAGGATAAGCTAGAGTACCATTATCCTGCAGCAGTACACGACAGCACCTGGAGATATGATCGAGTGCATATCTGAACATTACCAGCGACATAGGGGACGATGACACCACGTTGTACTCTTCCAGATAGTACTCCATCTTCACTGACATGTCCTCCAGGTCCAGGACCTAAGGAATTTTGCCAGTTATTATTAATTTATAAGTAGTTAGGGTTAAGTTTGCCAGAAATGTTAGTAAATACTAGTTAAATCAGGAATTGTTCTGATTAACTCTTGAAAAAGATCTATAAAAAGTGGAAAACAAAGGTAGAAAGTTATAATGTATGAGTGTGGATCTATTTTCATTTCATTTATTCTTTATTGTACACTCATACAAGTAAGGCAACATAAACAATATTGTTACAAACGTGCACAAAGGCGAGCTTAACTCATATTCAGTTTTCTACCAGCAAACCCTTGAGTGTATGGAGAAATGGTATATTATATGTACAACATATACAATATTATACAACAAGAAAGTACCAATAAAACAAGATCAATAAAATACATACATAGACTAAATGAATAAACTTACACAAATACCGATATATAGATATTTA
This sequence comes from Orgyia antiqua, assembly GCA_916999025.1. Lineage (NCBI taxonomy): Eukaryota > Metazoa > Arthropoda > Insecta > Lepidoptera > Erebidae > Orgyia > Orgyia antiqua. The sequence goes on along the minus strand of OU779865.1, from coordinate 35,747,056 downwards.
CACAAATAAAATGTCTAAAATCTATGTGTATGTCCAGATGTATGAATGTGGATGAAGCCAAGGTAGTATGTTTGGATCGTAGCAGAAGTCATTCTATAGTCTCTGCCTACCCCCATAGGAAAAAGACGTGATGTTATTAGGATGATGATGATGAAAGATATAGTAATATACGAGACTTTTTCATTTTGCTTTTGTAATTTTTTCAATGAGGTGTCTTTTAAGAAGACAGATCGGCATAATTCTTAAGGATATAATTTTGTAATCCAATAGGTAGTCAACTCAATAACCTGGTCATATATCTTTGGATCAGCGTCAGGCTCCATGTAGTTGCCAAAGAATATGTTGGCAGCGTGTTTGTTCGCACACTTCTCTCCTTCAGGGATATAGCCCAGCTCATTCATCACCTGGTCCAGATGTACGCGGAAGTTGCCATATACAGCTTTGTATACAACGTCGAAAAGACGACACCTGGGTTTTTAAGAATAATTAAGTGATCTTTACATGTTTTAAACCATGAAAACCAGCTGCTTTCTATGCCTTTTGGTTCAAATTCGTAAATAACCGCTCATTACCGCTATTTCTCCCTCTCCAGCCCATTAATGTCCCCTGTTGGGCACGGCCTCCACTGTTGGAGGTATTATAGTCTACTTTATCGCGCTGACCAGGTGTGTTGGCATAGGGGTTTAGTTTCGAGTTTTCCGCGTCTCACAGAAGATGTAATCTGGAATAATATCTCTTAGCTGACTCTTACATCACCCTCGTGACTACGGGATTTTGACTTGGTATTCTTAATCCGTCAGCACACGGACAATGTTATACATACATACAAACAAACTTTACTTTCTATTAAAATAAAGGAATAAAATAGTCTCACCTATCAAAATCATCGATAAGTCTATCGTAGAACACTCTATAAGTCTCATGGACCCAAAGTATGACCATTTTGTTCAGCTCCTTAAGATGTGTGGAGGGTACCAGGAGTACACCCTTGATGACGCTCGCGAAGTCTCGCAAGTTGAACAGATAATGGCACTTGCTGGGAGTTGGCAGGAATTGTAAGGTTACTGCTTTGTAGACTTCCATTGTTGCACCAACTACTGACTACAAAATTTTAAGTTTCAATTAATACCTCAAAACATAATTATACCGTTTTACAAACTGAGCTCAGAGTAAATGGTGGTTATCTTCTATCTCTTTTCTTCTACGATCTCCAAATATCATCATAATTTCTTTTAATGAAAAAACATACCTTTGCCTGTCTTTGAAGCGCCTCCGGAAACCCCTTAGCTAAGTGCCAGTCCATGATCGTGATAAAGATCTTGTTGAGGGTATTGTCCTCAAAGGAATCAAGCGTGACCAACACCATGTGACGAGTCAACCTTGATGTTATCAGATTGGAGCCTCCTCCAGGAGGTAACATAGCTGATACGAAGAGCTACGAAACATATTATACAGTACATATTATATAGTACCTCACTTCAATATTCTATTCTACCACTTTTTTGTCAAGTATTCAAGGCCTGAACGTAACCTAAAAACTAAATTGACGGGCTTCGTGGCGTAGTGGTTCATGTAATGGACTGCCGTTCACAAGGTCGCGGGTTCGATTCCCGCTTGGGACAATCGTTTGTGTGATATTTATAAATGTCATACAAGTGTTTGTACTACGTCTGGGTGTTTTCTATGTATTATAAGTATATATTTACAAAAGAAAAGTAGTTTAAGTATTATATCCGTATTCTGGTACCCATAACACAAGCATAATAAGCTTAGCTTGGGACCAGAGGACGTTGTGTGTAATGATCATGAATATTTATTTATTTATTTAAATAAAAAACGGTCGCATTAGACAAAGCTGAGGATAAATTTATTAGGGTTTCTATTTTCCAGGTATGTATATGTTTTGATGGATATCTTTATTACAAAGGTTTGTTTATTATCTATTAAATCTTAATCCTAAATGCAGATTAAACCTGTCAAGCGTGTATATATAATTCTTGACACTGAAAATTCTGTCTACGTTGAGATCTACAGTAATAAGAGAGTTGAGATATACAGTAATAAGAGAGTTGAGATATACAGTAATAAGAGAGTTGAGATCTACAGTAATCTGACGGGCTTCGTGGTGGAGTGCTTTATGTAATGGACTGCCGATCACGAGGTCTCGAGTTCGATTCCCGGTCAGGACAATCATTTGTGTGATATCCATAAATGTCATACAAATGTTTGTACTGCGTCTGGGTGTTTCAATGTATTATAAGTATGTATTTACAAAGGAAAAGTAGTTTATGTATTCTATCCGTATTCTGGTACCCATAACACAAGCATATAAGCTTAGCTTGGGACCAGAGGACGTTGTGTGAAATGTCCGTGAATATTTATTTATTTATTTATAAATGAGAAATTAGATTAATTTTATTAACTAAACTAAATTAGATTTTAGACATAATTCATGTTACAGCTCAACTAACCACATCGACGACCTCCTGTTTGACCATTTCTTTGAGATCATACCAGTGTCCATGATCTATCCATTGCCGCAGCAGTTCCAGAGGAGGCTGTGCACCATACTGTTCCTTCTGAGGCATGCTCAGGTCATCCACGAACAAAACACACTACAATATTTATTATATTTAAAGCCACAATTACTTTTTACAATATGTTATTCCTTTTCTCTAATGTATAAGTTACCGTTGAACTAGTTATAGTTAGCTTACTGTACGTAAAATACTTATATACCAAATGTGAAATGAGCAGTAAAAGTGCAAATGTCCTTGCTTCATCACCCTTAAGCTTTAAAAAAATATTTTTTTTGGCTAATAAATTAAATTATGGTGGAAAACGTGACTGCCGCAAGCAGGACTTGAACCCACGACCTCGGAATACCGTTCCGAAGCTCTTTCCAACTGAGCTTATTGCGGTCGTGCTTGTAGCATTCAAATTTACCACCACAATCGTCACTCGATTGAGTTTATATCGTATTTCTACGTACAACGCCATCTATCAAGATTGCTTCAAGTCCCGCTTGCGGCAGTCACTTTTTCCACCATAATTTAATTTATTAAGTAAAGCATAGCATGTCAATTGCAAAATCAATAAATTACTTTAATTTTTTTGGCTATTAAAATGCAATAAATCTTAGAACAACTTAGCCACCAGCGGAGGATAGTAAAGACACACTAACCTTCTTGCCCATAGAAGGTCCAAAAACACCTTTACGTCTTCTGTCTACTTTAGACATGATGATGTCTTGAGTCTGTAAGAAACGGCCAGTGTCAATATTCTTTGGGTAGTAAATATTAACAGACAACATGTAACATCTAACATTAACTGAGAATAATATCAGTTGAAATAACTGCTATACCAAATTTGCCATAATTAAAGAGCTAAATTAGACCAAGAAGGTACCATTGCGAAACACTGTGGCAACTGAATATACCGTCCAGGAGCTGTTCCATCATTTAGCAAACGTCATACAATGGTAAAAGACGTCATTAAAACTTCACTTAACTTTTTTTAAATATATAAACAAAATGCTACGGGTCCTAAATATCATATATAAACGGTTCCTAAATATCAATAATAGTGTCAAAAGTGCTAAGACAATAACTTTTGAATGACGGCATCTCTAATATTGCAAAATAACCAGAAAAACGTACCCTAAATCAATGATATTTTTTCTTTCCATTTAGTCTACCTAGGCAACAAATTTATACAAAACACTTACCTGGTTAGCTGTAGTCCTTGCAGAGAAATTAATAGTATTTGTGATATATTTCTCTTTGGGTAAGGTGAGCAAGAAATTAAGTATGAGCGATGATTTGCCAGTGCCTGTCGGTCCCACGATCAAGATTGGTATACGTGACCTGACCATCTTCTGTACGAAGTAACGAAGACATGCGTTCTCATTCGTCAGAATTATTAGGTCGTTTACCTACAGATATAATTTTATGTTTATTTATTTAATTTCATCAATCTCTGACTCCTAGACTAAAATACTTATTAGACAAATATAGAACTTTATGTTAGGTTATTTTAACAAAGACAGTTCCTATTCAATGTCTAGCAATAATTTTTCTTGTCCATATACACATACGAACAAATGGACAAAAATAAAAAAAATACTTCCTTCGGTCTATCGGTAGAAGTTTACTCTTCTGTATTCATTTTTCTACTATGTACATATTTGATGTATAGACATTAACTTCCAAAATTTTTGAATGAAAGTTACCTTCGCATTAGGGGGTAGTGGAACTTCCTTCTCCAATTCCATCCAGGGTATCCAAGTGCCATTGTTTCTCTTATCATAAACATAGTCGAACACTGTGTCCTTGTCAGGGAATAGCTGATTCTTGGTCAATTTAAATGACTTAGGCTTGGGGAACGCAGCATTGTTTCCGTCCAGGAGTTTGCGGAGAAATGTGTCCAGTAATTTCCTGCTTTCACCTAAAATTATTGGATTTGACAAAGCGCCCAAGAACAGCTAAACTATGTAAAAAATATATGACATTTGCTTTAAAATACTGAAAGAGTATATAAGCTATCTAGTCAAAGAAAAAATTCTAAACTAAAATTTATAAGCGGGTAGCAAAGCCAGAGAAAAGTTTTAATTGATCCATTTTTGCAACTTTTTTAAAGACTAATTATTAAAGTAACTTATTAATTTTGCAATCGACTTGCTATACTTTTATGCTATGCTTTTTGAGACTCTCATTTTCACAAATATAAGTTCTTATAAACCGTAATGCATACCATTAATAGTGGCGCACAATCCCCACAGTAGAGAAAACACGAAGGTGCACTGCAGACCCAGAGTACTCACTTGACTCTCACTCTCCAACAGACAAGCGAACAGACGGGTGAACGACTGAATCCAGACAAAAAAAAATTAAAAAGCAAGAAATAGCAACAGTGCGTATTATAATAAGCTGTAGAATAAGTCTGTGACCGAATCTGAAGGAAAAGGATTTAGCCTAGATCCAAAAAGATTAAAAAGCAAAATAAGTTCAATTTTGAATTTGCCATGGCTACATCTTTCTATAATCCTTTCGAAGAACCCTTCCGCTGGCAAGACTCTTGGCTGTAAAGTAGGAACTCTGAACTACATTACACAAAATTTTAGTTTCGCAATGTTTTCTACTTACGTGGAACTGATGAATCTCTCCAGTGTTAACAAAGTGCACACACTTGAGGAGCAGAAAGTCCAGGATGGGTGGCACCAGCCAGTCGATCAGCTCTTGGATCAGTTCGTACTGCTCCGGGATCAATTTTTTGGTCAGATACACGTTGTAAGAGACCAGGTAAGCGCGCCAACCTACATATTATAGTTTTACGTTATCAATTGAAAAAATTGCTTACTCCAAATATTTATTAGCAAGCATTTGATGTTTTTTCCTCTTATAAACTTATAGACCTAACTTTAGGTCAATTTAATAAAATAAATCGTGGTGGTCCATCGCATTCATTCTGAGTTATTTCGATATACCTCATATGTAAAACTTTCAAATCTACAGGTATCTGAGTTCAATGTTTAATATTTGCGACGCACATTTTATTTCTTTTTCTAAACAATATTTATAACAGATAATAATAATAATAAACAATAATAAATATTCCTGGACATTTCACACAACGTCCTCTGGTCCCAAGCTAAGCTTATATGCTTGTGTTATGGGTACCAGAATACGGATAGAATACATATACTACTTTTTTTTTGTAATCATACTTATAATACATAGAAACACCCAGACGCAGTACAAACATTTGTATGACAATTAGAAAAAGAACACAAATGATTGTCCCGAGCGGGAATCGAACCCGCGACCTCTTAAACGGCAGTCCGTTACCAGAACCACTACACCACGAGGTCTGTCATCATTAATATATTCTATCATATATATATCATATATTTATAGATTCATTAATATATTCTATCTACACATTTTCCTATTCTTAATTACTACCTAATTATGTCTTACCTAGTTGTTCAGGCTCCATATATATCATGCCGCACCTCGACACAGTAGCTGGAGAAGCGAATTCTAAGTCCGCCGCCTCGAAGATTAAGTTCATTTTGTTCGTCATCTATATGAACACACAGATGTGCTTAAAAGATTGCCCCGCCTTAAAAGCACACGCCCACCCCGCCACAGCGAAACGGAAGAATTAAAATTCTCTCGAAATTCATCCTGGCTATGTCTATGGCCAATGGACTCATATTTACAAGCCAAGACACGTGAAATAAAAATTGAGTACAAAATTACACTGCTATCTATAATTCTCTTATTTAAAACAATTTCTAAAAGAACAAATCATAATGATTAACACATATATCGAACCTGTATAATCTCCCCGCTCATGAGACACAACTTCTTGTTATCATCGAGAACAGTGTTCATATTCTCTATCCAGACCGCGTCCACTGGTCCATCGAACAGGATCCACTTGCGGTCTCGTGTTATGGACATGGCGTACTCTCTGAATGCTATCGCTAGGACACCGTCCGACCTGATTACATATCGTTATTTCAAAATAAACGCATTTACAAGTAATTAATAGGTATAATGCAATTGTATTCCTCTTCAAGAGTCAGATAAGAGAAAGAAACTAGATAAATGCCAATTACCAATATACCTAGTTCAAGTGGTATTAAAGTTCCGATATAGAGGCAGGAAGCAATGTCAGGCCACATTACAGCCATAAGATTTCAGATCTTCTGATCTCACTTCGGACAAAAAGGGAAAAATGGCTTTCTTTTCTTGAAACCATAAATCTCTCCCTGGCTACCAACATGCTTACTTCTCGTATAAACACATACCATTCATGCGAAGCAGGATCAAAACACCCATACAACTGTCCCATAGTGATAGCCTTGGGGTTGAGAATACGATATATAGCACCGAACTCCTTGTGTCTGGGTGGAGGCTTCATCAGCTGTAAGGCTCGGAGGGACTCTGCAAGCGACTGGTATGCCTGGGTCTTACCTCCTAATGGAGGACCCACTAACATGAACCCGTGACGGACCAACATCATCTCGTATATCTAAAAGATAGATGTATGAGAGAAAATCAAGCCAAAGATATATATTTGGGTCGTAGAATGAGTAGATATGTTAAGTTGTTTACTTGTATAATCTTCTCGAGGTACCACTCAGTACCCTGGAGGTTTCTCTTGGCAAGTTCCTTCTTGATACACTTCAGTAGTTCAGCTCGGTCCGGCTGGGGGATTTCCACGCCGGGGAACAAATCTGAATATATCCCGGCGAAAAGGGGCACATCCTGGGTGACAAACAGTGACATATATTGACCCCAAAGAGCAACAAACATTCTTTTAATTAGCCATCCCTCCATACAGACATCTGTACATTCTTACAAACTTTTACGTTTATAATATTACTAGGAAGTAAGATAGCTGATGCTTCTTGTATGAATAGTATAAATATGATACCTGTGACAAAAACTTGGGCATGTTAACATCAATGATGGCTCTGAGCACAAGTTGTGACTCATCCTTCTCGGGATAGTTCTTCTTGAGTGCTCCGGAGGCGAGCAGTACTGACTTGACGGCTCTCATGCCGTAGTCATAGTGGTTCTGAGAGGAGAGCTGCTCAGAGCAAAGCTTGTATGCTTGAACTATTTTACGTGCCAATCTGGGAGACCGGAATTTATCACTGTTATAACATTTTTCAAAATTTTTCCAGATGGTTTTAGATGAAAGATTATACATGGCAATATGTTGAATCATAGACATATCCTTATTTAAGATAAAATCTCAAAGGCAGATAAGGAATGGGTTGATTAAAAAAGATCGCAATAGTATTAGATTTCAAAAAGAATCAAAGGAAAGGCCTGAATTTAACATCTTTAAACTATTTTTTATACTTGCTCTTCCTTTATGTTACTATAATTTTCTCTACCGATTGGTGCAATATTTAACTATCTTACGAAAATAATTCTAGAAAAATTTACTTCCTGTATGTAAGGTATAATTGTATAATGAATTAAAAAGACTCACGGTCCAGCGTTGACGAACCCATTGGAGTACAAAGTGATCTCTCCGATCATGGCGTAGTCCGGTACCATCATGGCCACGGTGCGGAACAATACTTTCAAGTTATCCGGCAACTCGGTGCGACCCGCGTACCTACACAATCATGTTCAAATTATATATATTGGACCTTACTGCTAATATAATATGTGATATAATACCCATTATTACTTTCAATCATCATGCAATTAACAAAGCTAAATACTTACCGAAGTTTATCTCCATAGCTTTTAAGGTTGCGTATAAAACAGATACATAATTATTTATTACACAATATAATATGTAGTGACGTATGCGGGCATGTATGACCAGATGTATGAGTGTGGATGAAGCCAAGGAAGTATGCTTCAATCGTAGCAGATGGCGCTCTATAGTCTCTGCCTACCCCAATGGGAAAAAGGCGTGATGTTATGATGATGATAATATGTAGTATAATATTTAGAATAAAAAGATCACTACTAATTTACTTGTAATAAGAAGCTTTTATAAGAGGCCTAAACTCTGAAATATTTTTCTATTCCTAAATATCACAGTCACCAAAGCACTCAGTAAGAGATTGAGTTATAAAAGGCACTCGTTAAATATTCTTACCCAGGGTTCATAGTAATAAACACGGAGCATGTCGGATTGAGGCTAATTTCCGTGCCCTCAAATACAAAACGCTTTTCTCTCCTGAGGATCGCAAGCTGGATGGAGAGGATCTGCTGGGCGACCACGGACAACACCTCCAGTTCTATACGGTTGAACTCGTCGAAACATGCCCACGCACCGGATTGAGCCAGACCCTGGGATAACACAATACACAACAATACAAATTTTAATATAATAACCTATAACCTCATTGCGGACTCAGAGACACCCCTAGCATAGCTCACTGGGCGATCTTAACTCAGTGGACTAGCCCTACTGTAAGTGTCCACGACTCAGCACATTATGCCATGGTTGGTAAAATGCACTGGTTATAGACCTTCGTCTTCAAGCACTGAGGGAATAAGGTTATCCGTCAAAGAACTCAAGTGGTCGACATAGTTCGCTAAAGTGGCAGTGGGCTGGTCGTGTCTGTCGAAGAACTGATGGATATTTAATACTACATTTATAAGCAAGGTTACCTTGAAGAATTTGCCGAGTGCCTTATAATCGAGTCCGTCAGAACAGTTGAAGACGACGCACTTCTTAGCTACAGCTTTGGCCAAGTCCTTGGTGGTCTCCGTCTTACCTGTGCCCGCTGGACCCTCGGGCGCTCCTCCCAGGTTTAACTTCAGAGCGCTCATTAGAGTCCTACACAAAGGAATTGGTTAAACCAGAGCTACCACGATTGTAGCGTATTGCATATCACTAGTTCAAAAATCCTGCTGAATTAACAACTTAACGCCTTATAACGCCTCCTCTGCATGGTATAGAAGACCAATCACACTCTATCATGGAGCTGGATTCTTCCTAATAACGGAATTGTAATTAGGAAGAAATAGAGAAAGACGTGATGTTATCTTAAGTTTCAGCAAGCAATTACCAGGTGAAGCGTTAAAAGCTTGACCTAAGTTTTCAAGACATTTAAATCAACATCAGTCACCTAAAACATCTATCAGTTAGCGGAGTGGCGACCAGCCTCCCAATATTGCCGAGGTACTCGAACCCATAGTCCACATCCGTGGTGATCATGGAGCACGTCATCTTGTCTCCCTTCAGGTAATACCGCAGTTGGGAGATCCAGTTGAAATCAGAGATGTCACTGACTCCTTTATCTACCATTTCTTCGATTATCGACCGGCCTGTAGAAGAAAATAATAGTTTTACTAATTAAAAAGACAAGGGAGTATTAAAACGCTAAATACTTTAATATGAGGATTTTCAGATGATTTGAAGAATCTTTAGTTGTTTTTCATCTATGCTGCGAACTAGTAGTAGAGATTGACAGCAGTCAATCTCTACTACTAGTTCGCAGCAACAACTAAGAGAAGAAACTTGAAACTAGAGGAATATTCAAAAGAAACTACGTCAGCTGGTGTCCAGTCCTATGCCTTATACCTAAGCTACAAATCCTTGTTATCTTGTTACAAATCCTCACCATGAACATCAAGTACGATGAGAGCCTCCACAGTGATGCGGTTTCCAGGCTCCAAGTCACCCTGCACGAGATACACCAGCCCGGTGATCTGTTCCGTACAGTGCTCCACCAGCTCCGGCAAACTGTTATTCCCGATAGCTTCTGTCGCCTGGACCAACAAAGAGCGAAAGTTGACAGATTTCATTGGCATTAATTTTATAATATAAAATTATACTATCGATCACCTTTTTTCCTAGTACATCAATCAATTAGTAGTTCTTGTATTTCTGCCAATACATCATCGTTACCGCACCGCATTCTAAGCACCAAACCTAACGCCACTAAAAAAATATGCCTCTGGGCATTATAGAAATACTGCCGTTAAATATAGAAGAAATGCCATCCTGATTTTGTTGCCTACGTCTTAAATGTCAAGGTTTTTAATTTCATCTTGTGCCCTTATCGACTCAACCGACAATAAATGCTAGAGTGAGAAAACAAGCCTACCTCTAATGTATAATGTACACAAGCCCCAGACTGTACGATCTGTCCTGGCCAGATGAGCACCCAGTCCTCTCTCCTGGTGTTGGAGTAGGCGTTAACAGCCTCCGTGGCCACATCGCGCAGACTCACTATCATCTGGTGTTCTAGCTGTTGTAGCCAACGTTCCACCATACCCTGCACACAAAAATCCACTGTAAATTGGTCATGAGTTACCTAAGGTAATTTAAGGAGTTCACACAACTGGCAAATGTTTAACAAAAATTATAGTTATTAGAGGGATAACTTCATTACCTATTATCAGCAAAAATAAAACATTAAGAAAGTTAAATCAGAAATCGCAGTTGATTAGGTTAATTTTATAGCTTGAAAATGAACAAACAGTAAATCATACTTACCTTAGCATCAGCTGGCTGTATGGTGGACGATAGTTTGACCACCTCTCCCTCCGCTGAAGCCATGCCGGTGATCTCCTTAGAATTATTGAATTCCAACGTGTAGATACCTTCGAAGCACTTCTTCAAGTGCGGCTGTACTCGCATTGGGTCTTTAGTTTCTGATAGAATCTCTAGCAACTCATCGTTTGATAGGAAAAAGAACCTGTAAGGAAAGGTATATTATGTTTTTTTTTTGTTCCCAGTTTTATGGTTATTCCTACTAACCGAAATAGACTCAATCCAAGACCGATGAGTGTAGAAATGGCAAATTATATAGAGGACTCTGTTAGACATCTATAACTAACCTCGGGAAGAACAGTCTCTTCTTCTCCAAATAATCATTGAGTCCTCTCTGAATATCCTCTAACAAAGAGTTACTGTACTTGAGTTTCTTGAGGAGGTTAGGGAAGTCAGTGGCAGGCAACACTGTGGGCTCCTTCATAGTCGCGATCATGATGGTGCGCCACTCCTTGTCCACGTCCCGGAAGTTGCGCGCCTCGGTCGGCATCTGGCGCATTATGTCCTCCGAAGAAAAGATCGGTTCCAAATACATCCAGGTTGCTTGACACTAGTGGTAAAATAAGAGGAGATAACTATTGAGAACTTATTCAATTAATTCGTAAAATTGATGGTGTACTAGAAAACTATTGCGAATTTATTCAACAAGTATATATCTAACCACTCAACTAAACAATATACATCGTAAGGGCGGTGTAATGAAATGCATATCAAAAAAGCTAAAATATGGTAGGAGTTAAAAAATGAAAGTAGAGAAGAGAAGACTGGATTTATTTATATGCAGGAGATCCTATTTAAAATTGGAGAAAGCCTAATAAAAGGACGCTAATTTAAAGTAAAGTTTCTCATTAAGCTTCAAGTAAGCTATCGAAATCATACAATTTGAAAATCGATATCCGTATCCACGGTATATTTTTTTTTTGTAATCCATTTGTATACCTGCAGCCATTGATCAAGTATATCTTGCATACTGATGAGTTTCTCTTCCCAAGCGACCATGTCAGCCTCGAAAGCCTTCACGTAAGGAGAACCACGCATGGTCTGGGACTTGAGGATGTGGTCGTCGAGCTGCTGCTGAATGTCATCGAGACCGGTCAGGATGCCCACACCAGTATCTCTGAACAGATATTCATGGCATCTTCAGTAGAATAAATTAAATTTACTAAGCAAAATAAAATTTAATTAGGTCAATCATCAACAAAAAAATGAACTGGAACTCAAATAATCTTGATGTAAATGGGCCGATGGCTTGATGTAAAGTTCATTTAAAATGTCACAGCTATAATAGGTGAATGCACCAAAAGTGAATCCTGTGCAGTACCTACAATAATCAAAAAACCTCAATAGACTTTTCCTTTTAACTTTTTCTTCATAAATGATAATATTGCCTAACCTATATGGTACTACTTCAAACTTGACTCCAAGCCATTCCTCCTTCATCTTGATCAGGGCCTTTTCGAGCGAGTACTCCTTAGAGGCGTACTGCTCTATCTCTTCCAACTGTGCGGAGTACACGTGGACTCCTTGTTCCACCATGTCAGCTAGAGTCGTCTCTGGGTCGTGGACTACTTCCTCACCAATCAACTCGCTTATTTTAGCCCAGTGACGGTCACGCATACCCTGATTTCGTATAAAGTAACATGATTGATTACATATAACTTAAGAATTATCGTGTCGTAAAGTATCATGTCGTGCAAAACTTGGAAGTTAATGGAGTGAAAAATATATAAGACCATCTCAAGTTAATGTATGAAGAGCCTAAGGAGGTTATGATTTGGCAGTTTTTCAACAGTGGGTCCAGGCAACCTTGCTAATAAGAAAATAACACCAACTGACCTGGTTACATATAGCACACAGCACCGGCAGCAGAACCTTGAACTTCTCCACCTTGTTCCTGACCATGTCTGCGATTCGCTTGGCACCAGGGTACTCATACATCTGTTTACCCAACTTGTATAACAGCTTCCACCAAGCTTCAACGTCTTCGGATATCTGCACAGCATCCAGACCCAAGAATGGGCCGTGGTACCTGGTAAGGGACAGTCAAAATCGATAACATTTATATATAACCAACAAATCTGCAAAAAAAATTGCCTGTACGGCCAAAATAGTTGAGCAACTGTCCCTCGCTATAAAGGTATTGCTGGTTTCTGCAAGGATAATATGAGAAACTATCTAACATATTACTGCAGGACTAACCACTTCTCATATCCCTCGTAGAAATCATGCGCAGTATGCCAGAGTCTATGGAAGGGCTCAATGCCAGCCAACATGCTCTGTAGACTAAAGTATACGGACTGTTCCTGATCCAGTAATACCTCCTCGTTTATTATGTCTTCTGCTTCGTGCTTGTCTTCCTACATCAGAAACCAACATTAAGTACATAGCTCGCAACAACGTAGCGCATATTTATTACTTCTACCGATATTAATAACTGCAAGTATTGTATTAGAGTTTCACACCAACCAAAGTAACCAACAGGATCCAAATTCCAGGCTTTCTCTATCAGAATGCCCGTTTGTCGGCCAATGGGCGGTAAATACGTTCGTGAGATAACACCTCCCATGTGTGTACATACACAGTTTATTTATTGTTTAGGCTTTCCTTTTTTTTTCAGAATAATTAGCATTTTATTCGGTCTAGTAAATACATAACTCACAACTAAATTCTTGAATATTTCGTCAACTTTCTTGACGACATCTTTCAATAAGTCCACATTAAGCAGCGGTGGATCGAAACGTCGGAACAGCTCCAACTCTTTCTCATGTTTCTTCAGCTTATCTTCAAAGATCGTCTTCCTACTCCTTAGTTTATCCTCAGCCATGGTCTTCTTAGTGTTCAAGGTCTTAAGAGTCAGGTCTATGGTCTCCTCCATGTCCAGAGGCCAGAGGAATACGCGAGTATTTAGGTTGATGTCCTCGACTGAAATCAATTCCCAAGTGATTTTTATATCGCAAGTTACACAAAAAACCTTGTTATGTTATAGTGACTACAGAATACACAGCAGCTATAATGAGATAAAGCTAGTTGACCCTGGGTACTGAACCCTAAAAACCTTTATCATGACTTGGATTCACATAATTAACCAAACATCAACTTTTTTTATTAAGTTAGTATATCGTGGGTAATATCTGAAAGTAATACGAACAGTTCAAATGTGCATGTTGCATCAAAAACAGTACATATTCAGCGGTGGTCCTGGATTTCTCCCTCAAGTCAAACATGGCGCAATCCCGACAGTCCTGGATGTAGTTGATCAGCTCTACCAACTGGGCCGTCGTCTCTGGACTCTCGGACGTACGTGCTGCCATCTCTTCGTATATGTCACAAATACTGGACAACGTATATAAAGCAAACTACAACACGAAATAAGAGTGGGGTTCGAACTCAAGATCATAGATTATTTTTTTATTCTAACCTGTTTTTAGTATGTATTTGTATAATCACAAAGCAGCAACGGAAATACATTTTCAACAAAAATTTCAACAGGCTACCTACCACGGCCTGTGCCTAGTGACTGGCGAAGGGACGATGTCTTAGTAACAAAGTCAGTTTTACCGTTTAAGTACAAAACCTCAAAAACAAGTTAAGTCGAAAAAATTGGTCAAGTGCGAGTCGGACTCGCGCACGAAGGGTTCCGTACCATTATCTATGCAACATAAGGCAACGTTATTAGTATCGAGCAAGAAACGGTAAAAATCATGTTTGTTGTATGGGAGCCCCCCTTAAATATTTATTTTATTTTATTTTTAGTATTTGTTGTTATAGCGGCAATAGAAATACATCATCTGTGAAAATTTCAACTGTCTAGCTATCACCGTTCTTGAGATACAGCCTGGTGACAGACGGACGGACGGACGGACAGCGAAGTCTCAGTATTAGGGTTCCGTACCCAAAGGGTAAAAACGGGACCCTATTACTGAGACTTCGCTGTCCGTCCGTCCGTCCGTCCGTCCGTCCGTCCGTCCGTCCGTCCGTCCGTCCGTCTGTCACCAGGCTGTATCTCAAGAACGGTGATAGCTAGAGAGTTGAAATTTTCACAGATGATGTATTTCCATTGCCGCTATAACAACAAATACTAAAAATAAAATAAAATAAATATTTAAGGGGGGCTCCCATACAACAAACATGATTTTTAGGGTTCCGTACGCAGTATCTCAAGAACGGTGATAGCTAGACAGTTGAAATTTTCACAGATGATGTATTTCTATTGCCGCTATAACAACAAATACTAAAAATAAAATAAAATAAATATTTAAGGGGGGCTCCCATACAACAAACATGATTTTTAGGGTTCCGTACCCAGTATCTCAAGAACGGTGATAGCTAGACAGTTGAAATTTTCACAGATGATGTATTTCTATTGCCGCTATAACAACAAATACTAAAAATAAAATAAAATAAATATTTAAGGGGGGCTCCCATACAACAAACATGATTTTTAGGGTTCCGTACGCAGTATCTCAAGAACGGTGATAGCTAGACAGTTGAAATTTTCACAGATGATGTATTTCTATTGCCGCTATAACAACAAATACTAAAAATAAAATAAAATAAATATTTAAGGGGGGCTCCCATACAACAAACATGATTTTTTTACCGTTTCTTGCTCGATACTAATAACGTTGCCTTATGTTGCATAGATAATGGTACGGAACCCTTCGTGCGCGAGTCCGACTCGAACTTGACCAATTTTGATTTTTACCCTTTGGGTACGGAACCCTAATAAAAAACAATGCTGAAAACCAACAATACTCACGCTCGATTCCACTTCCTATTAACAGTGATGTAATGATCAACAATGTCAAGTCGAAGACCATTGACGATATCCCACAGCTGGTCATTGATAGGTCCACAGTCCAACATGATCATATTTAATGGTATGTCTCTTCGAAGAAACAGTATCTCATCGCGAAGTTCCTCATACATGTATATGCGATTGGAGAAATCCTAAATAAAATTGAGAGAGAACGTCATTGCAACTTGTTTAATGTTCCCAGGCCATAAATTCCCCACTGTAGGACAGTAAAATTAGTTTTACTATACCATGGTAACTAGACGTGTTGGTATCAGGCTTAGTTTACAAGGTATCATAGTAAAAATAGTAGCTATTTATATAGTGCTAACAGATGTTCTACCCGGTTCTACTTACCGTTAGTAGGTAATAGCTGGGGTTCTAACTTTTACTAATACTCGATAATAGAAAGGGTTATATTTCCACTAACGCGCAGTAAAACGTGGTTCTATATTTTACTAACTTTTGATAATGGATAGGGTTCTGAGTAGCAATAACTTTCAGTGATAGAGAGGGTCTAAATTCTACTAACCTAGTAGTAGCGCGGATTCCACTTACCTTAAGTAACGGAGGGGGTTCTTGCGCAAAGAATTTCAACAAATTATTTTTAGCTTCACCATTTAATATATAGAAGTATTCTGTATAACTGTTAAGAAATTTATTGGCACCAGGTCTATTTACGTCCAAGTGATGTAGACAATCACGGATTATATTTGTAAGGTATCCTTCTTCTGGGTAGACGCACAATAAAAATGGATTTGGTCGTGATATACCTATAAATATATCGACTAGATTAAAATCTATGAGTCTTGAATCGAAGTAGTGGCTATTTAGCGCATTCATTGGCGTTATCAATCAATATGTTGACATTCGTCATGAACCTAAATAAGTGTACTTTTCATCATAGATTTGTCGATTTTGGCTTAACAATGTCGCTCGAATCCATTGGTTCCCTACAAACTTGACAAAAATCTTAAAGAGGGTGACAATATGCTAGGTTACGCCTAACCTATTTTCCTCAGTTCTGTTACCAAGTTTTTGATGATCTGTGAATTGCCACTTTGTTTGACTTTATGAACTTTATCATGCTTTGGGGCTATGGGAAAGGCTGCAAAGAAGTAATAACGTTATTGTCACCTTACCTGGGTACATAATATGATCAACGCTGGACAACTGATCATTAACACTGATAATGGACTGGAACCACTTGATTATATGTGTCTTCATCTGTTCCAGCGTTGGCTCGAACGTGATTTCATTGGTTCCAGGGCGACCTACCACCTTTATGCGCAGTAGAGGACGCTTTATGAACGTATAGTCACGATATTGACCCTCATAATTGTTGCCCTCCTGAATATCATAAATATGTATATTTTTACTTATTTTGCCGTAATTTTGTTTCCAATTTCTAACGATAGTCTAAAGGTACTTACAAAATAATTTGAAAAATAAGCAGCAAAATGACCAATGCTCCTTTCCACTAAGTCCCGGACTTGTTTCGACATTAACGAATGTATACATCTGTAATATTATAAATAAATAAATAAATATTCACGGACATTTCACATAACGTCCTCTGGTCCCAAGCTAAGCCTATTAATTATAAAATAAATATCAGGCAAAAAAAAATTGATAAAAAGTAGTTCAGGTTACCTGATCTACTTTTCATACGAAAACATTTACCCATATGTGGTGTTGTGTTCATACCTTGCTATTTACGTGCTACTTTTCTGTTAGCGCGATATTGGTACAGGTAATAATATTAACCCCATCTTTTACTTACTCATAAAAGTCTATTTTAATCCCTGGATTAAATTCGAAAACAATTTTATTGCTTTGAAGAAATAAATACTTAAAACAAACCGAAAGAACTTCTCCACTTGGAAGGTAGATTCACTTTTTTTCTTAGCGACATACACAGACCAATGTTTCCTCATCTTGATCATTGTGTCTGCGACATCAATCAGCCAATTCTCCTGCAACTCCTTCCTGGTCTTCTCACAGAGCTTGATCAGGTTAGTTGTGAACTCTGCTGGGTATTGAGGGAATGGCGTCTCTGCTTGCATCAGCTCCATGTCACAAATCAACATGTTTTGATATCTAAGTAAATGTATCACTGCCATTAGAGACATGTCTAATAATTTGTCTAATTATTTTAGACTACTTTATGCTCTACCAATCACCTGACGAATTTAAAATCAGTGACAAAAAAAATTCTGTCTGTTTAACTATAAAAAAAAAACTGCCCAAGTGCCAAGAAAACACATCCAAACATTAAAATCACTCATAATAAATTTCATATTTCTGATTCTTGAATAAAACTCCTCTTTTTACAGACGACTTTAACCGCTTTTTGTAATGGCCGTAATAGCGTGGCGTTATTGTACAAACCTTTCATGCCACATTCTCCTAAGCTCGACGAGGACAGGATTCCCCATGTAGAACCTATAAGACATGGCCTCCCTCGACTTGAGGAAAGATGTGTGCCACGGGACAGGAGCACGTACCACATGGGCTGGCCACAATGGCGGAAGGAATGCTATCTTTAGACGAACACATTCACTTGGGTCCTCCAGAACATAGCTGAGGATGCACCTGGAATTGAGAACAGACGGTTTATGCTTTAATGACATAGAAATCATGAACAAATTAACAAATAAAAGGTCCTTATCCCATGATCATTTTTGCTTTTTCCTCATAGTCAGTTCATATCATTCTATCGGATCGTAAAAATGCTGACACCCAATGAACCTCTTTTGCTTAAACGTTAAATAAAATAAAATGAATACCATGTTACCTCTTCATAGCCATAACGAAGAACTCTCTAATCTCCATCTCAATCTGTCTCACGCACCCCTGGTATGTAAGAATGAGAAGACGTTTCTTAATAGCTACTGTTTGTTTGTCCACCTCCTTCTTAGCTCGTTGATATAGAGCAACGGGGAAGTCTGGAATGTGGTTTCCAACTAGAGCCTGGAACATCAAGTTGCGGAGATTAAATTCTTCTTAAAACCTGGTTTGGTTTGGTTAGGTAACTAACAGACACAACATAGATGTCAGTACCATATTTACCACCGTGAGTTTTCTAAAAGTCACTTAAAAAGAATCTAAGTCTCAATTTCTGCAATAAAGGATATTTAAAATTAAGCCCTTTACCAACCTTCCTGGACAGTATATCATAAGAGATGAAATACAATCCAAATGTGGAGAAAATCCGCGCCAGATTTCGTGGCAAGGGGCATATAATCTGTTTATTTTTCCACACTGTACTAGAAAACACGAAAAGATCATTTAAACTTACAATAGTCAAATAATATTCTATCCTATCTAGATCATTCTTTTCTATAGGTCTGTAGTGCTCTTCCTCTGTACTTTTGAGCATTTCTACCTTCTGCTGATCAGGATCTTGAGGTAATTCAAACTCTAACTTTGCCAGATGTCTGGAAAATGTTTAAAAAAATAAATAAAACAATGAGAAAATTCTATTTCTTCTCTCAAGCTAATCACAGAAAAGCAACTAGACTAAAATTAATTAGTAATCGCTTATTAAACACATGATCTATTAATATAACTAGATTAACAAATCATTACTTCTTGAGCGCTTCCTTAGCAGCGACCTCAGCGTCGAGTTTAGCTTGTTTCCTCTTCTCTATTCGTTTTCTTTTAGCTTCTGCTTCCGCTGCTTTCCTTCTGTCATATTCACCAGATACCAGATCTTCTAATCGTACCAAACCTATAAGAATACATAACTTAGTATTACTCAAACACTCATCCATACTCTAAAACACAACCTAATTTCAGCTTCTTAGATATAATGGATTCTGTGTTTGGAAATATTGACTATAAATATACTTTCCTGGAGGACAGGATAACTATTGGGCAAAAATATAATATTTACCTTTCTGTAACTTATGCTTATCCTTTTCCTTTTGAATAGCTGCGAGTCTCTCTTTCTCCCTGAGTGCCCAGGGTTTCAGTGGAGGGAACTGTAACTCTCCATTGGGTCCCAGTGGGCCGTACAGTTGCGGAGGATCTCTTCGTCTGGGCGGCATGTTGATCGTACGCATTGTTTGAGTAGCAGTAGCGTAGCAATTACCTGAGTTGTTACTTAATAGTTAAAATAAAAAAGTAGGTAAACACCAGAGAGCTTAGAAAGATCCTGTCGTGTAAAATGATAGTTTTGCAATCAAAGTTAGAAAAGTTGTTTCAGTCGAAATTTTTTACTAAGACCCAGTTTGTCATGTGGAAATTCATCGAGTTGATGCAGATAACAGGGCCTCTTGATACGCGACGGATATTAAAGACAGGAGACAATTTCTACCTAAATCCAACACCATTACCATTGGAGTAGCTTACCAGTTGAATCCGATGGTTTGGTGTGGTTGTAACTATCTCTGTAAGGCACACCTCTTGTCCAGGACCTGCCCTGCATCAGAGGAGGAAATTCACTACAGCCACCTCCTCTTTCTCCTAAAACATATAACAAGAACAGTAGTACATAGTATTAAAATATGTTTGCGTGCTAAGGCTGCGAGGTTAAAACATTTCTTTACCAGTGGTTATACGTTCCACTACTGAGCAAAGGCTATACTGACAGGATAAATTGGCAATGTCAATTATTTATGATTACAAATTCGTAATTCGTCCTTGTAATGATTTGTAATAGTCTCCGAAAATAGGCACGGCTGAATAGAGATTTTGCTATTTCATTAGATTGATCTGATCATAATTAAGGTTTCCAATAGTCACTCAGATTCCTGTGTCATGGAAACCTGCAGAAGTTTTTAGATAACTTGACCTCATACCTTCAGGATAGAAATTCTTTGCGGCTCTTAAAAGTGCGCTGTCTTTCTCCAACTCATTGTCATATCCTGCTCTAGGCAACCATGGCAGATTACGTGGTCTCCTCCCTGGAGGAATGAACCGGGAGGGACATAGTAATGAATCTGATGGTGCCGGTCGTTTTTTCTTGCGGTTAGAGTCACCACTGGCCATTATCTGGTGTTAAATGTTCAGGAAAACAGAGGAGAAATAAAGTATTATAGTTTTAAGTGTTTAAAAGATATAAGACTAGTGTAAGTGGCAAACATGATGACAATATTGTTAACTTAGACACTGGTTATTAATTTTGACCGAATATTACGAAATTTTACATCATCATCATCATACTCTCACGCCTTTTTCCCATGGGGGTAGGCAGAGACTATAGAGCGCCATCCGCTACGGTCCAAACATACTTCCTTAGCTTCATCCATACTCATGCAGGCTATACATGCCCGACGGTTTACTTGCCCGTTTATTATTGAAAAATCTTTTAATCAACAATTAATCCTGTTTAACATTTTGGATATTAATAATTTCGCGCACTTTTTATTTCAAAACTTTAAATGAATTTTGTACTGATAACGCAGAATAAAAACAACTTACCTTAACTTGTAATCACATATGACTAACTTATTCTAATAATTGTTAGAATCACAGATTAGAATATTATTATTAAAACAATAGTTTAAAACAAAATTAAAATAATAAAATACGTTTTGGTTGAAGTACTTATTTATTTTGTAAACAATAGTTGCTATAGAGATAGACGCGTTGCTATGACAACCGCATCATTTAGTTTTTAAAAATTACATACAATTGTAAGCATTATTATTATTATTTACACAATACACACCTCAATGATGCGTGCGTTTAATTATTTCTGAAGGAGTAAGCAGAGCTTACATTTTTATTGCCACTTGCATAAAATATTGATTTTCAAGTGAAATATCAAAAAAATTATAACTCATCGACTTGCTAAATAAATAAATAAGTATAATATTTTATAACACTTGCGCGACTCATTTGTATAAATAAAACTACCTTTTACGGACACCTTACCTTTTAAAACAAATATGTACAGTGGAGTCCCGGTAATGCGGTCCCGGGCTTATTCGGCGCCCCCTTAAATCCGACATGGTCTATTATTTATTACTGAATATTTTTTTGATAATACATATTTATGTATTCGCTAATGCATGATTGAACAAGTTACAACTTGTACGCACCATCGCTAGTTCTCGATGCATGGGGTATTGTTTTGATTGTAATTGCTTAGTTTGAATTTGACTACTTAACGTGGTGCGTGGGTGCGTGCGCCTAGCGACGTCTGCTCATTGTTTACAGTTCTAGCGTGTATTCATTGAGTATTACGTAGATATACGTACCTAGTAATGTCGTCACAATCTCAAAAGCGAAAGCACAAAACAATGACAATTATAGAAAAATGTGATATTTAAGACCGCCTAAATCGTAATGAATCTTTCAGTAGTTTAGCAAGTGAATACGGCGTAGGCCGATCTACAATTTATGACATCAAAAAAAAACATGAGAAGATTAAACAGTTCGTGTCAAATACTGACTGTGGGCCAACTGTGGGCCAGGCAAGAGACAGACACTCAGGAGTTTGATTTGTACTTCAGAGTACATAATATATGTACATATGTGCATAATATGTATAAAAAATTGGTCAAGTGCGAGTCGGACTCGCGCACGAAGGGTTCCGTACCATTATCTATGCAACATAAGGCAACGTTATTAGTATCGAGCAAGAAACGGTAAAAAAATCATGTTTGTTGTATGGGAGCCCCCCTTAAATATTTATTTTATTTTATTTTTAGTATTTGTTGTTATAGCGGCAATAGAAATACATCATCTGTGAAAATTTCAACTCTCTAGCTATCACCGTTCTTGAGATACAGCCTGGTGACAGACGGACGGACGGACGGACGGACAGCGAAGTCTCAGTAATAGGGTCCCGTTTTTACCCTATGGGTACGGAACCCTAATAAAGAATCTTATCTGACAAATTACAGATCCAATGGATCTGTAATTTGTAATTCGACACTGCCCTGCAAAGTGTTTGTCAGACTACCGGGACTCCACTGTATACGCGTCTGAATCCGTAAAAGATAATTTTATTTAAATAAATAAATTTTCATGGACATTTCACACAAAGTCCTTTGTTCGCAAGCTAAGCTTGTAAGCTTGTGTGATGGGTACCAGAATACGGATAGAATACAAACATATACTACTTTTCTTTTGTAAATACATACTTATAATACAATCATAGAAATACCCAGACCCAGTACAAACATTTGTATGACAATTATAAATATCACAAAAAAGATTGTCCTATAGAGGAACCGAACCCTCGACCTCGTTAATGGCAGCCCGTTACCTGAACCACTAAACCATGAACCCTTACAAATAGTCAAAACGTTAAGTAGGTAACCTCCAGCATTAGCCTCTAGCGCGGACTAAATAGTTGTTTGGCATCGTGTTAAAATGGTATTTAATAAGAAATGTATCTGAGATAGTGACTGTATCACTCCACAGAAGGAGTAAATGTATCATAAATTTAATAATAATTTCTATATTCCATCAAAAGGGGTCCAGTAATGTATATCGATTCTTTTGTCCACTTTGCAGTTATTATAAATAATAAATAAATATTCATGGACATTTCACACAACGTCCTCTGGTCCCAAGTTAAGCTTATTATGCTTGTGTTATGGGTACCAGAATACGGATATAATACATAAACTACTTTTCTTTTGTAAATACATACTTATAACACATAGAAACACCCAGACGTAGTACAAACATTTGTATGACATTTATGGATATCACACAAATGATTGTCCCAAGCGGGAATCGAACCCGCGACCTTGTGAACGGCAGTCCGTTTCATGAACCACTACGCCACGAAGCCCGTCGTTATATTATTATATCTGATGTAGCCATTATATGCAAACTTTTTCATGTTACCTAATCCCGATGAAATCAATCTATGAATACAAACATATTGGGAATAAATAAAACAAATATATACAAATATCAATATTTTATTAGAAAAAACCTCTCTTAAATATATAAAATACTGTGTGTAAAATAAATGCATTAATAATACAGAATAGTTTCTATAAAACCTTTATCAAAAACGTATAATTTAGAGCATTGATAGCATACATCTATAGTATATAACTTACTTTTACCATTTAAAACTAACTGTAACCGGCGACTTTAACTATGAATATAGACAACATATTGTATATAGCACTCGTGGAGACTGTCCCCGTTTTCCAATGGCAGAGCATAATGCGACTCAGTGCCGCACAATGCTGAACAATGCTGACGCTTAATTGGAACGTGAATTAGTTTTAAAATGCGCCAGCAGAGTGCGCTAAGTTCAGTGTTGAAAAAAAAAATTCTAAAATAAACATTGTATTCACATTATATGTGTGGAACATAAAAAAAGTCATTGTTTATACCTTCATCCATTCTTATATTTATTTATTTTCTAACACAAAAAAATTTAAGGCTTTCTTTTCGTCGGAGTTTTCTCGAAATATTCAAAGTTAATTCAAAACTTTGAATATTTCGAGAAAACTCCGACGAAAAGAAATCCTTAAATTTTTTTTTAACAATAAATAATATTAGTAACGATAATATATAAATAAAATTCCAATCAATGCCAATTTAAAGAAAAAATACTTGGTCGCTGAAGTTGGTATGGATTGCACGCATCACTTTTGAGAGTGCTCGATTGTGCGATGCGATGCTGTAATTGGAACACTCAACGTTGAGCATTGTGCCGCATAATGCGCTATTGTGCTCTGATTGGAAAACGGGGTGTAGCTTCCTATTTTTTTTTTCAAGATCGTATCATTACTTTAGAAGATTACTCCTTACATAGATATTACAAACTAGCCGTTGCCTGCAACTTCATGCGCTTGAAATACATTACGCATTATTTAGAAACTTTTTACCGTTTTAGCAACATTTTGGACTAATGCTTCCCTTCTATTGGTCGCAGCGTGATGTTATATAGCCTTCCACGATAAATGTACTATCCAACACTGAAAGAATTTTACAAATCGGACCAGCGGTTACTGAGATAAGCGCATTCAAACAAACCCTTAAGCTTTATTATAATAATATTACTTTAGATAAAATAAGTAAAATCTATTTCTTGTCATGACAAAGTAAAGCACTAAGTTATTAAAATAGAGTTGAGGTCAATTTATATAAGTTAGGCGTACATTTAACGTCTATTTTGTAATCCCATTAGATTACAAAATAGACGTTAATTGTACGCCTTATTTAGTAATCTCTTATTTGGTATTCTGTACTACAATATTATTAAAAACTTATAGTTGAAAGTATATTATTTGTTTTTATCACAACAATCAAATATGTTTAGCACCGATAATAATTATAATACTTAAATAATATTAGTATTGCGGCAATTATAGGCTCTAAGGAACCTTTGCATATAATAATTAAAGAAACTTTAGATTTTTAAATATATTAGAAAACATATCATTTAAAAAGGTTTAATTATTCTCTCTTAAATCCCACCGGGCCACGTGGTGCCTTGAGCCTTACCATGACCCAGCAAGAGTGGCCCCTTTATCTGGGGGCTTGACTGGACGGGGGGGAATACTAGACCCGTCACTTTGTAAAAAAAAAAGATAAAAGAGAGAAGTTAATAATTGCATCTTATAATTCATATTTTGTTTTAAGACTAAATTAATATTAATTATAAAAAGAAATATACATGAAACCACCTTTTACGGATTTAGACGCGTATATTTGTTTGGTGGTTTTATTTAACAAATGAGTCGCACAAGTGTTAGAAAATATAAATATACATAAGTTCAATTTTGCCACAATATAAAATACACATATTTTAAGGAACTATAAAAATGTAAAACATATAAACATACAGACACACACAGTTTGGCATAAATAATACTGTAGTTAACTGTAGTAAAAAAAGTACATAATTTTTTACTGTGGCAACCACATACATTTGGAAGCACCATTTATTGACTAATGAACAATGATATAGCAACACTATACCAGTATATCTTTGAGCATGTGTTTAGGTATTATTTAAAATAATTATATATACTATCATACAATATTATGCTGTTTATTCCCAGTTAACAATGTAACTTGTCAAAAAATATTTAGTTAATAATAATAATAAATAAATAAATATTCACGGACATTTCACACAATGTCCTCTGGTCCCAAGCTAAGCTTATTATGCTTTTGTTATGGGTACCAGAATACGGATATAATACATAGACTACTTTTCTTTTGTAAATAAATACTTATAATACATAGAAAACACCCAAACGTAGTACAAACATTTGTATGACATTTATGAATATCACACAAATGATTGTCCCAAGCGGGAATCGAACCCGCGACCTTATGAACGGCAGTCCAATCCATGAACCACTACGCCACGAAGCCTGTCCCGTTGCTCGTGAATTTGAACAAAAACCTAATCTATATAGCAAAACCATATTGTTCTTTGAAAGTCGGATAAAATGAGTTTAGGTCGTATTAGGCCTGCGTGTGGCCAGCGTTTGAAACCCTAAAATCACCCAAAAATCTCAACAAAGTTACAAAATCTCAAATCCGACTATTTTAGAGAGATTTACCCTTTTGAAACATAATCCTAGCTCTATTAGTCTGCCTACCCTCATTTTAATAAGGCAAGATTGTATTTAAATATGTTAAATTATTGCTTATATTTAGTTTTATTATTCTTCATTTATAAAGATTTTATATATTTGACAAAATGAGACTAGATTAATTTATTATTTATCCAATTGTGTTCTGTAAAGAACGCTAACTGATCGATTGATGGAGTTGGTGCAAACCGCTCAATAGATGGCGTTGTACGAAAAAACATCGCACTGAGATGATTGTAGTGGAAAATTTGGTAAACATTTGCGTGGACCATAATAGCTCAGTTGGGAGAGCGACGGAACGGCATTCCGAGGTCGCGGGTTCAAGTCCCGCTTATGGTTATCATTTTTTCCATTATAGTTTAGTTTATTTAGTAAAATGAGACTATGTAAGATCCATCGTAGGCAATATTGTATTGTTGCAATGGTTTTCGTTAGGTAAATAAGTTTTTCCATGAAATTTCAATGACACACGTACAGACTGTCAACTGGGAACAGGCTATTTTATTAGACAATTTTATCACAATATTAAAAACTCCATTATAATATACCATATAAGATAATCTAGAGGAAGACAATTATTTCAAAAGACAACATTCTACTCACACTAATAATTATTTGGAAGATTGATCAAATCCATTGCTTATCTGCCTTACCACTTTTGTTCAGATAATTATTGGATCCTTGCCAGCTAAAAGAACTGTCTGTGTCTCCATCTTCCAACTTATCCATGGTAGAAGACCGATTATCCTTCGCAAAAGATCGTGGTCTACCTTCGATGAGAGAGTGGCTGAGACGTGACGCATCGAAGTGGAACCCTGAGTTTGAAGGTTTCCTAACATCACGGAGATACTTCCAAGTATTACTCTCTGGTTCTCCATCAGGTTTTGGACTGTATAGCCATTCTGGAATGGGTAAAATTAATTCTGAATTGTTTCACAAAACTGAAACCCTTACTAACATAGTCGACAGGAAAGTTATAATATAGCTTAGACATTAGAATAACAAATAGATTGTAATAACATGAACTTAGCTAAGGAGCAGAGCTATAAACGTGTTTTAGCTAATAATAATAAATGTGAATGGTATGATATGATGTCAGTATGTTGACGGATTAAGAATACAAGTGTCACCCTTTCTAGGGTGCTGTAAAAGTCCGCTGAGCAGTATTGTACACAAATAAAATCTTCTATGAGAGACATAAAACTCGAAAATAAAGTATGCTAACACGTCCGGTCCTTAGATAGTAAACCATAATCCCTCCAAAAGTGGAGGAGGCCCATGCCCAACAGTGGGACATTAATGGGCTGCAGAAAGAGAGAGAGAATAGATATGTACAATGGAGGTTTAGCTCCTAGCCAGTTTCAAAACTTTATCAACAAAAACCACCACGATCAATTTAAATTAAAGGACACCACAAACGGCATATTAATATTTATTAATATAGCGAAAAAGAGACAGATGTATATAGATAAAAGACGAGGCAAAAAGCACAGATATATATTAATTTACCGAGATTTATCTATACTTATGACGTCACCGATATATCTGTGTATTTCTCTGTACCGTCACAGACATCTGTCTCTTTCTCGCCTCGCCTTTTTTTATATACACTTGTGTCTCGCTATATTAATATGCTGTTAGTGGTGTCCTTAAAATTACAATTAAACATGTAGGTAGGCATAATTTTAACAACAAATAAAACTATCTTTTTCCAATTTTTGTATACTTACCTCCATTGGAGACCTTAGAGATGGCAGTAAGCAGGAAGTCCTTATCCTTGGCCTGCAGCACCAACATCTGTCGCAGGATGTTCACCATGGAGCGCTGGGCTCGAGCCTTCGCGCGCATATAGTACACCCATACACTGCAAATATTTACATTATTTTATAGATATTTCAATTATTATTCAGAGATATTTCACACAACGTCCTCTGGTCCCAAGCTAAGCTTAGCTTGTATTATGGGTACCAGAATACGGATATGCTACATAAAATACTTTTCTTTTGTGAATACTTATAAAACACTGGCTGTTGCCCGCGACTCCATACGCGTGGAATTTACAAAACTTTTCCTCGTTTTTGCAACATTTTTCACTGATGCTTCGCTCCCTTTGGTCGCAGCGTGATTTTGTATAGCCAAAAGCCTTCCCCTATAAATGGACTATCCAACAAAAAAAGAATTTTTTTAATCGTACCAGTAGTTCCTGAGATTAGCGCGTTTAAACAAACAAACAACAAACTCTTCCGCTTTATAATATTATAGTATAGTATAGTATAGATAAAAAAAACACAGAGACGCAGTACAAACATTTAAATGACAATTATAAATATCACACAAATGATTGTTACGTAAGAGAATCCAATCCGCAACCTCGTGAACACAAATTGAATAAAAACAAATAAACTACTCACCATAAAGCGACCATGAGGAGCCCAATAACTCCAGGTCTGAGTAAGAACACAAGTACTGCTCTCACAGTTTGATTCTGATCAATACGCAGCGCTTCAATAAGTACACTGTACACAAAGGCATATTGACGGAATGGACCGCAACTCTTTGATGATGACCTGTCATTGTAATCAATATGTTAAACATAACATTATGACGTCACGTGGATATGTAAACAAATGTTTTAAAGCCACGTGACGTCATAATGCGTCTGGTGATGGATCAAGAATAAATAAAATAACATAAATAAAATAATAATAAATAAAATATAAAAGAGCTTCGGAACGGTATTCCGAGGTCGTGGGTTCAAGTCCCACTTGCGGCGTTTCACTTTTTCCACCATAATTTGATTTATTAAATAAAAGCATAGCATGTCAAATGCAAAACTTAATAAATTACTTTAATAAATAAAATAAATTAAAAAAAAATATTCTTGGACATTTCACACAACGTCCTCTGGTCCCATGCTAAGCTTATATGCTTGTGTTATGGGTACCAGAATATGGATAGACAACATATACTGCTTTTTTTTTGTAAATACATACTTATAATACATAGAAACACCCAGACGCAGTACAAACATTTGTATGACAATTATAAATATGACACAAATGATTGTTTACAAGTGTCATCACTCCCGTTCCTTCCCGGGGTGCTATAAAAGCCAGCTAAGGGATACACAGATAACATCCACTAAGAGACGGAAAACTTGAAAATAAAGCCTGTACCAACATGCCTAGTCAGCGTGGCATAAAAGACTATAATCCCTCATGAAGTGAAGGTCCATGCCCAAAAATTGGGGGTTTTTTTTCCCGACGGCGGCCAGACTACCCACTAAACCCCATGGTGTTTCTCCGCGCCCAGAAACCCGGGCCGTGGTAGTCACTCAGGTATTACCACGACCTAGGCTAAAGGGGTGGGGGGTCAATAGAATAGAAAGATAGAGAGAGAGAGAGAGAGACGTCATAATATATGTGTAGTTTGGTGTTTTGATAATATTCAACAATCGTTTTTGTCACGAAATAAACCCTTAAATAAGATAAAAAGCCAATGCCTCGCGTTTTGGTCCGAATTCCCTTTAAAATCTATTGTCAAAGTATCCGACGCACGTTTTGGTATTTTGAAGTCAGTTAAACAGTGAAGGAATATTGTGTACTTACTTAAAGAACAGCGTACCAACTCCAAACAGTGTGGTGAACATAGACAGGGTGACAAACATGTATAGTACTGTTTGTGTTTGTGCTGCTCGCCACACCTACAAACATTAAAACATAACAAAATAATGGAGATGTCAGACGAATTGACATCACACGTTAAACAACCACCACTTTTCATCCTAAGGATACTAAAAAGTCACCTAAAGAAAAATCTAAATAAATCTCTCCCTCCAGCCCATTTACGTCCCACTGTTGGGCTCGAGCCTCCTCCACTTTGGGAAGGATTATGGTCTACTGTGCCGCGCTGACTAAGCGTATTGGCACAGGGTTTATTTTCGAGTTCTCCGTCTCTCACAGACACAGAGGATGTTATCTGTGTGCAATATCTCTTAGCTGACTTTTACAGCACCCTTGGGAGGAGATGGGTGGTGGTGACACTTGTATTCTTAATCCGTCACCACAAGGAGAAAAATAAATCTGTGAGAGATAAAAACCCTGACAAATATGAGTTGGTTTCTAGGGTTATTATCATAATACATTCAAGTTGCACTGAAAACGTATGTTGTATGGGAGCCCCGTTGAATATTTAATACTTGCGTGTTATTTTGAAAATTTTCCCCGTTTTTGCAACATTTTTCACCGATACTTGCCTGCTATTGATCGCAGCGTGATGTTATATAGCCTTTCTCGATAGATGCACTATCTAACACTTAAATAATTTTTCAAATCAGACCAATTGTTCCTAAGATTAGCGCGTTCAAACAAACAAACAAACTATTTATAGCTTTAAAATATTAGTTTATTCTGGTTTATAGTATTTGTTATTACAGCATCAACTGAGATACATAAACTGTGCAAATTTTAACTCTCTAGCCAACATCGCTCCAGAGATAGAGCCTGGTGACAGACGGACGGACGGACGGACAACTAAGTCTCAGTAATAGGGAGTCTCAGTTATACAATTAATTTTTTTTGTATTCTAAAAAAATATATTATCTATCCAAGAGATCATAGACAGCAAAGACTTCAACGCGTGGTTCTATGCCGCTCGTATCCAACGTCCTTACCTTAGTAGCAGGTTGACATGCCCTGAGTGCACATTCCCTCTTCACATAGAACAACAGTAGAAACTTGATGGTGACGCAGACCACTAACAATGGTGAGAACAGCATACCGAACCAGAGGACCCCCTGGTTATATATCAGGGTTAAAGAGTTGTATGCTATGTTGAACTCTGGAGCACTGCCTGATGGATGGAATCTGGTGAATAAATAGCGAAAATAAACAACACTCCCTATCGTTAGAATTTGCGAAAGTGACGGTAACGACTTAAGGGCCTACATCAATATTATCGTATATCATCGCCGACACGTACATATTAACACAGCCAGTAGGCACAGAAAATGAAGAATTAGGGATACTTTTCCTATTTACTCAAAATCTACTAAATATATTTTAATTCTGATTTACGTGTTTCTATATATAATAGTTACTTATGTTTTTAAAGTTATTTCATTAGTTAATACGCGATAATAGACCGACAAATGAAAAAAATTAAAAATTTGAGAGGTTGTTTCGCCAAGATTTTCTATCGAGAAAACTTTTTTCAATCGTGTTTCTGAGTTTATGCGATCCTAGATAATATATTGAAAAAACACATACTTAAAAATTAGAGCTCTAGCCATTCAATCTAAAGAAACAATGAAAACTTCGTACATAGAAAAATGCACGAAGCTATTTTGGTATCTTCTTAACACGGGAAAAAGGGATTAAAAGATTTCTGTAGGGTCGGCGACGCGCGAGTGACACCTCTGGTGTTGCAAGAGTCCATAGGCTACGGTAACAGCTTACCATCAGGCAGGCCGTAAGCTTGTTTGCCACCTTAGTGGTATAAAAAAAAACACGGTCCAGTCATTCTTATTTTGTTAGGGCGTTTTAAAATAAAATTTTCGCGCAAACTTGTCTCCTAGGATAACGTTTATTTTGATGGACTATAACTAGGTCTAAACAAACCTAGTTCTGCCCAAAAACTATAGGTATTATAACAGAGAATAGGTATTACATAGGAATCATACTTTAATAAAACAAAAATGAAAAGAAATTCTTTTAAAAAAATCAATCCCATTAAACTGAACAAAAAGCAAAACTGAACAAAAATTGAAAAAAAA
Organism: Orgyia antiqua; assembly: GCA_916999025.1. NCBI lineage: Eukaryota > Metazoa > Arthropoda > Insecta > Lepidoptera > Erebidae > Orgyia > Orgyia antiqua. The sequence continues at coordinate 35,714,907 of OU779865.1, read as the reverse complement.
AATTTAACATAATATTAATAAAAAAACTTACTTATATACCAAAGCTCTAGTAAACTCAAACAGTGGCAACACAAATAATGAAATGACTGTGTCTAGCAACACTAGCCGGTACGTCTCTTGACCGAACGACGTTTCCCAACACTGCAATAAACAAAAAAAAAACTGTAAAATAATAATAAAACATAAAATTATGTAAAGACAATAAAACATAAAGGAGCTTAAGTCAAGGTTAACCGACACGGAAAGTTGCGTCAGCGTTGCGTTGTGGTAGTGTTATTTCGATCCAGAGTACCTTCGATTCCCTCATTTCCCTCCCCTTTTCCCCCTCGCTTCGTCTAGAGGCCAGTTACGTCTAGGGTACGTTGCTTCAACGCAGCGCATCGTTTAAGAGGATACCAAAATAGCTTCGTGCATTTTTCTAGGTACGAAGTTTTCATTGTTTCTTTAGATTAAATGGCTAGAGCTCTAATTTTTAAGTATATGTTTTTTCAATATATGATCTAGGATCGCATAAACTCAGAAACGCGATTGAAAAAAGTTTTCTCGATAGAAAATCTTAGCGAAAATACCTCTCTCATTTCTTATTTTTTTCATTTGTCGGTCTATTATCGCGTATTAACTAATGAAATAACTTTAAAAACATAAGTAACTATTATATATAGAAACACGTAAATCAGAATTAAAATATATTTAGTAGATTATGAGTAAATAGGAAAAGTATCCCTAATTCTTCATTTTCTGTGCCTACTGGCTGTGTTAATATGTACGTGTCGGCGATGATATACGATAATATTGATGTAGGCCCTTAACACTATTATTTTTTAGACAACGCAACGTCTACGCAACGTACCGTATGGACGGACCCTAAAGTCACTTACGTGAGTATTGGAGCGCGCCCAGTAGAAGAGTACCAACAACATGGTGCCCACGTCCAACAGCCACGTACGAGCCAGCGTCACGTACAGCGCAGTGCGAGGACGATAGAACTCCAACCTTACATACAACAATACATACAAATGTTTATGAGATACAAATAAAAAAAAATATAAGTAGAAGATGGACTTATAAACAATATGCAAGGAAAGGAATTCCACTTGAACGGAATCTTGCAATATATACTGAAGAAAATAATAATATCTTTAAGAGGATACCAAAATAGTTTCGTGCTTTTTTCTACGTACGAAGTTTTCATTTTTTCTTTATATTGAATGGCTAGAGCTCTAATTTTTAAGTATATGTTTTTTCAATATATGATCTAGGATCGAATAAACTCAGAAACGCGATTGAAAAAGTTTTCTCGATAGAAAATCTTAGCGAAACAACCTCTCTCATTTTTTATTTTTTACATTTGTCAGTTTATTATCGCGTATTAACTAATGAAATAACTTTAAAAACATATGTAACTATTCTATATAGAAACACGTAAGCCGGAATTAAAATATATTTAGTAGATTTTGAGTAAACAAAAAAAATATCCCTAATTCTTCATTTTCTATACCTACTAGCTGTGTTAATAGGTACATGTCGACGATAATATTGATGTAGGCCCTTAAGCAAAAAAGTAAAAATTTTGCTTAGCGTTAAAATCCAACATGGTATCAATTCTAAGATAAAGCACAGGTTATTTGTAATACATGATTACAACCACAGATATAGCAGATGTAGTGTCTATAGCTACATCACTCATTCCGCCTGAAGCCACTTACATATCTATGTGTGCATGAAACATGTATCTATGTGTGTCTATGATACAAGCTATATGTCATATGAAACGTCATTATTCTATGAAGTACGATTTAGCCAGGCTAAAGGTCAATCCACAATTTAAACTGTCAACCCACCATCTGGAATATTTTTGCCTACCACATAGGTATCAAATTGACCTTACTGAGAATGACCCAAAAAATGGAAGTGACGTCATTCTAAAACCAAATGGCTTTCTTCCACTATTGAACATAGGCCTCCTTGAAATTACGTGACAAAACTAACAGTTAATTTAAAATAACTATAAATAAATATATATAAAACTCACTTGACAATAGAGTGAAAGAGTAACGGACATAGAGTAACAACAGCTGTGATAACAGAACAGACTACCAAGCCCCAGTGCGTGCTAGTAGTCTGTAATCCGATCAGCAACCAGAGTCCGTACTCTATGCCCAATATAAGGGCTAGTACGAACAAGGTGACTACAATATTAGCCAGGTACTGTCCTAACTTAGCGCTGGTTGATAGTGTCACTTGTTTCTTGTTCTGCTCGTTCAGTAGTTCCTGTTACAATATATATATTTTTTTTTTTAATATTCATGGACATTTCACACAACGTCCTCTGGTCCCAAGCTAAGCTTATATGCTTGTGTTATGGGTACCAGAATACGGATATAATACATAAACTACTTTTCTTTTGTAAACACATACTTATAATACATAGAAAACACCCAGACGCAGGACAAACATTTGTATGACATTTAAAGACATATAATTTAATAATAGCCCATTGTGCTTCCTGAGACTGTAACTTCCTATTAGTAATATATTTTTGTGATCGGAACTTCATCTATCCACCTTTATCCGTCCACTGCTGGACATAGGTCTTCCCCATAGAACACCACAAAGCGCGGTCCTGCGCTAACTGCATCCAGCGGCCCCCGGTATGTTTGACGATATCACGATCGTCAGTCCTACGAGAGATGTGGCCTACCCATTGCCACTTCAGCGTGTTAACTCTTCGGGCTATGTCGTACACACCAGTCCTTCTACGGATCTCCGCATTCCGGATCTTATCACGTAGGGGAACACCGAACATAGCCCTATCCATAGCACGCTGCGCGACTCTGAACTTCGTTATGAAGCCGACATTCAGAGACAAAGTCTCGTTTCTATAAGTCATCACTGGTAACAAACACTGGTCTTATTAGACCTTTCTTTTCAGGCACTGAGGAATTTTGGACTCCTTACATACATATTACAAACTTTACTTATTTATTATAGGATAGATATATAATTATAATAGCCAACACGCTTGGTCATCGCGGCACAGTAGACCATAATCACTCCCAAAGTGAAGGAGGCCCGTGCCCAACAGTGGGACGTTAACGGGCTGGAGAGAGAGAATTATAAGAGGACAGATATTATTATTGTAGGTTTATATTTTGTCCGTGTTATGACGGATTATGAATATAATTGTCTCCACCCCATTTCCTCCCACAGGGTGCTGTAAGAGCCTCAGATCAATACATAAACCTGTTTGTGTAATCTAATAATGAAATCACTTACCTTAAATTCATTATATAAGCTGTTAGCATTAAGCGCCGCAGCCTGCAGTGATACAACACCGAAGTCCCAACCACAGAACACCTTGTTAGCGAACACGTGACTAAGACCACCTGATGTCTCGATAAAGTTCTGACGATACGAATATGCTGTTCTACAAAATAGAAGATACATTTTGTGATATTTTGTACTGCTTCTGGGTGTTTTCTATGTATTATAGGTATGTATTTACAAAAGAAAAGCATTTTATCCGTATTCTGGTACCCATAACACAAGCATATATGCTTAGCTTGGGACCAGAGGACGTTTGTGTGAAATGTCTATAAATATTTATTTATTTATTATTTGTGTGATATTTATAATTGTTATACAAATGTTTGTACTGCGTCTTGGGTGTTTTCTATGTAATATAATTTACAAAAAAAGTATGTAGCATTTCCGTATCTGATACCCATAGCATAAACATAGAAATATAGCGTACTTTGGGACTGGAGGACGTTGTGTGAAATATCCAAAAATATTTAGTTATTTTATAACTATTAGATAGACTTGGAACGCCTGGAATTTCGAATTACTACATATAGGCATAATTTAAAGCCTGTAGCAGTCTAATTTTCAAAGACTGTAGATTCCTATTAGTAAAATTAGCTTTATTATTTTAAAAGTCACTTAAGTATCCGTTTTATTATAGTAATAACATAAGACAAAATCAATAAAAATTGCAATTACCTATAACATAGAACTCCAAAGAATATAATATAAACGCAGACCATAGTGAAGAAATATCCATACGGCATCTTGTATGTCATGTTGCCTCTAGAAGATATGTCACCATCGTGATAGTGGCCGTAGAATAACATCGAATCTTCTAGACCACCCTGGAATGGATACAAATACGAATTAAAATTGGTACTTACCAATTGAATAATGTGGACAGTCGAAGATGTCAAATCTTCATCACTTTAAATGTTTAAAATGGCAGGGAAGAGAATCGAAATGCAAAAGAATCGCTGGCGCTGAAAAAGCTGTTGGATTTAGGCGGCATAGGATCTTCACTGTATCATTCTTTAGAGGTGGCCTATGTCTATAACTGGACAGGGAAAACCTGACTGTAAATGAGCAGATATCGAAACACTTACCTTCCCACTAATAAAATCCAAGAATCCAATGCTGACAGGTTCTCTCAACTCATCATGGAAAGCCTGAGGTATGACCACAAAGGCAACCACAACTAGAGCCAACAGCAAGTCTACTGCGAACAGCCAGCGTAAGAAGTAGAAGTAAGAGCCGACAGCTGAACCGAAGTGACCCTCGATGTTACGGATAGCTTCGTACCATAACTCTATCGAGAACACCAGGTTACGAAGACGGTCACGCATCTGAAATGACAAGGTTCATTCTGTGTACATAATATAGAGACTATCTGTCTGTCTAACTTATACTTCCCAGTAACTCGTGAAGTTATCGAATTTTAATACACATTCCGTTAAATTTTATTTGCCTACCCACAAATAATCGCATGCTGGCTGCTGACATACGGATGGACAGGCAAGACAAGGCTTATCAATAGGTTCCACATACTAATAGTCTTATATATAATGACTTATCGGAGGTTTAAACGGAAATTTTATCGCAGAGATATTAAACATTTTAGCGTAAAAAGACTATTATGAATAACAAGTTTTGACAATTTTCACGAACCGATTTTAGCGAACTTTTAAACCTCCGACAGGTCATTATGAATAAGACCATTAATGTTTATAACAACCGATTGAAATAACTTACTCTTTTAAAAGTAAAGCTGATTCTATATTTCATCCTTTTATAGAACGAGATGGGTCGCCGCTTGGAGCGCAGACTGACCGAGGCTGACAACTTGGCGCGGACATTCCTCTTCATCGTCAGACCTTGGGGAAGATCACGTAATGCCTCTCTACAAAAACAACAAATGAATTTCGACGTTAGGAATATATATGGCAACATACTACATCCTATTCTATTGATGCTGTAAAGATCAGCTATACCAATAGGCCTGGTCAGCGCAGTATAGGGTTGTAAAGAAACCCCGTATGCAACAATAAATAATAAGATGTAGGGTCTAATAACAAAGTTATATCGTGTAAGAATCTCTGTCGTCCAAAAATAGACTTCTAAGAAATAGAATCTTGATCAGCAAGTTGATATGTTAGTCTCGCCAAAAATTAAAATATCCATTTAATTGTGATTTATTCCGTTTTATGTCCGTGTGGTGACAGATTCAGAATACAAGAATCACCACCCGTTTTCCTTCCCAGAGTGCTGTAAAAGCCAGCTAAGGAATATAGTACACAGATAACATCGTCTGTGAGAGACGGAAAACTCGAAAATAAACCCTGTGCCAACACATCTGGAGAGAGAGGAGTATATACAGGCGTGTTTTAAATAAAAGTTATTAATGACGTGCCTTCTTAGCTCCTCAGCTACAGGGTTATCCTCCATGAGTCGTTTGTGTTGTTCCATCTCCCTGACGATGATATCAGCCTGCTTGTCCACCGCATCAGGCGCGTCTACCGCCTCTCCAGCCTCTTCCAACAGTGCATTATGCTCGGAGTTGTTGCGTCGGAGCCGTAAAGTATCTGGTAGTGAATTTATTATTTATTTGTAACACAATGACATCATGTTTAATATTTTGTATAAACTGCTGTAAATTACAGGAGTTTATAAAAAATATTTAACACTAGCTGTGTCCACGACTCCGTCCGCGTGGATCGATTTTTTTTTCGATCGTCCCAATCCATTTTTTTATACTTATTTTAGCCGCTAGATGGCGCTGCAAGTAACCAAATTGCCAACCGATTGCGATGAAACAAAGACTAAGTTAATACCTTGAGTTGTGTACAATTTTTACGTATAACATTTATATTTATAACTGTTGTACATTTTACGTGATGCGTGCACAGACAAACATCTAAACAGACATACAGACAAAAATTTCAAAAATGTTGGAAATGGGTTCTGTTCGCTGTCCTTTAACCATTTGACTATTTTTTTTTTTTGAAAATATATTCAATGTACAAAATTTGTTTCTCTACAGATTTATTATATGTATAGATAGATATAGAATAGATAGAAGATAGATGATGTTGCGGGCACAGGCGGCAACAAAAACCAAGAGCTTATTGTTTTCAAATGAAGTATTTGAAAACGATAACTCTAATAAATTTGACGTATATGAAACCGACATAAATGTATCTTTGACATCAATAATATCTTATCTTAATAATAATAATTTAAAAATAAATCTAAATAAAACTAATATAATGCATTTCAGTCAACGAAATCCAAACAAGGAGGGAGTAAATTTAAAATATAACAACGAACATATATCTGCAGTAAATATAACGAAATTTTTGGGCCTTACTGTAGATAACCGGTTAAGGGCCTACATCAATATTATCGTATATCATCGCCGACACGTACATATTAACACAGCCAGTAGGCACAGAAAATGAAGAATTAGGGATACTTTTCCTATTTACTCAAAATCTACTAAATATATTTTAATTCTGATTTACGTGTTTCTATATATAATAGTTACTTATGTTTTTAAAGTTATTTCATTAGTTAATACGCGATAATAGACCGACAAATGAAAAAAATAAAAAATTAGAGAGGTTGTTTCGCTAAGATTTTCTATCGAGAAAACTTTTTTCAATCGTGTTTCTGAGTTTATGCGATCCTAGATCTTAAATTGAAAAAACATATACTTAAAAATTAGAGCTCTAGCCATTCAATCTAAAGAAACAATGAAAACTTCGTACGTAGAAAAATGCACGAAGCTATTTTGGTATCGTCTTAACTTGGAAGGCGCACATAGAGAACGTCTGTAAGAGGGTCAGTAGTGCCGCTTACGGCTTGTACAGGCTCTCTTCAATTGTTAGTACTGATACATTACTTGTCGCCTACCACGGACTTGTTGCTTCGATATTGCGTTATGGTGTTATTTTCTGGGGAAACTTCACAAATAAAGATATTATTTTTAAAACTCAAAAGCGGTGCATAAGAGCAATGTTTGGTTTGAAAACAACAGATAGTTGTAGATCTTATTTTATAAAACACAGAATTCTAACACTTCCGTCACTATATATTTACGAAACAGCACTGTTTGTAAAATGTAACCAACATTTATTCACGCGGTTAGCAGAGGGTGCCACCCGTAGTCAACGGGACACCACTAGGTTACGAGTGCGGCCTGCTAAAACTACATTCATGACCAAGAGCATTTTTTGTATGGCTCCCATTATATATAACAAAATACCTGACAAAATTAAAAACTCTAATATTAATTCCTTTAAAGCTCAATTAAGAAAAATGCTAGTTGAGAAATGCTATTATAGAGTTTCTGACTTTTTACATGACTAGTCTTTTTATTTATATAGTTGCTTAGTTTTGACATTATATTTTTGATTTGTTTTTGTTGATTATTTTTCTTTTACTAATTAATTTGACATAATTTTTTATTTTTTTACTAAACCATATTAAATCCAGACATTGTATTTAAGTTCGATACGGTATAATATTATATTCTAATAATTCTATGACCTGTTTTTTTATAAACATAATCTTTTGTACGCCTGTAATGGCCAAACATGTTGGAGCTCAATATTAATTTTTTTCACCACCAATATTTTATACCTGTTTTATAACCCATGTTCTTAACAAATAAAGAAATTTTGAATTTGAATTTGATATTTTTTTATTGGGAGGTAAGTGGAAATGCTGGGAGAGGCCGCCCGAGAAAAATATTCTCCGATGTCATCGCCAGCATACTCTAAAAGGGGCAAGTGCGTAGCACTAACAACCGTCAGGCATGTATGACCAGATGTATGAGTGTGGATGAAGCCAAGGAAGTATGTTTGGATCTTAACAGATGGGGCTCTATAATCTATGCCTACCCCCATGGGAAAAAGGAGTGATGTTATGATAATGATGATTTTTTTATTTCTTACGAATGGGGTGCGTTTGCACAGTGCACTATTGCTATCGCATTTATTGGCCCCAAATTTTATCAACATCGTTGGAGTCGTTTTCGAGGAAGGAATTTTTGTTTTGACCCGACTGCTTTATTAGTCTGAACTATCATCAAATCATTGTAAAGCTGATAGTTGTTCAAGATATATATAATACTAGCTGTCCCGGCAAACGTTGTTTTGCCACACTAAAAAAAAAAGTTTTAAAAATAGATGTTGTCCGATTCTCAGACCTACTGAATATGCATGTAAAATTTCATAAAAATCGGTCAAGCCGTTTCGGAGGAGTACGGTAACTAACACTGTGACACGTGAATTTTATATATTAGATATCATTCAAAAATGGCTCCCATTCGATAAAACGAACATAATTTAGTATAATGCTTAATTACAGGGCCCTGAGTCGGGTATTTCAACGGTGTCACAACTGTACCATTATTGTACCATTATGGTGCAATAGTAAAGTTTTTGGTAGTCTACTATTAATGTGTCGTCATAACGACTTCATCATTGTCTTACAATTGTCAAAGTGACATAAATTGTTAGTCTCGTACACAACTGCTTCACAATTGCAATTCAATGACTGAAATGTTTCGGTAGTCTGCTATTTTGAATTTGACAGTAATATTTTTAAATTGTCCTGTGTCGACAGATTGCCATAAATAAAAAATAGATAGATAGAAATATTAGAAATTGTTCTTTGTAATTTATTGCAATTTACTAATCTCCTAAACTTCACATTGCTTTTTATACTAATAAATAGTATGTACAAATATATTTAAACGAAGTCTAGCATGATTAAATGTTTAAATTTATTAGTAGTTTTTCGAAAATCACTTCAACTAACGCATTTTTTAAAAACGGCAACACATACATACCATTCTAACACAATCCATAGATAAAAGAGACCGAAAATTCAATGCATAGATAAAAGAGATCGACAATTCTATTACCATTGAAAGACCGTTATGACGGCATATAGCAGACTACGGATATTTGACTTCAATTGCAACGGTATCGTGCCGGTATTGTGCCGGTATGACAATTGTTCCAAAATAGTGGACTTGAGCACCAGTTCAATAACACAAAGATAAGGCACATACTGATTCAAATAGACCAAGTACATAATAAAACATACGTTATCTGACTGACATTAATAGTACATTGTATACGACAGGTACAGTCGAAGATAACTTCGCTTAATCACCTAAAATGCAATTTTCGTTTTTTGGTAGAGCGCGCGTAACTCTTTAGCAGTTTACACGGTACACTATGTATGTGTACCACCTACTAGGTTCTATGGTCATTTCAAACAGACAAAACTTTATACAAATCGATCCAGTCATACTATATAGACACTCGCAGGAAAACTTTGAAAAAAAATATTTTCCTGCTGTGATTAAGATAAAAACGTAATTAAAATCAATACAATAATTTATCCATCGAAAAATTCGCTCTTGTTATTTTGCTTTAACGTCCTTTTATAAATATCATACCTCTCGTGAGACGTTTAAGTTCAAATACTTCATCATCAGAAGACCTTGCAGAAGATTCGGACATTTTCACAAAAACTTTTTTTAATTACTTAAAAAAAAAGTAATTTAAACTACTCTTTCTAAATTCAAATACCACACGATCACATTTTTCTAAAATCGAATGCAAAGATAAACAATCCTCGTTTTCTTTTTTCAAATTAAACAATATAAATAAAAATACAAATTAAACAATATAATATACCACTCACTAACACTCCAATTATGAAAAGACTATTTTAATATTTTATTTTTCCAATAACTTTAATGTAAATTTAATGTAATTGGTGTACATAAAAGTATAAATAAATAAATAATAAATAAACTTTTTTTTTCTATATCAGGTGCTAAGTTATCGAAATTATAAACAGCTATAAAGAAATTTTACTATGAAACATGGAGTATAAATATTTAGTTATTAAGTATATTATTATATATTTTACGCACTATTTAGTATAAGGTAAAACAGAAACTGACTGTCTGTGCACATGTAATTGTAGCTAATTTTAAACTCCCACTTTAAGGTCATCACACACTATGGTGATATTAAGTTAATATTATTTAAACAGAACCGAAAACCTTCTCCTTTACCAGCATATAATCTCGCGTCTGGACCAAAATACACTCACGTTATAAAGGAGATTTTAGCTAAATAATGGCATTTACGCTTGGAACCCTACTTAACTAAACACGATACTTATTTCAGCATTTTATCAGGTATAGATATATTTTATCTATATACATATATCAGAAAACATCCTAGTTATTATGTTGTATTTACAGCCAGAGCAGTCATCAATCTAAATGTCTTGTAATACTGGACAAACTAACTACGTTAACTACAATATTGTATTGACTACGATGAGCTCGATCCGTGGCTTACGACACGTGTAACTGGTTTGGAAGAAGATTTTACGAATATTCAACGGGTCACCATTTCAAGCTCATCACTAACTTTTATTAACTATTATTATATGTTATATATTATATAACTAATTAACTATTATTTTATACCATATTTCACAAACATTTGCTTTTATTATCTTGTATAGAGTTTTTAGCGAAATAATATATAGCCTATTTTACTTCTCTTTATACCAATTTTCGTGCAATTCCATTCTGTAGATTTTGCGTGAAAACGTCATAAACAAACAAACAAACAAACTCACTTTCACTTTTATATTATATTATATTATCTAATATATAAAATTTCCATGTCACAATGTTAGTTACCGTACTCCTCCGAAACGGCTTGACCGATTCTTCTCAAATTTTACATACATATTCAGTAGGTCTGAGAATCGGCCAACATCTATTTTTCAAACTTTTTTTTTTAGTATGGCAAAACAACGTTTGCCGGGTCAGCTAGTTATATATAAGTAAGGATGGATTATATATCTTTATATATACAAATCTTCTGTACGTGTGTTTGTTATTGAACTCCTCCTAAACGGCTGGACCGATTTTGATGAAATTTGTTGTGTGTATTCAAGGGGGTTTGAGGATGGTTTAGATTCACAATTGGCTGGACCGATTTTATGAAATTTTTTGTTTGCCGGGACAGCTAGTATATAAGTAAGGATGGATTATAATATTTACGAAATAGTTATAAACAAATCTATACTTAATATTCTAAAGCCGAAGAGTTTGTTTGTTTGTTTGAAGGCGGTAATCTCAGGAACCGCTCGCGCTGGTCCGATTTGAAAAATTCTTTCAGTGTTGGATAGTAAATAGGTAGGCTCTAGGCTACATAAATAACATTACGCTACGGGTAACATCTGGTTAAATTAAAGCAAAAATGTGTTCACCACATGCGGGACATGATTCGCAAGTTCAGAATATAGTTACGTTACACTACCATCTGAGCTATCGTCGTACCTGCAAATATTAACGAATTTTATTCAGAGTTACTGTTACACTGCAGTGAATGACAACCTCAATAACAATTAGAGGTAGTTAACAATCGCCGTAGTTAGTAACGTGTAGTGCTTAATAAACCTTTATTAAACGATAATTACATTTCTAACAAGCAACGTACGAGTACTTATGCATATGAAGGGACTGGCGAAAGTACTTTTTAACATTTATTGAATAATTTGTTAGAGTTAGGTTTTCAAATTCCATGGGTATGAAGTTGGTTTTGTGGGCAGCAGTTAGTTTTAAATAAATATGTAAATATGCTTACTGTACGGCAATTGTCGTGAAGGCATAAAATTGACAGCCACCTGTCTGGCAGCATTGTTCCGCATTGTGAATGTGCGACGGGCACTTGGTGGCCGCTGTTCTATTTCCTCAATTTCATCATCCATGGTTTAGCTTTACTGTAAAATAGTTGTAGTTTTAGTATACACTAAGAATACACGTGTCACCACCCCAATGCCTGGCCAGGGTGCTGTAAAAGCCAGCTAAGGGATATTTTACACAGATGACATACTCTGTTAGAGACAGAAAACTCGAAGGTAAGGGTTTACCTTTGTTTGCCAACACGCTTGATCAGCCCAGCACAGTAGACCCTAATACCTCCGAAAGTGGAGTAGTCCCGTGCCCAATAGTGGAATGTTAATGAGAGGGAGACAGTGAATTATTTATGAACGTTAATTTCAGCTATGTTGTCATGAACCTTTTCTAATTATTGTCATTAAAAAAACACTCTTTTTAACACGCTTTTATTTATTCGGTATGTATATTATTTATTCGGTATGTATATTATATATTCGGTATGTATATTATATATTACAAATCAATGTATTTCACAAGGTCACAAGGTCCCGCTTGGGACAATCATTTGTGTGATGTTTAATACTTGTCATACAAATGTTTGTTCTGCGTCTGGATGTTTTCTATGTATTATAAGTATGTATTTACAAAAGAAAAATAGTATATGTAGTATATCCGTATCTGGTACCCATAACACAAGCATAGAAATATAGCTTACTTTGGGACCAGAGGACGATGTGCGAAATGTCGAAAATATTTATTTATTTATTAATCTATATAACGGAATCTTTGAATGTGATTTTCACCAACTTGCAGTAGTTGGATTGATCTGAAATCTTGTACACATATCAAGGACCGATGACAATGCAATTATTTAAAAATATATTCAGGATATTCAAGCTTGTTTTTTAGTTTTTGAACTAAGGAAATAATTTATATCCTAAATGTCTAGTATTAATGTGATAGCCAATGACTTACAAAAACAACTTCCTTCCACTAATACACTATCACTAATACTTGTTATCAAACATACACTATCTAATTGACTGATAAACAAATAATTTAATCAATAATGATCAATGATAATTTATGTTTTTATTATGTGGGAAAAACTTATGACTAATATTACATTCACAATAGACAAATATAATCTAAACAAATGGATACTCTGAAGATGTGTAGTAAAAAAATTCAAAGTAACTATTCAATTATGTTGTAGATACCGCATAGATACATATCAATATCACACACCCAAAACAAAATAGATTTATATAAATATGTGTATTATAAATAATACTAGTTGACCCGGCAAACATTGTTTTGCCATATAAATGTCAGGGAGGGGGGGCAGTTGTTTGAAAAATAGATAGTAGCCGATTCCCAGACCTACTGAATACGCATACAAAATTTGGTAAAAATCGGTAAAGCCGTTTAGGAGGAGTACGGTAACTAACATTGTGACATGGAAATTTTATATATAAGATTTATTGAACATACATAAAAGTATAGAAAATATCTGTGACTATCAATAAATCTAAGAAAAAAATGTCTAAGAGCACAATCTAAAAGTATTTTTAAGAGCAGACTGACTTGCTGTAATTTAAACAAACATTTGTTTAAAAACAACGGTTAACTGAAATATTTACTGAAGTAAGTAGTTAGTAATGACTGGCAAATTATAAGCGTTTGAATAACAAAGAATATTATATCGTAAGGGTAAAACTATTACTGATATGAGTTGTGTTATTTGAGTGCAGTCTTCCTCAGTGTTTAAAGTCATAAATTTACAGAGAATAAATCAAGAGGTTTCTTATAAAATCAAATAGGTACCTACATTTATTTTATTTCATTTAAATTTCAGTAAATTAACTTTTTAACTTAATTTTTATAATTAATAAAAATAGTATGTAGTAATAGTATTTCTTTTGAAATTATTAATAACAATCACAGATTAATCAAAATTTTTCTTTTTTGTGTTTTAATGACTTGCCTCGTTTTCCAATGGCAGAGCATAATGCTGACGCTTAATTGGAACGTGAATTAGTTTTACAATGCGCCAGCAGAGTGCGCTAAGTTCCGTGTTGAAAAAAAAATTCTAAAATAAACATTGTATTCACATTATATTATTATATGTGGAATATAAAAAAAGTCATTGTTTATACTTTCTTTCTTCCATACTTATATTTTGTCGCGTGAGCTGTAAAAAGTTGCGCTAATGAACTGTCTCCCGTTATCTAGTATCACGGTTGCAGGAACACCATAGACTAAGAAAACATTCTCCTCCAGTAATTTGACGAGACGATAATGTCAGCGGTGGCATAGTTGTTGTCCAGTTCAGCCACTGTCAGTCGGTTTTCATAAAATTTGAAGTTGAAGTTGAGAAGTTTTAGCTAAAGTTATCATAAAATAAAAGATTTATTTTAAACTAACAGAATAACACAGAAAAACCTGTGTGCACTAGTTTTATTATTCAAGAAGAATCTGTAACATTCGACTTCATTACTACTGTTGTTTCAGTTTGAACCTTTTGATATTTTTCTTGGCAATTATTAGAGTTTATATGCTATACATCGAAGCATGGCCTCGCCACAAAACATTACAGTAGACCAGATGAGACAGATCTTGAGTGAAGTGATCGATGCGCTGGAGTCTCCCGACTATGCCTCCAAGTTGGATGAGGCCAAGGAAGCTGCTGGCAATGAGATGTTGAAAATGATGCAAATTGTTTTCCCAATGGTTGTACAGATTGAGATGGAAACTATTAAAAGGCATGGATTCAGTAATTCTAGAGAAGGTAGTTATTGTAAATTTATCATGCTGACACCAGTTATAGATCTAGAAAATGTATTTTTGACTTAGTACCTATCTCAAATTAACTTAAATACTCTTATTGCAATTAGAAGTAGTCACACACACATTAGAAATGTTTACAAATCATCTCAAAACTTAATTTGTAATTATTATGAACCCATTATCTACCACCTGTCTTCATCAGTTCCATTGTCTATTCTTTCCTTTATACACATACATCTGGTTATACATGCATGCTTGCTGTAGATAGGTACATTATATATGCTGACATTATATACAAAAACTTCTATGAATGTACTTTTCATAAAAATATATTCAATATATTTTCCAGGTATAGTACAGTTTACACAGATGGTCCGTGAGATGGAAAGTCTAGATGGAGAAGTAGCACGTCTCCACACACAGATCCGCACCCATTATCTACCACCTGTCTCCATCAGTTCCACTGTGGATACTTCACTGTAGACAGTGTTCATACCACATAGGTAATAAAACTTAAGAAATTCTTATAGCAGTACTAGCTGACCCAGCAAACATTGTCTTGCCATACAAATGTCAGGGGTGGATAACTCTTATCACTTGGAAAATAGATAGTAACTGATTCTCAGACATACTGAATAAGCATCTAAAATTTCATGAAAGTCTGGTCATGCCATTTCGGAGGAGTATGGTAACTAACAAATGTAAAATCTTTTTTACTGTTGTGTTTTTGTGCTGTGGTGTTTTTGCCTTGACGTGTATCTGTATACCAAATAATAAAATTATGTATTATCAATGTTATTACAATACAACAACTTGGTTTAAAAATTAAAAACCTCTATAATGTAATGCCAGTTAATACTGAAAATACTTAGATTTGTTTTAATGTTTGCTCTGTCACTGTAAAGAGGTGAATAGTATGTTCTTCTTCTTCTTCTTCTTCTTCTACGGGCGGTATCCACAACTCGACGACTTAAGTGCGCCTGTTTTGTGTGATGGAGGGTAGTGGGCTGGTTACTCCAGCCATCCCAGCTCCACCAGGAAGTTCCCCAGCTTCTTGACGTCGCCGAAGACCTCCCGGAGGCTACCCGGTGATCCCAGGTAGTTCGCCCGGTAAATTGCCACTCCGCTGCAATCTAGCAGCACGTGAGCGGCTGTCTCCTCAGCCTCCATGCATGCCCTGCACAGGGGGCTGTCCGTGATACCTAGGTTAAAAAGGTGTCTGTTAAAATTGCCATGACCTGTCAATGCGCCAGTTATGAGACGCATCTGAGATCTGTTTAGCTGTAGAAGTGCTCTTGTGAACCGACGATTTACTCTTGGAAGCGCCAGTTTGGCTTGTCTGCATTCCTCCAGGCTGTTCCAGAGGTCGTTGTGTAGTTTGTCAGTGCGTTGACGCATTTGCTTTCTGAACCAGCTGCTGGGGAGAGGAATGATCGGTTCTGGTCCTATTGGTCTCAATTCCGATCCCCTCTTTGCTAGTTCATCGGCTGCGTCATTGCCTCGTATTCCACTGTGTCCTTTTATCCATTGCAGGGTGATGTCGTTTGCCTGACAGCCTACCTTATTTAAGGCTAGGTGGCATTCGTAAATTAAACTTGACGTTATTACCTTGTTATTTAGCGCTTGTAGGGCCGCTCTACTATCGGAGAGGATGCGGATTTTTTGTCCTGTTACCTCTCTGGCGGCCACTGCATTTGCAGCCAGTAGTATGCCCATGCACTCCGCCTGGAATACTGTATTATACATACCCAGTGACATGGATAGGTGTATATTTAGGTCTTCCGAGAAAATGCCGCTGCCTGTGCCCGAGCTGGTTTTGGATCCGTCTGTGTATATATTTAGCTCGTGCTGCATGACGTTGGCATCTTCATCTTCTGTAAGATGGATTCTGTACTTCTTATCGAAGACAAAGATATTTTCTATCTTATCCGTTACTGCCTCAATCAGCGGTGTATCTTTCCATGCATCCGCTAAAATATTTGAGTGTTTTACCTGTTTGAACTTGACAAGTTTTAGATGTTTGAGTCTCAGCGCCGCTAGTGCTGCTTCTTGTTGTATGAACAGATGTAAGGGAGGGATGTTAAGCATAACCTCAAGGGCAGCTGTCGGTGCTGTTCTCATGCTCCCTGTAACTGCGCAGCAGGCAAGTCTTTGTAGGCTCTGTAGTTTGGCCCAGCAGGTCTTTTGTTTCGTCCTGGTCCACCAGACCACAGAGCCATGGCTTACCATTGGACGGACGACAGTGGTATATAGCCATAGCAGGATTTTCGGGGATAGCCCCCAGCGCTTACCTGCCATCCTACGGCATTGCCACAGTACCACGCTTGCGCTGTTTATCTTCTGATCGATGTGCTTGCTCCAGTTGAGTTTATTATCTAGGATGACTCCGAGATACTTTACCTCATTTGTGAGTTGGAGTGTAGTTCCGAATATTTTCGGAAGGTGATAGTTGCCTATGTTTCGTTTGTTTGTAAACATTACCAGTTGTGTCTTGTTGGGATTTACTGATAGTTTGTATTCCTTGCACCATTTCTCTACTATGTGTAGAGCCCTATGCATAGTGTCACAGATTGTTGAAGCTTGGTTTCCGACGGTTAGGATGGTTATGTCGTCGGCATAACCTATAGTGTAAAAGTGTCTTGAGTTCAGTTCAGTAATTAGGTCATTGATTACCAGGTTCCAAAGCAAAGGTGAGAGAACTCCTCCCTGTGGACATCCTTTGACGACCAGTGCTCCCATCTTGTCTTCCCTTTTGAGTCTTATGACCCTGTTTCGGAGCATGTTCAGTATCCAGTGGATGAGTAGAGAGTCTACTCCGTGTTTGCGGAGAGCTATCTCAATACTGGAGAAGTTTGTTCTGTCGAAAGCGCCCTCGATGTCAATGAAGGTGCCCAGGCAGATTTGTTTGTTGTGGATAGTTGATTCAATCATACCTACCACTTGATGTAGAGCTGATTCCGTTGATCTGCCGGTGCTGTACGCATGCTGATGTGGATGTATTGGGGCATTTTGCAGTGCGTTGCTCCGCAACTCTCTGTCGCAAAGCCTCTCCAAGGTTTTTAATAGAAATGATGTAAGACTTATTGGTCTGTATGATCTAGGGTTAGTATAGTCACTCTTACCTGGTTTGGGTAAGAATACCACTCTAACCTCCCGCCACACTAGAGGCGTGTATCCGTGGGCCAGGCAGGATTGCATGATCCATGCCAGGGTTAGTACAATCTTGTCTCCTCCCCACTGAAGTAGGGCTGGAAAAATGTTGTCAATTCCTGCTGATTTAAACGGTTTAAAGCTATTAATTGCCCACCTCACCTTATCCGGTGTGACAATGTCTTTTGCTCGTTGCCAGCAGCCTGTAGTTGGTTCCCGTGGATTGTCGGTCCAGTTTGGGTTTTGTATAATTAGGCAGTCTGGGAAATGGGTTTGTAGGAGGACGGTGTCTGTGTCCTCCTGATTTAGGGTCATGGTATTGTCTGGCTTGCGTAGGCTGCCCATATTACAGGGCCCTTGTTTAGCCAGAACTTTCCTTACCCGGTTTGCCTGTGTACTGGAGCTTATGCTTTCGGTGAAGTTTCGCCAAGATGCAGTGCTCCAGTATCTAATGCGTTTTTTGTATTTGGCCTTTACTAACCTGTAATTATCCCAGTCTTGGTCTGAGTTGGTGTTCATAGCTCTGTTTAGTTTCTTTCTTACCTTGGCCCTGAGTCGTTCCAATTCAGGACCCCACCACTTATTTTTCCCGTGATTGTGTGGTCTTGGGAGCCTCAGGGGACATGATAGGAAGTAACAGTCAGTAATCGTGCTGTTTAGGACACTTACCTGTTGTTCTATTTGCTCTGCCCCTAGAAGATCGGCAGTAGTTTGTAGTGTATCGAGTTTTTCCGCTATAAGTTGTTCATAGCGGCATCGATCAGTTTTCCTCTGATTCCTAAAGGGGATTGCTGTTTGTGTAGGTACCTGGATGTCAAAGCGGATCCATCTGTGATCTGAACAGGAGGCCTCTTGGGAGACATGCCAGTTATCGATTAGGTCCGCTGCTAGTGTTGTTGCAAGTGTCAGGTCTATTATGGTTCTACTTTGCCGTCCGACAAAGGTTGGTTCAATGCCTGTGTTTATTATCTCTAAATTTGTCGTGATTAGAAATTCAACTAGTTGGTTACCTCTGTTGTTGCTGTGTTCCATACCCCATAGAGGATGGTGGGCATTTGAGTCCGTAGATATAATAAGTTCAAAATTGTTCCCTTCGCAGAATCTGACCAGGTTGACCAGTTCCTCCGGTGGTGCATTCTCACCCTCTGACATGTAGGAGGATGCAAGCACCAGGTTGGGGTTTTTGATTTCTTGATTTGTTTTGAGCCTGACGACACAGAGGTCTCTGGAACAAAATTCCGTTAGTGGCTGTATGAATAGTATGTTATAATAAAAGACTTTTAATTATTTTAAAACTAGATGGTGCCCGCAGCTTCATACGCGTGGTATATAGAAACCAAACCATAATAAATTATACAAAAAAGCCATCGTTTTGAACCATACTATGTATTAAAAAATACTGTAAATAAATACTGTAAAAATACTAATAAGTGATGTTTATTTTTATTTTGAAAGGACTTTATTGGCATAAAACAAATACAGACATGTTTAGTTACATTAAACATTTTACATAAAATAATCATCAGTCAAGTCAGGCTTTATAATAACTACATATAATGTTATGTCCATGAGATAGTATGACTTCTTCAATGTTACTAATATTATATCAGAAAATTGATAAATTAAATAATATTTTTGTTAATCCTGCACCGTTTGGTATTATACAATTTTATACATATTTAGGGTCTTTTTTCGAATCTAACTCCCGACACGAAATAATAAAATTATGTCATTTTTCGGTGCAAGACCATGTGGTATTTTATTATATGGTATTACCAATACCTATTATAAAGAAATAATGTTGACAAACGAGGTATTAACTTAAAAAGAAAAATGCTTTAAATAAATGACTGTGCCACTTGCTTAAACACATAAAGATAACATGCATGTGAATGATAAAATAATCTAAATTAACTTATTAGCGTATTCACTTTGAATATTTACAAAAAAGCGGCGCATAAAAAAAAGTAAATGCTAATGACTTATAATCCGAAATAAGCGAGGTGTTTAATTTTTCTTCAATTCTTTCTGAATGGCAGCGGCGTGCACTGGAATTTAACTTAGGGTAGGCAGTCACAAAAACTTTTTCTTTTATAGATTTTTAGCATAGCCACGCGACGGATCTCTAAGTCGGAAACCATGCCAACAGAACAAATTTAAATCTGAATATCCCGAATCAGTCCACACTGTACTAGAATTACTAAACAATAACTACTGTAATGTTTGTTATACTTATTGTATTTTCTACTTTTTCTTTGAAATTTTGTATATAGATTCTGTAGTATAATTTAAGTATGTTTTATGTATCTTATTACCTTTCTTTGTGTTTCTTTTATACTATTTTGGTCTTAAAAATGTGTAAAATTTTAATGTTTATATTATTGTGAGTGACAAATGTCATGTCATAAATCTTTTACTTTTTTTTATTAATTTATTTATTCTTAAAACGATAGAGGTTGTATGACATTTGTTAACTTTATATTTTTTTTGTCCTTCTCTTAAAATTTGAATTGTAGAATTCTGGTATGGAATTAAAGATTTAAATTTAAAAATTGAAATTCTAAAACTTTGATGGATCTTGAGAAGAGATTCATTCTGCTAGAGGAATTGAGAGAGAACGGTAGACTGTTCGGATTCTAAGTTTTCCTGTGGATACTAAAAGGCATTCAGCTAGAGGAATTGAGAGAGCACGGTGGACTGTCCGGATTCTAAGATTTCCTGTGAATAGTGGATTGTGAATCATTCTAGAAAGGTCAGTGACTTAATCTTTAAACTCTGCAATACTTGAACTCTCCAGGCCTAACTACACTTAAGGTCTTGGACTTACTTTCGGAGTGGATTGAATCTCAATAATATAGCTGACTGCCACCACCTTGCTCTTGGGGAGCCTTTGCCGTTACTGCTATCATTGACTAATACCGCCTGCTGCCGTTGCCACTATTGATGAGGTTGACGAACTGAGTTGAAGACCTAACGAATTATTGCTCAACCGCCATACCAGAATCCCAACTAGATTAATTTTTTTTAACCCCAAATAGATTAATTTACGTTTACCTTTCCTTTTTTTTATTTAAAGTGTGTTTTCTTTTTTTAATATAAACTCTAAATATTATCTTAATTCTTGTATTTTTTTGTTACTTGTTAGGGTCTTAATAGTACCTTACAAATTAACAATTGTGACTTGCCTCTTTCTCTCTTGAAGGAGTGCAACGTTACATTACGTACGTACATACATACGTACATGTACGTATGTACATACGTTTCATAACTTTTAACATGAAATTTTCGAGGTACAATACCTTTTTGCTGGCTTAGTTGTCGTAACTCGGGTACACAGAATCTTTTTACTGAAAGACATTTGTGAGAACTTGTTATTTTTAATTTTTAACAAACACACACTATCAACACACATTTCACAATCAAATAACATTTTAAAATCAACAAACGAAAATCCATACAATTACTAAATTATAGAAACTCAATATTAAACAGTTCAATGAATCACACGAAAAAATAAAATGGCCTCCGTCGAACCAAAATATTTCTGCTATTTAAATAAATAAAACCTTACTAAACCAAAAATGCATACGTGATTTATTAGACTTCCGACTATTATATTTATTCGGATTATAAGTAACGAACGAACATTGCCGAATACTCGCGGTAACATCCAACAAGCCTGTGTGCGTTTGCGAACTGTGCACGGACACCAAAATTTCTACACACATATGAACTCATGGCAGGCGGCGAGCTTGCTAGCTACGCTAATAATATTCCTTCGCCAAACGCCTGGCAAAAAGCAATTTGCAAGCACATATTGGTGCTATTTATGAATTATTAGGCGTTTTTAAGTTATACCTAATATTTTGTTTAATTAATAGTAAATAAATGAATAAAGTCATCTAAAACATACGAACGTTTTATTAAAATATCTGTGAATGGCAAGTAAAGCAGTGCTTTTGTGCCTTAATAGAGTGCACGCCCATGCTGAATGGCTTATGTAGCCTAGTCAGCGGTATGGGTCGACGAAAATTATTTAGTGCTGCTGCTTGCTCTCTAGCTTACTTTGGGACTAGAAAACATTGTGTGCATCAATATTTAAAAATAATGATTTGATCCATACTCTTATTCCAAATTCTGTTTTCAGGTAATCTCACAAACAAATCTTTTGGAAATCTCAAAGCCACCTGCATTAACTATGACGCGAAGAAAACTCAAATACTTTGTGTGTGCGTGTGTGATTATATACATATACTATTTCTTTGGTGTAAGTGACTATGTATTCTCGAAAAATTTTGACGAAAACTTTGACTACCCTCTCAACATAAATATTAAGAATATTGTTGATGAAATCATGGCTGGCAAGAAGTCTAAAGTGACCCCAATTAATTATTATCCATACGGGTTTCTTACAAACTCTGGGAAATGCTCAACTATTGAGAAACTCGATCTTTTCATTGTTGTTAAGTCAGCAATGTCGCATTTCGGTCATAGAAACGCGATCAGACAAACATACGGAAAGGAACACATTCCAGGGAGGATAGTGAAAACATTGTTTTTCCTGGGAACAGATGGGAAGCCAAAATCTGAGCTGCAGAAGAAAATAGACCGTGAAATGGCGGAATACAAAGATATTATACAAATAGATTTTATTGATAATTATTATAATAACACTATTAAAACTATGATGTCATTCAGATGGGTGTATGAACATTGTTCTACCGCTGATTTTTATTTATTCACTGATGATGATATGTATATTTCAGTGAATAATTTGTTGGAATATGTCCATGATAAAACAGACAGGCAGAAATCTAATGCCGTATCAAAGGATGAAAGAGACGAATTTATGCTTGAAACTACTGAGATAGAGCGAGACGGCTATTTATTTGCTGGTTACGTTTTTGCCTCGGCTCCACAAAGATTCAGGTCTTCGAAATGGAGGGTATCTTTGGAAGAGTACCGCTGGAATCGTTGGCCCCCTTATGTAACAGCAGGAGCCTTCGTTCTGTCCAATAAAACTATGAAAGTAATGTACATTGGCAGTTTATTTGTTAAACATTTTAGATTTGATGACATATACTTGGGTATTGTTGCCAAAAAGCTTGGAATTATTCCAACTCATTGTCCAAATTTCCATTTTTATAAGAAAGGTTATGGTATAGAAAGTTATAGAAAAGTAATAGCGTCACATGGTTATGATAATCATGACGAGTTGATTCGAGTATGGAATGAACAAAATAAGATTGTATAAGTTTTGTAGAAACTGTATTCATGTTTAAAGCACAGATTTACCAGATGGAGTGCCTATGGCTACATCACTCAGCCGGCTTGAAACCACTTACTTAACTGTATGCGTGAAATACGTTCTATATCTGTGGTTTATGGGTTCAAGATTTTTCCCTTGAGGTAACTTACAATAAAAATATGTAAAAGAATCTCGGAATTGTACAAAGAATCTCTTGAAATAAGTTCTAAAAATTACTGAAACTATCAGCTCATCAATAAAAACTCAAATGTACCTAATCTGCTAGTACTTAGGTAGGTATACAGATTTCATAATAAATATTAGTAATAGTTGAACATTGTCACAGACCTCTCTCAATAGATTCCTCACGCAATGTGAGCGACGCACACTGAACATAATATATGTGTAGTCGCTAAAGAGCATCATCATCCTCCTGGCCTTATCCCATTATTTGGGGTCGGCGCAACATGTTTTTTTTTCTTCCATAGTCTCCTATCAGCCGTCATGTCTGTGTCTGTGTCAAAGAGCATAGATATCTTTAAAAATTGGATGTATGACAATTTGGCTTGCGATTCTGCTACGACCAAAATGCATTACTCCTACGCATTAGTCCATACACCGCAACCCGCGACTAAAATCTCGTAATAAGGTTCTATTGAAAGTGATCTGTGGTGTTTGTTTATAGTAATCAATAGTTATTTTATTACGTCAATGTTATAAAAATGAACAAAACGTAGTTTAGGATTGCTAACTTTGCAACAAATTGCGGATGAAGTACGATTTAGCCAGGCTAAAGTTACTTGTCCTCAATTTTAAACGTCTACCCACCATCTGGTATGTCTGTGGTTAGCTACTATAAAATTTTTGCAAATGCCAATTCTGAAAATCAGTCATTTCATTTTTATTATAAGTTAAAACCATTGAATAATTATATGTAATAATAATATTTTATTTTAATGATGTTGTTAATAGCTGCTAGTCGTTTCCTATTTAGTTAAAAGCCTTCGGCCCCATCACCTCTAACAGGTCACTTCACCATAGTAACTTATACTAAGTCCTATGTCGCGAAATGGTCATGTATTTGTGTATGTAGGACCAAATTAATAGTTTGAAATAATAGTCATATTTATTCTTGAGTTCTGATTGATTCTAAATATGTATATTGTTTTAGTTAACACAATAATTATATTAGATTTTTTTTAAATCTTTTTTGTAAGTACCTACCTTAGTTTTTGGATATACTTTTATTTATATCCCGAGTAAGGTATAAATAGATAATTGATTATATGAAAGTGCTAGAACAAAATAGAAGGTAAAAAAGCTATTTGTTCTTACCTTTGTTAGGTGCAAAGGGTCGTCTATAAATTACGTCAGTGATGACTGTGAGCAAATTTTTTTTTTTTTTTTAATATTCACGGACATTTCACACGTCCTCTGGTCCCAAGCTAAGCTTATATGCTTGTGTTGTGGGTACCAGAATACGGATAGAATACATAAACTACTTTTCTTTTGTAAACACATACTTATAATACATAGAAAACACCCAGACGCAGTACAAACATTTGTATGACATTTATGGATATCACACAAATGATCGTCACAAGCGGGAATCGAACCCGCGACCTCGTGATCGGCAGTCCATTACATAAACAACTCCACCACGAAGCCCGTCAAATAAAAAAAAAAAAGAAACTAAATAGCTATTTGGTAACGTCTCACCAAGTACAAGACAAGTGCTCTGTCAAATAAAATTACTCCGACGTAATTTATGGACGATGCCTCAACAGCATTTACTATTGACCGCAGTAATAAATAAATTTAGCTAATTTATAAATTTTTGCAATTGACTTGCTATGCTTTTACTAAATAAACTAAATTATAGTGGAAAAAATGATAACCATGAGCGGGACTTGAACCCACGACCTCGGAATACCGTTCCGTTGCTCTCCCATCTGAGCTATCATGGTTCCCGCATATGTTTACCAAATCTTCCACTACAACCTTTACTTTATTTAGTAAAAGCATAGCAAGTCAATTGCAAAAATTCATAAATTAATGTAGAAATACATGTACAGTCATTATTTCGGTCCAATTGTGTTCTGTAAAGAACACTACGTGATCGATTGATCGAGTTGGTGCAAACCGCTCAATAGATGGCGTTGTACACAAAACATCGCACGATGTTTAACTCGCATTGAGAAGGTTGTAGTGGAAGATTTGGTAAACATATGCGGGAACCATGATAGCTCAGATGGGAGAGCAACGGAACGGTATTCCGAGGTCGTGGGTTCAAGTCCCGCTCATGGTTATCATTTTTTCCACTATAATTTAGTTTATTTAGTAAATTTAGCTAAGTTATTGTATAATCGTTATTTTATTTATGTAATTCTTCATCGAGAGTTAGGCAAAAATTTTATATTGTTGGTGAAATTAACCATCATCTTGTCCCAAATAAGATTATGCTTAGCGTTTAGCTTCGTTTGATCTTATAATAAAATACTATTACGCTTAAACTAAGAAGCAGTACAGTAACTTTAAAAGCAGGCAAAACTAAGTTATTAGGTAGTTTTAATAAAACACATATTAATTAACAATAACATTTATTTGTGTAAAAAAATCCCTTACTAATATAATAACAAACAGGTTACTTAAATGTAATAACGACCTACAATTTCAACACTTAAATGCACAGAAACATTCACAAAGCATTTTCAAAGCCGCATTCACATTTGCCTGACGTCAAGTGACGTCTTGCATCAGATATTATAGTTATGGTCCATAACGTAAGAATCTTTCTGATGCAATGGGTTGTAACGCGTCAGAGAGCCTTCAGTAGTCAGTGTCTTTTATACTATGCATCCTGATGCATAGTATAAAAGATATACGATAATATGATAAAGTCAAATATTATAAAGCGTTGTTATAAAGTGTTTGTTTGTTTGAACCCGCTAATCTCAGGAACTACTGGGCCGATTTGAAAAATTCTTTCAGTCTTAGATAGGGCATAGGGATTTATCAAGGAAGGCTTTAGGCTATATATCATCACGCTATGAACAGTATAAGCCAAGCAGTAGTGAAAAATGTTGCAAAAACGGGGAAAATTCTCTAAAACCTACGCGAACGGAGTCGCGGGCAACAGATAGTTATATAAGACTAGCTGTTGCCCGCGACTTCGTACGCGTGAAATTTTGAAATTAAACCTTAACAAACAAAAGTTTACTATGACAATCGATAGATGGCGTTGTACCATTTTTTTATGTCGAGTTATAGTTTCGTTCGACACATTAACTTACTTACACTTAAGCTCGTCAAAATTTCTATAGTGTCATCATCTCGTTGTCGCAGTTATAAATTAGTAAGGAAGAGGAAAAGCTAATCGGATCGGATACCTCATAAAGCGTCACATATTAATGTAAACAGTAGACTGGTAGACCTCACGTCAGATAGCATCAATCCACCAGATAGAACCCTGTAATTCGGCCAATATGGCCTTATTAGTAGGCGCCTAGGCGGTAGTATTTAATGTACTTCCTTCTTAATACGTTCAGTGCGGCTAACGCTTATGCGCGTTTTTCTGATCTTCACCAAGTGCGGGCCGACGCGTATACGCGTCCATACAAAAAAAAATCTGTAGGCAAGCGGGGTGCGCCGCACCTGTGCGTTTATAGCGTGTATTCTGGGTGTCTATTGTTTCGAAGCGGTCGTAAAATGTGGAATTGTAAAGGAGACTACACACTAGTCAGGTTTCTGCTACGAATCTTGCAGGGGGGGGGGCGGCGGCGACGACAACAATAAATATATATTCATGGACATTTCACACATCGTCCTCTGGTCCCAAGCTAAGCTTATTATGCTTGTGTTATGGGTACCAGAATACGGATATAATACATATACTACTTTTCTTTTGTAAATACATACTTCAAATACATAGAAAACACCCAGACGTAGTACAAACATTTGTATGACATTTATGAATATCACACAAATAATTGTCCCAAGCGGGAATCGAACCCGCGACCTTGTGAACGGCAGTCCAGTACATGAACCACTACGCCACGAAGCCCGTCTACAATAACCTAATTTAGTACAATAGATTATTGAAATAATTTTATTATGACTCGCTCTTTTAACTAAAGTAATAGGTAGTTTTAGTCTATTTATAAATGGTGTCTATTACGAGGCGGGCGAAGTGTCGTAAATAAAAAAAATTAAGAATAAAAGAGCTTTCGGGAGAAGGTACCTTTACTATTACTGTTTTATTAAGGTATAACTTACTATTTTAACAAAACCGAACGAAGGTATATTATGGCGTAAACTTCACAAAATCTCTTACAAATAAACACTAGTGTGGAAGCACCTTTATCCATCCAACACCTTTATATGACCCGTAATTGTTATATGACAGTCATAAAACTCGAAAGTTACCGAACGCACATAAGCGTCGGCCGCACTGCGGGAAGGTAAAAGACAACGCGCTATAGCGTCCAGCCGCACTACGCGAGTTTTCTATGAACGCTTATAAGCGTTCTTAGCACTACGCGAAAAATTTTTTGAACGCACATACGCGTTTTCAGCTCTGGGCGAATGACTCTTTTATCAGCATTGGCTATAAATTCGCAAATTATTCAGCATTGAACGCGTTAAACGCCCTTTAAGTTCAAGTTACATATTTCTTTTTATCATAAAACATAATTAAAGGCAATTAAAAAGTTGTTTTTATTAATAAAACACTTATGTACCTACCTAATTAGAAACACATTAAAATTAACCCATTTATAGTAATGTAAGATGGTTTGATAGATTTTAAGATACTAGAAAACTGAAGTAAAGACAAAATGCAGAGTTGATAAGACGTATTTTTTTTTCATTTCAACTAAAATGTGCCAAATAGTTGAAATAGTACAAAAATCATAAAATCTCACTGTATTTCTTACTAGCCGTTGCCCGCGACTTCGTACGCATATTATTTAGAAAAAATTCCCCGTTTTTGCAACATTTTTCACTTCTACTTTGCTGCTATTGGTTGTAGCGTGATGATGAGCCTTTAGCCCGTGCCCGTGCTTGAGAATTATGTTTAGAAAGTTGAGACCTGGCTCTCTTAGGCATTTTCAATACATTCATAGATCTAAACTCCCGTGACGCTCACCCCCGCCTCTGTAATATTTTAATTTCGCCATAACATCAAAACCATCCAATTTTAATCATTCAAAGACCAAATATTATCTACACAAACTGTACTTGGTGATGAAATAGTATATTTTAATAAGGAATAATTGCATGAGTAAAATAAATGCCCTTTAATGTAGTCCAAAAAAAATTCCAGATTTTTAAATAAAAAAATGGCTGTTGTGCCTTACCCGACATAGATAGGTATAGTGTGTCACGGACTTTTTGTAGATATTTATAAGATCAATTAATTGGAACATTTTATGGATCTATCTTTTATAGTTTAGGCAGCGTACGCAAAATAAATAACTTTTTAGGTTGACTTTTTTCCGAAAAACCCAAATATTTTACGGAACCCTATTTTTGTTCAAAATAAAATCTAGCCTATGTCACTCGCAGATAATGCAGCTTTCGAATGGTGAAAGAATTTTTAAAATCGGTCCAGTAGTTTTTCGTCATGAAATTAAAAACAATAACAACTAATGTGGTTAAAACCACGGGCATTAACTAGTATAAAACATTTATTCCTTAATATTAATTTGGCTTTATATATCTACCTAAGACACATTATTGTCTTCCCTCAAATTCTTTGAGTACAAAGTTAATCTTCATGATGGCTAGCCACAAGTCCTCATCATTTATCTCACGATGCAATGTAAACCGAACTGTTTTGTTATCAAAGTCAATAGCTTTCACTATCACGCCTTCATCATCTGGGGTTTTGCAGTCACCCTGAAAACATATCAGAATTTTAATGATCATTCATCTTGTTGTCCAAAAAGTTCTAATTTTTTATCATCTTATAGAAAGAAGTAAGTTCCGTTTCCTTGTATGTTTTTATTTTTAAACACTTTATTTAGGAAGTGTTTTTAAGGGCCTACATCAATATTATTCAATATCATCGCCGACACGTACATATTAACACAGCCAGTAGGCACAGAAAATGAAGAATTAGGGATACTTTTCCTATTTACTCAAAATCTACTAAATATATTTTAATTCTGATTTACGTGTTTCTATATATAATAGTTACTTATGTTTTTAAAGTTATTTCATTAGTTAATACGCGATAATAGACCGACAAATGAAAAAAATAAAAAATTAGAGAGGTTGTTTCGCTAAGATTTTCTATCGAGAAAACTATTTCAATCGCGTTTCTGAGTTTATGCGATCCTAGATCATATATTGAAAAAACATATACTTAAAAATTAGAGCTCTAGCCATTCAATATAAAGAAACAATGAAAACTTCGTACGTAGAAAAATGCACGAAGCTATTTTG
This sequence comes from Orgyia antiqua, assembly GCA_916999025.1. Classification (NCBI taxonomy): domain Eukaryota; kingdom Metazoa; phylum Arthropoda; class Insecta; order Lepidoptera; family Erebidae; genus Orgyia; species Orgyia antiqua. Next base: position 35,685,238 of record OU779865.1, on the reverse strand, counting down.
GTATCCTCTTAATAGAATGAGAAGATTAAAAAGTAAAATAAATAAAATTTACTATACACTAGGTAATATAAATCCAACAGTTGTGTTATAATAGTTTTGAATAAATAAATAAAAATGTTGTCATAATGATCATGATTGCAAAATCGCAAATTTTATCAAGATTGGTGTCAATTTTTTAGGCAAAAAAATTAATAGTAGACTATCAAATTTGATAAAATTCGCCATTATGCAATCAGTGACTGATCATGATCGACGGGCTTCGTGGTGGAGTGGTTTATGTAATGGACTGCCGATCACGAGGTCTCGGGTTCGATTCCCGGTCAGGACAATCATTTGTGTGATATCCATAAATGTCATACAAATGTTTGTACTGCGTCTGGGTGTTTACTATGTATTATAAGTATGTATTTACAAAAGAAAAGTAATATATGTATTCTATCCGTATTCTGGTACCCATAACACAAGCATATAAGCTTAGCTTGGGACCAGAGGACGTTGTGTGAAATGTTCATGAATATTATTATATTATTATTATTATGATAACTATGTAATAGCAGACTTGGGCCCCAGGTGGAGTGTAGTCATTTGCCAACTCAAACTATAAGAATAAAAGGCAAAGTAAGGGCCCATAAATAGTGTTTGCTGTAGTCAGCTAGCTTAATTCAACATAAACTGATAATATTTGATTGTGACAAACCTGTGTCTCAGCGAGGCTGACTTGTTCTAATCGTTGCAGCAGTTGAGTAGCTGTGACGTCACTACTCTCAGCTATCTTAACAAGTACTATGTTTGTATGAACATTAGACACATCCACTGTAAATGTCTTCAAGAACATACCCTCTATTACTGAAATCATAACAAAATAACTAAGAAAATATTCAATAGTTTTTACACATTCTATTGTCTCGAGTACTATGGTGAAAAACACTGATGCGAGAGTGTAAAAACTTGTTTTAAAGGTTTCATACGAAAAGAGAAAAACGGGACTATTATTATAAAGACACGGTCCCATCCGTCAATCTGTCATCAGGCTGTATATCAGTTACCGTGATAGCTATTGTTACCAATTCTACGCGCACAACTAAACTAAACTTAACTAAAAAAAAATTGATAATGTCGATAACACAATTCGGCAATGTTAACTGAACTTTCTTGTTATAAAAACTGTTTATTATAGTTTAAGAAAATTAATTAATAAAAATGTGTACAACAAAATAGCCAAGTAATCAAAATACACCAATGTCGTTACAATTTTTTAGTTAAGTTTAGTTCTGCATATAGAATTGGCACCATTTTCTTTATCATGTCCTGACAATAAGGAATACAATAAAAACAATTAGCACTGTCATTCAGAAGATAAACGGATATTAATTTAAACGATCCACATTTATATAGATAGACTAGCTGCCCCGGCAAACGTTGTTTTGCCATACAATTCTGTGTAAAATAAAATTTCATCAAAATCGGTCCAGCCGTTTAAGAGGAGTTCAAGTACAAACACACGTACAGAAGATTTATATATATAAAGATATCTAATAGTTTTGAAAAACCTAATATAGAATAGTATAGTAGGTATATCAATATCAGCAGTATTCCTTACCTTTAGCTAATCTGAGCGCCCTCTTGTGGTCGAGGCTGAGCAGCGGCACCACCTCGTCAAGCGCCACCAGCGCCGCGGCTGCCAGCACTCCCGCCTGACGCATACCACCACCCAGGATCTTTCTCATACGACGAGCTCTATAAACATTATAATATGTATATATCTTTATATATATAAATCTTCTGTACGTGTGTTTGTAATTGAACTCCTCCTAAACGGCTGGACCGATTTTGATGAAATTTTATTTTACACAGAATTGTATGGCAAAACAACGTTTGCCGGGGCAGCTAGTTATTATGTAGATAGATGATGCTGGCGTAGATTATAGAATAAAAACCTTGGTTCTAAAACTAAAAAGCACACTTGTAAATTCTGAATATTTTTTATATATTGCATTGACATTGGTACCTACTTAATGAGTGCAAAATTTCAGATCAATCCGATTACTGTAAGTAGGTGCAAATCACTTTCAAACATTCAGTTACATAGATTAATACATTGATAGATACAAACCGAACCAATATAAGCGTGTTAATATAAATTGCAAGATCATTCCGATACTAAAACAATAATGACGTACGTATAAGCAGAGGGGTAATTACCATAGGGCCACCATGGCCCGGGGCGACCAGCCTGAGAAAGGCGGCGAAAGCCTTCAAGTTTAAACTTCTACTCTTTCTCTATTAATTTATAGGGCAGCTCATTAAATTAGCCTGGGACGTCAAATCAAATGGCCCGGGGCGCTAATTTTCAAAATACACCTCTGCGTGTAAGTGAAGACCAAGCCACAAACAAACATACAGTTTGATGTGTGTTTGTTTGTGGCATTGGTCATTGGCAGTATGATTAACTAAAAAGGTTATATAAGTACTGACTGTTCAATAAAATGACAGGTGCCAACAAGAGCTGAACCAACTGGGGCCGACAGTCCTTTACTGAAGCATATAGAGACAGAGTCACAGTCCCGCACTAGTCTCGCCGGAGTCGCCTTGCAGTACTCCGCAGCGTTAAACAGTCGAGCACCATCCATGTGGATAGGAATAGAATACTTTCTGCATATTACTGCCAAGTCATCCAGAAACTTCAACGGAAGAGCCTGCAATATATTTAGGGTTTTGTGCTATAAGAAATTTTTGTGCTCCATTTCTAAGTTGGCATCGCCAATTTTTCCTGCTAGATAGGGACTGGATGCAGATGGCGGTGGCCTATATTAAGCATTGGACTAGAATAATAGGCTTACGTGAGAATCAACTTTCACAAGCAAATTGCAAGCGTTCGGATGTCGTTTAGTTAGTCGTGTAGTTTAGTGGGTTAGTGGGTGCCTGGCGGACATGTATGAAGCGTCAGATAATGCTTGGCTTTATTAAATTACCTATCTATTACATTGATTTTATTACGAGACCGCGTTAGTGACACTGAATGGCCACAAGTGTTGCGAGCGCTAGCCACTAAAACCGGCTCTCGCGAGGCCGTGGAAAATCGGCAGTCATGAGAATGGAAGCTTACAGGGTTACTTTCATGTCCAAGTTTTTTCTCAGTAGAAAGCCTAAACCCACAGATATAAATCTGTGCCTAAAACTATAAACCGAAATAGATAGATATCTACTAGAGACAGATTGGTGTAAAAATAGATTTAAGCTTCTATATCAACGCAATCTGATACTATGATCATTTTTGTGGCAATCGTAATGGTTATTGTATATGATATGCACAGATGATATGATAACATAATTATGTTTGCGCAGTCACTATGTGTGGAAAATCGGACAAGTACTAGTTGTACTCGGGCATGAAGGTTCCGTACTTTAACATCACGATATATGCTTCATCATAATAATCATTACGTTGCGCGTCGTCATAATCACCTTTGAGGATTCATCCAACAAGAGTTGGCATTATAAGCCGACCCTCGCTGAAAAAGATACGAGAACAATGATCATACTCATCTTGTGCGGGCACTGTCGTCTTTTAGTATAAAATTAGCGACTAATGAAAAATCCTCCGTGTGGTGACGGATTAAAAATACAAGTGTCACCACTGCATCTCCTTGAAAGAGTGATGTAACAGTCAGCTAAGGGATATTGCACACAAATAACATTCTCTGTAAGAGACGGAAAACTCGAAAATAAACCCTGTGCCAAGACGCCTGGTCAGCGCGGCACAGTAGACCATAATCCCTCTAAAGTGGAGGAGAACCGTGCCCAACAGTGGGACGTAAATTTTACGATAGTTTTTCTGTCTTATAAGATCTTTTAAATATAATTTTTCTCATTGCTATTCAACAGGAGAGTCATAATTAAACATAAAAAAGGCACACGCAGCTTGCCCAATAGTTTGTCGATTTTCGGCCTCGGTCATTATCGACTGTGAATCAGGGACTTTATTTGGTTTATTTAAAAAATATTTTGTATGGTGTCCGCGGGAAGCCAATGCGGTTATCTCCTCCCATAGGAAACCAACCAAAATCTTCAAGTGTTATTTATTAGAGACAACGTAACAGAGAGTAATATTACTCGAAAGGGCGTAACTAGAAATTCTAATATTTTCTCGTTTCGGGATAGATTTAGAACCCAGGCAGTTTTGGCGGGTCATCATTGTGGAGGTAGACGCATTATAATCGTTTGTTCTCTGAGCTCACTAGATGTCATTTATGCGAGTGCTACTTGGTAATTGTTATTGACAAAAGTTGGTAATAGTGCTATGTTAAGATGGTAACTACAGTTCATGACCATCATACCTTGCCACCGCACACATTGTGAGTATTCTCCACTGCGATTAGCGATGTGATTGGGTCGTGTGGTCTTGGACGCCGACGTCCACTCTATATTAAATGTATATTTTACGAGTATTACTTAAAACTTAATGTAAAACAATATTCAATTACAACTTTCTTAAGAACCTGACATAGGATGTAAAAACTATAAACCAATATGTACAAGAGTGTTACCAGGATTTTGATTGAGAGTTTTAAATTCTTTGTTGCAATTTGATTGAGCTGGAAAAGCTTTAAATTTGTAAGTCCTTGCAGGAGGTGCGGGATTCAATTCCCCTAACCACTGCTTAGCAATGCCCATTTAAAAAGTCATTGAACATAAGGGACTCAACTGCAAGGTAATCAAAACCTAAAGGCTGCTTCACACTAATCATGGAAGGCAACAGACAATGCCACATACAGATTTATAAGCTAGTTCGGAGCCTGTAGCAGTCTCTTAAAGGGTGCTCTTGATTGCTTTATCGGCCTTGGCTTGCCCTTGCATCTACATAAGAAGTAATGAAATTTCTGAGTCCGGGTCCCTAAAGGTACGGTGTCCTTAGCATTTGATACTCCTGCTATATTGTTAATCCAGGATATAGCCACATGGAGCTAATATAAAAGCAGATTTAGAACTCAATAAAGTTTTTTCTAAACCAGTTCTCAATTTAGACAAAATACCCTTAATACAGATTTCTCTAGTTCGGGAGGCAGAAGATTTACTTTTTGTTATATTTCTGAAAAGTCAATGCTTCGTATTTTTTTGTGTTGCTTGTTTAAGTTTAAATAACTTTATTTTCTTTTTGTAATTGGTTATAATAAAATTCATACTGACCTTACCACCACACACATTCTGTGTATTTTCAATAGCAACAAGTGATGTGATCGGTTCATGTATGTCTGATCCTCGGATCCTACTTTCCATCTCCACAAGGTCGAAGGTTCCATCAGGCTTATTTTGTATTGTTGATAGGAGAACACCAGCTACATGAGCAGCTCCACCTAAAGTAATAGAAAATAATTTAAGTTTGCACATACTTTTATGTTGTATAACACAAATTTTGTTGTAAAAGTTATGTAACAGAGTCTTAGGTATTAAATTGAAATTTAAAAAAATTTTATTAATAAAATAATAAATAAATATTTTGGACATTTCACACAACATCCTCTGGTCCCAAAGTAAGCCATATAATAAGGATCAATATAGTAATTAATAAAGATCAATGAAAATTAAACAGATTTGGAAGTTTTCTGGATCAATGTTCAATAAAAAATTTTTACCTTGTTCATATTTGTATATGTGAGATTTATTGCCCACAATTGCTTCTGAACCACGCTTGTTACAATGCACCATGACTAAAACATACAAATATAATTAAAATCACAAGCCTTTAGTTATTAAAGTTTTCTTAATAGTGATGTGGTCGAGTGAATTTCCTATAGATGTTTGTTTATTTCTTTTATTACATTAGAATTTTTTCAAACGGCAGTTACAAGATTTTTCAGAAGCCAGCTTTTTTCATTGAAGAGGTCGTACTAAACTTGGGTATTACTGAGTTTATTTACAACTGTTCATTTCTATTGGGATTATGTAACTATTAAGTAAAGGATGAAATAACTATATAGATATCCATATTGCACCACCGACCCAATGGTAACATCATTTACCAGAATTTATGCTCATCAGTTAAAAGAATGGTTTAGAATTAAATTACAATACGTACTTATTACACCAAATGCCTTATTGGGTAAGCAGAAAAATAACTAAGATTTCTTGGGCAAAAACTAAAATGTGGTGGAAAATTTTCATCATTTAATAAAGTATAAAAAAAATTTTTTGTTTGAAACTTACTTGCTATAAGGTTAGCCATTGTACCAGAAGGTACAAACAAAGCTGCCTGCTTTCCTAATAATGCTGCTAACTTAGTTTCCAGCGCATTTACGGTAGGGTCTTCTCCAAAAACATCGTCCCCCAGGGCTGAGTTTACCATCGCATGTTTCATAGCCTCGGTAGGCTTTGTAACAGTATCTGAACGCAAATCTACTATGTAAGCCATTCTTTTAAAAGTAAAACAGTGTGTGAAAGTGGTGTGAAATAAAAAAAATTAACAAGATACCGGCGCAGCAGAGGTTATATAAATGAACCGCTTTGCTCACTTGCGTCGTAGCAATTACTGTAATAAACTTAAATTATTGTGTGAGGTCGTTTTATACGTATTGTGCGTTTGCCTTGAACTTTGCTCTCAGAAATAAATAATAATGAAAATAACATTCAATCAAAACTAGCACAACAAAATATTGTAATTTTTTATGTTGCCAGCGGTTAGACGGTATCTCCATAGCCCCTGATTACACAGTGAACTCCACATCTAAAGTACCTAACTAAACATTGACTGTACTGAAACAAAAATTAAATAAATAAAAATCAAATTAGGACAAAATTAAATTTTTAAAATAATTTTTATGGCATATATTTTGAAATTTGGCTACTGAAATATTTAACATTTCTTAATAGGTCCATCAATCAAAAATAACTCAGGGTTGCGCTACTTCCATTTCTGATGTGAATTTTTGCTATTATATTATGTTAAATGGACGTTAAAATCACCAGGTGCTCAAGTCCACTATTTTGGAACAATTGTCATACCGGCACAATACCGGCACGATACCGTTGCAATTGAAGTCAAATATCCGTAGTCTGCTATATGCCGTCATAACGGTCTTTCAATGGTAATAGAATTGTCGATCTCTTTTATCTATGCATTGAATTTTCGGTCTCTTTTATCTATGGATTGTGTTAGAATGGTATGTATGTGTTGCCGTTTTTAAAAAATGCGTTAGTTGAAGTGATTTTCAAAAAACTACTAATAAATTTAAACATTTAATCATGCTAGACTTCGTTTAAATATATTTGTACATACTATTTATTAGTATAAAAAGCAATGTGAAGTTTAGGAGATTAGTAAATTGCAATAAATTACAAAGAACAATTTCTAATATTTCTATCTATCTATTTTTTATTTATGGCAATCTGTCGACACAGGACAATTTAAAAATATTACTGTCAAATTCAAAATAGCAGACTACCTAAACATTTCAGTCATTGAATTGCAATTGTGAAGCAGTTGTGTACGAGACTAGCAATTTATGTCACTTTGACAATTGTAAGACAATGATGAAGTCGTTATGACGACACATTATTAGTAGACTACCAAAAACTTTACTATTGCACCATAATGGTACAATAATGGTACAGTTGTGACACCGTTGAAATACCCGACTCAGGGCCCAGTTTTAGTGGAACTTCTTTTTAGTTGGCAGCACTATCCACGACACATGTCATTTTCTACACAGAGTACGCATGCAGAGGTAATACCATTGAAATTAATGATTTCATAAACTACATCTATATTTTTGACAACAACCTTGTTTCGGCCGGGTAATGTTAAAGTCCATTGACCTTTAAATAATAGCCTGAATGGATAGCCTACTTCTCATATTTGAAACGGAATATTGAAAATATTTAAGAAATAAAATTTGACAAGCCAAGTGAAAATTATACTCAATAAGCAAAAATTAAACTAACTAAGTAAATAACTAAAAATTTAACCCCTAAATTAGACATAAAAAGAGTTGTCAGGATAAGTGGCCTCCATCTTGTCGTTTAGTCTTTAGTCTTAATGATAAGGATAACAAGTATAGTGAGTTTGCAAGAAGAAAATTGTTTATCTAAACAGAGTACATTTGAAATACTTTGTATTATGGCAGTGATTCTTAAACTTTAAGCCATGAGGAACCACTTTCCTGTCTGCTTGGTACGGATACATATATTAAATAGACTATCTGTCGGTTTCCTTTTAAAATGCGTAAAATTATAAATTAAGCCAAGGAAGTATGTTCAGATCGTAGCAGATGGCACTTAATAGTCTCTGCTTACCCTATATGTGAAAAAAGCGTGATGATGTCGATGCTGATAACTACTAAGTGACGATTTTTTTTTAAATGGGGTAGATTATGTGAGAACTATAGCAATGAATGAAATGACTAGGTGAGAGTTTTCTCTCCCTATCAGGTAATGGTTTTCTTATTTTCTACTATCATCCTAAAGAATACTCACTCCATTAGTGTGAAGCGTATGTTACGTTCTTGTTTATTGTATGTCAATGTAAGTCATGATTATTCTATAACTAGCTGTTTCCCGCAACTTTGTACGCGTGAAATTTAAAAACCAGACGTTGGAAAATTATACAAAGACCATTTTTTTTTATCACTCTATACATAATAATAAAAAAACCGCATCATAATCCGTGACGTAGTTTGGAAGATATAAGCTCACATAGGGACACGCGTACGTATAAAAAAAACGACTTTATTTTATAATAAGGATAAAAAACCTTTAAGCAAAACCTCCTTGGTCATGATGTACCATAAAGAGTAAGGCAGAGAAGTTACTCTATATTGTTTTCAGTTACGATTTAAGCGACAACTGGAATATTTTGGAATTATTAATTGGCCGCATCTAACATTCAACCAATAGGATATGATTATTTTTAGATTTAGCAAAATTACTGTAATAAGAAACAAAATATCGCGACAGAAATTATCGGTAAGGGAGGTGTTTCTTATTTACTATTTTGCTGATTTTTATGTGAAAAGATAAATAATTAGAGGTAACTGTGCTCGACCATGAATCAGTAGTTTATTTTACATAAATAAGAAAAATACAATTTATAACTAAGTGAAACAAAGAAAAGCTGTGTTCATATTTCGCAAAATCAACGTGAGTCGGGCGTCGACCGGTCCATCCCTCCTACTTGTAGGTAACCGCCGTTGCCGTGTTGCTGAGTGAACTCTCAACTGACAGCGGTCGCGCAGTCGTCATTTTGTACGTGTAAGCGACGTTCGCAATAGCAATCACGGTTGATGCGGGGAAAGAGAACAACGGCGTGTGTATAGCAATAAGTCAAAACGTGTGTTGTGGAGTGTCGGTCTGAGTGACCGTTTAATGTGGTATCTAGTGTCGGTGTTCAGCTGTGGTACAGGCCGCGCGGCGTGATTGGGCGGCGCGATGGTCGACATGGATAGAAACGATCCGGAACTCCGCTACTTGTCGGTGGATAGGAACAGCTTCAATGACCCAGCCACACAGGCAGAATGGACACAGAAGAGGCTCGTGTGGGTACCCCACGAAACCCAGGGTTTTGTGGCGGCTGGGATAAAGGGTGAACGAGGCGATGAGGTAGAAGTAGAGATAGCTGAGTCAGGAAAGAGAATTCTGGTCCAAATAGATGATATACAAAAAATGAATCCACCTAAATTTGACAAAGTTGAGGATATGGCAGAGCTGACCTGTCTGAATGAGGCCTCTGTGCTGCACAACATCAAGGACAGATACTATTCGGGACTCATTTATGTAAGTAATATACATTTGATCATATAAAATAACTACCTTGCTTGTTAGTTACACAAGTGTTTAATCTCAGTAAACTTGTATGTAGGTTAGTCATTCTTTTATAACCTCAACAGATGGTAAATACCATTGTATCTATGTGAGCATTACTACATTATTGAAATAATATTTATTGGAGTTTATATACATTGTATGACATATATAGGTTTGTTTGAAATCACATAAATTAGGTTACAGGTAAGTTTAAGGTACCTAGGTAAGTTTCTAATAAGATAAAGGTATAATGTGATAGTACAGTGTACAGAAATTATTATTTTTACTATGGGATGATACTTAACTTCTATTTGCTATATCTAAAATCAGTCATATTGGCTTGGAATCCAGCTCAAATCTCATAGAAGATCTTATTGGTTTAGATGAATCTTAGTGGCACTAAATGGGATATGGCCATCACTCTAGCACACAATTTGTAGTACTAATAATAATCTACTTTGTTCAAAAACTAAAAAACACACTTGAAAATCCAGATTTTTTTTATTATTGCGTTGTCATCGGTACTTAATATGTGTGCGAAATTTCAGATTGATCCGACTACTGTAAGTGGGTGGAAATCACATTTAAACATTCCATTAAATAGATTAATACATTGATAGATACGTTCCGTACTAATTTATGTATGTTAAAAGTCAACTAATTTTAACCAAAAATTTCTTTCAGGACCATATAAAAGTCATTTTTAGTTATAATATAAAAATTTTATAACTTAAAATTTTGAATATCTCTCTCTAAGCCCACTGAATCCAATGGTTGTCAGGAAAAGATTGGATTAACTATTTAAGCATAAAGCAGAACAATTGTCACATATTTAAACAAAATGCTCTAATGTTATCGGTCTCTTGGCTAAGTGAACATGTATCCGATAATTTTTTCTAACCAACTGATTAACATTTTATAGTTTTAAATTCAAACTATACAAGTTTTAAGCTAGCTGTAGTAATAATATTAATGAGTTCATATTTAAAACTGAAATCCATATTTTAAGAAGTGAGTGAAGGTTACTATGAATCATTCTTACTTAAATACACATGAGGTCATACCTGTATGTACAGTTTCCTTAAGGCTTTGTTGTTTTTGACACATTTTAGCATTTAAGGGCCTACATCAATATTATCGTATATCATCGCCGACACGTACATATTAACACAGCCAGTAGGCACAGAAAATGAAGAATTAGGGATACTTTTCCTATTTACTCATAATCTACTAAATATATTTTAATTCAGATTTACGTGTTTCTATATACATATAATAGTTACTTATGTTTTTAAAGTTATTTCATTAGTTAATACGTGATAATTGACCGACAAATGAAAAAAATAAGAAATGAGAGAGGTAGTTTCGCTAAGATTTTCTATCGAGAAAACTTTTTTCAATCGCGTTTCTGAGTTTATGCGATCCTAGATTATATATTGAAAAAACATATGCTTAAAAATTAGAGCTCTAGCCATTCAATCTAAAGAAACAATGAAAACTTTGTACCTAGAAAAATGCACGAAGCTATTTTGGTATCCTCTTAAAGTAATAAACTAACTAGTGCCTGCTACTTTGTATGCCTGGAATTACAAATTATTACTTTTTTCACAGTCCATTATTGTTATACTATTCCCTACCCCTCTTCCGCTTTGGGAGGGTATTATGTCTGCTATGTCATGTTTTGACGTAGGGTTTATTTTCGAGTTTTCCTTAGTTCACGGATTATGTTATCTGTATGAATTTAACTATTAGTTTTTGCAATTGACTTGCTATGCTTTTACTTAATAATCATTTTTAACCACTATAATTTAATTTATTATGATATCTGCATAAGAGATCCCTTAACTGGTTATTACAGTATCCTTCAAAAGAAATAGTTTGGTGACACTTGTAAACACATAATACTATACTTGTGTAGCCTGTAGCACTCTCAGAGACTGTAGATTCTTACTAGTTAAAAAAAAAGTATAATCGGACTATTATCCTTTAGATTTCACCTCCTTATACACATACATATTACAAACTTTACCTCTTTTTAACAGTATATAACCATATGTTGTGGGGTTTCGGTCAAGGATAATGCTGTGCGATATATTAAGTTATTTATAATTTTCCTGACATCTTTTTGGAGAAATTCTGTTAAAAATGTATGTGTCATAGATATTATTGAGGAATAGATAAGTTATCAGTAATTTGATGATATAATTATTTTTATAAGATATGATGAAACATTTATCAGTGTTTATTATACAAATATTTGTCTTGAGTCAGATCCAAGTCCATATCATGTCTTAACACTATTGAATACACCCTGAGGTGTGTCATATGATGGTATATTTAACAAAGCTTTCATTATGTTCCATATGGTGGTATAATTTACCCTAATATGTTGAACATATGGTGTCCAGTACAATAACTACTACATGACGCATGACTGTTCTCCTAATATGTACAGGTCATACAACATAGTGTTGCCATTTAAGAATTCATATACTATCATATATGGTGTGAACATATTGCACTATTACCCTCTTAGATGCAGTGTCTATTAAAAACTTTTTGCAAGATAATTGTCGAAGATGAATATGTTTATTGCCTTGACCTAGTTGTGTAGTTTTAATTATTATTATGAATGTGTTTTAATGTAGAGATTTTTCTTATACATATTTTTATTTTATATTGCTTGCAGTTTTGTTTTCAGTAATATATTTTATGTTTAATGGGCACTTCTAGAAAGAGATACATGGACTGTGCTGTTGTCTTTATTAAGACTACACCACCTGCTTGATCATTTGAAGCCTTAAAATAAATTGGACTTTAGGATACTAACTATACAGAATAAACGGTCAATTTTTGTTGTATGATTTAGGCTGCCATAACCTCCACCATAATAGACGACGCCACGGAAAAATATGGCGATACTACCGGACATATTATGGGCGAATTAGTTACAATAATTTTATTTTCCCTGTAAAAATTTTATTTTTGGCAGCAAAAGTTTTGGATGCTTTAAAATTTCTCTGAATCTGTCACACTTTCTTCGACTGCAGACTCTTTAATTACGAGTGCAGCATTTGCCCTTATGCAACGTGTCAACTTTTTCACTGAAACGGAACTGGCTTTGACTCGGTTGTTAAAAGCCGTTAAAGATCTTCTTGTCAGTGATCAGCTTACATTTCAAATACATATGAGTTGCATCAGTAGGTGAAATGTCAAAATAACAGCTTACACAAGGTCTACCCGTCCAATCAAAAGTTAATTTAGTTGACGAGATGTATGTCGTAAGTACGATGTTACATGACACCAGTTGAGCCGTCACTTACAACAATTAACTGATAACAGCTGACTCATACACTCGTTAGCCTCGAATATATACCGTCAACTGATAGTCAAGTTTGATGTGTACACTTTGACATCACACAATGTAGAAAGACAGCCACTTCGTTGGTTTCTTTGTTACCTTTACAGTACATATGATGGAGGTGTGAAGAACCATATGCTCTCAAATTGAGTTTAATGTTGTTAGTACTGACGACAGATTACAGATAACCAATACTTGGACTTCACGTAGATTGGTTAGTATCTCGATCCACAGGGTCGCTGGAGAGAGTTTAGTACGTAGATCCCCTAGTGCCCTATGATAACCGGAAAGTAAGACCTCGCACTCGGTTTTTAGTGGGTGTTTCGATGCCTACGGCATTGACGAGCCCTACATACCCTTCGGTCGCTTATGATTGAAAGGAAAATAAATGCATAAATGCATTTCCTACTGCGTCAGAAAACGGCTAGTATCTAACGTCTTTGATTAACTTATTTATTCTTATAAAGATAGTGCCTGTGCAAGTAATTGATGGACTGCTTTGTAATTGGCGCCAACTTGTAGTACGTAAATCTACTACTAAAGAGATTATGATAGATTGTCTGGTTTCAATTCTAGTCACGTTTACTGTTTATTCTAAGCACAAGACTAAAGATAAATCTTACCAGCCAATAGGTGTATTCACTTAATTATTCATAAGATTAGTACAAGAAGCGGCTTGTTTGCTGTTTTATTCATACCAGCACAAAACCTGCATCTGCAGCATCCGTTAGGATGTATTTACATTGATAATCCTGCCGATATCTAACTATTTACTATACATCGCAACTCATATTTATTCGGGATGGCTGAGAGACAGAGAATTGGTTTCAAGTTGTCCTAGTGCTCTGTTTGAGCTCGTTTTCACTTTATTTCAGAGCTGTTATTTTAGTGAGTAATGAAGAAAGTTTCTTCCCAAAATATTCGACTCGGGGGGAAAAAAGCTCACCTATGCTATAAGGATATGCTTTCAAGAATTTGCACTCCACACTCAAATCTAACGTAACAACTAAAATGAATATCGTAAAAGTAAATTGCAATAATTCCAGAGAAGATTTGCCACAAAATCATTAGGCATCTTTTGTCTTGAAATTCTTCAATGTCGTGTAACAAAAGTTGACACAAATCATTATTAGTCATAACCATAACTGTACTAAGTTAAAAAAAAAACTCGTGGATGACAATAAAATTCGCGTAAGTATTTCAAAGCAGATTTAATTAGTTAACTACAAAAATATGAATGGTTTTTTGTATATATCTTCTAATATATAAAATTCACGTGTCACAGTGTTAGTTACCGTACTCCTCCGAAACGGCTTGACCGATTCTTCTCAAATTTTGCATACATATTCAGTAGGTCTGAGAATCGGCCAACATCTATTTTTCAAATTTTTTTTTAGTATGATGATTGCGAAACAACGGTTGCCGGGTCAGCTAGTATTATTAAATAGATATATTGAGTTATATATGATATCGTTTGCTTATAATTTTAATGTATAAAATTTGCTGGGAGCCCTTGAGCTGTAGCGTTTTTATCAAAGTTACAATTAATTTCAGTTAAATTACCAACTAACACTTTCATTGGTATATATCCAGAACTCAAGATATTTTAATATTGATTTTAATTGATGATATTTTATCACAGTATAGTGCCCATACTGTGATAAAATATCTGAGGTATCATCTCTGAAGTCTGACACTAATGTGTTGATGACGATACTGAATTATCGACACGTTGACCTTCCACGGCGCGCCGTTAGGTCGCATAAAATTATACATACAACTATACCACATTTATGCTAAGTATGGTCTTGACTGGTCTCATACAAAGAAATGACAATACCCTTATAAGATTCTGTTAGGAATAAAATTAGAAACATCTTTGCAGTCGTGTTAGTTTAATTTCCACGTGCAGAATAACCCCTACGTCTTGCTAATGTTAGGCATGGTTAACATCCACGTGACATTTTTAAATGGTTTTTCTTCAACGGTGTTTGGCTCTTTTTTCTTTTGTGGTCTATTGTTTTTATATAGGTTTTTAATAAGCCATTTTGTTACCAAAATACGCAACTATGTATATAATATTTAAATATTTTTCCATTTTCCTGTGGGGTTATAGACTATAAAAGTGCCACTTTCTCCGATCTCTACAATACTCTAGGCTTCATTCATTTTCATACATTTACAACAGTTGTGAATAACTATGTAGCAATGAGCTTATTCTCCTTATTGAAGGGTAGATCAGTGTGTGTCCTTATTGTATTTTCATTTTATTCCTCCCTTTGAATGTGTCTCTGGTTATCGTATCCCTTGGTTATTAATATTGCTGTCAGTTTAAATTTTCGGGTTTTATTCTCATATTTACGTCGAATTCGAATAACTATTTAAACTAGGATTCTAATTGAGCCTTAATTAAATTTCCTAAAACGTCTGTAATACATAATGCAATCTCTATAACAATGAACGAACTCGAAACTACGGTTTACCGTTATTGACGCACTGGTTTCGGAAGGTCATTTCTACTTGGAAACGCAATAAACCCGGCTAGACGCATTGATCGATCTGTCAGCATCTGAAAGGGAAATTTTATTACAAGTTTCTCACGTCTAAAACATAGCATTTACCAAGTTTGTTGTGTACCTACTAACTAATACGATAGCTGTACTCTTTTAAATTGAGATTAAATACTTCTCAAATTATGTTCGTAAGGTTTTTAAAGTTAAACGTTAGGTGCTGTAGCTAAATTCTTTTCAATATATAATTGAACCGATCCAAACCTGTATATTTATCTATAGTCTGTCCTCCTTTGCCAGTTGATTCGGTTTGTCAAATAATGGGCTACAGTTTACAATAAGAATACTTCATTATACAGAGGATAACGAGTTGTAACGTATCAATTGCGAGTACATGCAAAAATATTTTCTTGTTACAGACTGTTGACCTCTGCGAATATATTCAGAGATATTCTAAGTTATGAGATTCTGTAGTGCGCAATATTAATGAAATGAAATGTATTATGCTGTGTGAGAGAAATAAATAAATAAAAATAAATATGTAGTCAACTTTGCTAATGTTGTTATTTAGTGATGGTTTTTCCATTAAATATATGCGTAGGTGCCTCATTGTCACTTATCAGTTTGATTAATGAGTCATTACTCCGACGATAGGCTCTTTAGAATGTGATAAAGCAGTACTGAAGAAACGAGATTTAATTTAAATTTCTTCATTAGAACATGCCTCGTGTACCAGGACAACATAGAATCGTGTAGGCTGTCGCTGTTACCAAAATATAATTCGGCTGAATTAAGTGGTTATCAAATAGTATAGAGGGGTTAATGTTTAACTGTCGTATGTGAGTTGTTAGAGTTAATTCAAACGTTTGGCCAAAGCGTTGTGCTCGAGATGAATGTCAAGGTGAGGCGCGCCGTCGGCCGAAACGGCCGCGGGTGTCATTGACCCGGCGGGGGTTGGGATGTGAGAGGGGGACGGCCCACGCGAATATGTACGCTACGTTTCAACCTCCACCGGCGTTATAACATCCTGGTACTTATGGCAAACTTGACTGTTAGTCCTTTTCACTCTCGTGTATGAGTGAGTTTTTTTATATTATTATGTTATCGATTTACATTAAATCTTTGTTCGATATAAATATTTCTTTCCACTGTTATCTTTACAGCGAAGTAATTTTAGTGCCTTTTTTAGAATTTTAATTGATTTTTGGTCATTTTTGCTTCTTTGGCTTCTTGACAAACAAAACATATCTTTATATGAAGATTTTTTAAATAACTATGTAATAATATTCAAGCCTGGTAGCTACATGCGTTGCTTACCCGCGAGTTCCAAAAAATATCACAAGGATCACTAGCTATCACGTGAAAGCTAAAGGTTGAAAAAGTTATTGTTATGTTTTTGTTTCATAAAATCTGTAACAAGTCTATTGTTTACAAAATTCTGCCAAAAGAAGTTTGGCTGTTTGGTCATAAAGAAACTGATGTTTACACAAAATTTCATTGCTAACTAGCCAACTGCCAAAAACTGCAAAAAAATATTGATTTTTTGGGACTGTGAAGACAATAACGAAGTATTTTAAGATATTTGTTGTTCGCAAGCATATCAAATGCGATTTCTTCAATGCTAGTACAATTTATTTATTTAGTTAATGAATAGTTAGTATCAGTTCTACGACAGTTATCGCCTAGGACACTTGGAGATTAATCGTATGTGATGGAACAAAGAGCCCATTCTTTATTTCACGTTATTAGTACACTGACCTTCTTGGTACTCGATAATATACCCAATATACATTGTTTGTGTCAATAAATAAAGGTTTGAGGAAAAATTTACAGGCATTATAATATTATTTTAAGGACATTAGCTTACAAAAATAAATACTCCATACAACGCCATTTAAGTGCTTTAGGCAAAATTTAGACATTAAGTATAATATGTAATTGGATAGATTTACGTATAGAAACCAATTAGATACTAGCTTTTTATTTGTAAAAACAAACCAGTTACCAAATTAAATTAGCCATAAACAATCAAAAACAATATCATAATTATGTATAGTAAATTAGTGCATAATGATATAGTTTTAACACACATGCCCGCTACTAACTACTAGTACTTAATTAACTAAAACAACCCTCGGCGGCTTTCCCTTCGCGGATCTTATTTAGGGCCTACATCAATATTATCGTCGACATGTACCTATTAACACAGCTAGTAGGTATAGAAAATGAAGAATTAGGGATATTTTTTTGTTTACTCAAAATCTACTAAATATATTTTAATTCCGGTTTACGTGTTTCTATATATAGTTACTTATGTTTTGAAAGTTATTTCAGTTGTTAATACGCGACAATAGACCGACAAATGAAAAAAATAAAAAATTAGAGAGGTTATTTCGCTGAGATTTTCTATCGAGAAAACTTTTTTTCAATCGCGTTTCTGAGTTTATGCGATCCTAGATTATATATTGAAAAAACATAGACTTAAAAATTAGAGCTCTAGCCATTCAATCTAAAGAAAAAATGAAAACTTCGTACATAGAAAAATGCACGAAGCTATTTTGTTATCATCTTAAAGGGTAAATAAGTTGTTAACACTTCAACCTTCAGTTTTAATAGACACAGTTTGACTGATCGCCTGCAAGTATTTTTAAAATATTATTTGGCATAACCAGAACTGAGTGCTAGTAGACTAGTCTTTTAGTTTTTTGACTTAAAGAGAAGGCCTACATAGAAATTTATTATGTTCCTCATACATATTTGCTTTTGGAGATTCTTAAAATCACTTTGAGCTGTAACCGTGTTCTAAACTGAACTGTAGATGATATTAGCGCAAGCAGATTTTACCTATAAGTTAGCTATTGCATAACAGCTATCTTGAATCAAACAATCTGCAGTTATCTCCATTATCGTGCTGTTTATCGCACCGATAACTCAGGAATCTTGAATGTAGGTAAATTTTTATAATCAATACACTTATTTTTAAAGCGTGTAGCGGAAATCATCGGATAATAATTGATTAAGCTGTGACAATGGATGGATGAATGGTCACGTCATCAGAACTAGTTACTTTAAGATGTTTTCAGGTAATCTGATGGGCGATGACTTGAGTTAGGTATTCTCTCTCCAGCCCAATTACGTCCCACTGTTGGCCACGTGCCTCCTCCACTTTGAAGGAATTATGGTCTACTGTGCCGCGCTGACCAGGCGTGTTGGCACAGGGTTTATTTTCGAGTTTGCCGTCTCTCACAGAAGATGTTACCTGTGTGCAATATCCCTTAGCTGACTTTTACAGCACCCTTGGGAGGAGATGGGGTGGTGACACTTGTATTCTTAATCCGTCACCACACGGAGGAGTTAGTTAGTTAGGTATTAGTCACTTTAAATCTTAACTAACTATACCTTTTGTGTTATTGCAAACACAATCTTATTAAATAAAAACCCTTTCAGGACATTGGAAACGTTACAAAACAATTTACTCAAAATTAGACACTTCAATAGCACTGATTCACGAACAATAGGTAGTCAACAGACAACACTGAGTCATCCATTAATTTGCCAACCCTAAAAGCAATCAGCTTTGAAGTCTGGACGAGCCCTGCCAGACACCCTCTTTACCCTATTGAAAGGGGAGATTGCTATGAAACTTTCAGATAGTACTTCGACATATGTCCTACCGTAATTCATAGGGGGTGCCACCGTTGACGTATGAGAAGATTTTAAATTTTCAGTGAAAAGATTTCTTTTGTTTTTCGATGACAGTTGAGGGATGGAAGTGGGATTGTTTGTTTGTCGTGTAGAAAGCAATTTTGTTATTGTTGTAGTTGTTGTTAACAAAGAAATTCTTAGAGTTAAGTTACAAGTAGAATTAACTTGATATTATGATAGTTAGTAGATAATTCATAATGTTAAACATTACCTTCGTCTTTCGGATACAATATTTGGCAGAGGCAAAGTTTATTTTTCTGAACATTGGACTCATTTCATTTAATTTGTATCATTAACATTTTATCTAGACTAGACGCTTTAGTTATAGAACACTGAGATCAGTGCCCAATTGTGGGATATATATGCACTGTTTATAAGAACACCAAACCATTACAAGACCTCAGTATAAACAAGGCTCGTTACGCATTTGAATTACACACGAGAATCATCGATTACTGACGTCATTTTATACTTAACATGTAGAAATCCTTGTAAGGGCCTCGAAGTCAAAGTCGCCCATCTGCAATCTGCATGCCCGTTGCCGAACTATTTGTCCATCCGTTACTAACTATATAATTAATTGTAGGTCCTGTGTTTTTTATATAGCTGCTCCTGCTAACTTCAGCGACAGTAGATTTTCGATCAGATCCTTGAGGGATCCTTGCCAAACTCTTTTTATAGTAAAAAAAAAGACATTTAAATCGGCCTCTTTTCGGAGGGCCTCGAAGAGTGTGACTGACCTTTTATCGCTTGCGGGTAATAAATTTGCCAACATTGAAACGGTATTGAAATAATTATAAGTTTGATGACTGTCAGCATTTGTTAAAGTCTGGAATAAAATCTTAAATTTAATTTTGTGTAAATCGTTTGACATATTAAATGTTTTTTAATTCGAGCAATTTTATCAAGACGAGACAGTTTAAAATTTAAAATGTTGCCAGCCATGTCATTTAATATGTAGTTAAGTATACATGGTGGCGTATAGAGATCGTTCTCTCCTGCATTGCAGATGCCGCAGCGTCGAGGTGCCCGCATAACGAAGTGGTTTGCCCCAAATCATTTTGCAATTTGTTTCTTTACGATTTTGTACCAAATTGGGTTTCTGGCGTACCGGTTTTAAATGTGATTGAGCTGCATGCATTTTAAAGCATTACTTCTGATTTTATAAAAATTGTGAGAAAGTTTTTAAAACTTGCGTCTTGTTTCTCCAATATCC
Source organism: Orgyia antiqua (assembly GCA_916999025.1). Taxonomy (NCBI): domain Eukaryota; kingdom Metazoa; phylum Arthropoda; class Insecta; order Lepidoptera; family Erebidae; genus Orgyia; species Orgyia antiqua. The sequence continues at coordinate 35,664,651 of OU779865.1, read as the reverse complement.
CGGAGCTAAAATAAAATCTATACCTAGTACCTAACTATGCGTCCATGCCTAGCCCAATTCTAGTATCTTTCGTAGTTTGTAATTACAAAAACAAATAAAAATTTGATGGTTGATTCCATTTTCTATTGAAAATTGCGTGGATAAATCACAGCATTGACCGCAACATGACCGTTGTGTTTGTTACGTTTGTGGCTATTTACACGTAGGTGATGTAATGGTTGTTTTTCCATCCTGTAGACTTCGTTCTAATTATATTTCAACATAAATATGAATTATTGTTTCTTGAATAACTATTACAGAAACATCCAGTATTATAATGTTTGCATGAATGAAAATTGTGAGAGATGATTATAATATAACCTACTTGTATGTATATACCTACTTGCTTCCGCTCATAATTCATTGAATCAGATTGCGGTTCAATCTAGTACTGTAAATTTTCTTTCATATCATCATGCCTATTTATCCACGAACGTTTAGGTTTTATAGTTTTATTGTTAGTTTCTGGAATCATCAAACTTATACATCAGCGAGTTTGGCAATGTCTTACGTGGTAGTTAGTGAGCCATTTGCCCTTGCACTTATTGGATAACTAAGTAGTACATAAGTATATAATAATATTTGAGAAAAGGAATTTACTAATATTCATTCTTCGACGTGTGTGACCTTGCTGTAATCGTGATCCACAATCGAAGGACCACACATGTGTGGTACGGAATATTGACTATGAATAAACCCGTTTACTGCGTAATTAATATTTTCTACCATACCTTTGGTTCCCGTGCATATACTTGAAGTTGGTTTTTGGTCAAGTCATGTTGATATGTTATGTGATACGTTTAGAAGCCAAATGTCACGTCCGATTATTTCTTTGTTGTACTGGTCTTGGTCTATATGATGTATATTGTCGTTTCAACATTAATTTGCTATATGATCATAGCGTGAAATTATTAAAAGAAGACATTCATAGATCAGGTTTTTAAGTAATTCACATTACTCTGTTATGTAACAACTACGAGTATGACAGGACCTAAAGAATGCCTTGTGGAACACTACCCTTTGTTTAGAGATTGTTTCCATTGTTCTCATGGTTTATTATTTATGAGTCACTTATCTATAAATTATCATGTTTTATTAAATATTACGTACGTTTGCGATATTATAATAGAATAATTGACATAACTGTTACAAAATACTTGTACTTACGTGTAATAAATAGTCATTTGAGCAACGAATTCAGAAGCCAGATAGAAATCTATTTGTTTTCAATTTTGTATCTAAATTGGATTGATGATTTGGGTTATTAAATCTTTTAATTGTGTGCGGCGGTTTGAAATGTAACCTACATTCATGATCTTTTTAATTTATTGGACAGTCAAATTAACAGTTATTCTATAGCTTAGATCTTGACTTATGATTTATTACTGCTGTTGTTATATGAGTGTTATTGTTGTTGTGATTAATTAAATTAATTGTGTGGGCAATAACTGTAATTAACTATATTCGTGTAGAATGAACTGTATTATTTAATATTTAAGAAAAGGATACATACGAGTACGTATGTATACATACACGTATGTATACACGAATGGAATCAGCTACGTTAGCTAGTAAGCTAACGTAGCTGATTCCATTCGTGTTAATGGTTACTACTGTGCTCTATGGGGGATGGTATGCAGACTCATATTTGTGTTTATTCTCGAAAAAGTGTTGAAGTATTTAATACGTACTACGTAGTTACAGTGAAAAAGTAAAATAGTTAGCGCAGCCTAATAAGTTTGTTTTCTCTGGATAATGAAAATTCTCTTTTACATCTAAATAAGCTTCGTTATATAATAATTGGCTTTCAATTTCTATGAAGTCTTAAAAAATAATATTGAAACCGATGAAATATTTGCATAGTCATAATATAATCTACGATAGAAGAATATTCTTTAGTGATTTTGAGACTGTAAAGCGTAACTTAAATTTTTAGGTAGGTGTAGAATCATGTTAATTAACCTGCCCATCATTAATTAACGTCTAATATATGCAGCTTACTTATAAAAGATGTCGATTCTTACCACTAACTATATACTGTACAGCCATAACCGGTGTTGAGAGGTTGCGAATGAAATTTTTCTCAAGAGAAATTTTATTGGACTCGTGTGATGCTATAGGGCCGGCTGTAATCAAATATCATTAGAATTTTACTGCCAATTATAAATAAATCGCCTATTTGGAGATATATTTTCCGTGCGGTGACTGATTGAGAATATTCTTGACACCAGTATATTTCTGGGTGCTGTGAGTTAACTAGGAGTGAGGCGTATTTATCGTAACAGGTAGACGTCACAGGTATTTTAAGATACCAAATACTAGCTGTTGCTGCGATTAAGAAATACAACACAAACACTATCAACTGTCAATACTCAACGCAGATACTCGATAACAAACTAGTAACAGAACAGCCATGCATTTGCTGTGAAAAATTAACAGTTAAGGTTGTTCATTCCAAAAATAACAGCCTGTTATTTAAGAACAGGTATTGTCACCTGGTATTTTGGTATAACAGTAACAGGAATAACAGATATCACCTTTTTGCTGTTATAACCCATCGCTAGAGTTAACCATCATAAATAACCTCAGAATACGACATCTTCAATGAAAGGTGAATATTAATACTGCTAAAACCACTAGACGTCCCAAATATTGGAGCCATACTTCTTCCAATTTTCTCTTCAAACGTGTCAGTAGTTAAAATAGTGTTCAGTTTAAAGATTTTCCTCTGACTGACCCTCATAGCACCCCTAAAATGATCCTTGTAATCTTAAATTCCTGCAACACATGAATAAATCCAATAATGTTGGTCGACCTAATTCTAATAAGCTTATTGGAATGGAATACTGACATGTTTTCTTGTGTTTCCAAATAAGACATTAATTTTTGGACGTGGACCCCTAACTTTAAAGCCTTGTTTCATGTTTCTGTTTACAATGTAGTGTTATATGTGGTGTCTAGACAGACGTCGTAATGTCTAGACTTTACGAGCCGCCCTAAGCCTCCAACAACGAATGGTATTCTGGCGAGCCTTTATCAGCAAATATTATAATTCCGCTTTCTGTGTTTTGCGGTATGTTCAATAATTGCTTTTAGATATTACTTATTTTCTTTCTATTTTTGAATTGCATACAGTTATTAGATTATTATTTCTATACTACAGGTATCTACTACTTCAGGCACCAGCAATCCGCAACCTAATATGACCCATGTATATTCTTTGTCACTTGTTTGTTCCATACCTCTGTTCACCTGGTGTATTATTTTATTTTGTAATCTACTAGTGTTAGTTGAATAATTGTATCGTGATTTGTGGTTCGTGGATAAATGAACAATTTATTTATTTGTATTTAATATCTGTATGTCTTTTTCGAATAAATATCAAATTATTGTATTTACTTCTAGTTTTTTTGGCAGCCTTTGTGGCGCAGTCAGTGGAGTCTGTGCTTTTGTCGTGTTAAGATCGATTCTGCTAATATGTACATAGATTGCCATTAAAGACGGCTCCAACTTTTATAATTTTTACATATTAATCTATATTACTTAGCGATAAGGCCGTATACTCATTGTACCGGATCTAATTGAAAAATAAAATTCTTGGTTTAGTTATAATAAAATAAATATTTTGCAATATTTATATAGACACTTCACTCGTATGCTAACTATGTAAATAATGCACTGGTAAGATACCACGAGTCGTGGTTATCTCTTGACCCAATTGTTTCTTGAGTCACCCTGACATTCCACAGAAGAAATCACTTGTTGGATCTCACACCGGATAGTGCAATTTCATAATTCTAATAAAATGTAACTATATTCCATTATAAATACGGAATTGTAAAAAGTAATCCCAGTTCTGCAAAACTTGGTGCTGAAAAAGTACACAAATTGTGCCTGTTTATGTTATGGTGTTATTCTTAAGCATTTTATTCATAAAACGAATGATGTAATTATCATATTACCATGCTCATACAACAAACTTTATGCTTAGGTTCTAGTGAGATGATGTTAAGAGATATTACTTCAATTTGTTGAAATTATATTACTTATCGTAATTCGTTAAGGTTTTATCCCACTATACCTATATTTTCAAATATAATATACATATTTGTTTCTGTCTTGATTTTTCATTTTTGTTATATATTTAAACAACCGACCATAGACGGTGAAAATAGCCGTAAATGGTTCACTTAACAGGTATATTACTTTTCTCTATTTAATTTTCGAACTTGGCGCATTGCCGTGTGTCTAGTTCCAATTAAATTATTGGATCAATGCGGACAATTTAAGGAATCCAGTGCTTGTAGCCTCGTGTTTAATTCTGTAACGAGTGTGATTATGTAAACCGTTTAACATAAGAATGTTGATGAGTGTACTTGCAGCTTAGTAGTCGGTATTTGTGTTGCATGGTGTAGATTCGATACTCGCATATTATTGTGATAAAATCTTGCGGTAGACTTTAATTTAATGTTGTTACTTGGAAAGTGATGTAAGATCTGCTTCTGTTGATACAAAAATATACCATAAAATATTGTATTAAAGTAACGTGGCTTTATTAATATCTGTGCAGATCATGTTTATGTTCGTTCATAAAGGTTTTGTTTTATTGATGAAACCAATAAAATAATAGCAACATTGGGAATAATTGCAATATTTCTCAGTAACTAAATATTAATTTCGTCTGGGAGTCGAACCTTTGAAGCGTTTAATATAAAAGATCATTAAGTCGAGTTGTGCCATAATTCATATTTGGTACGTGACATACGACATAAATCATGTTGGCCGTATTAAGTTATGACAAATGAACGTAACGGTGAGTTGGTTGAAAGAGCCGTGTCTTCTATATATGGTTGTGTTTTAGTCGCCATATGTCATGTCATGTCGTGGAGCTCTAAGCTGTCGTGACCAACTCAGTACTACGACCATTGCAGCAATGATTCATAATTCCATATTAATGTGAAATGTGTGTTAACGTATTTCACAGACCTTGTGTTACAGGTGGCATCGGTATAGTAAATTGTGATGATGTATAGCATATCATATTATGTACTGATTACAATCCAACCACTTAGTCAACAAAATTTTTCTGCTGAGCGGCATGCCTGTGCTGATTTGGTTGTTATATCCAAGCCATGTCTCTGCGGCTTCTTCATCTTAAGTACCTTAACTAAGATCGCTCAGTGAACCACGGGGTATACGCCATAAGCTGTCGATGTCGTAAAATTCCCTTTAAGTCATTCGTAAGTTTGTAGGTGCAAGAATTATAAAGTATTTCATTTATATCAATTGCTTACCTGATTAAGATGTTGCTTATTTGTAATACACGCCCTTCACAGCCTTTCACATAGTGTAATATTAACAATCAGATTTATATTTTAATCAAACTAAAATCTCATCCAAATATGGCAATGTTTGCAATATGTAATTGTATACAGTAAAGTATTAACAATTCCGAGTGTTTTACGCAGAATATTGGCTTGCGTAACCCTGTAGGTCCTTACATGGTATAACTCGGGCCGGTTTGGGACCTTCAACAAGTGGGTCGCAGACTCAGTTAATGCCATCTGGTCGCGCAGCCCCGATATAACCGTGGTGTAATACCATATTAACGGTACTCCTGAGACGAGAAAACCACCAGATAATTAACATTCTGTACATAATATTCCGGTTTTGATCCTTTCACGATAAGTTCGAAGTGATGAGGAAAATATTTTCAGAATATTTTTACCATTACTTTATAAGACGTGTTTTAACCTCAAAATTGTCTGTCATGTAATATACTTATCCGCTGTTAGGGCTCTATGTTTCTATTAAGGGAGGTTTATATATTATGCTAAGGATCTTCACTTAAATTTCTTCCAGATGGCTAAGTGTCATTTAAATCTTGGTTAATCAATTACGCATTCATGAAATACATGTAAATGATATCTGGAGTGGAGCAGTAACCATGTATTTGATTTAATATTTAAAGCTTATAATATTTATGCATGCATTATATGATGTTGTAACGCGTAATGTTTGATTTCTGTCTATATTATTATCAAATCGATGTTTCATACTATCAATAACATGCCCTGTATATACAAGAATGTGTGATGAGTCAATATTTCATAGAATCGTGTCGTAGTGACGATCAATTGATTTTGTTTGCAATGAGTGATCGTGGCTCTTATCATGATGTGCTTTCGTAGAACTAAATATGTATAATCTAAGAATTTTGTTATAAAACTAGACGTCACTCTAGTTCGTTTTGTTAAATTGTTACTGACTGATGCCTTAAATGTTTAAATATTTTGTAATTGTTTTCTCGTTGTTCAATCCTGCAATCGGTTTTTACTTGTTAAACAGTTAAGATCGGAAAATATAATACAAAGTAACAGGTACTTTGTATTACATTTTCGATCTTAACTGTTTGGCTGGCGACGACGTTCTTGCTGGCGAATATTGGGACTGACCGATTGATTCTTACATCTGAAAGTTACTAGTGTCTAGGCAGTAAAAAGAAAATTAAGATGACATATACAGCAGTCACCAATCTTTACCAGATTGAGAACAATATTGCTTACACAGCATTAAGAACGACTAATAGCGAATACTTTCTAAACGATAATTATACCTAAGTTAGTTAGGCCACGATTTCCTCGACTCTACATTGTTTAAATGTTTATCAGTCGCCACGGTTATGGTAGAACATATTCGGTACGTTACTCACACAGGTGTGTTTGTATATCGTATTGTTAATATATCTATTGTGTGTACTACTGTGACATCATGTTACCGACGATGTGATAACAACGCTGCGACGATGGCGAACTATGTTTATATTGTACATAGTTGCACTTTAGTTAATAATTACATAATAACGTTGTATTATGTTCATTTATTAACTGGTGGAATTTTAACCACCTCCAAAAAAAGATGTTATGTTATGAATATGTTTATGAATCGCCTTTTTCCCATTAAAAGTAGTTTGTGCCCTTATTTGGGCTCTACATAAACTCTCTGAGTACTTAAGGGCCTACATCAATATTATTCAATATCATCGCCGACACGTACATATTAACACAGCCAGTAGGCACAGAAAATGAAGAATTAGGGATACTTTTCCTATTTACTCAAAATCTACTAAATATATTTTAATTCTGATTTACGTGTTTCTATATATAATAGTTACTTATGTTTTTAAAGTTATTTTATTAGTTAATACGCGATAATAGACCGACAAATGAAAAAAATAAAAAATTAGTATTTTTTTTTTTTTTTCAATCGCGTTTCTGAGTTGATGCGATCCTAGATCATATATTGAAAAAAGATATACTTAAAAATTAGAACTCTAGCCATTCAATCTAAAGAAACAATGAAAACTTCGTACGTAGAAAAATGCACGAAGCTATTTTGGTATCCTCCTAAGTTCGTTCAAATAGTTTTTTGAGGTATATTTTATTTATTTAATTATCATCCCGTACATATATTCTGGAAGGTGTAGTCAAAAATGACATAGCGGTTACGGTTTTTTTCATATGCAATTCAATAAAGTCTTTATTAATTTATTCTATCATCAGCAAGTGTGAGTAACAAAGTATGGTTGTTAAATTTCGAAAATATGTACTTGTAAATTGTGTCCTAATGTTTTTGCTTTTTGTTTCAGGTAAGTACTTCCAAATGGTTATCCGTGCTCGGCTCGTAAGTTCGGTTTACACTCAGGTCAACATTATTAAAAATCCAAGCCAAAATACGTAGTTTTTCCTTACGAGGAAATCCCTGAATAGCAACCCTGTCAAGTGGTTCCCTTACGTCAGTCGGTCATTGTCGTCTATCCGGGTAGGAGGTTACTTTGCGTTACATTTCGTTTTATTGTTTCACTCTCCCCTCTACGTTTTCTCTTTTGTTTTTAACTTTTATGGATGACAAGCCGTTATGGTGATGTGGGTTTCACGGTTGATTTTCATTGTCAATGAATACTATTGTTTATATCATTTACTTTAATATAGTGAGTTATTGTTAGTTTTTTGATCTAACGATGAATTGGTAAAGGTATCTTTTCTACAGCGTTTGTAATATAATAATCGGTTTCTAATTAATTCCATCCAATATTTCAGGAATTTAATGGTGTGATATAAATAAATATTAAGTCACAGCTGGCATGCCCAATAACTGCCATATTGCCAGCACCCACCCGGACTGAATTGTAATGATTAGATTTACCAAATAGTATATAGCTAATCCCTGTTGGAATTTAAACTCAAACACAATAGGTACAAGGATTAATGTTATGTCTTAGTCGTGGCCTAACTGGAAACGTAGCAAGGTGCGTCAAGGACATCACTTAACGTTACTCTCTGGTTGTTCCAATGTTTTTTTTATTTAGCTGGTAGGGCTGACCATGCAAAGTCTAGAAACGATTATAATTTACATGCCTGATATATTATTGATATCTTACACATATACTCGAGTTTTTCGTCCAATATTGAACAATACTCTGTGTCACCCCACGCGGTCACGCTCTACTTGCATTGTAACGGTTAAGTTAACACTAACCCTTGTAATTCCTGTAGGTTCTTTTTGGTTTTTTTTCTGTTCCTTATCGTAAGGAGTGCTAATATTCAATTTATTTGTCAACAAGAAAAAATACGCCTCCTTACAGTGGCAACCCTAAAACCTAGCCCGTTCGCGTCTGCCTCTATGTCCTCAGTATAATTTAAAGATGAAGGCCGTTGTATGCGCATAGGACCTCTTTGAATTTTAAATTTCGAGTGACAACATATGAATGGTTACCGGATGTGTCATACACACCTTTAACGATTCGCAAAATTCAAATATTACCGCCCATTGTTATAAATGCGTTGATATAATTTTATTAAATATAAAGAGGTTTTTCTGTGGTTGTTAACCTTTTTTGTATAATTTAGCGTGACGCGTGTTTCTGTTCTTTATTTAAATATCAATAGCAATTGCTTGCTTGTAGGTTTTTGACTGTTTGTAGAAATGTTTATTATGGTGTGGACGGCCGTAGATGGGTTTGTTGTAGAATAAATGTAGTTTTTCCGGTTTTTAATAAAGTAAGTAATTCACAGTTGTAATGTCTGTAGCATTTGAAAAAACTAAACTTTAGTATTTATAATATTGCCATAAAATAGTATACCTATTATTTCGTAATATAAAACTGTTCAAACCTTATTTGGTCTGTAAATTAGGGATATTTCAGACAAAGTGGACGGCCGTAGATGGGTTTGTTGTAGAATAAATGTTGTTTTTCCGGTTTTTAATAAAGTAAGTAATTCACAGTTGTATGTCTGTAGCATTTGAAAAAACTTTAGTCTTTATAATGTTGCCATAAAATAGTATACCTATTATTTCGTAATATAAAACTGTTCAAACCTTATTTGGTCTGTAAATTAGGGATATTTCAGACAGAGTTTGAATAATTTAATTTTATTTATGTTCTAAAAAAAGTTTGTAGTAAGTGAACTGTGTGTGTGTGTGTGTGTGTTTAAATGTCGTTGACCTCAATTTGTTTATCACCTAATTGAAACACGTTAATTAAATTATTTATGTTAGTGATTACGATTAATATTAAGTCGTGTTTGTCTTTTGATACTTAAGACCTGGTTGAATCAGTAGGTATCATAACGCTGTGTTGGTAATGTACGTGGAATGTTTGGGGGTCATGACCCGCCCCTGTATCGTAAATGTTGAGAATGACAGAATAATTACGCACCTACTACATAATGTAAGCTTCTTGAAGTCAAAACTTCTTTAGGCACGTTGAGGACTTTTTGGATGAAGAAAAATACTCCAGATAATAAAACAATTGACTCCAAATATTTATCCTAATATTCTCTAAACTTGCTCGACCCAATTTAATATAAAAAAAAACCATTTTTTACGGATTTATATACGCGTATATCCTGTTACACCTTGCAGCACAGTCCAACCTCTTACTATGGTAGCTGAAAGATCACCTAAATGTCAAGTCGGATTTAGTTATACGCAGCCAAATGTTTAAATACTAGTTTTATTAAAATAATTATCCTGTTATTGTGTTTGTACAATGACATTCGCACATAACAGCACGAGGCCGTTGAACCTTCGCATACTGGGTGGGCATATCGCTTTACATTCAATTATCTGGCACTCATCTCGTTATTCATATCTATTGTACTTACTGATTATATTCACTGTTATATTTAACATGTATTAAATAATGAAGTCAAGGAAAAGTGTGTTTAGGTCAGAGCAGATGGCGCTCTATAGTATCTGCCTATCCCTATGAGGAAATACTGACGGTATAATGATAATAATAGTCACTTACGTATTAATGTGCCTTCATTAGTTGCTGTCTCTACTACTGTGTGATATTAACTTGAGCCTAACAATAATATGTGCTCATCATGTGGGCTCAATTTATTTCAAGCACTTAACTAAATATATACGTTTGACTAAAAAACTTTGCTATATGTTGATTAGGATAGTAGCCGCAAAAGTGTAGTCAGGCGAAAATAATATAAAATAAATAAAAATGTTTACTCATGTCCCAAATCTCTCAACGTGATGTCATATAGCCTAGCCTTCCTCGATAAATGTACTATCCAACATTGAAAGAATAGTTCCTGAGAATAGCGCGTTCAAACAAACAAACAGACTCCTCAGCTTTATAATATTGTGATTGATCAGCTCTATTCTCAGGAACTATTCTTTCAGTGTTGGATAGTACATTTATCGAGGAAGGCTATAGGCTAGGCTATATGACATCACGCTGCGACCAATAGTAGCGAAGCATCAGTGAAAAATGATGCAGAAACGGGGAAATTTTTCTTAATCCCACGTGTACAGAATTGCGGGCATCAAGAATATATGTATTTGTCAAAATTGGTTAACCCAAAAGCAAAATTTTTAGCTTCTAATGATTGGGGCGTGGTCGTGACGTCATAGTTATTGTCTTTTGTCCGCCATTGTTGTTAGGTAATGCCTCAAATCTGCAGTTGCTGCGATTATGTGCAAATTGCGGGTCGATTGCACTTCTGGTATTAAGGTTATCTATCTGGTGTTGTTATAAATATTGGTATTGATATATATCTAAATAAATATAATAAAAAATAAGAATATGAAAAACACCTCTAATGACAGGGGTCGTAACTTAACATCAAAAGTTTGCAACCTTTGATAAAGTCTCTCTCTCTCTCTCTCTCCAGCCCATTTACGTCCCACTGTTGGCCACGGGCCTCCTCCACTTTGGGAGGGATTATGGTCTACTGTGCCGCGGTGACCAGGCGTGTTGGCACAGGGTTTATTTTCGAGTTTTCCGTCTCTAACAGATCATGTTATCTGTGTGCAATATCCCTTAGCTGACTTTTACAGCACCCTTGGGAGGAGATGGGGTGGTGACACGTGTATTCTTAATCCGTCACCACACGGAGTTTGAGAAAGAGTTATAATTATTAAAGGTTTTTAAACAGCTTTCATCAGTCCTACAATTTAACGTTACGCTTTGCCTGGAGGAATAGTCAGATCTATAGTTTAACAGAAAAATACTGTTACACCTTTATATCGTTTAGTCTTGCAGGTACGGAAACATTAGACTTGATCGATTCTTTACTTATTATAAAACGAAGTTGTGATTTTTGTATGTATGTCCCTATGCCAGCTTAAATCTGCAAATATTATGCAACGGATATTGCGGTTTTTTTTAAGAGACAGAGTGGTTGAAGAAGTTGGCTTTCTTGAAAGTTTGTTAAGTTTGGTGTATTGGGGAGGACGTGGCTTAATAACTGTAAAAGCAGGTGACATCGCGGACATTAGCTAGTTTTATTATCAATTTAATTTGGCAATAAAATGTCGTTATATCAAATAAATATGAAATTAGAAATACATTAAGTTATTGAATAACTATCAAAATGATCGTATCACTCGATATAGACCAGTGAAGATGGCGCCCCGTCTATTTATTATACAAGTTAGTTGGCATATGGCCAAGTATACAGATGAAACTTTAAGCTACCGAGCTCCACGCTGGTCACGAAATCAATATTAGTTTTATTGCCTTTAACAAAATTAGATAGCAATTTATTAGTCATTGCCAAAGACCCTGTGGTTTAACATGTCTTTGGATAATATCTTGTATGTATACACTTTGAAAGTTATTGCATACGGTATGGATATTTCACACAATGTCCTCCGGTCCCAAGCTAAGCTTATCCAGTAAAGGGTGCTTTAGTTCTTGACACTTATCGTCATATTTTGGAAAATTCCCACAAAGTTCTTCATAAATTGTAGCCTATGTGTTATTTTAATGTATAAGCTACATTATTGTAAAGTTTCATTAAAATCCATTCAGTAGTTTTTGTATGAAAGAGTAACAAACATACAAACTCTTACTTACTTTCACATTTATAATATTTGTAGAATTAGAAATTAGAATTTACGGAATTATTTTAGTCACCGTACTTGTTGTTTATAATAAATTTTATTAAGTTCTAAAAACTAATTAGTTGATCAACGCTGGAGAGAGTTCGGAACGGAGATCCTCTGGTGCCCCATAACAACCGGGAAGTAAGACGTTGTAGTCGGTTTTTAGTGGGTATTCCTATGACTACGGCATGGGCGAGTCTTACATACCCTTTGATCATCCTCACCAATGGTCAAAGAGATGCGTAAAAAGCATTTTCCGACTGCGTCAAAAAAAAAAAAAATTGTTGATCAAGGAAAACTTCATAGTTGTGTCCATATGTTGACCGTACCTTATTTAGATACAATGTTGAGTGATTTTCCTCATAAATATGTACAATTAAACGAGGTATTCTAACTAGTGATGGAAGAACTCAAGTCTTTTAAGTCCTTTAGTTAAGACTCGACTTGATTTTCAAGACTCGACTCCAAAAATACGACTCAAGACTTTTTATTGATTTAAATAAATATAAATATTCATGGACATTTCACACAACGTCCTCTGGTCCCATGCTAAGCTTATATGCTTGTGTTATGGGTACCAGAATACGGATAGAATACATATACTACTTTTTTTTTGTAAATACATACTTATAATACATAGGAACACCCAAACGCAGTACAAACATTTGTATGATAATTAGAAAAATCACACAAATGATTGTCCCGAGCGGGAATCGAACCCGCGACCTCTTGATCGGCAGTCCGTTACCAGAACCACTACACCACGAGGCCCGTCAAATCGGTAAATTGACGGATTTGATCGGACTCCAGTTATAAATAATACGACTCGGAAATAAAACGATCAATCAATCAATCAATCAATCAATAGTTTATTTTGTAAATATAGGTACATTATGATGTTACAGTTGTTATGCTTATCCGCTACATTTTACCACTGGAGGTGGTGTACAAAATTAGAATAAAATATTAAAATTACAATTAAAATTAATTATTAAATTACAATTCATTACGAAAAAAAAATAAAAAAACAAATACTAGTAGGTATACAATACTATTGTCACGTTTCATGTCAGAAATAAAATACAGCACACACAGTATGTCAATGTCCTATATCTGAAGTCAATAATTACAAATTTAAATACATAATATTATGATATTAGTTCATTGTTACGTGGTACAATTACAGGGCATAAGTATTTGTATCATGTTTAATTATCAATTTGAGCTAGGTTAAGTGACATGCATTATCCACACTTTATAGTACCCATTCATCCTATATTTTATCTCTAAAATAGTCTTTGATACTGTAATAAGTCTTATCAAGGAGTAATGCTTTTAATTGTTTCTTAAATAAAATGTTAGACTCCAGTTTGCACAGTTCCGCTGGGAGTTTATTGTAGATTATTGCCGTCATACAGAATACACTTTTGTTTAGTAGCGTTGTATTATTCGGTATAATTTTAATTTTATAGGCATTGCGAGATCCTTGCAACCTAGTGAACAATAGCGGGTTATTTCTCACAAACATAGCCACTTCCAAAATATAAATACTTGGCATGGTAAGGAGGTTAAGTTTTTTGAATACAGGCTCACAACTTTCAGAGCTTTTAAGTCTTAGGATGGCTCTAACACATTTCTTTTGTGCTCGGAATACGTACTCCCAGTTAGTTGAGTTTCCCCAAAAAATGATTCCATACCGCAATAGTGATTCCGTGTACGCATGATAAGCAGTTACCACCGTGGATGTATTGACTGTTTTTGATAGCATATATAAAGCATATGAGCTCTTACTAAGTTTGGAACAAAGTTCTTCAATATGGGACTTCCAATTCAAATTACAGTCAACATTTAGGCCAAGAAATTTTGCATTGTTGACTTCTTCCAGCTCGGTACCTAAAAATTTTACTTTGAAGTCAATCGAAGGTCTCACCCTGTTCCTAAATATCATAAAACTTGTTTTTTCTAAATTAATAACCAAGCTATTATTTTTTAACCAGCTAGCTATATCATTAATAGTTTTATTTATTGTATTATTAAGAGTGTCGAGATTTTTTTCAGAGAATGTAACTGTGGCATCATCCGCAAACAAAATCATCGGCGTAGTAATAGCCCTTGGAAAGTCATTTATATAGACAAGAAAGAGCAACGGTCCTAGAACGCTGCCTTGGGGAACTCCGTATTTGACTTGTCTGTATTCAGACAGAACTGACAGTTCTTTTTTATCTTTTTTGCTTAGTGTTGTAATCAATGTGGCTTGTTGTCTATTACTTAAATATGATGCCACTAAATTCAGAATATTACCCCTTATACCACAATCGTTCAGTTTTTGCTTAAGTATTTCGTGATCCACACAGTCAAATGCTTTACGAAGATCCATAAATAAAGCACAAGTTGGTGTCTTACGGTCGATGTTTGGAATAACTTCTTTAAGGAATTTGTAAATAGCTTTATCAATAGTCATAGATTTTCTAAACCCTGTCTGTGCCTCAGTAATTACATTATATTTTTCTAGAAAGTTGTATATACTGTCATGTATTATTTTTTCTAGTACTTTTGAAAGCACCGGTATAAGAGCAATGGGCCTATAGCAGGATAATTTTTGTTTGCTTCCTTTTTTGAATATCGGTTTTATGATAGTGGGCTTCAATTTAGCTGGAAATATGCCATTGGTTATGCACAAATTAAAGATATGACATAATACCGGAGATATGACATGATTGACATATTTTAAAACTTTTGTGACTATTTCATCGTAACCACAGCTATTGGTATTCTTAAGTGATTGTATTATTTTGTAGCAATCACTGGGCATAATTGGCTTAACAAAAACTGAATTACAAATTTTTAAGTTATTATGAGATGTCAACTTATTACATGTCAATTTATTTTTATTATCATTATATGTCAAATTATTATCTGAAGTCAAATTATTATCTAAAGTCAAGCTATTTCTAGTAACCTGGTTATTTTCTTTTACATTTTTAATTATAGATTCCACTTGTTCGATATAAAAATTATTAAAATGGTAAGCAATATCTCTTGGATCAGTAATTATACACCCATCTAAATTAATTTGTGTAATATAATCTTTTGGTATATTAAACTTACTCTTATTAATACGACTTGAGTTCTTTATTAAAAGACTCACAACTTAGTCGCGAATCTTTTAACAAAGAACTCGAGTCGTTTAGCAATAATGAGCTGTTTAAAATAAAAGTAATAAAACTTAGTGTAATCCTCTTAATCTAATATATAAAATTTCCATGTCACAATGTTAGTCACCGTACTCCTCCCAAACGGCTTGACCGATTTTTATAAAATTTTACATGCGTATTCAGTAGGTCTGAGAATCGGACAACATCTATTTTTCAAACAGCTCCCCCCACTGACATTTGTATGGCAAAACAATGTTTGCCGGGTCAGCTAGTATTATTATAAATGCGAGAGTTTGTGTGTTTGTGTTGGTTTGTTTGTCACCACTACTAAATAAAAACAGTATAATATTATATCCACATTCATCTATATCTCATTGTCATTACAGCGTACGAGCACGACTTACGACTTCAACGAGTCGAGTCGTTTTAAAATGTTGGAGTCTTTTCATAACGACTGAGTCTTATAAAAGACTCATAAAAAATAAAACTCGAGTCATAGTCGAAGACTCCTAAAAGGCTCAGGACTCGAGGTTTAAAGACTCAATTGAGTTGTGAAGCGTCTTAAGTCGTCGAAACGAGTCGAGTTTCTTTTAAAAAAGACTTAAAAGCCTTGAGTTCTTTCATCTCTGATTGTGACCGTGTGGTGACGGATTAAGAATAGAAGTGTCACCACCCCATCTCCTCCCAAGGGTCCTGTAAAAGTCAGCTAAGGGATATTACACATAGATAACATCCTCTGTGAGAGACGGAAAACTCTAAAATAAACCCTGTGCCAACACGCCTGGTCAGCGCGGCACACTAGACCATAATCCCTCCAAAGTGGAGGAGGCCCATGCCCAAGAGTAAGACGTAAATGGGCTGGAGAGAGAAACGAGGTATGTACTTGATTCAGGATGCTTCTGATTCGACCAAAGACCCAATATCATATAGCCCTAATCTAATCTGTACTGCTCCTTTTTTTTTACTTTCTGCTGTTCCAGAGGTATCTATAAATAATTTCTTATTAGTTATATAAATGTTATCTTTCATAACTTCTTTATTCTTTTATAAAGCACTAGTTGTTGTTCCAAATGTGGAAATAAAAAAAAAATCCACTTTTTTTCATCATTTTTGACTTATGCTTCGTTCCTATTAGTCGCAGCGTAATGTTATATATAACCTATAGCCTTCCTCGATAAATGTACTATTAACACTGAAAGAATTTTTCATATCGGACCAGTGGTTCCTGAGATTAGCGCGTTCAGAGAAAACAAATAAACGAACTCTTCAACTTTATAATTATTTACTAGCTGTTGCCCGCGACTCGACGAATTTAGAAATTTTTCTCCGTTTTTGCAACATTTTTCACTATTGCTTCGCTTCTACTGGTCGTAGCGTGATGTTATGTAGCCTAAAGCCTTCCTCGATAACTGACCTATCTATCGCTGAAAGAATTTTTCAAATCGGCCCGGTGGTTTCTGAGATTAGCGCGTTCAAACAAACAAACACTTAAGCTTTATAATATTAGTATAGATATATGGTCTTATTCATAATGACTTATCGGAGGTTTAAACGGAGATTTTATCGGAGAGATAATAAACGTTTTATCGTAAAAAGACTATCATGAGTAATAAGTTTTGACAATTTTTGCGAACCCATTTTAGCGAACTTTTAAACCTCCGATAACTCATTAGGAATAAGACCAATAGTATAGAACTTTGTGATGCAAAATTTAAAACAATAACTGGATAAAATAAAAAATTGATTTTATCACACAAGGCTGTCTGAATCGATGATTGAAATTACTATCTTATGCACAAAAGGACCACTGCCGACTGTATTGAGACCGAATAATGTTGTAAAACTATAATTTATCTATGATACATAACGTAACATAAAATTTGCATTAAATATAATATTTAATTGTTATTTTACCAAACATGGTCAGTGCCGTACGCAAAACTTGTCACAATAATAGTGCTTGGTGATTATGAGTCATGTTAACGGTCCTGTCGCCAAGTTGCCTCTGTTTTTATATAACATATTATATATACTATACATAGACACATGTGAACATATATGAATCATTTGTACGTTGTTTTTGAATAGTTTCCGTTGGCAATGTGGTTATTTTAACCCAGCATCCATTAGGAGGAATACTATGTTGATAAAATAAATGTTACTGATCGAGAAAACGCAATAAAATGGTCAATAATAAATAATTAAAAATGTTAAAACTCTATTTCTACTACTAACTCTATACTCTCTATTCGCGTTGGGGGACCGTTTGTTGAAATATTGTTAGGTTGAGAGTGGTCCCCCAGCGCGACGCTTTTTAGATGAAAATAGTTTAAAATGTTTTCGCATTTATAGCTGTACTTATTTTTCAGACTGATCCAATATTTTGCTGTCGTATTTCTTCACAATGATAACAACGCAAGTATTGTCTCGTTAAATTCACATTTTATAGTACTTGGCTACTCCACAGTTTTGACGGTCAATACACCTGACTACAATTACGTATTTATGTACGGTAAGCAATAACAATGAATAAATAAAATTATGCATAATTAGATTCGGTAAAACTTTATTAAAATATGTACTTAAATTCAATTTACTGGTCTCCAGTTCTCTACGTATTACCAAACACTTTCGATTTCATTAATATAAAACCTATTTACTCATTACTTGGACTAGATACTAATAACGTTTTCGTAAAACCTTTCGATAGAGCACACAGATGTAGACTAGTATTACGAATAACTACAAGTATTTTCTTAAATTAATTATGTTTCTTCTATCAGTTTCGTTGTCGACTGTACATAAGCGCAGTGTTCGGTCAATGCACGCAGCGAACGTCAAAACAATGCTGATTTTAGAGTTGCGCACGCGCATACACGTAGTAACATTCAGTCCTAATTGTGGTACAATATAGTAAATTTGTGTAGCCGTTATATTTCACACCATTATAGTCACTGTTCATTGTACACCCAGCAGTCAGTAAATATCTTGTAATTTGAATCGACTCCATGGATTCTAAAACCCGCGATCCGTTACGTTCCGTATAACACATCCCACATTGATGAAAGCCTTTTCTTCTGAAAATCTAATTAATATATCAGACTGTAAGCAGTTTTATGAATTGACGTAAGTGTGTTTATACACTAGTGTAAATAAACTTTACCAAGGAGGGAAAAACTGAGCCTTCAAAAAGTAGATCAATGTAGTTTCGCTAAAAAGTCCTTAAGTCCCTTACTACTTCAAATTCTACTTAAATTTCTTTGAATTATTATGTACTAATTCTTCTCCACCCATTAACGTAAATGCACTGGTCTCTTTGATATCGGGAAGATGTTAGTAGTTATAAGGTTTAATATTGACTTTTCCGTCTCTAGCATAACATGTTATCTGCCTAAATTATACCATAACTGACTCCTACAGCTTCCATAATTGCTAGTGGTATCTAGCTTTGATAAGAGTCATCATAAAAGTAAACAGATCTTATCTAAGTATTACAAAGCCATGTATTAGAAACAAGTTTCATGAAGTCATTCAAAATATTAGTTTACTGGCTAAAAGCCTGCGTTTTCACCCGCGTTTTATAGTTATTGAGCCTAAAAATACACACCAAACTTTAACAAATTGCACAAAAAAAGCCTTCCTCTTGAACCATTCTATCTATTAAAGAACGCCGCATCAAAATCCGTTGCGTAGTTTTGAAGATAGTAGTATAATAGAAGTAGATAGTTGGATAGAAGTATATAAGCTCATATAGGTGTATACATACAAAAATATCGACTTTGTTTTATAATAAGTAAAGGTAAAGGTGTTACCAAATAAACGGATGTTCGTACAAAATTTACTAAAGTCGTTTGTTAAGGGCCTACATCAATATTATCGTAAATCATCGCCGACACGTACATATTAACACAGCCAGTAGGCACAGAAAATGAAGAATTAGGGATACTTTTCCTATTTACTCAAAATCTACTAAATATATTTTAATTCTGATTTACGTGTTTCTATATATAATAGTTACTTATGTTTTGAAAGTTATTTCATTAGTTAATACGCGATAATAGACCGACAAATGAAAAAAATAAAAAATTAGAGAGGTTGTTTCGCTAAGATTTTCTATCGAGAAAACTTTTTTCAATCGCGTTTCTGAGTTTATGCGATCCTAGATCATATATTGAAAAAACATATACTTAAATATTAGAGCTCTAGCCATTCAATTTAAAGAAACAATGAAAACTTCGTACATAGAAAAACGCACGAAGCTATTTTGGTATCCTCTTAAGGTAATTTCGCTAAATAAATATAGTCATCGTTTCTTGTAAGAATATCAGCAATCTAGGTGATGTGTTACTCATTGACCTGAATACATTAACTATATTTAAAACTAATAATTACGCAAATACCTTATAAAAATAAGTTGATACATAGAAATTAAGTGTCATATCAAATATTAATAATGTATTACTCACTTCCTCTAGGAATTATTTGATTTTACTTTAACTCTTACTGGTATTTAATATTTTATATGGTTTAATTTTTCATTTATTTTAACTAGAATTCTTGACCAAATAACTTCCTGATATGGAGACGGAAGGAAACAATAGTATAACTCTTACTTTTGGGGATAAGAAACGTTTATTGTCTAACGATTTATGTACGTTTAGATTTGATACAGAAAGTCTGTGTATACAAATTGATCGTTCATTACCCGCCTTCAAAAGAAGGAGGAGGTTCTCTATTCATCTGTTTTTTTTAATGTTATGTTGAGTAAGATGAGTAAGTTGAGGTAAGATTCTACCTCGTAACTTTTTTAGAATTTAACTAAAGAATAAAAATGGTTAACTATATCCTCGTGTATATGTAAATACTATATGAGTGAATTCATAAATATTTGTTGAGTTAACTCATTCTGGGGAAAGGCTTCGTGGCTGGCACATACCTGAGGTGACTCAAACGTTAAGATGGACGCTTGACCTGAATGGTACGTGGTTATTTTGTGATGAATCATATCGGTAAGGGCGTCCTCTGAACTTACACATACACGTGTTAAAAATTTAAAATTAAATTAATTAAATATTTTATTGTTATGTCTTCCATATTCTACACTAGCTGTTACCCGCAACTTCGTACGTGTGGACTTTAAGAAGAAATCCTTAACAATTTTACATTTAAACCTGTGTCACGAACCACCACCATCATTAAAATAAAAATACCGCGTCAAAGTCTGTTGCTTAGTTTTGAAGAGTTAAGCTCACATGGAGACATAGGACCGACGACCTAAAGAAGAGAGGGACTGCATGCGGAAGGCGGAGGACAGTATATTGTAGCATGAATTGGAAGAGACACATGTCCAGCAGTGCACTGCAATAGGTTAACATGATGATGATAAGAGACGTAGGTACATACAGAAATATCGATATTGTTTTATAATAAGTAGATTCTATTTAATGTGATAAGATTTTTAGCGTTTCAGAATTCTTGTCACTTCTTTATGAGTTTGTTTGTCAATACCATGATAATTAGTAAGTTATTTTTAGCATATTATCAGAACGATCACAAGAAAGATAACCTCGCTATCACTAGACGCAACCATTATATTACAAGTGACCCGATATCAGGTGTAGAACTTAAAAGAAGACTATATTTCCCATTTGCAACCTTTCTGGTACTATTTCAGTTTAGTTTGGATGGATTAAAATACGTATGTCACCAACCCATTTCCCTATCTTCTAAATCTTGCAAAAGTTTCATGGGTAATCAGCGTGGTATAGAAAGAAAACTAAATACCAGTTATAAACTAGGCCTGTGCCAAGCTTTGGTGCGTTTGTAGACTAAAATCCATGGGATTTTAATATTACTCATTTGACTGCATAACAGACTGTAGGATCACATGAGTCAGTTATCTGACGTATTTATTAAGAACATGGAGCGTTCGTCGAAAATTACTGTAACCGAACCTCAATGACGTTGAAGTGGTTAAAAATGAGCTTTTGTAATTAAAAATACCGTGATTACAAGCCGTGTTCTAAATAATTGACTCAGTTAACTGCAATTATATCACCTTATAAAATGATTAATGTGTTATTTTAACAAAGAACCTCCAGTCTAACTATATTCAATTATAAACATGATAACGAAACTTAAATAAAATGCATTTTAAATACGGAGGGCCTAGTGAGTGCTGTAGGTGGTATTCATCATCATCATTTCGTATGGCGTCCTGTGAAAGCCCTATTTATATACTGATGTCCAGTTTGTGGAGCCAGTCAGCAGCAGCTGCAGTTAATTCGTGGAGCTCGACCATACCTCCGGGGAAGCTACGAATAGGACAGTCGTCGACGATGTGCTGCATTATAGGTGGTAGTGATAGCGAAATTCCGTGGAATAGTCAATGGGTTCTATTAAGTTTTTACTATATAAAATCATCATCATGTGTTTTGTAAATTTTAGGCATTTTTACAAATCTTGTCTTTTTAGTCATTGATTTAGTTGTGAAACTTTTATACCGTAATATTTTTTCAGCAGGTTGCGGGAATTGTAACACAAAAACACATAAGCTTGCTTTTACATTTCTATTGTTCGTTGGAATTGGGGTCATCATCATTCTCCTGCCTATCCCATTATTTGGGGTCGGCGCAACATGTCTTTTTCTTCCATAGTCTTCTATCTTTTCGTTAGTATCGGTGTAATGTCCTTTAATATCCGTATTATCACACGGGTTAATCAGTTGAACTGTATCAATAAATAAATTTGTCCATTCTTCTCGGAACCAAAGAATTGCACAATCGAATTAACTCGAAATGTGACTTGCTGTTTTGTACAATGTTTTTAAATAGTAAGTAGTTGATGGGCAGATATTTCGTGATCGTTATGGCAACATTGCATTCTGTGAAAAACAAATTGCCGATTCTTCCAAGAACAATACACTGTTTTATTTAATCTATAATATTCGCCTGAAAATTTTAGTGGTCTTTACTATTGATCAACACGAAAAATCTTTTTATTCTTTTTTACTGCGATACATACTCAGGACACATTCTATAAATTACTAAAGCTTAGATTGAGACTAGATGATGTGTATTTTTTTTTAGTCGATGGACAAATCTAGCTAACAAAATAAGTATTTTTTCCTCGTTTGCCTTACACCAGCACAGATATGCATCCATTAAAAAGAATTTGCGTGACAAATTGTCATATGTAATCAGTAGCTCATATTATATTTCTTTTAATTGTTTGCAATAAGGAGCGCGGTTTGAATATTGATGACTAATTACCCGCTTACAACAACTTTAGCTATTGAATAAATTAGTTTTATCATAACATCTTCTTTTAAACTTAGTTAACTCAGCTAAATATGATATGACGCGTTTTAAAATAAGCGGTGACGTATGGCATAAAACTGCAAAGAGAAATACGCATTATTTATAATAAGATTTATGTATTTCTAATAAGAAATATTAAAATTTATCCAACATAGCAACTGCTACAAGCTACATAACATGAACTGTACATCCTTATGGCTGTTCATCCTTTATAGTTAGACTAGCTGTTGCCCGCGACTTCGTACGCGTGAAATTTAGAAATCAATCCTTAACAAACATAAGTTTACTCTTCTGCTCAATAGATGGCGTTGTACGTTTTTTAAATCGCGCTATCGTTTCGTTCCACACATTAACACTTATGCTCGTCAAAATTATTACTGTGTTATCATCCGGATTTTGCAGTTATAAATTAGTAAGGAGATATTGACAGAAGATAGTTACTAGCTATACTGTTAATTGCGTTAATTTTACTACGTGATTTCGTGTCATGAAGTTTTACATTACTTGTTGAAGTTTTCTCTCATAAGCCTGCCGCCCGGCGACATTGCGTATAGTCATGGTTTTTGTGGAAAAACCCAAACTTTTTACTTTTTCAACTTTTCGGCTGTGTACAAAATAAAACTCATACGGTATACCTACTTATTTTTGTATGGAGTTGTAGTGTTAAAGGTATTTGTGTGTAGTTGTGTTTATTTGCGTATTCATGCAAAGATATGTAGTATGAGATGAAAACTAATACTATATTCATGCAGTGCTTTCAAGTTTCATTAAAAAACCTTAGACGAATGTGGAGCGTCAGACCATGAAATTGTAGCGAGACGCTCTGAAGTAATCCTATTAATATGAGTGCAGCTTTTTTATAGTATTTGTTACGTTACTCTTGAGTATTTCTATTATAATATCTTTTACTTTTTACTCGTATATATGCAAAATTGTAGAACTTTATGCAGATCTGTAGCCCAGTAGAAGTCAATGAATTTTTGTTTTCTGAAAAGCTTTTGTCTACACTAGTTTTGGCGTTTATAATATAATTTGGAAAAAAAATTAAGAAAACAAGTAAGTACATAGTTATCTACACATTTACACAATCTTTACGAATGAGGTAGAATAGAGCCACAGGAGAGCCACTGTATCGAATTTTCAAGCGTTATAGTTTTATTATAGTTACTCCTTTTGGGCTTTGTCACCAAACGCCCTGCCGCAAATTAATAAACTCAACATCAAAATATTCTATATTAATCATATGCGTATAATTCTGATAAGTTATGTAGAATTAGCTGTTGTCCGCGACTGCGTCCGCGTGGAATATGGAATTTTTTTTTTTGCAATATTAGGTAGCCTATGTTCTTTCTCAGGGTCTAAAGATTGTCTGTGCCAAATTTCATCAAAATCAGTTGAGCGGTTTAAGCGGGAAAGCGCAACAGACAGACAGAGCTACTTTCGCATTTATAATATTATTAATATGTATTGTATTGCTCTACATACAATACATACTACTAATTCTAACACTTTCGTTTCTTTTTAAACTCATTAGTTAGTACTTTAGTTGTAAGTAAATACAATAATGTAGCAACAGATGTTTAATCCGTTAAGTACATATTAGACGCACTATCAGCGAATGTTCAAACAAGCCCTAAAAGTTTATAATAAGGGCGATGCTTCTAGCCCGGTAAGTACCGGTTTTGCGTTAGACTGGATAATTGTCTTGTGACGTCACTACCCGATCCGATATGCGTCACTAGTTTTTAAATGTTGGTGAAACCAATAGTTTTCACTTCTCTTTCTCTCTCCAGCCCTTTAACATCTCACTGTTGGGCATGGGTGTCCTCCACATTTGGATTATGATCTATTAGGTATGCCGCGCTGACCAGACGTGTTGGCACAGGGCTTATATTCGAGTTTTCGGTCTCTCACAGATGATGTTATCTGTGTGTAAAATATGCCTTAGCTTCCATATTAAATATTTAAAAGATTTAAAGTCTTTAATATCACCAATAATATTTTAAATATCGCCGAATTTATTTAGTTACAAAGCGGCAGGTGGTTAGCCCCCCCCCTCTTCACCTCACGCCCTCGTGCCGAAGTGGCAGGTGCGTTGCCCCCTCGACCCTCCCGTCGGAGATTATAACCTAATGTGAAAGTTTGGACTCGAGAGGTAAATGTTATACCTAAGTTTTTATAACGACCTCTCAAGGAGATTGTGTCTACCTCATTTTTGTGCATTTAACTTGGGTATTTCGCCTGAATAACTTTAAAGGGGATAGACAAAGGTTAAATGGTATTACTGTACTATTTTTTGGTCGTGTATGTTTTTTATTGCACTCTTTCTAGTTTAACTATAGAGAGGTGCTCCGAGCCAGTATGTATATTAAAAAAACCGGTCAAGTACGAGTTGAGCTCGCACACGAAGGGTTCCATACCGTTACAAGTATAATATATTAGATATATTTACGATCTCAAATGATGGGATAAGGGCAGAATGATGATGATGAGGAGGTACTTGTTATAGCACTAACTGATGCACATGAACTGGAAATTTCAGGCCTCTAGCTGTCACCGTAACATAGATACAGCCTGGTGACACACAGCGGGCGTAGTTCGCCTGAAAGGTCAGTAATAGGGTCCCATTTTACATTGGAACCCTAAAACGCTTCATGTTGCGAAGTTTGAACTTTTCTGTCAAATAAGGGTTTGTTTAAAAGTAGGTGAATATAATTTCGTAATGGATTAACCCCATAAGCCGCTCCCATTTGGTGTAATTTTATGTCAATTAATTAGGGAATTGAACCTATCAATAATTTCTACCCGACACTAGAAATGAATGCAATTAGTAATTGAAACTTAAGTGCTATTGCAAAGGAGCACTATATTGTATGTAATTATGTGAGGGAATTCGATACGTGAGGGAATTCAAATACTTATGTTGGGATGTTTAGACTGCCTTTTGTGCATTGGTAAATCATTCACCTTGTAACACGGAAGTCTGGGGGCTTGAGACTCAATATTAGAAAATAAGGCGAGGGTTCAACTTAAAACTATTTAAAACCGGCCAAGTACAAATTGGATTAGCACGCCTGTATTATCATAATAAATTTGTCAAATCTTGACCCCAAATAACGAGATAAAAGTAGAAATATGAAGATGAGTATAGTAAAAACTGATATGCATACATTTTATAATTTTCAGCGCTCTAGCTATAACCGTTTCAGAGATATAGCCTGGTGACAGACGGACTGGCAGCGAAGTCTAAGTGTTAGGGTTTCGTTCTACCTTTTGGTACAGAACTAAAAACCTTTAATTTTATAATTATGATACAATTAACATAGATTAAAATATGTGTTATCTATAATGACAATACTGGCGAAATAAAGACATAAAAATAACCGTTTGAGACTATCCCAATCGAAATGTTCAATGTCGAATTCCACAATACATTCGTGATAAAGTTGAAAAGTAACTTAGCTGACCTCATCGCAATTATATACGAACACGATTACATCATCCCATTATCTGCTGGCATCTCGACGGAGCACATATTGATTGTTTGACAACGGTCTATATCGTAAACATGAGATAGTTCCGTGAAATAGTGTGTCGTATTGAAGATTTTTTACATTGCGTATTATTGTATTCATAATGTTCACCGTGGTTAGAAATATTCATTTGAAATATGATTTAAAACCGCCATTTTTTTTACTAATTGGATAAGTATAGCCTTACCTCATAGAACGCTTAAGGTCCTGTATTAAACCAATCCCGCAACTCATTCGGTTTCTAAAGTAAACCAAAACTGAAGGCTCTGTATAACCGAATTCAGTGCAAAAGAGAAGTGGTAGTCATAGTTAAGAATTTTATTTTAACATTGCTTAACAGGAAACCTATCATTTCATTGCTAGGTACGTGGTCGAAGAACTTTCGAACTAAATTAAACTCTAGTTCTCTACCATAACCTTGGTAAGGTCTATAAGCAAAAATAATTACGAACGAGACATTACATCAGCTCCATAAATCTTATACTAACAAACCTTGAATTAGGAGAGGATGACACGTATTGGGCGTACTATTTATTTTTACAAACGCCAGCTGGTCAATTGCGACGGGAATTTCGTAACTTTTAATAGTAGGGGAGCCGAAGAGGGGATTTCGGGATTTACTAAAGCGCGTCAGATTAATATACAGGAGGATACCTTGTACCCGGTTAAGTACCTCCACAAAATATGAGACCCATATATAAGGCCGCCCGTGAAGGATACAGGATCAGATTAGTAAAAAAAAATTGACCATCAGAAATTCTCGAGCGCGTCAGATTAAGGTAGGGTGAGTTAATTACATCCTAAAAAGTGTATATTCCACTAATCTGACAATTTGAGAGTGACGTAAAAAAAGGGGAGGGCAACAAAGTTGTAAAAAAAAAACGTCATCTCGACATTCTCGAGCGTAGCTAAATTTTTTTTATTTTGAAGGTAATAATTCAAGAATAATGAAAAATATATAATCTGACAATTTCCGCAAGCCGAAATAACAAAAATTCGTCGATAAAGTTAAATGCGTGCAGCTGCGTGATGCCTACATTTGGGTTTGTTTGAGTTGGACTTCTAAATGTTTAATTAGGACTGTTTATGAGATATTAAGCCATCAAAATATATCGTAAAAAAAGTTGCAAAGTTACACTGTCGGCTTTGAAATTGTTAGATTTACCAGCTGCTCTGTGTCTAGCCAACCGGAGTCGCCGATAAGATATAACAATAGATTTTAAGGACAATAGAGTCGTAAAATCTCATCTCTATTGAATCATAGCTAGACAAGAAGCACAATTAAAAAGCTCTTAGGAATATTTATGAGTATGTTGTAAAGATAAATCATACAAATTTTTAGACAAGTATAAAATATTATTTCTATTACAGCGTGATCATTTATAATTTACAACAATTAAAAAGAAAGTAAATATTATGATCTAAGATAATTTGTATCACAGAATAGTTTTATCACATAATGGACAATAATTTGAAAGTGTAAATACTTTCGTTAATGTTTTCGTTCTTCAAACTATTTACTTTTGAGGTGTAAGTATTTGGTACACAAGGAAACGTTGAAGTTACTAACTTTCTTTTAGTATTGAATATAGTCGCTTCAATTTTATTTTTCTCAAATCACGCTGTAATAGAAATAATATTTTATACTTGTCTAAAAATTTGTATGATTTATCTTTACAACATACTCATAAATATTCCTAAGAGCTTTTTAATTGTGCTTCTTGTCTAGCTATGATTCAATGAAGATGAGATTTTACGACTCTATTGTCCTTAAAATCTATTGTTATCTCTTATCGGCGACTCCCGTTGGCTAGACACCAGAGCAGCTGGTAAATCTAACAATATAAAAGCCGACAGTATAACTTTGCAACTTTTTTTACGATATATTTTGATGGCTTAATATCTCATAAACAGTCCTAATTAAACATTTAGAAGTCCAATTCATCTTTTTGAAATTTAACTTTTTCTAGTGTCGGCTCCTGCACTATAGTGTGGAGGACTGGGAATAAACGGCACCTTTCCCTCCTCACCCTTTTTATTCCCATTCGTCCACACTATTCCCATACCTCCACACTGTGGACGACGGGGTGTGGAGGACTGGGAATGACCCGCTGAGTTCAAAATATAGTTCAAAGTACAATTTTAAGCGCCCAGGAATGGAATTAGCGGGAAGTTGCAGGGATGGCCTTTAAGGTGAACCGTTTTTCGATTTTTTTTTTGTCAGATTAGGCGAATCCCTCTAGGTAATCGTCAGATTATGAGACAGTACGTTTAGAACATAAAGATGAACCATATATATCTTAATCTGACGCGCTTGAGTATTTCAAAATGGCGAATTTTTTTTGCACATTATGAAACTGCCCGTGAGTTTGCGTCCCATCGAAATCGTCAGATTAGTGAATGAGAGCTTTTTTTTGGTGCACTTAACACTCCCTTAGAAAATCTGACGCGCTCGACAAAATTTTTTTTTTTTTCATTTTCAACCCTTAAATACAACCACCCGCATCATGCAAACGATCAGATTAACATACGTACATTATTAAAAATACGTAGGGCATTGATGCTATCAATATCTGACGCGCTCGAGTATGTCCATGCAACAGTTTTTTTTTACATATTTAAAAATCTATAGCCGCTTTCCCCACCGATAAAAGTGAAAAATCACATAACATTTTTTTCTTCTTATCATCTAAGCTTTGCAACTCAATAGGTCTCTATGACGCTCGAGTAAATCCCCATTTAGCATCGTGGGCTCCCCTACCATAATGTACTGCCTGTGTGTCAGATGTCCGGAATAACAAACTGTGCGTAAAATATTGGTGGTTTTACCAAACTATATTATTTTTAAGGCTTCAAGAAAATATATCCAGAACTATCAAATAAGTTGGATCACTTCGTTAGCCGTTTTCGTGTTTGGAATATTATTTACTGACCCGTAAAATGTTCAAGCTGTATTTGTGATACTAGTTACTAGCTGGTGACCGCTACTCCATTCGCATGGAGTTTTAGATCCCCAATACCTATATTGTGTTACCGTTTAAACCTTCCCTGGACTTTCACGAATATTTCAAGACCAAGATTACCGAAATCGGCCCAGCCGTTCTCGAGTTTTAGCGAGACTAACGAACGACTAACGAACAGTAATTGATTTTTATGCATACAATTATAAATGTTTCTTACAAAAAAAAAACAACATAATTCTTGGCTTAAAAATTAATTTTGCTTCTGTTCTACTAAGTACTGATCTTGGGGGTGCGAGTGTGGCTCAATAGCGACGCCAGAAATTATAATATATGTAACTAAGGAGACACAAATAAAAATGTATGTGTTATTATTAGTAGTTATACAAGGATTTTTTTTATCAAAACCATAGAGAAATGTCATTTAACTGCATCCGTGCAGGATACGAAGCTCATATCAATGCTTCCGCTACGGAACAAGTTCGTATTGTTATTGCAACGCAAATGACTTTCTTTTATCAACACGATTGGTAACCATTGAAATATATAGAAATCATTAAGGGCCTACATCAATATTATCGTATATCATCGCCGACACGTACATATTAACACAGCCAGTAGGCACAGAAAATGAAGAATTAGGGATACTTTTCCTATTTACTCAAAATCTACTAAATATATTTTAATTCTGATTTACGTGTTTCTATATATAATAGTTACTTATGTTTTTAAAGTTATTTCATTAGTTAATACGCGATAATAGACCGACAAATGAAAAAAATAAAAATTTTGAGAGGTTGTTTCGCCAAGATTTTCTATCGAGAAAACTTTTTTCAATCGTGTTTCTGAGTTGATGCGATCCTAGATCATATATTGAAAAAACATATACTTAAAAATTAGAGCTCTAGCCATTCAATCTAAAGAAACAATGAAAACTTCGTACATAGAAAAATGCACGAAGCTATTTTGGTATCCTCTTAATTCTATGATTTATTTATGTTTAATTTTCACTACATATTAAATTCAATCGCCGAAATGAATGAGCTTCATGTAGTTCAGGTGTTCGTGCTGGCTTTTATATATAAGGTTGTAGATTACATTCTCGGTCAAGACACTATTTGGGTGATGAACATAGATAATAGAAGAACATAGATAGTAGAACCATAGTAGGTATACTTAGAGCGATTTTTCTGTAACAGAAGCTCTGCGCTTACGTAAGTCTGATAACTTTCTAATGTGTTCAAATTGATTTATTTCAAGATTTGCTAAACAAAACAGTATTATATCAAGCAAAGATGTAACAATATATTATCTAAGTACACACAACAATGGTATCGCCCACTTGTCCCCAAATCAAGAAGCTCCCAACTATTTCGAGTGATTTATTACAGTAGTTTAATTTCAAGTTGATTTGATCTAAGCGTTTGATTCACTTGACTGTTTAAGGTCCTGCGTAATTTGATAATATGTAATAGCATTTGTATTGATAATTTGGATCTAATATATTGCCTATAAATAAATACAAAAACTGCTCACTGAATTTGTTTTCCGTTTTATTGCGTAGTATTTGTAACAGATGGTAGGTTTGTTCAATTTATTTTATAACTTGCTAAGCTTCTACATCTTACATTCTATATGTTTAAAATTTTATAGGAATCTCTGTAGGATTTTTTCCAAACAAAAAATTTGGTAAACAATTTTTTTATGGCAACATCTTAAAAATTCATTTTACCACACTTTTACAACAAATACTGAAAACAAGAATACAATAAATAATGTAGTTAACGTGGCTCCTCTTATTATTTACTAGCAGTTGCCAGCCTGAGCCACTCCGTACGCGTGGAATTTAGAAAATTTTGGCTTTTTTTTTTGCAACATTTTTCACTAGGTAATGCTTCGCTCCTATTAGTCGCAGTGTGATGTTATTTAGTCTATAGCCTTTTTCGATATATGGACTATCCTACAAAAAAAAAAGAATTATTCAATTTGAACCTGTAGTTCCTGAGATTAGCGCGTTCAAACAAACAAATTAAAAATTTTATGATATTAGGATACATTTACGTAGATCTCCCATTGACGCAAATCACCATAAAAAATATAAGGCCAATAAATTGAATTATGGTGGAAAAAGTGATTACCGCAAGCGGGACTTGAACCCACGACCTCGGAACAATCTCGACTACCTCTCGTTGCAAAGCAATCTTGATAGATGGCTTTGTACGTAAAAATATGTAGACTCAATCGAGTGACGAATGTAGCGGCCTAATTTGATTACTGAAAAGCACGACCGCAATAAGCTCAGTTGGAAGAGCTACGGAACGGTATTCCGAGGTCGTGGGTTCAAGTCCCGCTTGCGGTAGGTAATCACTTTTTCCACCATAATTCAATTTATTAAGTAAAAGCATAGCATGTCAATTGCAGGGCCTACATCAATATTATCGTATATCATCGCCGACACGTACATATTAACACAGCCAGTAGGCACAGAAAATGAAGAATTAGGGATACTTTTCCTATTTACTCAAAATCTACTAAATATATTTTAATTCTGATTTAGTGTTTCTATATATGATAGTTATTTATGTTTTTAAAGTTATTTCATTAGTTAATAAGCGATAATGGACCGACAAATGAAAAAAATAAAAAAATTGAGAGGTTGTTTCGCCAAGATTTTCTATCGAGAAAACTTTTTTCAATCGCGTTTCTGAGTTTATGCGATCCTAGATTATATATTGAAAAAACATATACTTAAAAATTAGAGCTCTAGCCATTCAATCTAAAGAAACAATGAAAACTTCGTACATAGAAAAATGTACGAAGCTATTTTGGTATCCTCTTAATATATAAGGCCAAGTCAATAATGTGCTTAGGATTAGAATTACCAATTGCTTAGTTCGACCGTCGCTTATTATATTGTCCATCATGCTCTATTGAATTTAACACTTGGATGTTAGTACTAAACACTATGATTATAACAACCCACAACAATGACCATATATGGTACCAGTTCAAAATCACGTATCAACCATATAAACATTTACAAACGTCTACATAAGTGACTCATGCTCATTACACATTTTATATTCTAACAAAATGTTGTTTTCACCTTTTTGTCAATTACCTAAGGATGATTTTACATAGTTGTGTGGCAATATGGGCGATAGATATGCAGTGTCCTCGTCTGTGTACGTACTGTGTAATGTACTAATTATACCGTCTCAAGGAAATTACTGTAGTTGTATTTATGGCGTTTTTTATATTTGTTACCGATTATACATTTATGTTAAGTAATTCAGGGTGTACTAATATTCTTTTAGTTAACTTAATTTGCTATTATGGTGCTGTAAGAGCCATCTTAGGGATAAAGGCTATATATACCCTTCTAAAGTGAAGGAAACTAGTGCCCAAAATTGGGAAGTTAATGATCTTGGAAGATATGCTTAAGTTAAGATTTCGGTTAGAGCAGATCCTGAATAAAAATAATTGACTAAAATGTCAAGATCTGTTTTCTTCCATGGATTAAGTCTGAAATCTTCTATATTTTTATCCGTCTTTGTTTTGTATTAAGACCGTAGAATGAATATTCGTAGATAACTTGAACAGTAAAATATTCTAAACAATCTTGGTTTCTTATACTACTGTGCATACATACTCTTATAACACCTTAAGTTTAATTAAAGTATACGGTTAATACCCGATCAAATTACACTGAATACGGCTTCTCTTATAATATTAGTAAATACGTTAGGTACTGACAGTATTGAGGTATTCACGGTGTAATTAAAAGGCCTTATTCGGCCGTCCTTGTCCACGGCTCGTTTGTACAGATGTGCGTTACCGGCGCGTGAGTCACTATTATTGTGAACTTTTGTCATCAATATTCTAATCATTACATAAATATTTACTTAAATAAAAATATTTATGTATTTAACTAAATCTCTCTTTGACAGGTTTTGTTGGTTGATACTGTTGGCTGTACTCTTCGTGAGAGTTGTAATCAGGATGTCTTACATAAACCTTGTTTGTCAGTGTATTCCCTAAACAGCAGGTCATGAATGAGGTCAATGATTCAATATCAATTAATATATTTTAGTTTACGCAAATATTTTGCGATAATTGGCAAAAACCGCTCATTAAGAATATTTGACCATATTAAGAATATTATGTGTTTTGCATCACAAAAGAATGAATTCGTGCTCGTAAACTGGTCCATAAAATATGTTAGCGGCCATTTTCGTTTACTGAATGTCTTACCAATGACTCATAGTAACGTTGTTACGTGTACCATAACGTGCGTGTACGTTTTGGTTGTGTTAACAATGATGACACATTGGAGAAGAAAACTGCCGGATTTTGGCCCCAGGTTTGTAGGTCGTTGGTTGAGATATTTTTTTAATTGCATCGTTATGTATTTATTAGTCATGAGGGAAATCCTATAACGTATATAAATACACAAGAAACATTGCTGCAGGATGCAGCAATGTTCCTTGTGTATGTAGTAGGCTTGCGTTATCCCAATATGCGCCTTTACCATCTGCAATTTGAAGCTTCATGTTATCATCGAGACATCGAAAAGTTTGGTAGATTAAGCAGATCCAAAATGAACAAAGGTCAGTCTTAACAAAACTTTACTTTTTATTAGTAAGGTGTAACATGAGTTGAAGATACGGGCTTAAAATTTAAAGGTGATATAATTGCTCAAGGCATTGACGACCTTCTGAGATTTAGTTCTCCTTCACACATTGGTCTGAACCGTTGACACTGTTTTCATCTTGGATTTTATTTGGTTTCTTGAACCGTCCGGAGTAAAAGTAATTTACTCTGATGACATAGATAACTCGAGGTCTTGAACTATCATCTTTGTTGATTCTATTAGTGATTGTAATACTAAAGTATTTTCATTTAGAACCACTCTGTATACAGCCGAAGATCGTGTTGAATAGTAGCTATAATGTGGCCATGAATAGCTACATATTAAGTCGATGTCCAGTCTAATAAAATCAATGGCCCCATAACGACCGCTTCGTAGCGAAATCCTTCAGCGAGTCACGATCCAGTCAGCTGTGTATCCAATTGTGAGGTATGTCGCAACCGTGCCACTTACAAAACAACAAAAAACTGACACGGCACAATATCCACGAGACCAGCTCTATATATGGCCGTCGTCCACTACACCGTACATGGTGCTGATCTAATAAATACACCAGTAATATGGCGAACATTTGTAATGCACTGTTGAATGACATTTGACTGGTGTTAAATGACAAAATGATTGGTAAGCGTGAGATTTTTTTGCTGATGCAATTTATAGGACACATATGTTTGCGACTAATGATTTTAAATTGACGTAAGGTATTCGAGCAATGAAGCCTTTCCAGATGTAGGTCAAATAGTTCAATAGATATTCATTAATCTGTGAATCATTATGAATTTTATTGATAAAGTGACATTCGCAGTAAATGGATTTTCTCCTTCTAGATTTCCAGAACAAATAATTCTGTAATCTTCGCAAGATAATGAATTTGGTCTTAATTTTTTTTGGGGCCGGTACCAAAGTTGATAATTTCACAGTTTAATTATAATATAACTACAAACACACCATCATTCTTCCTGTCCTTGTCCCATTAAGTAGGGTCTGGTATATTACGAATATATTACCGGGTTTTATTCTTTTAATTTTCTTAAACATTCGGTACTTGGTTAATTTATAACTACAATTATAACTTTACAATTTATAACTTTATATATAGAAGTAGTATATTCTGTAAAGTGAACATATACGAGGGTGCTATCACTAGTTTCCTGCTTGAAACTATTCTCTTATCGTCTCCATAATATGTCTCCTAATTAGTTTACTCAACTGTTGTTAGTTTGTGACGTATTTTTTTATATAACATGTGTCAATATCAATAATGGAATGAAATTTAAGTTACCACTCTTAAATATCCTTACAATCGAGAGAGTAGGACGTTGCTTTGTGTTACAAGTGTCGATTTTTTCGTACTACTTACATTATCGTTAAGTGAAACTCGGACCAGGACTCTGATATCTTGCAAAGACATCAGTGCGGAGCCAATTTTAAAAGCCGACAGAATTTCAT
The DNA here is from genome assembly GCA_916999025.1 of Orgyia antiqua. Lineage (NCBI taxonomy): Eukaryota > Metazoa > Arthropoda > Insecta > Lepidoptera > Erebidae > Orgyia > Orgyia antiqua. The sequence goes on along the minus strand of OU779865.1, from coordinate 35,629,137 downwards.
ATACAAAAAAGAAGGATGTTAATTGTTTTTATGTGGGTCTGTCACTTACGCTTCCATACACTGGAACTAATATAGATAGACCTTCATGTGTTGTTGCATTGAGTAGGTTTAATCAAGGACTGTTCTGGAAGTTATTAAATGTACTTATATAAAGTTATTATTCCTGTATAGCTACATAAATACCTTTAATCAAAGTTTAGTGCGAGGTAATTTAATTTGTCTTTTCCGTACAATTTAGGTGTATTCGTACTTTGCCCACTAATTACCATGTTTATGTATAACGGTTGTTTAATTAATACTAAATATTGTGATTGGTATAACAGTTTGTATTATTTACTTATAAACCCACTAAGAACAGGTTGAAAGTTTCATACTTCTGATATGCATAATTAGTAATAGGCCCCAGCTTCGCACTTAACGCGTGAATAAAAAAATATATAGTCTCTCTCCGCCCACTGCTAGATAGATATGACATAGCACTCTCCTGTAGAAAGCCACAAGAAAGCCAGCAACGCGTGCTTCTGCGCCGCTTGCTCCCGTCATCGCCCTGTTTCTTGAAGATGTTGTTGCTTCACCTTGTTGAAAACTTGCGTATGCTTTGTCGTCCTCTACATGGTCATCGAGGATCATTCGAGGACCTTCCCGAGCTTTCGTCAACTTGTCGAGTGATGTGGCCTGCCCAGAGGCACGCGCTACGTTTCTGTCTGTAATGTTTATATTTTAAAGCTTATTTTATATGCAACCTGACTTTTTACCCATGTGAAGACGTAGGTAGCTGTCATGTGACGCATAATTATCTCAGGTTATTTCTGATAACAAGCACTACCATTGTATTATACATATTGATAACCCTGCCTGAGATCACATACAACACTAGGTTAGAGGTTACTAAAACAACGTGCGTTAGATGCGCAGCAGACGAGTACAGCTCGTAAATTGATTGATAATGATTGATTGATTGCTATTATCAATTTACTAATACGGCTTATCAATACTGTTTTTTGATGTCACCGACTTTGTAATACAAAGCTGATCTTACAGCTGATTTGTTTTATTTTGATAAGAAAGAACCTTGGCTAACTAAGTCGCCAGGATGCACTCCGGTGAGGTAAGCAACAGAGCTTTAGGTCATGGGCGAAATCAGAATTAGGTAGTTTTGCAAAAAAGAATTAAAATTATTGAAAATAGTGTCCACTCGACCAAAGGCTGACTACGCTATTACTGAAGAAAACCCCAGCCATACTTTCACCTAAATTTGTTAACACATGTATATCTTCTTATATATAAAATTCACGTGTCACAGTGTTAGTTACCGTACTCCTCGGAAACGGCTTGACTGATTTTTATGAAATTTTACATGCATATTCAGTAGGTCTGAGAATCGGCCAACATCTATTTATCAAACCTTTTTTTTTTTTTAGTATGGCAAAACTACATTTGCCGGGACAGGTAGTATAGTAACCAAGTAAATACATACTCGTGGAAAATATTCCAGAAAATAATAAAATCAAAAAGTATCAAGCGAAGTTCTGTTGAGTATTTTTTTATTCGCCCTGCTGCAGTGATGTTAATATTGCATTGAACATTAGTGACTATAAGATAGATACCTTTTATAGTGATACCACTCTCTATTTACAATTACAATCTGTTTCATATCAAATTAATAATGTCAACACCAATTAGTTGTAATTAATATTACCTTATTAATGACTTGTTTTGCTTCTACACTATCTACTTGACCTGAATACTTGTCTAAGTCACTTGCACAGAGTAGGCAACTTGCATGACTTGACTTAGATTGTAAATAAGCAATCTGCGTTACCTTTTGATCGTTATTCTATACCTGTGTTGTTACTAATATAAAATTTAATTTATGTGAAACGATTACCTCATATATTCCTAATAACGTAAAGTTGAAAATATAAGTTATAAAAAATATCTAAAAATTCAGTAAATAAAAAGCGTTCCGTCTAGAGTATTTTTTTAAACTAAATTGTTACGTTGAATTGGTTCGTTGAATAACTTAGTTTTTGTTATAATATCTGTGTGAATAATAAACACAGTTTTTCTATTACAGAATAAACTATTTTAACAATGGTGCGGTAGTTACGTGTTAGCATGATGACACGAATACATTTCTATTGTATGGCATGCATTAACACCAATAAACAGGGTTGGACTAAACGCACACATCTCGTAATTAAAAAATATTGTACTTAGGAGGTATGTTGTATAAGGGGGTTCCTTCATATAAATTAGATTGCGCCTAAAACATACATACAAACACCACATCTTTATAATATTAGTAGAGATTGGGAATATCGGACTCCTTCAAAATTAACAAGTAAAACGCTTTAAGTTGCCCAAGGCTTTGTGACGTAACCGATAGTGTTAATGGTTTTTGAGCTTTAGCTTGTTTAATTCTTATATTTATGTGATAAATCATTTTTGAACCGCACCTGTGTTCATTATTTTATACAAAGGAATGAAATGAAAAATCATTTAATCAAGAAGACAAATTTTTTCAGAAAAATTATGTGCTTATGACATGTCCAATTTTTTTTTCCCTACCACCGGTTCGGGACGCAATCTGCTGAGAAGAACCGGCGTAAGAAACTCAGCAGAGCTTTTATTCAAATCAATGTTTTTTAAATTGTTTTGAAAGTACTTATAATATCTATGTCATTAACTGCGGTAAACGAAAACTCGGTGATACATTCTGTAACATTTTGTTTGAGGAGCTCTTCGGCTGAGATGGGAGAGGACTTGAGTGAACTGGTTGTTAATATAGGAATATTAGAAAAATAATGTTCAAACTTAGTCGCTACTTCCATATCCGCCGTTATATTTACATTATTTATTTTTATATTAAAGTCGCGGCTGCGAGCTGTAGCCCTACCAGTTTCACTATTTATAATATCCCAAGTAGTTTTAATTTTGTTTGAAGAAGTTTTTATTTTATTTTTTAAGTAAATGGTCTTTGCGGCAGAACAGGCTTTTTTTAAAACTTTTTTTTTATAATTTTTTTATATTTACATATTTTTTAGAAGTTCCACTCTGATTATAAGTTTTTTCTTCATAAAGTTCATACAACTTATCACGGCTTTTATAAATACCAACAGTTGCCCATTCACTGAACTTCAACTGATCACTAATGATCTTAAGTTTTGGTTTAAATATTCTATTGAACTCACCAATTATTATGTTAAATAAAGAGTTATAAAGGACATCAGGACCAGGAGTTCCATGAACTGGCACCCATGATAGCTTTGTGAACAAGTTACTTTTTAGTTCTTCTAGGCGAGTCCTATTCATTGGTCTAAAACAAATTATTTTTTCTTGAACCTTATTGCTCTTTTTAGGAATGGATATCAACTGACCACAATGATCAGATGATAAAGAGCTAAATATAGACTTGTGATCTGGTTTGATGTTAATAAATATGTTATCAATGCAGGTGGCACTGGAAGCAGTAATTCTAGTGGGTTCAAGAAAAACGTTATATAAATTAAATGATTTAAACAGATTTGAAAAACTACCAGTCTGTGAACTATTTTCCAGTATATTTATATTAAAGTCTCCACAAATAGCAATTATTTTAGGACTATTAGCTAATTTAAATAAGGCATCCTCCATGATATACACTCATAACAATAAGTTGCTCCAGTTCAACACATGCAATCTCTACACCCGTTCAACAGAGAGGCTCACAATATCAATTCTTTCTTTAAATTTAAGTAACCTATTAACAATTATTAAAGAGCTACCAGGTATCATACGAACCCTGTTGAAAGAGCTTACAACCTGGTGGTTATTGGAACTGAATATGACCTGATGACTTTTTAGCCAAGATTCTGTAACACATAAAATATCAATATTATTATAGTTCAAAAATAATTCCAATTCTAACTCCTTACCTAACATCCCCTGAATATTTTGATGCACCAGGTTAAGGCAATTTGGCTTTTTTGTATTACTAACAGATAATGGGAATATATGATGTTTATTTATACAACAAGCAGGTGTACTATTAACATTGCAACCATCATGATCATTAACAAAATGTATCAGTGTATTGCCGGAGTTTCCCTCCATTGTCTTACATACTAATTTAAAGAATTACTGTCACATAAAGGATTTTTACATGACGTCAAATTACAAGGCTGCTCAATAGAGGCAGAAAAATGTTAAAAATATGATAGCGAAGTTGCTATCTCTCTCTTATAATAGTTAGCAAGACAATAATTATCTTTTGTCATATTAAAATAGTATTTATTAAATACATTAATGTCAATTAAATTAAATTTATTATTATACACAGTCAATGTGTGTAATTTCATATTGAATTTATGTCTATTATTATTTTCAGCACGTGACAACAACTTGCTGTAAGGAAATGTAAACAGGATAATATTCTTTACATTCAATTGAGATAATAAATTAAAGTATTTAACTAATTTTTGAGTGCTAACATCTCCCATTCTCCCAATTAAAAATTTTATGTCGTCTCAGGAGTGTAACTACTACTATCTAAAAGTAACATCTATTATTTGTGTGAAACTAGCACCAGGCAAACAAGAGTTGCTTTTATGTTTTGTATCGCGTTTAAAATCTTTTATATGCTGGTACGGAACCTTGTGCAAAAGGCAACCCTGTATACATTGAGTCACAAAACATTATAAGCAATATATTCTTCAATACGACAATATAAATCTAAAGACATGTAACAGAACAAAAAAGCACACAATAATTTTCTAATAAGAAGCAACACAATGCTTTATGTTAGATGCGTATGCGCACGGATGTGAGTGATTGTTGCGCGTGAATCACACTTGCGAATTTCTTGCGAGCACCTCTCAACGGATACGAACACTTTCGTTTTCTTTTGTCTTTTTCCTTGTGTCTTATTTGTCGAGATGTCGTTGTAACTATTGGAGTATCCGCTGTTCCTAATAACATCTTAATATATGTCACTTTTTATGATACCTCATCATAAATTATCATTATTTATGTGTTAAAGTATTTATTCGGCAATCCAATTGATATTACATTAAACATTAAAAAATTTTACATGTTTGTAATTTTTTTTTGCATAATTCCATTTAAATAGCAAAAAAGACGTTATTAAGTTGATGTTGTCTAAAGGATAAATTTTTGTTTTCCAAACGCGCCCTAAAAGTTCAACTTAAACTCACCTGATTCTTTATGTGAACTTCCAGCTTGTCTTGTAGAACTAAGTGGTAAGGCGACTCTACAATATTTACTGAAAGAAACAAGAACGCTTCTTGTTTTTTAATACGTTAGTACAATGATTTAACAGTACCTAACTATACAGTTATCGTATTTTCTCGCCCCTATGACATGATGATCGATAATATCCATATCCAATTTCATTTCACTCTAAATCTTTTGTTCCACCAATTAATTGCTTAATCATATTCAGTAATGAAGAAAAGTAGAGGGTATTGTGGCATCTCATAGGTTGCAAATATGATACCTCCATGCTGTCTTATTTTAATTTGAACTTATACCATCGAAATTCGAAACAGATCAATAAAAAAAATCGGTCAATTTTTTTTTAATCTGGTGCAATTATATTAATTGGCAATTGTTTTTCTTTCACAGACATATTCGGGTCTCTTCTGTGTGGTGGTAAATCCATACAAGAAGCTACCCATCTACACGGAGAAGATTATGGAGAGGTATAAAGGTATCAAAAGGCACGAAGTACCTCCCCATGTGTTCGCCATCACAGACACCGCGTACCGTTCTATGTTGCAAGGTCAGTATCATTTACATCAATGTGAAATAACAAGAATGTTTTATAGTTAGAGTAGGCAAGTGACTATATTCAACCTGATGCGATTTGCATAAGAGAAAAGCAGTGTTTAAAAGATATTGGTAATAAATTGTGGGTGAAACATGAACTACTCAAAGCTACCGTTGTGCGTCTTTTCAATTAAACGAGGTAGCCAGGCTAAATGCAAAGCGCTTCAGAAGTATATAAGAAAGGTCATTAAAATCCTTTTACTTTTTGGCAATAATAATATATTCTCATACATGGCAATGTAGCTATTTGCCATGGCACAAATAATCTGTACCTATTATACTTTGCTATTTAGGTAATGTCAATAGAGTCTTCTATAACGAATACGAAAGGTTATGGTTCTGTCTGTGAACTGCTGTGCAAGATAGCAAGAGTTTCGTGGTCGTCATCATTATCTCGTATTGCAAGTTGCGTGGTTACAACTACAACTAAGCTTCCTTATCCTTTCTTCCTTTCTCTAATTTATAAATGTGAAAACGAGACGATGACACTATAGAAATTTTTACCAGCTTAAGTGTTAATGTGTCGAACGAAACTATAGCGCGATTTAAAAAATAGGTACAGTGCCATCTATCGACTGTCATAATAAACATCTGTTTGTTAAGGTTTTAATTTCTAAATTTCACGCGTACGAACTCGTGGGCAACAGCTAGTATTCTATATAATATTCCAATTGATATCACACAATGCAATTATGTGCCTCATTTTCTTTTACTTAAATACTTCATCCCGTTTATACCAATTATATAAAAGCATTTGATAATAACTAGTGGGACAATATACTATCATGTCTGTTCACATAAATAAAGGCAAGGTCTTCTACGTGTACGTACATGTTGAGAGAGTAGCCATAACTCAACGTAGTATCGCCGCCATTACCGAACAATTAGAGGCACCGCCTTATCTTTGACTATAGTGTTGTGTTCCATACAACATTAATATATCGAGAAATAGGTTTATAATATCCTCAAATTAATTGAGTTCGAAACTATGATGGCTATATAAATATAAGTTTATGTATAATTTTTTTATTATTTGGTGTTGTCTGTTCTATAATTAATGAAGTGCACTGATATTTATTAACAGACACTGGTCTTAGGTATCGAGAACTTAAAAATATAGCTATCAAAAGGCTGTTAAAATATTACGAAATTGTGAATTCTGTTTAAAAAAGTATCACCCATTTACGAAATAGAGTTTTTTGTGATTCAATCATCATCATCATAACATTGCGCATTTTTCCCATGCTGGTAGGCAAAGACAATAGAGCGCAATTTGCTACGAACCAAACATACTTCCTTGTCTATACTTATACTCATACAATCTAAATGATTAAAATCTTTGTGATTCAAACAATCTCTAATTTTTCTTGTTTTTTTTTTACTAAAGAACATCGACAAACAACGAACGTCATCACATCACTAAACAGCGACGACTCGCACTAATGACTGTTCTGGGATAGGTAAATGGTAATGCCCATGGCAATGTGTTATCGTTTCGTAACAAACAACTAACTTTTTGTTTTGTTTAAAGTTTAAGTTAAAAGGTAAACTGCAAATGTGAATTACGTATCTATGTATGAGTAATAAGGTAGTACTTTTCATAGAGCTAAATACTAATAATCGAACTACATATAATTTCAATTGAAATAGTCCTAACAAGTTAAACAAAATACCCAATCATTTACTTAAATAAACAGCTACAGAAAATTTGCTCTAGGAAATATACAAGACTTCATAAAAGGTTTAAGTGATCTAAACTTTTTAATCCGTACATTTCAGACCGTGAAGACCAGTCCATTCTATGTACTGGAGAATCAGGTGCTGGCAAGACTGAGAATACAAAGAAGGTGATACAGTATCTCGCGTACGTCGCGGCATCAAAACCTAAGGGCTCCGGCACGGTAAGATATAACCACATAATTTTTTTTAAATATTTTTTTTTTTTTTTTTTTAAATAAATAAATAAATAAATATTAATGGACATTTCACACAACGTCCTCTGATCCCAAGCTAAGCTTATATGCTTGTGTTATGGGTACCAGAATACGGATAGAATACATATACTACTTTTTTTTTTTGTAAATACATACTTATAATATATAGAAACACCCAGACGCAGTACAAACATTTGTATGACAATTAGAAAAATCACACAAATGATTGTCCCGAGCGGGAATCGAACCCGCGACCTCTTGATCGGCAGTCCGTTACCAGAACCACTACACCACGAGGCCCGTCGTGACGTGATATTACTAAAAATAGATAATTTATTATAGTTTAGTTTAAATTGGTAATAAAATGTCGTAACATTTGGGATCTGAGAATTGGTATAGTAGGGATAAAGAGTTAAATAGAGTTTCTAGTTATAATTTCGGATTTGTAAAACTAAAAATTTCCATTGAATCAACTGTAGTTTTTTTAAAGAATTTTTTTTATAATTGTGATATTTCTGATGTAGTTTTATTATAGTAATTCAAGTTACGTGCTAGTTAACGTAGTGCTACAGTAATTAGATGCGTATTTGAGATAGAGATTTTTTGTTTGTTTTGGAATATTAGTCTTAGAGTTTTGTTAATATTTTTTTTTAATTTTGTGAAGCTTACGCATGTCTATTGGTTCGACTACCACATACGGTTGAGGATAGAAACCTGATTGCAGTTTCAAGCTAGATTTAAAAACAAATTGTTCGATATTAGAATTTTTTATTTGACATTAAGAAAAATGGAAAATGTTGCCAATCGGCTGACGTTTCTCATTTTCCTTAGGTCACTTTTCTGTTGAAGTGTACTATACTATTCACGAAAGCTAATTCTTTTTACTGTAGTTGTAAGGATTTCGTGACTGTTCGGTTTATGTACGCTACTTAGAACACCTGCATGATATGGAGGTGGCATGTGATATGTACAGCACATGGTTGTACTCTGGGTGTTGCTAGAAAAAAAATACTAGATTTTGTTTATACTATTTGTATACATACTACTATTATGTATATATATATATATATATAGCAGGTTGTTTGTTTATTGAAAGACCTAATAGATAACTATAAATAAGTAAATGAGTAAGCGCTTAGTAACTACACAAGGAAAATGGTAAAGTTGCCTATTGATTGGTAATTTAATTATATTTTGAATTAAAGTTTTTTATATCATGCTCAATATTTTTTTTAAATTATGAACCTTTTGGTAGCTTCAGCATTTTTTCCTACCAACCCCAAATAAAGGTTTGAACTCTCCATAACACTGATGTATATTTTTTATATTTCTATCTCTTCCACGCGATCTGCAATGGTACGACAACTGCAGGGCCCGTCACCACAATTGATTATAGTAAGTCAAGGTTGAAAAGATCAAAGCTAATTGCCTGCAAATATTTTTAAGTATTTTTGAATGTGGTTTATTATTCTTAATGTAACCTAGATATTAACAAGAGCTCATTAAGGCAAAAAATGTTCAAAATTATTTCTTGGTTTTATTACTATATCGTCATGACTTAAATGTGAAAAAAAAACTTCCTGGTATGTCGAGGTATTAGCAATTTAAAGCAGTAATGCTTGTACACATTTGTGTAGTACAATTTTTAAATATCTTCAGTCTAAATTTAATCATACTTAGCCATGTTTTACTGTTTCACGGAAAAGCTTCCTGTCTTTTATGTTGTTTGAGGCAGTGTGATATGAATATTGTTTTATAGACCGTGGAATATTATATTTTTGTTTCATATTTAATCAATTGATATGTGAATAATAAACCACATTATATTTTTTCGGCTGGATGTGGGTGAATTTGGATACATATTTATTTACGTTGACGTAACTGATTATATTTGAACACACTAAACGTTAAAATAGAGGACAAGTAACTTTAGCCTGGCTAAATCGTACTTCATGGAATAATGACGTTTCATATGACGTATAGCCTGTATCATAGACACACATAGATACATATTTCACGCACACTTATATATGTAAGTGGCTTCAAGTTTCCTGAGGGATGTAGCCATAGGCACTACATCTGGTAAATCTGTGATCATTGCCTTATTGGTCTACTAATAAGGGACGAAACTTCGTTAGTAAATTTGATCCAAATAACGTAACCTTCATTTGATTATTATAACGTTTTAGCGGAAATGTGAGTGCTGACGATTATATTAAATACCCTAACAGATAAAGAAACACGGCGTTTCCTTTGTAAATAACGCAAAACGTGTTCCATTTAATTTATTTTTTAAACACTATAGGCATTGATATTCGTATAATGATAGTTACGTCTTCGTAAAGTTTTTTTATAAGGCTTGATTGCATGCTTGTTCGCATGACTGCTCTCGTATTCAGTACTATAAAGGTTTTACATTTGGTTTATGGTTTTATTGTATGGCATTTTAGGCGTTGGAATGCCCATGTTTGGTATAATTTTCTATTTAGGTTAAGAAGAAAACTACCTTTTTGTAGAACTTTGGTGCTTTTTGGTACATACCGTCAGTAATGATCTCTTTTTGAGCTTTTGGTTTTGGATAAAGAACTTTAAACGACATTGTATTTGTAGAAATAAAATTAGACAAATGTTTTGTTAAGGCTTGTCTAAATTTAACGCACATTGTATTTTCAAAATATTCTTATTATTTATTGTACACAAAGTAAAACAAAAATTACAGATAAAAGAGAAATAACATGTACAAAGGTGAGCTTACTTCAATATCGAATTAAGCAAGTGAATTACCTTTTTTTAAATTTTGATTTTTTATTTTTTTTTTAAATTGTGATAGAATCTAATCATATCTAATATATTCTATTCATAGAAAGGCTATTGCTAATGTAATCATATCTGGGCCTATATATATTTTGTGTTTAATATTATAAACATAGTAATACTGTGCTACTATATGTACAGATGTACACCACACTATCTCACTACGTAGCTTACAATGCGTCATAGTTATATTTATATGTTCGCTTGTGCTTACCAAATGTTGTGGTCATGATTTCAACATTAGTACCTACTAACACAATAGACAATCTTCGTACATTGACTTTTTAATATACCTCTAAGTTATTTATTACTCGACGTAAAACATTAAAAACAGACCATTTACATAAAAAATGCGTAAAGTCTAACGGTCTTATTCATAATGACTTATCGGTGGTTTAAACGAAGATTTTATTGGAGAGATAATAAACGTTTTAGCGTAAAAAGACTATTATGAATAACAAGTTTTGACAATTTTCGCGAACCTATTTTAGCGAACTTTTAAACCTCCGATAAGTCATTATGAATAAGACCATTAGTAATCAAGAATATCCATCCATCAGTACTGGGTATGTTGTACATATTTGCGAATAATGGTTCCTTTATACTAATCCTGTATCATTTACATATTTACGTTTCATTTCACGCTGCTATTCCCACGTAGACAAATGGACCAACATTTGAGGTAATGGAATGCTAAAACACTTAACAAATCGTTATTAACTTATTGCGACTCATCATGTCATGTGTTTGTATCTGGCTATATCAAATAGCAAATGTGCTTTAAAAATATTTTTGTGGCTCATGTGCAATATATTGTTGATTATTCATTTTAGGAAAACCTTCCTAGAATCTCCACTTACCATCGGTTATCATTTCATATGCATGCGCCTACCTACAGGGTATTGTAAAAATGAAATACTGATTAAATATTTTAATCTCTTTTAGGGTGAACTAGAACAACAGTTATTACAAGCAAATCCTATTTTAGAAGCTTTCGGTAACGCCAAGACTGTTAAAAACGACAATTCCTCTAGATTTGTAAGTACATATTCAGTAACACGTTGTAACTCCTAAGAGAATAGAATTTTCTATTAAAAAGCATTTTCTCTCCAGGGTAAATTTATAAGAATAAACTTTGACGCGTCAGGGTATATAGCCGGTGCGAATATCGAAACTTATTTACTCGAAAAGTCAAGAGCGATAAGACAAGCGAAAGATGAGCGAACATTCCACATATTCTACCAACTCCTCGCTGGTGCAACAGCTCAACAGAAAGCAGAATATATACTCGAAGATCCTAAGAGCTATCCTTTCCTCTCAAATGCTGCGTTACCAGTGCCCGGTATTGATGATGCTGCGGAGTTCCAGGCTACTATCAAATCCATGAATATCATGGGAATGAACAACGAAGACTTTAATTCCATATTCAGAATAGTTTCCGCAGTACTCCTGTTTGGATCGATGCAGTTCAAACAGGAAAGGAATTCTGATCAAGCCACATTACCTGATAACACAGTAGCTCAGAAAATTGCACATTTACTTGGTAACAATCCGTTATATTTATGTATTGATAAGCTCATCTTAAAGTATTTGTTTCTAATCCTGGCTCTATTTGTTTTCAGGTCTTTCAGTAACAGAAATGACTAAAGCATTCCTCAAACCTAGAATCAAAGTAGGCCGTGATTTTGTAACGAAAGCACAGACTAAAGAGCAGGTAGAGTTTTCAGTGGAAGCAATCGGCAAGGCTTGCTACGAGCGCTTGTTCAGATGGCTCGTGAACAGAATCAATAGATCATTAGATAGAACTAAGAGACAAGGAGCTTCGTTTATTGGAATACTCGATATGGCCGGTTTCGAAATCTTTGAACTCAACTCTTTCGAACAACTCTGTATAAATTACACTAATGAGAAACTTCAGCAACTCTTCAATCACACTATGTTTATATTAGAACAAGAAGAGTATCAGCGTGAAGGTATTGAATGGAAGTTCATCGACTTTGGTCTTGATTTGCAGCCTACAATAGATTTGATAGATAAACCTATGGGTATTATGGCTTTATTAGATGAGGAATGTTGGTTCCCCAAAGCCACTGATAAGACTTTTGTAGAGAAGCTTGTATCAGCACACTCTGTCCATCCTAAGTTTATGAAGACTGACTTCCGTGGCGTTGCTGATTTTGCGATAATTCACTATGCTGGCAAGGTAGATTATTCGGCGGCGCAGTGGTTAATGAAGAATATGGATCCCCTCAACGAGAACGTAGTATCCCTTCTGCAATCTTCACAAGATCCGTTCGTTTGTCACATATGGAAGGATGCTGAGATCGTTGGAATGGCACAACAGGCTATGACTGATACCCAATTCGGTGCGAGAACTCGTAAAGGAATGTTCAGAACCGTTTCTCAACTATACAAAGAGCAGTTGACGAAATTAATGGCAACGCTCAGGAATACCAATCCGAACTTCGTAAGGTGCATCATACCCAATCACGAGAAGAAGGCTGGAAAGATCGAAGCGCCACTAGTTCTGGACCAGTTACGCTGTAATGGTGTATTGGAAGGCATCAGAATCTGCAGACAAGGCTTTCCTAACAGGATACCTTTCCAGGAGTTCAGACAGCGTTATGAGCTTCTGACTCCAAATATTATACCGAAAGGTTTCATGGATGGTAAAAAAGCTTGCGAGCAGATGATTGAGGCCTTAGAACTGGACCACAACTTGTATCGCGTCGGTCAGTCCAAGATCTTCTTCAGGGCTGGTGTACTGGCGCACCTCGAGGAGGAACGGGATTACAAGATCACTGATTTGATTGTTAACTTCCAAGCGTTCTGCCGAGGGTATCTTGCGAGGAGGAATTATCAGAAACGTCTTCAACAGCTTAACGCTATTAGGATTATACAGAGGAATTGTGCTGCGTACTTAAAACTCAGGAATTGGCAATGGTGGAGGTTATATATCAAGGTGAGTGACATTTTTAAAGCTATATGTTTTTTTTTGGCTAGGATTGTGCAAAACACTGCAATCCACCTGACGTTAAGTGGACGACTATTCTATGGACCTATATTGCATCAAATGCTTAGTCAACACCTATTATTATAATGTTTCAACAATAGATTGTTTATAATATCGATGTGTAGTATATTATATTTCCGAATGTACTATAGAAATGAAATCAAGACAATTATGAGTAGAATATTCGAGTGATCGTGCAGTTTAGGAGTTTTTCTCAATATATCGCCTTTTAATAGAAATAGTTTCAACCATTTTAAATTTAAAGCCGTAACACATAGAAGAGTAAATATATAATTTAGATTATTTTAAATACAGACTTCTGAAATCAGTATTAGCTAACTTAAAATACTAGGATTTGAATTCCGGGTCGAGTAAAAAGTTGCCGTCCGAAACTTGTCAGTTTAGATGTTTTTTAAGGTTTCTTATAAAATGGTACCGTTTTAAGATTGACGCTTATTTTCGAATCAGAGTCGTGCGAATGGTCTAAAGTACATTTACAAATATTTCATAGTATGTATGTTGTAATGTCTGCAGGTAAAACCTCTGCTGGAAGTAACGAAGCAAGAAGAGAAATTGACACAGAAAGAGGATGAGCTCCGGCAAATTCGTGAGAGATTGGAAACACAAATGAAACGGTGTTCCGAATATGAGCAGAAATATCAACAGTCGAATGCTGAGAAGACGCAGTTGGCTGAACAATTACAGGTGGCTTCTTTTATAGATTTAATCGCATTTTTTAAAGATTTTATTCTTACCCACTTTTGCCTTTATTAGCTCTGCATGTGTCGTATCTCATGAAGTACATAATTCAACGTGATTTTACCTTCTTTTAAGACGTCTCGTCTGTTCAATATAAAATTGTATAAACTCGCCGAGGACCGATACCGGAGTTCAGAAATCGTCCCCTTATTCTGATATATAGGATTGGGACTTATTAGTTTCGTTTTCTAAATAAGAAATGAGTTCATAGTCTAAGTTGTATTATTGATTATGTTCTAGGCTGAATTAGAATTATGCGCGGAAGCCGAGGAGTCCCGAGCGCGTGCTGCCGCTCGTAAGCAAGAGTTAGAGGAGTTACTTCACGACTTGGAAGGAAGGATAGAGGAGGAGGAAGAGAGATGTAACTCCTTACAGCAGGAGAAGAAACGGTTGCAACTTAATATTCAGGTACGAACCGTGTAAATCTTACTGAGGTTTTAAATATGAGGTTAATCATAATGCATGACTGTCTAGATAGATGGATGTAAGGATGTTTCTTACTCTTTCGAGCAAAAAGGAGAATGGAGTAAGAAGAAGCAGAAGTGAGAATAATTTTCAGTAATGATAAATTTTGGAACATTCTAGAAGTAGAAATTAATTCTGCCTACAAACACACAAATAAGGTTGATGTTATGATGATGATCAAATAAATTCTATATTTATGTTACAAAATCACTAACTTTTTCTTTAAAATTTATATTTGAACTATCACAGGACCTCGAGGAGCAACTAGAGGAGGAGGAAGCAGCGAGACAGAAGCTCCAATTGGAGCGTGTCCAGTGTGACTCCAAGTTAAAGAAGTTGGAGGAGGACCTGGCACTCAGCGAAGACACCAACCAGAAACTTGTCAAGGAAAAGAAGGTATGTCATGTTGGGTACAAATAAGACAACATAAGGATCACATGTGTAGGTACTCAAAACAAATCTATAATTATAATATGTATTAAAAAGCTAAAGAGCTTGATATTGAACCATTGGTTCGAATTGAAAAATTATTTCAGTGTTTGATATTCCATCACGCTGCAACCAATTGGGGAAATTCTCCAAATTTTCCACGCGCACGAAATTGTAGGCAACAACTAGTAATTCTAATCTAATGTAATATTGCATCCATATAACTTGTTCTCCGTGTGGTGACGGATTAAGAATACAAGTGTCACCAGGCCATCTCCATCCAAAGGGTGCTGTAAAAGTCAGCTAAGAGATTACTGCACACAGACACACTCTGTGAGAGACGGAAAACTCGAAAATAAACCCTGTACCAACACGCCTGGTCAGCGCGACACAGAAGACCTTAATCCCTCCCAAAGTGGAGGAGGTCCGTGCCCACCAGTAAGACGTAAATGGGCTGGAGAGAGAGAGAGATAACTTGTTAGCTGTCTATCAATTTAATGGCTTTTGAAACTTATATTTCATTAGATTATATTTACTAATTAATATAGCTGTGAGTTTTATTAATGTCCACAGATCTTAGAGGAGCGTGCAAACGACTTGTCTCAAGCATTGGCCGAGGAAGAAGAGAAGGCAAAACATCTTAGCAAGCTGAAGACCAAGCAGGAGTCCGCCATAGCTGAACTAGAAGAAAAACTACTAAAGGTTAGATACTATTCTTAGATTAAACATAAAGAACTGTCGTTTGAACGTGAATAATTTTATATTATTGGAAACTTTACTATTTTATTAATAGTATGATTACGTGTACGTTACGTATACGTTAGTACGTATACGTTGAATAAAGACCCCATTAGATGCAAAAGGCATAAGATAGCACACTGTGACGTTCTACGGGGCACGCATATATCGGGTGGTAGGGAAATAATTAGAATACAGGTTTTGAATACTGATTGTTATGTTCAGGATCACCAAATGCGCCAAGAGACGGATCGCGCCAAGAGAAAGTTGGAGACAGAACTACAAGACGTGAAGGAACAACTCGCTGAGAGGAAGGCACAGCTTGAAGAATTACAGATTGTTTTGAGTAAGTTCATTAGCAACGATACACTATAATTAGGCATACTCCTCTGCCACTTTTGTAGGATATTTGTTATGATCAGCATAGTACAGTAGACCAGATGTAGTTTAGTAGACCAATTCATTTGTGTTTGGCAAGAGTTTTCTGTTAACAGAAGACTTATGGCATCTTGGTTTTATAATAAAGTGGATACTTTTGTATATTATTAAGTTACATGGACCCACATGTCGTAAAACTGGTTTTTAAGTTTTCACTTGCTTGTTCCCTTTCTTGGTCTGTTTGTGGTAATCTCCAGTTAGGTTAGATTTCACCATCACATGAAGTACAAGGATTGTTTAGGGCTGTTTACTTTGATTTAAAGTAAGTAAAAATTATTTCACCCGCGACTCCGTCCGCGTGAAATTTAGAAAACTATTCATCCCTTTTTTCGCAATAAAAGGTAGCCTATGTCCTTTGTCAGGGTCTAAAGGTTGTCTGTGCCAAATTTCATCAAAATCGGTTGAGAGGTTTAAGCGGGAAAGCGTAACAGACAGACAGAGTTACTTTCGCATTCGAGGCTTCTCTTATTGTAATTTATTTATTATTATTTGCAGCTAAACGTGAAGAAGAGTTAGCAGTAGCGATCAGTCGTGTTGACGAGGAGAGCGCACTACGAGCGTCCGCACAGAAGGCGGCGCGAGAGGCCGAGTCGGCGCTGGCTGATGCTCACGAGGACCTGGAGGCGGAGAGAGCTGCACGGACCAAGGCTGAGAAACTGAGGAGAGATCTCAACGAGGAGCTGGAGGCGTTGAAGAGTGAACTGTTGGACTCACTTGATACTACTGCTGGTAAGTGTCCATGATCTATCTGTAATTAGTTTCTTTACACGAGATTTTAAGAACACTTACAACTATTATACATTCTACACTCTCGTTATTTTTAATCCTAATGATATAGGAATATATAATTTTTTTTTTATGTACATAAATGAATTTTTTGGCTATATGGAATCCCAAGTATTTAACAAAAGTACAATAATTCTCTGAAAATACATATTTGTATGTGTTTATTACAACGCATAAGTTTTAATATTTGATATACTTGTAGCCCAACAAGAGTTGCAGAAGAAACGTGAACAAGAAGTGGCCGTACTGAAGCGGAGCCTCGAGGAGGAGGCGGTCGCCCACGAGGCAACACTCTCAGACCAACGGCACAAGTACTCACAAGAGTTACAGACCATCAACGAACAACATGAACAGATCAAGAAAGCTAAAGCTGGTCAGTTTGACATCATATCTTTCATACTAATATTCATTTAATTTATAGTTGAGCATAGTTAACAATTAAAGTTTCAATTAAATTACTTGATATTAATCTAATCTTCTAAATCGTAACATCTCAGAATAATCCGGCTAAGATAGATTATTTATAATTAAAAAAAAAATATTCACTATAATTTAGTTTATTATTTAAAAAAAGTAGTTAAGCAATATATAAATGGGGACTGAATATGAATAAAGGTTTTGACGGGCTTCATGTTCACATAACGGACTGCCGTTCACGAGGTCGCGGGTTTGATTCCCGCCTCGTACATTCATTTGTGTGATATTTATAAATGTCATACAAATGTTTGTACTGCGTCTGGGTTTTTCTATGTATTATAAGTATGTATTTACAAAAGAAAAGTAGTGTATTCTATCCGTATTCTGGTACTTATAACACAAGCATAATAAGCTTAGCTTGGGACCATAGGACGTTGTGTGAAATTTCCATAAATAAATATTATTATTTATTTATTAAAGGTATGAACATTTGCGAATCAAACTCGTGAAACGCTCTACAAAGCCAAAGTATCATCATTACAATACAAAGATCGGTCATCATCATAATCATCATATTTTATTGCCATAAACATAGTATACAATAAGGTGTTACAAATTTAAAGCACTTACATGTTTAGCTAATATTATAGCATGCAATAACTTAATGATTTTTACAATTGAAGAAGTTATTTTTACTTAGCCATTGATACAATTATGTCCTAAATAATGAAAATTTTAACATTTTTATATCTTTCGGTATCCTATTAATTAATCTTGTTAATATTCGGTTCAGATCTTTCAATTTTTACGCCGTACAAAAAAAATATCTTGCACTTACGGCCTCTTTTTTCTAATCTAATATTGACATAGACACTAACAAAAAGAAAATTAAACAAACTTCTAATTTCAAAACAAAGTCTGAAAAAGTCAAAAATAATTTTTGAGTTATCATACAAGGAAATTTTGTTGAATTTTAGTGGATTTATAAATATTTATTTATTATGTTATGTCGTAAATATGTGTCCTAAAGAGCGTAGATTGAGAAATGTAAAGTTTGGTCTCTCGAAGGATGACCACTGTCAAGTGGAGACTTTGATCTATCAGAGTGAGGAAGGACCATCTTTTAACTCTGCGAGGGACTATTGGAATACTATTTGTAAAAATGAGGAACTTACATCTGCAGAGAAAACGGATTTGGAGACATTACAATGTTTGTATACGGTTTTAATATTTGGTTGTCAAATATAACAGTCTGAAGCCTTTAAAAAATATGTTTGAATAAAGTGAGTCGCGTAATTGTTAGAAAATATTACTTTGGTAATCAGTTCTTATATTGCCTGTATACTGGGGCTGGGCTCTGAGAAATTATATTTAATTGTGCCCAGATCCCCTTTTAATCATTGTAGCGAGACCACTTTAGAACCAATATCATTGCGTATATTTCAGCAATATTTTGTTTCACTTTAACTAACGACTGCAGTTTAATAAGAGGTTAAAAGTAGTTTTCTTCTGTAAAAGGAGGTAAAAAACACCAGATTTTTATAATAGTATAGTAAATACTGGTTATAACTTCCTCTATTTCACTGAGAAACCTAACCAAACTTCATTATACATTCGAATTATTGTCGATTTTATTTCGCACTTAAGCTATTGTTTAAGGCACAGTTAATCACAAAGTGTAACGTTCTGTATCTGTTTTATCAGCATTGGAGAAGGCTAAACAGGCACTCGAAGCTGAGAACGCGGACCTAGCGACCGAGTTGAAGAGTGCGAGTGCTGCTCGTACTGAGGGAGAGAGGAGAAGGAAGCAGGCGGAGGCACAACTCACTGAACTTGTTGCTAAACTACAGGATGTGGAACGAGCCAGGTATGAGGGGGAATAACATGAATGAAAAATAACTCTTTTATGCTGCTACATTTTAGCGCCAGCTATTTATGAGACAATAGTTCTTCTTCTTCTCCAGCCCATTTATGTCCCACTGTTGGGCACGGGCCTCCTCCACTTTGGGAGGGATTATGGTCTACTGTGCCGCGCTGACCAGGCGTGTTGGCACAGGGTTTATTTTCGAGTTTGTCGTCTCTCACAGAGGATGTTACCTGCGTGCAATATCCCTTAGCTGACTTTTACAGTACCCTTGGGAGGAGGACAATAGTTCTGTAAAGCCGAATTTCATTTACGAAGCCATGTGTTTTAAATTAACTTACCTTATACGGTAAGCAAAAGATGACTTTTTGCAAAATTTTATAAAACGATGTTTTCCTTATAGTGGTCTAGATTCAATAGGGAGTTCATTTATGGGGTGAATAAATTTAGCTAGATAAATAGTAATCACACTACCTAAAGTGATTACTTTCATGCAATTCCATACAAAGGTTGTCTGGAAGAAATCGCCACGAGCGATAAGACCGCCACTTGTACAATTTATAATTTGTATATCTTGGTAAATCATCATCATCATCATAACATCACGCCTTTTTCCCATGGGGGTAGGCAGAGACTATAGAGCGCCATCTGCCACGATCGAAGCACACTTCCTTGGCTTCATCCACACTCATACATCTGGTCATACATGCCCGACGGTTGTAAGTGCTACGCACTTGCCCCTTTTGGAGTATCCCAGCGATGACATCGGAGTATATTTTTCTCGGGCGTCCTCTCCCAGCATTTCCACTTACTTTCGCCGTGTATATGCCTTTCGTTAAGCGTCTCTCATCCATCCTCTCCACATGACCAAACCACCTAAGCATACTTTTCTCCACCTTAGTCACTACATCCTCTTTCAGACCACAACGTTCTCTTATAACTTCATTTCTTAATCTCTCTTTCAAAGTCACACCACACATACTTCTCAAAGAGCGCATCTCTACAGCATTTATTCTACTTTTGTGCTTCTCCTGCCTTGGTAAATACCAATACCACTTAAAAATGTACAATAAAGATTTTAAATAAATAGTAGGATTTTGTATTGGATGTATATTATATAGTCTAAAAAAGAGTATTTCAAGTATTTACTTATAAATAATAATTGTTTTCAGGTCTGAAATCCAGGAGAAGTGCGTCCGTCTTCAGAGTGAGGCTGAAGCAGCGGCTGGACAGCTGGAACAAGCTGAGCTGAAAGCTTCCGCAGCTGTGAAGCACTCCGCCACTGTCGGCGCACAGCTGGCCGAGGCTCAGGTAATTAACTGACCTTACAGTACACTTAACAGTTAATTCAGATATATTATTCGTTACTGTCAATCACAAATGTTTGTTTTGTGTCTGGGTGTTTCTATCTTTATATATATAAATCTCCTGCCACGATGTTTGTCCGCGATGGACTCGGAAACTACTGAACCGATTTTAAATTTGATTTGCACACAGTGTGCAATTCGTCCCAAAGTGAAAGATAGGTAGGATATTGCAAATTATTTGTCTACCCCTAATATTTGTATGGCAAAACAACGTTTGCCGGGCCAGCTAGTGTATTATAAGTATGTATTTACAAAAAAACATTATATATTTATATATGTTATTATACAATCAACACAAGCATAGAAGCTTAGCTTGGGACGTTGTGTGAAATGTCCATAAATAAATATTTATTTATTAAGAGACCGTACATGCACTTACTTATTTTACTATACTCTGGCAACTGTTTTCAAACAGTGGTAAAATCGATTGTCTCTTTTCATATAAATGGTGTTAATCCCTAGAAATTCATCTTTTGAATAAAGATTTATTTAATAGTAGTTTATTGTTTTGGGAGTTACTATGTATAGACGCTGAATTTTAATGAAAATACTATTACTGTTATAATATACTAATTGAATGATTTTTAATTAAATTTACTAACATTATACTTGTGTTCGGGCATCTAATAAAAGTCCAAACTTTTGTTATTAGACCCTGTTAGAAGAGGAAACGAAACAAAAACTATCGCTACAGACTAAACTAAGGAACATTGAACAACAACTTGAACAGGCGAGAGATCAGCTCGACGAGGAGGAAGAGGCCAAGAAGAACCTTGAGAAACAGGTTAGTTATTACTAGTGATAATGTGCTATAATGTGCATGTTTATACGGAAATCTTTTCTTTAAATTGCAATCTATAGCTGAAAAGTATAAGAAGAAATTACATGTTTTTCCAAGCAACAGAAAATCTGAAGCAATTACTTTCGGAAGGGGGAAGTCACAAAACTAAATCCAGTGCCAAGACGTGTAGTCACCATGATGTAGTAGTCTGTATAATAAAATGAAAGAGAAACTGATGTTGTATACGATTTGTGCAACTCATTTATTCATATAAAACCGCTTTTAGGGAGTTGGACGCGTATATTTTGTTTTAAACCTAGACCAACCTTTTGGAGACAGACAGTCCTACCCATGAACGTGGTGTCTGAAGTCTCCGAAACGTCGGGCGAGGTTTAAACTCTTACTACTTCAAAGCCTACAAAGTTCTCACTTACTGATATAAAATTTTTGTGTATCTTGTTTTTTAGGTTGGAGTCCTGACCCTTCAAGTAGCTGAAGCGAAGAAAAAGGCTGAAGAGGAGGCTGAGAATGCGGCAGCACTCGAGGAGCAGCGGAAGAAACTGAGCAAGGATGTGGAGGCGCTTCACAGACAGATACACGAGCTGCAGCAGGCTAATGATAAACTTGACAAGAGTTAGTATAGTCATGACATTTAATATAGTCATAGGTGACAATAAAAGCAGGCGATAATAAAAGTACTATTTAAAATATCATCTTGAATTACACACATCTAATTAGTCTATAACTGCACAGAACAGATATAGGTGATGGATTTAGAATACAAATGTCCCCACCCCATTTTCTTCCCAGGGGTTGTAAAAGCCAGCTAAGAGTTAACATGCATAAATAAGATTGTCAGTGAGACATGCCGGCTGGTTAGCAAGGCACAGTAGACCATAATCCCTCGCAAATTGGAGGAGTCCCGTGCCCAACAGTGGGAAAAGAGAGATGTATTTATCTGTGTTATTACATTGTGTTTGCAGGTAAAAAGAAGATCCAAGCTGAGTTGGAAGACACCAATATCGAGTTGGAAGCGCAGCGTGCCAAGGTCATGGAGTTGGAGAAGAAGCAGAAGAGCTTTGACAAGGTTAGATAGTTATTCTTCATTCGTTTTGTTGAGAACAGAAAGCTCTATTATCATTTAGTGTTTGATATATTTTTTTTTTATTATATTAAACTATGCCGACAAAAGAGAAAGGTATAGTAAATGACTGAAATATTTGATATTAGGCAGGTTTAGATAAATCTGCTAAAGTGCCTCGTAATGTTTTGTTTCATTTATATCAGTGTTTGTGTTTATTAAATATCAATATGGCTGTACATTGACAGGTAGTGGCAGAAGAACGAGCAGTGGCAGAACGTTATGCAGCCGAGAGAGATCAGGCCGAGCGTGAGGCTCGTGACAAGGAGACCAGGGTGCTGTCACTCACCAGGGAACTGGACGATGCTGCTGAGAAGGTATGTATACATTCATCCCTTATTCAATTCCCTTTAACTCTGCCTACGCCCACGGGAACAAAGTATGACATAATTACATAATTTCTAATGTCATTTTTTAAACTAATATTGTTGTATTACAGATAGAGGAGTTAGAACGCACAAAACGTGTCCTCCAATCAGAGTTGGACGAGCTGGCGAACACCCAAGGTACGGCCGACAAGAACGTACATGAACTAGAGAAAGCTAAACGTGCACTTGAGTCTCAGCTCGCTGAACTGAAGGCACAGAACGAGGAGATTGAAGATGACCTACAGTTGACTGAAGATGCTAAACTTAGGCTGGAGGTTAACATGCAAGCAATGAGAGCACAGTTTGAACGAGACCTACAGGTGTGTATTACCATTTAATTATATGTATATTAAAAACACACACACGCAAGGATTTCGTTTCATAATATGGCTTTGTATTGGTGTTGATAAGCAGTAAAATAAGTACGAATGGTGTGATCGGTACGATAATAGTAGTGCCCCACCGTGCATTGTCAAAATATCGTATGCTTATGGATACTTTGGCTATCTATGTATACTATAGTATACATGATTTAAAGTTTTTGTTTCAACTCAAATGCTAAAATGTGTCACGCAGGCTAAGGAAGAACAAGGCGAGGAGAAACGTCGCGGTATTGTGAAACAGCTGAGAGATCTGGAAGCTGAGTTGGA
The DNA here is from genome assembly GCA_916999025.1 of Orgyia antiqua. Taxonomy (NCBI): domain Eukaryota; kingdom Metazoa; phylum Arthropoda; class Insecta; order Lepidoptera; family Erebidae; genus Orgyia; species Orgyia antiqua. Next base: position 35,605,344 of record OU779865.1, on the reverse strand, counting down.
AGAGGAACGTAAACAACGCGCCAGCTCACTCGCTATCAGGAAGAAGTTGGAGGCTGACCTCAAGGATGCTGAACAGGCGTTACATCTCGCTAACAAAGTTTGTAACATAATATTTTATTATGCTTTATAAATATTTTAATGACTATGCATGCAAAAATTAGTAGCGTAATCATTATATTAGTTATGTTAGTATTTTAAGAATACGTCATTTGGGGGGTTATCTTTAGGTGGTAACTAAAGTAACTGCCATCCAAGCTGCTATTAAAATTGATTTTTTTGTATATGTATGTATAAAATTTTTTGTACTTTGATCCATATCGTTTGCTAGTGATAGTATTAATAACGTAATGTTATTTACGTTAAAAACCTCTAATGCATTGATGTTTGTGATAGGTGAAAGAAGATGCAGCAAAACAAGTAAAGAAACTACAGCAGCAGTTGAAGGAGAGCGGGCGCGAGGCGGAGGAGGCGCGCGCCGGGCGGGAGGAGGCGGCCGCCTGCGCCCGCGACGCTGAGCGACGGGTCAAGGCGCTCGAGGCTGAGGCCATGCAGCATGCTGAGGAACTGGCCGCCAGCGATAGAGCCAGGAGACAGGCTGAGACTGAGAGGGATGATCTGCTGGATGAACTTAATAATACATCCGCTAAGGTAAACATTGTAATTATACACATGTATTAAGGCATAAATATATCTATTTATGCCTTAATATATTATATAATACAAATACACAGCTAAAAAGTTAACGCTATAAAGAGTTGTGCAACTGAACTGAGAACTGCAAGTTTTTTTCTCATTTCCTCCTCCTACCCTACCGGGCCAGGGCACCACCCTTCAGCTTTATCGTGACCCGGCAAGGGCCTGACTTGACGGGACGGGATGGGACCTGTTGCTGCCCCCATTATGACGTCTAGGGTTAGGTTGCCAATAGGGGTAGTTTGGGACAATGTCACTAATTATTATTATTATAGCCTTTATTTCAGATTACAATTTGATATTACAATTAAATTAATTACAATTACATGTCATATTATTAATATTATTATCATTTATTTTGTATCTGTTTGCCCTTTGGCAAAGGCCTCTCTTGTCAATGTCACTAATAATTAGCAATAAGTTTGTTTCATGTCATGTTATATTTTATTTTGTAGAGTACGTTATTGATCGATGAGAAGAAACGCCTGGAGGCTCGGATAGCAGCGCTAGAGGAGGACCTGGACGAGGAACAGTCCAACAACGAGATACTTAACGACAGGCTCAGGAAGTCACAGGTATATTACAAAAGAAAACTCATTTAATAATATGTACATTTAGGGCGGTAGTATTAAAAGTGGGATAGAAAACAAATTCAATGTTGAGAAAATGAACCATATTTAGAAAACTGAAAAAGTTATATATTTTCGAGATTTCCGTCTCTCACAGAGGATGTCATCAAATAATTAGGCGATGCGTTTTTGTGGTTGTTGTTTACTTAAAAATGTGTTGTATTAAATATTTATAGAACCAAATAGACCAGCTGACAATGGAACTGGGCACAGAGAAGTCAGCCACCCAGAAGCTGGAGAGTGGCAAGCTGGTGCTGGAGAGACAGAACAAGGAGCTGAAGGCCAAGCTCACTGAACTTGAGACCTCCACCAGAACTAAGACTAAGGTATGTACTGATATATAATACTTACAGAATATTATTGATTGGCTCTGTGATCTAGTGGTTCATGTCAGACTCGATATCTGCAGAATACAATCATTTTTGTGATATTTATTTGTGTTATGCAAAATTATAAGTATTTATAGAAAATTATACAAGCAAATAAGCTTAGTTTGGGACCAGAGGGCTTTGGGAGTAATGCACATAAATGTTATTTATGTAGTTTTATAACGCACTTTTCATTCTAGGGCGTGATCACATCTCTGGAGCTGAAGGTATCGAACCTGGAGGAGCAGTTGGAGGCCGAGTCTAGAGAGCGACTGGCGCAACAGAAGGCATCACGCAAACTCGACAAGAAGATGAAGGAGTTGGCTCTACAGTTAGATGAGGAGAGACGACACGCTGATCAGTACAAGGATCAGATTGAAAAGGTATGTAATAAACACTAAGATTATATGATGCAGTTCTTTAGTCTCTGCCTCGTCTTGTGGGAAAAATAATAATGATGAAATGTGACAAAAATGCCTTATAAATGCAGACGATTTTTGTAGATTCTGTTTAATTCATCGTATTAAACAATTACTTGTTTATAAATATTACAATAAGTACCGTACCTGTTTACAGATGAACGTCCGCGTTAAAGCCCTGAAGCGTCAGTTGGATGAGATGGAGGAGGAAGTCCAACGTGAGAAGGTTGGCAAGCGTAAGGCGCAGCGTGAACTTGAGGATATGCTGGAGACGCACGAGACTCTCACCAGGGAATGTAACAATCTGAGGAACAAGCTCAGGTAATGAACATACACATATAGTTACTGTAAAATAAATAAATCAATACTAATCTTTGGTAATTTGAAAATATAATTGGAAGACTCGATGACTCGAAAATATTGGATAATTGGGTAACTTTATAATTAGGTACCTTCATAATCATTATTCGATTACATCCGAAATTAAAAATGTTGTTTATTTTTTTAGGTTTTTACGTAATTACAATAATAAAATATTACATAATTACGTATTTTACTTTTAAACCATCAAAAGCTGGAACGAAAGCTCGGATAAGCTAAAATCCCATTTCAATAATCCCAGAACTTGATAATCCTTAAACCTGTGTTGCCTAAAAACTTGTTTTTATTTTTTCCATTGTCCGAACATCCATAATATTAACAATATATTGCCCACGCACACCAATTCTGGACTCAGTAAACGCTATTAATATCAAAAACAACAAATTATGAATTTCGTGCCTGTGAGTAAAAAACCTTCAAAATTTTAGGGAAAATATCAACTTTGATTCCTTGTTGCGTAAAAACTTTATGTACTGTGGGCATTTCAAATATTGTGGTAGACAGCAGTACTAATACGGTTACCGATACAAAAAAAAATCGGAAATATTTGGAAAATTGTGGTAATTATAGTTAAAATACATTAGGGGGTGTCAATTTTCAAAGGTTTTTAATACTTTTTTTGATATCTCTAAAATAAATTAAGATATATTTTTTTTTAAATTTTTTCTTGAATAGTCATGAGTAGGTCTAACTTCTAGTGCCCGCTTATCGTTGAATTTTGGGATACCTTGTATATATTTTGATATTATTATAGCAAAGTGTTTATTTTTGATTTGCCAATTCATCTACTCTTTAGATTTTTTGCTCAACGAAAATACTTTTAATCTAACGCCAACAAGATCGCTTTTTTAGTATTTCTTCATCATCGCTTGTTTCACACGCATAAAAATTATCTTTAAGACATTTAGTGATTTGTATCTATTTTTAGTCACAAGGTAGCAAGTGAATTATCCAGTAGGCCAGGTAGACCCTCGTTTACCGACGGATCAGATAGCGAATAAGGAGCAGGAAGAGTTTAAGGAGGTACACGCATTGAGTGATATAATGCTCCTAATGGGACTGGACTACATGAGGCTTAATGATCAGTGGCTGGTTACAGTAATATAGCTGTACTGTCTGGTATACAAGATTTAGATAAAATATAACGTGTTTCCTTTCGTACCTATACACCGTAACGTATTCCCTGGGCATTATAACATTCACTCTTACGCATCAATATGCTAAAAGAAATGTTTATATGCAAAACATAATTCTGTAGAAAAGTCTTCAAGGATATTTTCTATTTAATAGTTTGAGGGCAGTTACCTAGTTAACTCTTCATATTTTCTGTGTTGTATTTTTTCCACTACATTCATTGTTCAGATATGTTACTGAATTCCTACATTGATGGAATACCAAAACTGGTGCAGTTATATTTTCTAGGCTACAACCCTGAATTTTTTAAAATCTGGTAGACTGGACAGTACAGCAATTAGAAATGTTACCAGTTTATTGAAAGTGATCAATTTGTGTGCTTGCTTCGCTCTCATCTTGAATCTACATTGTCATTTATCAAACTATCATGGTCACTGTGCCGTATAACATAGCGTTGTGTTAATATTGACGAATGTGGGACGTTGAGTTGCGCATACTGTGCTCCCATCAACACTGGCTCTTTATATGCTTTGTTATGATAACTGATTGATAATGTATATGTCTTTAGTTTTAAGGAAGGGTGGAATATATTGTATCGTCATTGTATAGTCATAGTAAACAGATGTCTGACTGACTTGTAAGTAAGGGAAAGGAACCTAAAAGTTTTGCATGTGGGTTCTTAGTCTACTGGTCGATTGTTGGGAAAATTTTTCGAAGTTTAGCATCAAAATTAAACCTAGGTTATTTTCACATTGATGCATTCTGGGAAATTCATAAAAATCATATATATCGTACTGTACTGTGTATGTGCTGGGAGTTTGAATGGAGCTCTAAAAAATCTCCCTTCAAAATGCTTCGTTATAATATGGGAAACCATATAATATGTACATATGTCATTGGGATCTCAACGTGTATGAATTTTAAATTGATATATTCCACTCTTAGACGACATGTATACATTTTATTAGTAGCTATTGCCATTTCTACAGTACCCACTTTTTTCTTGATTTAAAATAGAGGTGCCTTTTAATAAATTAAATACCTTTATCTAAACAATACATAATGTTCTCAATATAAGTGATTGGTTAAATGAAACTCCATTTATTTGGTTTAATTCCTATTGGCAGTAGTTACTAGAGACATTGGAACGTACAAGATGTCCGATTTTAATATATGAATATTATATCCACAGACGGCAGGGCGGCATAGGACTATCAGGTGCGTCGTCTACCTCCCGCATGAAGCGTACATCACTCGCGCCCGGCGCCGGCTCTGGTGATGAATCCTTCGATGACGTCAACGACACCACCAACTCTGTCGAGTAAATACCCTCCCCCCACCTTCCAACGAAAAGGGGCGTGTTTGATGTGTCACGAGATCCACCGTCAATGCCTTATTTTCTTGCGGTTTCTGTGCTTAAAATGTTCCAAACGTAATGTATACAATAGAATACACTAAGTTTGGAAAATGTTTTAGTCGGGAATACCTCATTGAACTTCCACGTTATCGATAAAATACGTCAGTTTCAGGTCTTTGGCTAATCACGTGACACAATGCACGAACCCGCGGCGAGATTGTGACGTCATATGCCAATGATGTCACCGCCCACTTCCTTAGCTACGTGTAACGTTTGTACACTATACAGATTGAGTTCGAAATCGCTTAATTGACCTATTTATGATATGTAATATCTAAATTATAGGTCTTGAAACAAGTGATTCAATATTGAAATCATGTAATGAACTAAAATTTTGGACTAGTTTAAATAAATCGGTGTTGTACAAACGATATTTTTAACTGTAATACTATTTATAATAATTATAAATATTAACGAGTGAATAGATCAATCTGTATGGTGTATTTGTAGTTCTTTTAATGTTGTCGTTTCAAATGCATGCGTTTCTGAACTGTTAACTTTTTTTTTTAATTTTAGTGACTTCGGTGTTATAGTATAGGGAAAAGAAAATTGTTATGAAAGTACTTAATTGAAGCATATTTTAAAGTTCTAAGTTTTTCATTACACGTAGCTTATCGTCGGGTACCTTTGCACCATGTTTTATACACAATATTCGTTGTAAACAGATAGAGGGCGTGGTTTTTCTTGGCCACGCCTACTTTTCGTGTTGAAACAATGTTGCGTATAAATCACGGTGCTAAAGGCTCAGTTTTATTCAATCCTAATTTTGCTTTGGTGCGAGACTTTTCAAGTACATGTCTCGGAAAAACTATTGAAGCAAAATGATGATAGTAATTTACATGTGGGATATCCAGTCAATGTAAATCAATTTATTGTATGGGAATAACAACAGCTGATAATAAACACTTAGACAGGCTTATGTATCTTATAGTATACATACATTCATTGTAAATTTATATGTTATACACAAATGGAATTTCACTATGAAATATTTTGAGTACATTTACTTTGTTGTTAGAGGTTTATGAAAATGTGCGTTGAAGCTTAAGTAATTATTCAATTTATAATTACTGATAAAAGTTTTTATGGGTGGATCTTTTTTAAGCACATTTTCACATGTATATTTTCATAAAACTTGGACAATTGTAACGAAAATTCTGTTTTTCTTATTTGGTAAACAATCTTATTGACTTGAAAAAAAAACAATAAGCAATATTTATATACATTTTTTTGACAATTTTGTACATCTTTACATAAATAGCGAGATTGTTTACTGAATAGCACAAGTTGAAAGAAAAGCAGGCTAATAGGTGCTCATTTAACTGAATGCATTTAAACAGTCGAATCTCTGTCAAAAACAATAGTTATTCATAAATCCCAGTATTAAAGACTATACATTCCTAACAATCGAGATTTTACACTTTGCCCTAAAAGTCGGTAAAGTTGATTGTTTAACTCATTTTGGTGATATATATAAATTTGTAAAAGTATTATTAAAATGTGGCAAAAAAATTTATTATATACAGTTTGTTAATTGCATTTAAAAACGCGACTGAGTTAAGAAGACTGTTGTTGCGTAAACACTCCCCCATAACATATTTTATTTACTTTTTTTTTCTATTTTTCCGTAAGCTGTGTGCGCTCGGCTATTATAAAATAAAACTTTTTAATGTTTTTTTTTTTATGATAGAGAGCGCATTCGGCCGTTTCATTTAAACATGTAAATATTTATCAGTGATGTACACTGAGCGCTTAGTTGCCATACAAATTTTAATGATAGTTGGTAAGTGAATACGCGAGCTTTCTTTTTACAATGGCATACAACGGTGTACGAATTTATCTGAATACATTTTTTTAGCTTATTTATATAGGAGCTCAATATTACCATGTGATACGCCGTTGTATGTCACCTATACATCGCCGTAAACATGTCTTATGTAAATACACTCGGCACAATTGAAGCAATGTATATTGTTGTTGACATAAATACGAACCATATTATAATAATGTGCGTACGCCACGAACGGCTTGCTTTTATAAACTTAGTTAAGACTCGGTAGTAATCAATTGTGGCCTTAGTTTTCTCTATCGATTTATACGTAAAATGGAACGGAAATAGTCTCTTGTAATAGGGACGTAATAATTTGTATCTTGCGAACATTTTTTTTATCATTATTTACCAGTCTTCATGACCATTTTTTTTATTCATTATTATAGTTTTTTTTCTGAATATAATAATATAAAATTTAAATGTAAGTAAACATTGAAGCATAAACTTATTTTACATAAATATTATATTTAATTATTAACAATATTGATAATTGTAAAATTGGCCACAGGTTGTAACAAGTTATCAGTTGGTATACCAATTAAACAATTTTTCATGATTTTTAACAATTTGTTTTATTTTTTTTTACCTTCTAACCAAAACAGTGTTGTTGATGTGGCAGTGTAACAGACAGGCTAGTTTGACTAGTTTTATGATCCACTAGCTGTTTCGCGCGATTTTTTATGCGTAAAATATTTTTAAACAGTCACAATATTCTACATTAAACCTTCCTCTTAAAAAAGCTATCAGAATCCGTTGCGTAATTTTATAGCTCACAAACATCAAGTAAAGACGATATATACTACAATATCGTAGGCTTGTGTGTCGTAGACCCACAGAAGTTACGTGTCGTAAACCCACAAATTACATTTCTTGAACCACAATTTACGTGTCGTAGACCGACAAGAGTTATTTGTCGTAGATTACTTGTTGTAACATGTCGTTCAAGGAGGTTGTAAACTAGGTAATTTATCCAAACTGCAGTTACAAGCAGTCAATACTGCATATAAAGCTGGTATTATCATATCAAGATCATATACCTCACTTAAATCACCTCGTCGCCTTGCATGTTCCTTTTATTTTACAACAAATATCAATTTTTCGTCTTTCTTCTCTAGATCCAAACCACAAACTTTAGCTTCTTTTGTTGTAAATAATAGTATCCTATTATAAACTATACATTTATTTTTTACTGTTTATTTATGTAGTTGTATTTTGTTTGTTTGTTGTTTTTTTGGTTATGTAGATTTTATAAAATTAGTTTAATTTATTTACATTTTCCTTGTGCCTACTTTCCTGATCAAATCCCTTTTCCAAATTTTCCGATTACTCACAATTTAAATTTAAACACCTTTCCTTATTTTTATATATGGCAAAAGTTAAAAACAGTGCCAAAACAAGGAAAAAAAGCTGGTATTATTATTTGTCTGGTATCATTATAGTTTTGACATTTTGCTTGTGTCGCTGTTAATGTCACACGTCTGTCACAGGTGTCATTGTCGTGTCAATTGTCAAAGCTGTCAATTTTGAATTACGGTTTCAGACGCATTTTAGGCGTATTTTTATATTTTACAAATTTTACGCTCCTCAGAAATTAAAAAGAAACATTAAGTAAATCAATGCGGTAGGTAATTAGCGTAAATCTTAATATTAATGTGCTAAAATATAACTTGTGGACTATACAAACTGTTTCTTACTTTGATAATAAAATCTTGTAATGTATGTAAGTTTGATCCTTATTATTTCTAATAACGTTACCATCAACTCTCACAGTGATAAAGTAATATAAAAACGTGATTCCAAATTTCCAGAATAATCATTGCTCATTAAACACCACACACATTGCAATGGAAAACTTGAATGAATATTTCGATGCTGCATTAACTCTCGTCAAGTCATCCGGAAACCTTATAAGCGAATACGTAAGTGGATGCAAAACTTTCGAACAGAAGTCTTGTGATATTGACCTGGTGACTGAAATAGATAAAAAAGTGGAGCAGACACTTATCGACGGACTATCGCAACAGTTTCCAACTCATAAGTTTATAGGTGAAGAGTCTGTAGCGGATGGTGCACAGTGCGAGCTAACTGACGCACCCACATGGATTATTGACCCAGTTGATGGAACACTAAATTTCATACATGGGTTTCCACACTGCTGCATATCTGTTGGTCTAGCTGTTAACAAGGAATGTGTCGCTGGTATTATCTATAACCCAAATCTACAACAGCTATTTACAGCTAAGAAAGGTCAAGGAGCATTCCTAAATGGCAGGCAAATACATGTTTCAAAAATTAAGGTTCTTCGTGAAGCTTTAGTTGCGTTTGAATGTGGAACAAGTCGGGATGAAGAAAAATCAAAAGTTGTCCTTGAAAATTTTAAGAAAATTGTTTCTAATGGGCACGGGATGAGGTCATTAGGTTCTGCTGCATTGAATATGGCTATGGTTGCTATGGGGGGCGCTGATGCCAACTTTGAGTTTGGTATTCATGCTTGGGATATAGCTGCTGGAGATATCATTGTTCGTGAAGCTGGTGGTGTTTGTATAGACCCAGCTGGAGGTCCACTAGACCTGTTGTCTCGGAGAGTACTGTGTGCCAGTACTCCTGAATTAGCTCAGGAAATCACCCAGACCTTAATACAATTTTACCCCGAAAGAGATTAGAAAAGTTGCAAGAGCATTTTTATTTGATTGTTTTACATATTAAACTTAAAAAGTTTAAAATATATAATGGTTGTTAGACATATAGGTTATTTATTGACACTGATAACAGTAATGAAATCTATTTATTTCAGAAATGTTAATGTTATACAACTTGTTTAGTTATTGGACTTGTAGTAGTACTGTTGTTGTACAAAATACTAGTCAAAATGTAATGTTTTTAATGTATTGTACTTATATAATCCAAAGTAAAACTATACTATTTACTCTAAATTCCATTTATCATCTTTTGAGATAATTTTATCTTATTATAAACAGTTATGTAAAATGTGTTACAATGCAGGAAAGATGCAAAGAAACTATTTTGTTATGAAGAACTGTGTATAGGTACTAAGATTTTTCACAACAGGCTGTGTAAGTATTTTCTTCAGTTTTTGATGCCTGGGTAGATGCGGGAATCATTTTTTATAACATAGATTATGGTCTTTGCCAGTGCAAGATACAAATAAATAAAACAACTAAATATTCCAATTAAATTTTATTCACAGCAATTTCCATGTATTCATCTATTTCATTGATGATATAATTTATATAATTTTATATTATTGAACAATTTGATTGGTTTTGATAGTCAAGCTTAAATAAATTATAATGTACCTATGCTAAAACAACATTTGAGCAATTTTTTATTTATTACCAAATATAACATGATAAAAGTCCAATTTATGATACTTAACATAATATTATTAACACAAAATATGTATAATATTTTGATTTTCACATAACAATTTAATTTATAATTATGACAGATTAAGTTTTAATTAATATTGTATTACTTATGTTTAATTATGTAATTATTTGAATTATCATGTCTTGTGAAATTTTGTAAGCAAATAATTAAATAATCTACTTAGTTTTAAAAACTAAAAAACACGCTTAAATATCGTAAAGATTTTTTTAAAGATTGCATTGTCTTTGTCATCAATACTCAATTCTATGCTACCTATTTACACAGATCAATTTCATTTCTTATTGAAAACTTCTATTTGTTTAAGTGATTGTCATGCATTTATAAATTAAGCTATTATTAATTATATAAATTAATTTAATGTTTAATTTAATTAAGTTATTAATTTTATTGTCAGTCTCATCTCCTTATATTGTCAGTCTTAGTCATTTTGTCATTAAATATGATGAGATCTGTTAAATAAATATGTCTATATATACTTTAGTATGTATCATTATATAGTGTTGTAAAATATAATCAATAAAGATTATTTTGTCCAAAAATTATATGTGTATTATTTTAAAATTATTTAATTTTAACAAGCAGTGTAAATAAATTTATAAATCTTGTCTATCGTGTTCTTAGTCATAAATCTAAGTCAAGTCAATCAAAGTCGATGTGTTACGTAATGCCAGTCAAAGTCATTTTAATAGTCTATTCTTTGTGCAAGTCGAAGTCGTTGTTGTTTGTTTAAATCCTTAAAACAGCCTGTTGTGTCATGCAATCGAAGTCTTTGTCAAAGCCTGTTAAAGCATGTCTATCGAAGTTGATGTTTTACGTAATACCAGTCGAAGTCTTTGTATTTAACTTGCGTTAGTCGAAGTCATTGCAACAGTCATTATATTGCATCAGTAAAAGTTATTGTAACAGTCTTCCGTTGCGTGATTCTCAGTCATTGCAACAGGCTGTTTCGTTATGTCAGTCGAAGTATTTGTTAGAACCTGTTAAGTCGTGTCATCAGAAGTCGAAGGTGTAAAACCTTGCTAGTTATAGTCATTGTAATAGCTTCTACTTGACGTCCGTTGAAATCACTGCAACAATCTATTATTTGTCGTCAGTCTAAGTCATTGTAAAAGGCCTCTACGCCTGTCCAAGTCACGACAACAGTGTCAACAGTCAACTGTTACATTAGTCGAAGTCATTGTGATGACCTGTTAAGCAATGTCTATCGAAGTCCATGTCCATTATGCTACCTTATGTTAATCGAAGTCATTGTCACAGTCATGTCGATAGAAGTCATTGTGTTACATTAAGTCTGTCGAAGTCATTGTAATAGTCTTTACGTTATAACAGTCGAAATAATTTTAACTTTCTGCTAAGTCATGTTGATGTAAGTCACTATGTTACGTTATGTCAGTCGAAGTCATTTTAACGGTCTGTTAAGTCAAGTTAATCGAAGTCACTCTGTTGCGGCTTATGTCAGTGGAAGTTATATTAAGGGTCTGATAAGTCATGTTAATCGAAGTCATTGTGTTACTTTATGTCAGTCGAAGTCATTGTAACAGCCTGATGAGTCATGTCAATAGAAGGCTTTCTGTTACGTTATATTAGTCGAAGTCAATTTAATAGTTTGAAGTCATGTCAACAGAAGTCGTTGTGTTACGTTAAGTCAGTTGAAGATTGTAATAGCTTCCACGTTATGTCAGTCAAAGTCATTTTAACAGTATGTGATGTCATCTCAACAGCAGTCGTTATGTTACGTTATGTGAATCGAAGTCATCAGCCTTAATTATAGTTATAATTCAGTCAAAAAATACGTCGGTCTAAAACAGTGTTACAGTCGAGTCAGTTTCAATTAGCGTCATAGTCATGTTTAACAGCATAGGTCATGTCAGTTAATCATAAAAGTATTACGTAGGTAAGTCCCAATTGTAGTCATATATCTACCTAAGTCATTGTTACTTGCAGCTTATTAGTAAATGCTAGGTGCCTGTCGTAAAATCAATCAAAATGTTAAATTTAGTCAGTCATGGATAAGATTAATGATGCTAAGTTGCGACACTTAAATTAGCGTTATAGACAATTAAGTCATGTTAGCCCTTTGTCAGCCTTAATCGGGGTTACTTATCTCATAGTCAGTTTTATCGTGTCCATTGATATCGTCATGGTCCATCAATTCAGTCATGTTAGTCCAAATCGGTGTTAAATTCAATCAGTTTAAAATATAATAAATTAAAGTCCGTCAGATATTTAGTTGTTTTATCAAGTTAAATTGTTAAATTTATATCAAATAAGCGGAATCATCTATTTTTTATGCTTATGTGTATGCGTATAAAATCATGATAGATAAATTAAAAAATTTAAATTACTTAATTACGTACGTAGGTCTGTCTGTTATTATCACAAAGTTTTGTCCAAGTAAGTCATGTCGCTTAATAATTTTTGTTACTAATACATCTATGAGTCATCTAATTAGAGTATTCGAGATTCAATTCTGTTTGATACGATCACCTAATATTTGAATTTTGATAAAATCATTCTCTTGCAGATAATGCATAATCTTTTCAATGTCAGCGATTGTGCTTTTTGTTACGGTCAGCAAATTTATCAATAAAGATCACTTGAATTCAATTTAATGTTATAAAATCTCAAAGAAATGTTATAAAATCTCAAAGAACCTTGGCATTACGGGAAACTTCTATAAACAACTTTTTCCAACTAGCTTACAATTTTACATGGATTCATTATGTCAATGGACGCCTAAAAATGGTCTTCTTTTTCTTCTGTTAAAATTGATGGGCCTCGGGATCTCTTTTAAAGCATAGGGATCAGTCTTAATTGAGGGCATTCTACTCTGTTCTGGCAAATCTAAGTCTTCGTCATAAACTGCCCATTGCGAAGGACTGAAACAAAATTTAAATTACGAAAAATATAAAGCTTTATACGTTCGCGACAAGAAATATCTTATAGTGTTCCATTTACCTTATCTCACTGGGAATCACGTCAAAAGCGACTGACGGAGTCTTAGTAGCGCTGGGGCGTTTCACCTTAACCTTGTTCTTATGACTGTTTCGATTTTTAAGAGTTCCTTCCGTGTCATCTAAAGCGCTCATCTTATCCACTGACGATCTTTCTTCTATATTCTCATGTAAACTGCCAGGTTTATTGTGACTTTCTTTTGTAATATCTTTTTTGTCTTCCTTGGTTTCAGTTGTGAGAGCATTTTTGTTATTGCTTGTGTATTTGTGTAAAACATTTCTTATATAGTAGTATTTGTTGGTTTGTACAGGAACTTCATCGTTTAGTCTTGTCGGTCTTTGCATGTAAGGCTTAGTCGCCGTCTCATATAAATAAAAAGTAGATAATTTAGTCCCTTCAGTCGTGTCAAAAGTTGAAGTGCCCTCAGTTACAATGTCTGATTTATGTTTGCTCAAATCTTTGTCAGCTGCATGTTCGGGCAGGTCTTTCGGTTTTTCAGTGGTAGGAGTATTACCTTTGTAAGTTCCTACATACCCAAAAGTCACAAGTTTGTATAACTCTGTATTACTTTCAGTCTTTATGACAGGTTTATCAGTTACTGTATTTTTGTGTGTCACAGTCTCGTCACTAGATCTAGCTGAAGAGGGATTATATTTAGTGGTGTATGTTGGTCTGTTATATCTATAATTCTGGTTTTCATGTCTATAGTTATAATAGTACGGTTTATTAGGTCGTCGGTATGTATCATCATAGCTTTGATAAGTTACTTTAACTACGTCTCTGTCTCGTATTGGAGTTGGTGTGGGTCTTCTAGTCGGATTCCTCCAAGATTCTGTCGGTCTGGGTACGTAATTGATTAAATAAGTGTACTTGTCAATATTCTCTGTCACTGAAATCACTGGTCTATTGTATGGTCTTTTATGAGCTACATTATTAATAACAACAGATTGCACTTGTTGTGTATCATCATCGTCATATTCATATTCATCGTATTTGTTAGGTCTTTGTCTAGAGTCTATTCTGAAGTCATTGTGATCTACTAGTCTGCTTTTGTTTTTGAAGTCAAGTTTGTCATCAATTTGTACGTTGCGTCTTGTCACGTTAGGTTTTGTCGTAGATTCAACTTTAGTCGTATTTTCTGGACTAGCAGTAGTAAAATCGTCAGAAAGTTTTAAATTAAATTCATCATTAACATCTTCGTCAGTTGTTTTTGGCACGTCTGTATTGTCAATCTTGTGTTCTTTCATAGTTGCATTGCTCACAGTCGTATTCAATTCTGTTTTTTTCAAAGGTAGATTAGGGGCACTATTCTTCTGCGCGGTCTTTTTAGTTGTTACATTAGGTCTATGAGTAGTTGTCTTTCTCTTAGGTGCCTGAGTGGTCAGTTGGTCTTGAGATTTATTAATATTGTTATCTGATTCCGATCCTATTTCAATCCAGGGTGATAAATCAAAGTTATTAAGTAGTCCGTTTTGGCAGGATACTCTGTCATTGTCAGGGTTATCAGGGGAGAGGAAGACGAATGGTTGGACGGTATCGATGCTGTCTAGTGTACGACATAGGACTTGGGCAAAAGAAATTCTACGAATTTGTTGCAACTGTGCTGGCGTTAACGATGAGTCGAAGTCTCCGTTCTCATACCTAGAAAATGAGTAAATTTTATATAAGTAAAGATATATAATACATATGGAATAAATCTAAATACATAATATTGTATTGTATAATTGTGCAATAAAATTACATATTTGCTTACCAAAATCGATCACCTTTCCTCAAGTTACTGAACTGTTGCGCGATGATACAAGCTAATGTTGGGCCCACAAGTCCTCCTACAACCGGTCGCTCTGCCATGCCTGCTGTGAACAGATCTATGTCGTCCACGTGCCTGTCAAACAGAATGATTAAGTAAGCGAGTTATGATGAATTTTAGTATCTGAGAAGTTTCGCTATTTACTGATATATACTCACTTGTATAACGCCTTCATTTTCCTGGCAGCCCGCGCCGGCATCACTCTCAACAAGTCTTCAAAGTCCTCAATTTCTGAAAGACCACACGGTTCTCTCCAAGATGTATAGGGAGGCACTCCATGATCCCTGCCTCTTTGTATGTTGATTGCTGCTAAGTCCATACCAAAGTCTCCTTTTGGTGATTGGAACAAGTGATTTGTTAGCTCTTCGGTTATGAACTCATCACGTTTCTGTATAGGTTGGTTCAGCATACCAAGCAACACGCGATCTACAGCACCGATGCTCCAAATATTTGATGGGTTGGTTAATTCGTTGTGGAGTGATACGTCTGCGAAAAGTGAGTCTATTTATGATTCCTAAATAGTAAACAGTGATATATTTTTAGAGAAATTTGAATCAGGATAAACTAAAAAAGATAAAAAGGAAATAATATCAGGTTTTGATGTATTACTGTCTCGGTAGAATGTCGTTTAGATAGGTAGGTATAGGCACAGAGGTTCTATGGGTATAGGTACGTACTATTACTCATAGGTCGGTGGAATCTATCAAAGCGCATCAGTGAAGGCTGAACGAGGCTATGGCCGAATCGAAACGCAGCCGAACCAAATGAACTGGCTGGATTTGGATTAATCTTTGGATTATAGCCCTTAAAGTAACCCTTCTTCTGCAGGTCCAGCTCGAATCGATTGATAACTTCATTGCCTGGAAATATAAATAATACAAAATTAAAAAAAAAATATAATAATAATAACAATTTATTTATTAGTATTTGATTTACTTGTAATGTGTTTAATTTGATTCTATATTTAACAGCCTAAGATTTAAAGTAAGTGCAATGTTCAACACCATCGAATATTACGCTAAAGCTAAATTGTTAAGTAATACATTTTAAGTTCTTACCTAAAACTATAGGCAGAAACTCCCTGTAAGTGATATGTTGAATCATAGCCCCGATTATTTTTCTCGTCTCTTGGTAAATCTTTTCATCACTCCAATGAGGGTTAAGGTGCGCTAGTTCTTGTGCCATTCTGAAAAAATACAATATTAATAACTGACTTCCATGTTTTTTTCTTTCTTTCTTCTATATCGCGCTGTCTAGGCTTGCTAATAAAGTTGGTTGTCTCTCGCAATTGATGGTGCTCATCTTGTAACTAACTCTTGCAATATGGTATATTTTCATTAGATACTCAGATCTTTTCATTGAAGGCCATTCTTTATCTCACCTATTGTGTTGCCTCATCCACACAATATGCGCCGCCACCAGTCCTGGATGCTCGTTGACTCTCGCATCTCCCGACTTGAAGCACTCGGTAGACACAGCACCTCCGCGACAAAGCTCATCTCGTCTCTCTGGTGGTAGCACTGGACGACGTTGTTGAACTCGACCGTATTGCAGCATACCTTGATCATTAGTCATTATATTGAAACCATTAAAAGTAAAATATTTGTCTGAAATTTTATTTATTTTACTCAGTTTCTTACCGTTTCTAAACAATCTCAGTTTGTCAGACTTAGTAGCTGCGCTTCCGTACAGTGGGGAGCCATCAATGTAGGCAGATACCTGATTAAGCTGTTCTCTCCAACCCAAAGCACAGTCATCACGAGAAGCTGGTGAAGAACGCACGAAGTCCAAGCAACGGATGCCTTTGGGCCCGTAGAATGGATCATTCTTTGGTACAGTTATTGGGAAGCATTCTGGGTGCTGTTAATAAAAGTTACAATTAAGAATAAACGATGTCACTTTTCAAGCATATCAATGGAGTCCTCAGCAAGAATAGTCTCCCTACACGTTAAGAGTATTGATGTGTGAGCAATTAATGTAAGAAAATGTGATTATATTTACCAACAATTCCTGAGGCATAAAATCTCTTCCTCCATCTTTACAACATCTTGGCACTGAACCATTAAATCCCCTGGACTGTGAGGATGACGTCACATCGTGATCTAAGAACTGCCCCCATTGCATTAAGAGATGGGTCACACCCGTAGCCTCGGCACTTTTACTTTCATGTATAGAGGCGCTGATCTGTCTAGCTGAAGGGAGTTTGGTCCCAAAGACTGACCGTCTGGGTGCCTGTAAACCATCGGAGTAAGACGGTGCTAGGAACCGTTGAACAGGAGTCATGGTAGAGCCCCATCTTGGCCGATTGATATTGTTGCAAGTGCCGTCGTGAGTTCGGTAGCTGAAATCACATTTTACTATGTCTAAAAGTAATTTAATTGACAATACCACCCTTTAGTCACATTTCACCCAATAAAATGTGACTGAATGCGACCGCTTGCATCTAATGTTTAAATGGAATGTGACAATAGGACGCAAGTGGTGCAAGGCCGCGCGTTTTGGCGTTCTATGGGTGAGTCTTAAGTCCAGTTGTAGACGAAGAAAGCTGATGGATGGATGGACGTATGGATGGTCTCATTATGTTCTACGTGTTTCTGTTGATATCCTATTTCGTATTTATTATTATGCGATTCAATAGTTAGTAGTACACTAAAAATATAGAAATAAGACAGCAAGAAAAGATTAAAAATGTATTTAGTATCAAATCTCTTGTGTACTGTATCGATGTTTCTTACCGTTTAGAAGCTGGTGGACATTTAGGAGCACCTTTGAGTGGACAGTGCTGCATCAGCGGCGACTGTCGCAGAGCACTCGCTGTTGGGAACTGTGCATCTTCCGTACGTCCTTCGAGACCATCGCCATTACCGATACTGAAACAATGAAATGGAGGAGTTCTTATCAAAATGTAGTCAAAAGATATATTATATGGAGGATACCTATATGCATAAATGTGAGGGGTTTAAGGATTTAGAGCTATATATACTGAAAACGTTGTAATGTAAAAAGTAAAAAACACGCTTTATTTAATCGAATTATTGCATTGTCATCGGTCTTTCACAGGTGTGCAAAATTTAAATAGAATCTGACCGTTTAAAGTGGGTCAAAATAGCGTCCATAGGAGTCGGTTACAAACATACAAACATACAAACAAATATACAAACAAACATACAAACAAACATACAAGTGAAGCTAATATTTTTTTTTTTTTTTTTTTAATCTAACTTACAAACTAGAATTAGGGGTTTTTGACCATATGGACATGTCAACCCCATTGTATCATATCATATGAAATATATATTATTATTTAATCTAACTAAATCTAAAATTGTTTTTCTAACAAAATAAAATGATAAACTAATCAACTAGTGTCATCATGATATTGTCCACAAGCAATAACTTTGAAAATTGTATAGCTATAGCAGAATTTGGACGGGACATTATATCTTGGATTAGGCCAACATCATATTTATTTAAATTGAACTTGCGGAACAACAACTCCCTTTCATTTTTATTCCGCAAACAATCCATCAGAAGGTGTTGAACGTCCTCAATCACATGACACAAATTACAATTTGGAGAGTCGGTCTTTCTCATAAGAAAAGCAAACTTTGCAGAAGGATAGTGTCCAGATCGTATTCTTAATGCCAACTTTACATACGTTCTATTTAAATTACGATCGTCAAACCAAAGGGAATGAGGAGGTTGATGTTGTATTGTTTTGTACCAAATACCTTTTGTTACGGATTTTGCCTCAAAATAGTCTTTCCAAATATTAAAACAGGTAACTTTGAATTTAGGAATTAAATCTTGGTAATCTGATAAAATTAATAACTCGTGACCTTCTATCGCAGCTAATTTTGAAATACGATCTGCCTCCTCATTACCGTGCAATCCGATATGTGCAGGAACCCACTGCAACCTCCACACAATGCCCTGTGTATTCATTTTGTGAATCAAACTGATTATGTCATAAGCTATCGATGCACCTCTGATACCAGAGATACACCGAGCTATGTGTTGCAAACCACTTTTACTGTCTGAAAAAACTACTACGTTGTTAAGATTATTAAGATTATTATATTATTATTATTATTATTGAAGCTAATATAAAGCGTGTAAAAATAGAAAAAAGAGTTTCTCTGGAAATGCGCGCATGCGTAGTTCGCGTACTAGCCCTCTCTCTTACTCTCATGCAAAGCTTCCGGAAAGAGATTAATGAATCCTGGCGAATCTAACTAGGATAATCGGATATTTTAATCGAATTATTGCATTGTCATCGGTCTTTGACAGGTGTGCAAAATTTGAATAGAATCTGACCGTTTAAAGTGGGTCAAAACAGCGTCCAAAGGAGTCGGTTACAAACATACAAACAAACATACAAGTGAAGCTAATATAAAGCGTGTAAAAAGATCGCTATCTACTAATAAAGATTCCATTATAATTTATAATGTAATAGACGCTTATAACATAATTATGTGAGTAGATTATTACATATTATTATTCTTTAACATCAAATTATAAATAGGTTCTATATGCGTAATTAGATGGGTACATAACCTTTAAAACACTTAATAGTATTGCTTAATAATATTGAGAGTTTGTAAGGTCGAAATGCATTAAACAAAATAAAAAATCAAAGTTATGCAAATTAAATAAAACTACTTTTTACGGATTTAGACGCGTATATTTGTTTTAAATTTTGGTATTTTTTCGTAAAAAGTAGTTTTATTTAAACAGATGAGTCGCGCAAGTGTTAGAAAATATTATGCAAATTATTTTTACGATTATTTAAGTGGCTCTTAAGGGCCTACATCAATATTATCGTATATCATCGCCGACACGTACATATTAACACAGCCAGTAGGCACAGAAAATGAAGAATTAGGGATACTTTTTCTATTTACTCAAAATCTACTAAATATATTTTAATTCTGATTTACGTGTTTCTATATATAATAGTTACTTATGTTTTTAAAGTTATTTCATTAGTTAATACGCGTTAATAGACCGAAAAATGAAAAAAATAAAAAATTTGAGAGGTTGTTTCGCTAAGATTTTCTATCGAGAAAACTTTTTTCAATCGCGTTTCTGAGTTTATGCGATCCTAGATCATATATTGAAAAAACATATACTTAAAAATTAGAGCTCTAGCCATTCAATCTAAAGAAACAATGAAAACTTCGTACATAGAAAAATGCACGAAGCTATTTTGGTATCCTCTTAAGAGATAGCGTGGTTGTTTATCAGTGGGTGTATACACCCATTGATCTACTTTATAAAGATGACTTACAACTTTATAAAGTTGTAAGTAAAGGTGAAAATATTATGTAAATATTGTATCGAATTTTGGATACGTATTGGGTGAAAGTGATTGATAAAGTTTCACATTGTATTGTACGAGGAAATATTTCTCTTTTGGTTACGTAAATTAAATTTACACAAAGAAAGCAAGATAGCTGAGATACAAGATAAATGTTGTAATAAAAAGTTTTTCTTGCGGAATTTGATTGATAGAAAGAGCCGTTATAAAATCTAATATATAAAATTCACGTGTCACAGTGTTAGTTACCGTACTCCTCCGAGACGGCTCGACCGATTTTCATGAAATTTTGTGTACATATCCTCTAGGTCTGAGAATCGGCCAACATCTATTTTTCAAACCTTTTTTTTTGGTATGGCAAAACTACGTTTGCCGGGACAGCTAGTAAGTTTATAAAATTAAACTGCACGTAAAAGTCTGTGCTCTTGTTGTGACGGATTATGAATACAAGTGTCACCACTCCTTTTCTTACCCAGTGTTTTAAAAGCCTAAAAGATATTTTACATAGACATCCTCTGTGAGAGACGGAAATCTCTAAAACAAACACTGTGCCAACGTACATTAGAACACGATCCCTCTCAAAGTGGAGGAGGCTCGTGCCCAACAGTGGACTGTTAATGAGCTGGAGATAACGAGACAGTTTTCCTTAAGTAAGAATTGTGACTGTTGCGTTTATTTACTACTAGCTGTTGCCCGCGACTTCGTACGCGGGAAATTTAGATCTTAAGAAACAGGAGTTTACTATGACAATCGATAGATGGCGTTGTACATTTTTTTAAATTCGCGCTATAGTTTCGTTCGACACATTAACACTTAAGCTCGTCAAAATTTCCATAGTGTCACCAACTCGTTTTCGCATTTATAAATTAGTAATAAATAGTAATAATAATAAATAATAATAACGGCATTTGAACTTTTTCCGAATGATTTAAGAAATCGAAAGGTTTATATAAAATTTTAACAGACTATAAACTTAAACTTCTTCCCCAAATGTATATACTTAAATAAGATATTTATAAGAAGATAAAACATTATAATCAAATTGTATTGTATAAAATATCTACCTCATCTTACGTAAGAACGGATATCCTTGCCGTGAAAGTGTATATTATGTAATATGCGATATTTAATTTATAAGATATTTATTTAAATACATATATGTATGTTTAATTTATGAACTTATATTGAAATGAGCTGCGTTTTGGTCGCTTTCTTAACCTTGATATTAGTTCGGGATTGCTAAATAATTAACCTTTGAGTTTCTGGATTGCTCTGAAGGTTAACACATCAGATGATGTTCAAAGATATGAAATTAAATTGCGTTACGTTAACACAGTACGTTTACGTAATAATATTTATTTTTCTCTATTACTGAAAACTGCGTGAGTTACACGCACGAGATAAATAAATATAAATTATAATAAATAAAGATAAATTTACTGCTTTAATAATTTAACATAAGAATTTGCCAAACAGAAAGATCCGAATTAGTGTAACAGGAAGGAAGAAAAAGCTAGAATTTTAGCTTAAAATCATTGTAGCTTTGTAATAATGATTTATTAATTCCTGAGTAGTAAGTTATTATAGAAAATAAACAAAACAAATAAAACACTTATTATGTTAATAACAACCAAATAAAACTAGTTTCATATTTATAAAAGGTGTGGTAATTTTCTCCGCCGGAGAAACGCGTAAACCACACAACTTCCGATTAAACCTGTTCTCTATAATCGAATAAACAACTTTGTTTAATCGATATTAAATTATTTACATCGGACCTCGTTGAAAAGCTAACTAATTATTTAATTATTGTAATTGCTGTAAAAATTACTTATACAATTAAAAATAAATAAAATATAATTAGATAGATTAATTGTTATAATTTTATTGATTTATTAATGTGAAATCGAATTATGGGCTATATGGTACCATAATAATTTAAGAGATACTATTAGTGGGCACATAGGTCAAAATTTGACCGTAATTCATAAAAAAAAAGTATTACATCTTGTACTCCTTCTCTATATAAACTACTAACTGTTGCCCGTAACTTCGCTTGCGCAGAACTTCGAAACCAAACCTCAACAAATTAAACAAAAAAGCCAAAACTCTTGAACAACCCTATTAAAAAAATCGCATCAAAATCCGTTGTGTAGTTTTGAAGATATAAGCTTACATAGGGACATACATGCAAAATTAACGACTTTCTTTTATAATTAGTGAAGATAAAGATTATGCGAGAATATAATATCTTACTCTTACTAAATACATCTACATAATTTTCGTAAAAAGCAATATGTATATAGCACAGTTATATAGCCTCAATAACAAGATAAATATGTAGCAAATCTATGCCCGTGCTTTAGAGAAATAGAAAAGAGAATAAAAAAACGTTATTCTTAACTAGCTGCTGTTAGAAATTTTATTCCGTTTTTGCAACATTTTTCACTATTGCTTCGCTCCTATTGGTCACAGCGTGATGTTATATAGCCTATAGCCTTCCTCGATAAATGTACGATCCAACACTGAAATATTTTTTCAAATCGGAACAGCGGATCCTGAGATTAGCGCGTCCAAACAAACAAATTCTTCAGCTTTATAATATTAGTATTGATATTTCGTTATCTATTTTTTAGAAAAGTTGATAGACTTCCTATCTGTTTTAGCCGGTGGCTATTACAATGCTCTCCAAAGTGAAAGTGACACTTTCGCCGCACACATAATAATTATTTACCGATTACATTATAATGTGTTATGTCAATCGATTTTAAATATTATGTTTAATGATTATGATTGCTAGAAAGTGAAATCATTTCATAGTTTAGATTTGAATTATGTTACTTTGAGTAATAAACCAATAGGAATGACATTCATTATTTTTGTATGTATGTCCCTATGTGAGTTTATATCTTGAAAATTACGCAACGGATTTTGATGCGATTTTTGTAATAGATTGAGTGGTACAAGAGAGTGGATTTTTAAAAAAAAATGTTATAGTTTGGTATTTAATTCAATTCCACGCATACGAAGTTGTGGGTAACAGTTAGTTCTATATGCCGTTCACGAGGTCGCGGGTTCGATTCCCACACGGGATAATAGTTTGTGTGATATTTATAATAGTCATACAAATGTTTGTATTGTCTGGGTGTTTTCTATTTATTATAAGTATGTATTTACAAAAGAAAAGTGGTATATGTATTATATTTTATCCGTATTCTGGTACCCCTAAAACAAGCAAATAAGCTTAGCTTGGGACCAGAGGACGTTGTGTGAAATGTCCATAAATATTTATTTATATAAAACCAGTAGGTAATATTGTAGTTGAGAGTTATGGTATATTTAGAAATATCTTAATGGTTTCAAATGCGTTAATATAATTTCCTATATAATAAGTCAGTTTCTATAAAAACTTAACCTAATTATTTTAGTTTATTGTTTGTTGTTAACAATAGTCAGCTCTTGGTTTAAACCTTTTTATATAATTGTAACAATACAATATAGTTCCAATATAAAACCAATATTATTGTCCATTGTCTTGACTGCGTAAAAATGTTTTAATAATGAAATACCACCAAATACCTGCGGCTAATAAAGCAAGGAATTAGAATAATTACTTTTTTAATCAAATTAACGTATATGCTACATACTAGCTGTTGCCGGTGACTTCATACGAGTAGAATTAGTAATTACTACATAATTATACTATTTATCGTATCAAAAATTAATTATGGTCCTTTTAAAGGCTTTAACGAATTAAATCCAATTTGTTTCTACTATGTGTGTAAAAAAATTGCAATTAATTCGTATTAGTTGTTTTGGCGTAAATGAACAACAGACAGACTGAGTTACTTTAGCATTTATAATTTTTTTTTTGTGAAAAAAGTATTACTTATAGAAAAACTAATAAAAGGTTAGTAGTTTTCTTGTAACTCCCTAAAAATACATAAAAATATTTTAAGTGTGTCTGTATTTTATGATCTATCTTTATAATAAATAAATAAAATAATAAATGAATAAATATTCATGGACATTTCACACAACGTCCTCTGGTCCCAAGCTAAGCATAAATGCTTGTGTTATGGGTACCAGAATACGGATAGAATACATATACTACTTTTCTTTTGTAAATACATACTTATAATACATAGAAACACCCAGACAAAGTACAATCTTTTGTATGATTATTAATTTCTTGTCTAATTGTATTTGTATTAATTTCTCAAGTTTCATATCGGATAAGCCTGAGAATGAATAACATCTATAATACCCTCAGGTCATATCGCAAAGGGTTTTCAATAAATACGCAAGTGAAACCGCATTGGCCTAGCTAGTATGTTATTATGATAAATGTTTATGGTCTTATTCATAATGACTTATCGGAGGTTTATCTCTATAAGTACTAATATTATAAAGCGAAAGAGTTTGTTTGTTTGTTTAAACGCGGTAATCTCAGGACCCGCTGGTCCGATTTGAAAAATTCTTTCAGTGTTGGATAGTACATTTAGCGAGGAAGGCTATATATATTGGCTATATAACACCACGCTGCGACTAATAGGAGAGAAGCAGTAGTGAAAAATGTTACAAAAACGGGGAACATTTTCTAAATTCTATTACTGTTCTAATTCGTACGAAGTCGCGGGCAACAGCTAGTATTATGATAAAACAAAGTCGTTATTTTTGTATGTATGTTCCTATGTGAGCCAATATCTTCAAAACTACGCAACGAATTTTGATGCGGTTTTTTTTAATAGCTAGAGTGGATGAAGCCAAGGAAGTATGTTTGGATCGTAGCAGATGGCGCTCTATAGTCTCTGCCTACCACCATGGGAAAAAGACGTGATGTTATGATGATGAGTGTTTCAAGTGGATGGTTTTTTGTACTATTTGTTAGGGTTTGGTTTTTAAATTCCACACGTACAACGTTGCGGGCAACAGCTAGTGTTTAATATAGTACAGACAAGTTATTTATGTTATTTTTCCTTCCTTCCTAGACGTCGGTTGCGCAAAATGATTGTAATGTAACCTTCTGTATGTTGTGTAAATCTGACCTAGACTTTTGTTTTTAAATTTAACTAAGAACGTTGAGTTATTGGGAATATATAAATATTAATTTATTATCATCCCGCATCACGTAAATGTAGTAATTATATAATTAAAATTGGTAAGAAGCAGTTTTATTTAAGTTTTACTAATTACTTGCGCGGTTCAAGTACCTAATTAGTGAGATCTTTCAACATTAGAAACAAAATTGAAAATAGCTCTTACGTGTATTATTAGTGTCTGTCTGTAGGTAAAAAAAAATGATGAAAAATTTTATGTTTGTATTTTAATTTTATGTATGTTACGTTTGTATTTTATGTTAATTTTATAAAATTTATAGTATCTACGTAAACTTAGACATCCAATATGTTATTACTGAAACAACAAAAAGCCATAGAACGACATACGAACTTTATTATAGCAAATATTACAAATACTGCAAAAACAAATTTAACTTTAAATAGAAGTTAAAATTCAAGTTCAAAATTCGTTTCACTTTTACTCTTATTTTTTATAAAAACAAGTTTATTTTGTTTATGATTACAGATTCTTTGATTTCGATAAAGTGATCGTTTAACATAATTTAAACTTAACGATCATTTTAGCGTTATACCTACAAATGAAAAGAAAAAAAAAGACTCTTCAAATTAACAATTAGTTTGATCTTCTACTCTGTGATTTCTGTCTCCTATCAGCCGTCATATTCTCATCAACTCCTTTTTCTTTCATATCGTGTCTCACACAGTCCATCCATCATCACCTCTTTAGTTAACCTTATGCTACCATAAGCTACTAAATGTTGAAACTATGCTACAATTTGTCGTCCATTGAATATTATTCAAGGCCTAGTTTTTAATAAAATGTTAAAATATAAATATACAATTTTATTTTACGCTTAAGAATTTTGGGCAGGATGACATATTTCCACATAATAACATAATGGTTTAATTTTATTGCAATACTATGGAATTTAGAATTATTAACGTTTTATATGCAAACAGACAAAGGGAAATGTTTAAATGCGCCAGTTTAAAAGTTATAGATATTTGATCAAAAAGTCATTACCAACCTGTGTTCCGCAACCCCCGCCAAAAGTCAAGTCCAAGTCAAATAAATCCAAGTCAAGTCACGTCATAATGTCACACTGTCACTGTCACACGTGTCAGTCATAATCAAGCGTCACCTTTGTCTGGTCATAAAAAAAAACATTTGTATAGTCAGTGATAAAAAAAAGAATGACTAGAATTTGAATTTGGTGCGCGAATACGTCAGTGCGCGTCGGGCTGCCATCGCGTCCGCGCTTAACTGTTGTGGGGGGAAGCGCGCACTCATTCAAATACTACCACTTCTACTCGTAAAATGTCGTAATTATAATTATAAAAGGTGCATGTTGACATTAGAGGTGCTACGGACGCTACGGTACGGTAAACAGTATAGTTAAACCGATTTGATTTGGAACTGATCGATTGAGTTCAAGTTTTTCAGTTGCGTATTTTAGATGTCTTTGCAATTGACAAATTGATGAGTTGCAAAAGTAGATTAAGAAATGTTTAGAAAACCAAAAACAAATATTTGCCAAGAATCGAGGAATCGTTTTCAGCCGTAATTGCCCGGTCTTCTTGGTGAGTTATACAAAACTCCAAGTCCGTGATCATCATCATCATCATAACATCACGCCTTTTTCACATGGGGGTAGGCAGAGACTATAGAGCGCCATCTGTTACAATCCAAACATACTTTCTTGGCTTCATGCATACTCATACATCTGGTCATACATGCCCGACGGTTGTAAGTGTCTCACTTGTCTCTTTTGGAGTATACCGGCGATGACATCGGAGTATACTCCAAATCCGATATGTATTGTGTTAATTGGTTAAAAAATAATACTTACTACATTTTTCTAAATTTACTATTACACTATTATAATGATAACTATTATAACTTGTTTGCTTCCTCTAAGATGCGTAATATAACATTTTAGTAATAATATCGATACGTCGCAACATCCTCCTAACAAGTGACCTTTAATAATTCTATACGGTGGCTATACACACAGATTTAACTTTAATTGCACTATGAAGAAGTCTTGTTTAAAGGTGAAACTGTCCACTATACGTGTCAAGGTTCTTCACACACTCACTTTCATACGAACAGGATATTATATATATTTATTTAATTTTAATATACATCGATGTATTTATAAGCGGGATTTGTTTTTGAATTTTTGGCAGCTCATCCTTCACAGCTAGTTAAAGATGAAAACTATGTATTTATTTTTTGTTTCAAAATATTTACACGATGTTAATAGTTGAGGCGACCCCATAAAGTATATACTTGTGTTGGGGTTAAAAGAAACGGTTAAAAGGTGGGGTTAAAAATACAGGTCTCCTACATTTTGTGAAGGTGTTTAGTCTTCTTATTTCACGCTGACGTAACGTTTAGTTTCAAATTTTTTTCTCTCACAAAAGATGTTTTCTGTTTATATTGTACCTTAGTGGAATGTTACTGCAGAAGCTAATAGGATGGAGGCCCATCGTATTTGTTTGTGACATAAAATAAGTTTGGGAATAAGTTGTATCTTTAATAGCTAAAGACAACAAATTTCAAGGATTTTGTACTCGCAAAATGTATTGCGACATTCTTAAAATAGTCCAGCGTCCACGTTATAGGTTACGAAATAGAAAAGCCGTTCATCCATCTATCAGCCTTTCTCCGTCTACTGTTGGACATAGGCCTCCTCCATAGAACGCCACAATGCGCGGTCTTGTGCCGCTTGCATCCAATGGGCAATGGCTAATAGAAAGGCCAGGAGTCCTAAACTACGTAATTCAATATTGAGTGATTTGTTCTTGAATAATAATATTGTTTGTTTATAATACAAGCTTTCGATACGGTAAAGTTTTATTTAATAAGATGACCAATAAAATTAAATTACTCACGACCCGAGGTCATGTGATTATTTGTTATGCACTTGTAACGTATAGTGATGGCTAGTGTGTGTGTGTATGTATAATGTACTATTTGTATGTGTTGTATGAAGGTTTTCCTTAACTATGAAAGCTTGAGAGCAGTAAATTTGTATAACTCAACTAGTTATCGCCTGTGGCTTCGCATTGGATTCGGAATCCGCAGCTATTAGAAAAATGCAGGCTATATTTTAAGTTATATTTGCAGCAATAAGTGTGTGAACATCGCATTCAATTCCGTCACAAACTTCACATCACTACATCAACAACTATGAATGCGGCTTTACTTCTCAACCCCATCCAAGCTCATTATGGTCCCACGGCTGGGCACAGACCTCCTCTACTTTGGGAGGGCTTTTGGTCTAATATGCCTTTCTACTTAATTTCGAGTTTTCCGTCTCTCACAGTTGATATTCACTGGTAACGAAATCCCTTAGCTGGCTCTTACAGCACCAAGGGGAAGAAGTGAGATGATGACACTTGTACTCTTAATCCGTCACCACACGGATAACTGCTTTACTAACGTTGGACACGCCGGGAACGTGCTGTGTTGCTCGCTGACAGGCGTGTACAGAACGAGAGTCCATAGATACTCGTAAACACGTAGACTCTCGCTACCTTATTGATTTGTCGGACGTAGTAGACGCTCAGTACCTAGGCTACATGATGTTAGGCACTGTTAGGTTTGTGCAGCGATGGTGTAGGGCGGCGCGAAGTATAGAGCCACGCGGCGTTAGACTCAGGCAGCGCTAGGGCGGCGCGACGGTTAGGGCGGCGGCATGGCGCTGAATTCGGGCAGCGCGATTGTTAGAGCGACGCGGCGCTGGACTCAGGCAGCGCTAGGGCGGCGCGACGATAGCCACGTGGTGAGGAGGGAGTCAATGAAACTTCGGGTGATTTCACTGGACTGGTTTATTGTAGACATACATAGTTTATATAGTAGTTTCATTTATACACACATATGCAAAATACGTGACCGCGGAGAGTTACTAAAATAGAGCATAGAAGGAATTTGCTGATTATATTAATACGTGAGTTTATTCTTAAACGGAAAGTTAGTTATTCAATATATATAACCTAGGGTGGACTTGTCCGTATGTATGTTCATACGTGAACATTCTGCCACTCTCCAGGCAGGGATTTCAACTCGCATATCTTGAAGACCTCACAAAGCCGCTCGTTGCTTTGCTTATGTTGCTTGTCTAAGTGTAATGATAATATTCGTACACGTAATCAACAATGCAACTTCTGTAGTATTGCCTTTTCTTCACTGCTGCGGACTTTAATCCCACTTCCTCGGGATCTGCTTCCATAGCTTCCAGTAGTAATTGTACTCCTCTTTTGGTGTTATTATTGTAGCAATGGTATTTATCTGTCTCTTCCTTCAAGACTACATTCTGTTTATACCAGAGTACTTAGTAGAGACTTTAGTGTGTGTAAACTTTGTTTGTAGATTCGATGTATAGGTTCGAAACTATCTCCAACAACCTCTTCTTTGATAGCTGGTTCCATTACCAATTGCTCTTCCTGGCATTCTTCCATCTGCACGTTTTCATTCGTAAGGCATTCTATTGGTTCTGTTGTAGGTTCTGATACTGGTTCCAGTGGATCCAATGGTAATGGCGGGAAAGGATAATCCTCGGTATCACTAGTTGGTGATACTGGTGGTAGCGGCGGAATGGCCATTTCCTCCGTGACGTTGCAATCATCATACGTCACAGAATTGTTATATGTAATGTCGATAAGTTCTGACTGCACGCTTCTGTAAGGTTCATGCAGTGCCTGGATCTCTTCTTCTAAGTTTGAAGACTTTCTTCTGCCACTCTCCGGGGAAGGACTTCATTTCGTACAGCTTGGACACCCTGCGACTGCACGTTGTCCTGCCTCGCGATGTCTCGCCGTGGATGTGGTGTCATCAGCGTCATGGTCACACCGGGGCTGTTCCAGTGGTGGGCTCCCTTGGCAACATCCCCCGCTGTTATTTTTCAATAATTTTAGTATTGAATACAAACGTTAATAGTCTGATTTATGAAGAATAAGTTGTATATACTTGTGTTAATATACTTTAGTACATTAGTAACCGTGTAAATTGTTAGTATTGTATTAGTGTATCATGTAATGTATACTTAGATATCTCATACAATAAGTAGGAGTGAGTTTTCATGCAATATTAATTCAATATAATGTTCATTAATCATCAAAAAATTTCATGCAATATAATATATAAAGATGTATTAAGTAGATATAGTGTTATAAAGTGTAAATAATAATTTTCATTTCTTTATGGCCCGGGCCCAATCCTTCTTCTGTGAAATATTTTTCCCCAAGAAATATGTATTATAATGGGTTAGTTCTGTCTCACTTCATTAATGTTATTTTCAATCTCTGCATATTGTATTGCTCAGCTTCTTTATCTCGTATCCTTCATATACATATATATTTCTTTTTATATTTTCGTCCTTCTTGTTAACAGTGGTCTAAAGTTGTCCAATTGTTATCCAACTCGAGTTATTGGTTTTGGTTAAATTTTCTTATTCTTTGTTTGGTATATTCATAATAATTAATTATCATCATGTTGTTTCAGTTTACAGGTATTCAGTTTAGATGATGATATATTATTTAAACAAGAATATTGTGGTCCCTTTCACTGATTGTCAATAATGCAATTATGTAAGATGGTGCATTATCTTCACCACCCCGCACATAAAACTTCTTCCTCGGGATATCCTCTTCTTAATGTACAGGTATGCAATGCTCTTGTCTTGTGACAAAATACATAAAAATGAAATTTCTCTTCGTTTCCCTGTTATTACAGGGACTTTCTGTTTATAGCAGCATTGCGACATGTTCACTGATTATTATCATTCTGACCAGCTGGATTGTTTTGTTACAATTATGATATACATATTGACTTCTCATTTTTGTCGATAGCTTCACTAGGTTTTGATAGAAGGTGTAAGCCGTAAAGCTCGATTTATTTATGCAATAAAACATTTTTGACGCAAGTTCACTGACGTCCCTTTTTTACGGGTAGTGCGATATGTATTTGTGATTTGTATGTTTTCATTATTTCCTTTCTTCTTTACTTGATTGACTGGTTTCGTTGATTTCTTAATAAAAATATGATAACTCTGGAGGACTTTACATTATTGCATCAAATGTATTTTAGCAACGATCGCACTAAGCGTTATTTGAACTCTTGCCCGATTATTCCTTGGGTACAGGCATTAGAATTTTGTTTTTTGTTGCATCGTATATTTAAGGAAGGCTGCTTTCCGTGCACGTTGTCAATGTTTCCACTACACTAGCTTCTTAAGCTTTGAACTGGTAAGACTTGCATAGCTTGATAGTATTTTTCCAGGCGACATGTTCATGTTTCTTATGTTCTGTACATTTAAATGGAGGACTTCTGGCACCGTGCGTCTTTAAATGTTTTTCAATGTTTTTAGACTTGGTTTGTTTGATGATTATATTTGAACTTCGATTTTCATAAAACTTTAATAAATGTCATTACAGTGGCTTTATCGTTAAATGTGCCCGTTTTTGTCATCCGAACAATAATGTTTCAAATTCATCCCGTATTCCACATTAGTACACGCTTGGTGTCAATTTCATATTCTTGCTAGATCTAGCATCGTATAGATTTTTCGTTGATTTTCTGTTTTTCGTTGGACAGGTTTTTGTTTTGTGATAATTTGTTTGTATACAGTTCCGAGCGCTCGTAATTTTGATTATTTTACGTTTTTCTGTTATTTTAGTTTATTTGATAATGATAATAAGTATCTTTGGATGCAAATAGCGCACTACCGTGCGTTAAGGTGTCTTATAGAGGAGGCCTATGTCCAGCAGTGGACGGAAAAGGGGCTGATGGATGGCTAGATGGAGAATAAGTATGTTTTGTGTTCATTACTTTGTACAATCATTTTTACAATTCTTGACAGGGAAATGTCTGGTAACTTTAGATCAACGTTATAAATGGCCATTAGAAGAGAAATACATACACAGATTGTCGACGTCGTATTGTCAGAGATAGAAATATGCCTCTAGTTCAATTGTTCATTAAGTGGCATTGTAGAATTGTTAGTGATTTGTTTCTTACGTTCAATAGCAGTGTTAAATATGCTCCCTTTAATTTCATTATTATGTATTTTGTAGTACACCGGGTACGTTTAATAGTTTTATCTTAAATCCTTTGTTATTGCGTTGCGTCATTATTAAGTTTCTATAAATGTGATTCCATGTTTTATACTTCCTTTGGTGCCAATAGCATATAGAAATAATTGCAAACGTATTTTAGTTTAAGGCACACGTACTATCTTCGGTATGTTATATATCTGCACAGATGTTTCTTCATTTTATCATTATTTACACGTAATTTCAGTCTTTATTGTGCCGTTTTAGTAGTTAGCTGCGATAACCTCGCGGTCAGTTCTTGAATGATTTATATCCGAGTCTTTTCGTGCTGTACTGTAAACTCTCGTAACCTCTTGTCAATTTATTGGTATACACTTCTTCACAAATGTGATATATATTTTTTTGCTTAAAGACTGTACGTTTATATTTCCATAAGTATTTTTGTATGTCCTATATCGACATGATTGTGTGGTTAATAGATTTAGCCCATTTTCTTTAGATTGTATATTTCCACAGATATTTTCATGGCTCTTATTGTAAGTTTGCTTCCAACCCTTGTTTGCTTATTGCTTTTTTCAATGTAGGTACTTGCTTCCTACAGCCGTTTTTCTTCCATAATGGAGGTCTTTGTATACAAATTCTTTTTCTTATAAGTTGTGTCATACGATTGTTTGTATGTCCTTTGGTTATGAGTCCAAATGCATTATAGTAGTATTTTAAATTGACCACCCCATTAGATAGTTTTCTTCAGAAATATGTTTACACATAAGTAACGACGTTGACGACTTCATTTCGATGTAAAAATTTTGATTGTATCATTTTCTCTCTATCTGATAGTTATAATATTTTCATGTATTGCTTTCATGAATGAGCCATGAAATTGTTTGCATAATCTAGGTATGGTAATAAAATATTGTTTTTTTTTTTTATGTCTGGTGAGTTTCTTCTGGCTTCTTCAATATGTATTTAGGCGTTATATTCTTAGATGCAATTCCATAATCCTCGAATTGTATTTTCTTTCAATGTTTTCGAACACTTGTCTTAAAAATAGAAATAATCATTTGTGCAGTCTTCCTAGAGTAATTTGATTTTGCCTCCTTTTCCCATTTTCCATCCAAAAAAACTTTAGAAGCCGCTGCCTGATAGAATAATAGTGGTATATTTTGACCCGCTGTTTAAGTCTTATATTAGCAGACGTATATTAATTGGTTTCATTTTTATTTTACGGCAGTAGTAATGTTCTGATTTTTCTAACAATTTTGGGTCATAAATTCGTATTCCGTAATTCCACAATTTTTTGGACCCCTTCCTAGCCTTGGTTGCCATCCTGGATAACTGACCTGATTATAAACTCCTCTGAACTTCTTGTATATTCTCGTTAATGCCTTAATTGCCATCTTCTTTTCTTCTGAATGATTAGTGATCAATATGGTAGAAACATGCCAAATTTATTATGTTACGGACTTTTTTTTTTTTTTCCTAGACTGTTTGTCCTCAATTATCGCTTCATTATTAGTAACATGTGCCTGTATACATCATGATTTGTAGTGTCTGTTCATCTCACATGACGTTTTAGTTAAATTATACATTTCCTTTTCTTCTAATGCCCCGTGCCATTTTTACGTGTACTCGTAATTCTCAGTCGTAAGGATGTTGGTATGTGTATAAGTACGCATTTAGTGATTTTCCTTGTCATGTTATAATTTTCCGTGTCCACACACAGTCATATGGTCGTAAGTACCTGATATCTGTTTAGTATCATTATTTAGGACACTCGTAATACGGTAACTGATAATGTCAATTTCTCTTCTGTTGTTAGTTGGATCAGGGCGAGTTACCCTCGTTAGTAAAGTGTTGTCTTAATTATGCCGCCAACGAAATAGGTATTGTTTTCATTAGTGTGAAACGCATATTTTCGAATTTGTTGCCCGAATATTGCTGATATTTGTATCCTCATAATGTGGTTAACTTGTTTTGCTTGTGTTCTAGGTGTTGATAAAATTGGTTGCAATGTGTGTCGTCGCGTCTCCTGGGTTGTTGCATGATTGCTTGAAATCCATGATAATATTAGTAAACTTTTGTATGTCTATTTGTAGGTCGTTTTGATTAATGTTTGTCTCGATTTGTAATGTCCCTCCATTTATCTTTGTTGAGTCATTTGTTGTATAGAATCCAGGTGATAGACTTTTGCATGGTGGATTTATATTCTGTGCTGCTAACCATTTACGTTACCGCTATTCTCATCGTTTGGTTGTACCGGTAAAGGTATCTTTGTGTATATTGATCGTGTGTAAGTGACCCCGAACATCTTTTTAACGTTACTACTTTTGTTAATCCATCATTTCAAGTGTGTATTTCTTTCTTTTGCCAGTAGCCATTTGGCTAAGCGTATGTCTTCGTCCTTTATTATTATAATACTAAGGTACTCGTCTTTGAATTATCTTCTCTTGTTTTCCATCTATATCTATATTGTAGATGATGAATATAATCACTAGCCCAGCTTTCCCTTTTTCATTTTTTTTGTTGTATGTAGGTTCTTAGTAGCAGGAGTTTCATTCCCAATTATGAAGTAACTTGGTTTCAGTACCGTATTATCATTAATGTCCTCACATAGTACACATAGTAGTCTTGAGTATAACCATGCTTTTGTCTGATGTAAGAATTCTTCACATGCAACTGTTTATGCGCCTATTACTCTGCGCAAATGACATTTCATTGAATTCGCCCTATATATTTATATTTTCTCGAAGTGCGGAGAGAATGGAGGTATAGTGCCCTTTTGTGCCCATGATGATTAGTGTTACCGTAATTCCAACGTGTTTGTGGCAATAACTTTTGTATGTGTGATACTCTGTTTACTCTCTTGCTTTGTGTTGTTAGATTATTTTCGCTTATATTCTGCATTGACCGCCAACGTGCGTATTTGTGCTGATATGGCAGTAACTCGTTTACACAAATACGTGTTGTTTTAATTGTTTCACTCAATTGATAAACAAATTTGCGACGTAACGTCTATTTGATTTTTATTTTTCTCATTTGACTTGAATTAAGACTTGACCCATGACTTGTTTAATCACTTTGAGTTTCTGATTCTGATTTATTTCGTTCCTTGCGTATTCCTCAATTTGTGTATTTCTAGTTCTTGTTGAAATGGGATCCCATGTGACGATTTTAATCCATATTCCTTGCTTGTAATATTGTCTTAATGCATATGCAGCTGCTTAAAATTGATAAGGTTTATAACAAAGGTACCATATTCATGAGGTGCTAATACTAATTTACCCCTTTTATTTTATTTATATAGCGCTTTTATATGAACGTAAACACATCATGATGTCATAATTCCGTAGAGTACTAGTTATTTTGGCGAATTCGCATTTTTCTGTGCTAATAGCAATATCTTTTCATTAATAAAGTTCAATTCATGTCAATGTCACGATCACGACCAGTGTGACATTCGAATGCATTCGTCAGTGACTTTCTTTATGCGTATTCTTTTTGCGTAAGTCAGCAATTATTTTATTGAGCTCATTTTGCACTTGTAGACTAATTTCATTCTTGATTAACGTAATCTGTTTCATAAGTAGGTCTGTAGCTTCTTGGGCAGCAGATGTCTACGAGTTTCTGTTATTTCTTTTTAAAACTAATACGTATTATTCTGTTCCATTATTCTTTTCTTGTGATATTTTCTTGATATTTCTTCATTCCTCAATTTATGTCTTCTTGTATTTCCAATATCTCTTTTCCAGTGATGGTACTACTTGTAATTGGTAGATGTAAGACTAAACTTAGTTGCGCTCTCTTTTCCCGTTACGGTATAATACAATTACATACGACTTCTCGAGCATCGGGGCGACCCGCTTGTGGGAGACCGATGCCTGATTCGTTACCGCACGAAGGCAACTGAGTTATAAACAGCTTTCAACACATAACAGTACCAGTGAGTGTATAGGGCTCACCAGCCTGTGATTTAATAAGACACAAGTAGTAATAGAAAAGAGAAATGCTAGTTCTTACCTCGAAGGACCAAATGGACACGCCGGGAACGTGCTGTGTTGCTCGCTGACAGGCGTGTACAGAACGAGAGTCCATAGATACTCGTAAACACGTAGACTCTCGCTACCTTATTGATTTGTCGGACGTAGTAGACGCTCAGTACCTAGGCTACATGATGTTAGGCACTGTTAGGTTTGTGCAGCGATGGTGTAGGGCGGCGCGAAGTATAGAGCCACGCGGCGTTAGACTCAGGCAGCGCTAGGGCGGCGCGACGGTTAGGGCGGCGGCATGGCGCTGAATTCGGGCAGCGCGATTGTTAGAGCGACGCGGCGCTGGACTCAGGCAGCGCTAGGGCGGCGCGACGATAGCCACGTGGTGAGGAGGGAGTCAATGAAACTTCGGGTGATTTCACTGGACTGGTTTATTGTAGACATACATAGTTTATATAGTAGTTTCATTTATACACACATATGCAAAATACGTGACCGCGGAGAGTTACTAAAATAGAGCATAGAAGGAATTTGCTGATTATATTAATACGTGAGTTTATTCTTAAACGGAAAGTTAGTTATTCAATATATATAACCTAGGGTGGACTTGTCCGTATGTATGTTCATACGTGAACAAACGTATTTCTTACGAATTTTTAAACCTCCGATAACTCATTATGAATAAGACCATAAAACTTTAAACAAATTACGGTATTATCACATAATAGTTTTAATTTTGAAATCTGTAGGCTCGGGATAATCTGACGAATGTTTTGCAAGGCAGTATCGAATGAATGACTACTGACTATAAAATACCATGATTGACCCCCTACAACGCATTACAACGTTTAAAAGTATTTCTCATCAAATCATTCGACAAATTACGTATTATAAAAAATTGGTCAAGTGCGAGTCGGACTCGCGCACGAAGGGTTCCGTACCATTATCTATGCAACATAAGGCAACGTTATTAGTATCGAGCAAGAAACGGTAAAACAATCATGTTTGTTGTATGGGAGCCCCCCTTAAATATTTATTTTATTTTATTTTTAGTATTTGTTGTTATAGCGGCAATAGAAATACGTCATCTGTGAAAATTTCAACTCTCTAGCTATCATCGTTCTTGAGATACAGCCTGGTGACGGACGGACGGACGGACGGACAGCGAAGTCTCAGTAATAGGGTCCCGTTTTTACCCTTTGGGTACGGAACCCTAAAAAGGATAAAAACAGTACTATCTAAAAATTGCGGGATTTGATATAGGTATATTTGACATTTTCGCGTTTATTTTGTGTCTTATTCACCCCTTAATTAAAAGACATGTTCTATACCTCTACCTTAATCTACTATAAGGCTACAACTATAAAACACTGACCAGGCGTGTTTATAAACACATTTATTTCGAGATTTTCGAAAAACTCTACCTATATTATTCCTTACTGGCAACACAAAAGAACGATTTGAATTATAGAGAATATAATGCTATTCAAATATCGTAACAAAATATATATTTTTTATTTAGAAATTTATACGGTTGGTAACCCTGTTACTACGATGTATATCTCAGATGTAGACTCTATAAAAATATTGGCTATGACCTGAATTGTTACACTTTTGTCTGTGGTCACGTCGGTTTATCGATGATGCAAAATTACGAGTCATTCAGCTGAGACTGGACATTACAAAATTGAATTAGATGATAGAAACAATAGGTAACAAGATTCATGAGCCAACAAGCGAAAATTTGTTGCGCTTGGTGATAATGAAGTTAAGCAAGTTTATCACGGTTATTACACGGATCGGTATTTGGAATTAAGGTCAAGTATACTGGAAGTCTTCTTCTAATACTATAAACGTTGTAGTTTTAAAGGCTAAAAGTTGACCAAACTGTTTGTTATACGTATTTGTCAAATATATATTGTCTCAAAAGGTTTTTAAAGCATTTGCCTATTAATTTTTAGTTTAATAGGAATCTTGTTAGACGACGTATTTGACAAACCTGTTTCTCAAATTTTAATAGCTTAGATAGCCTATTAGGCACACTGCAAAGTCCTACACAGGTTGATGACATTCCCACTACCATGCTGACTGACTAGGCGTGATAACTTAGTTTAATATAAACATCTAAGAAATTATGATCAATTTACATATTCTTAAAAGACCATCTAATTATTTATACGTATTTTTATTATAGATTTTTAATCCCAAAAAATGTTGCATTATCTAACATAATAACCTAAGATATCTATTACTAGCTATTGTCTACAACTTCGTTCGGAATCTAGAAACGAAACCTTAAGGGCCAACATCAATATTATCGTCGACATGTACATATTAACACAGCTAGTAGGTATAGAAAATGAAGAATTAGCGATTTTTTTTTTTTTTTTTTTTTTTTTTTTTTTTTTTTTTTTTTTTTTTTTTTTTGTTTAGTCAAAATCTAAATATATTTTAATTCTGATTTACGTGTTTCTATATATAATAGTTACTTATGTTTTTAAAGTTATTTCATTGGTTAATACGCGATAATAGACCGACAAATGAAATAAATAAAAAATGAGAGAGGTTGTTTCGCTAAGATTTTCTATCGAGAAAACTTTTTTCAATCGCGTTACTGAGTTTATGCGATCCTAGATCATATATTGAAAAAACATATACTTAAAAATTACAGCTCTAGCCATTCAATCTAAAGAAACAATGAAAACTTCGTACGTAGAAAAATGCACGAAGCTATTTTGGTATCCTCTTTACAAATTATACTAAAAGTCCATCCTATTGAACTACTCTATCTATTAAAAAAAACAGCATCAAAATCCGTTGCGTAGTTTTGAAGATATAAGGTCACATAAGGACATACATACAAAAACAACGACTATGTTTTATAACAAGTAAAGATAAAGATTTATACGTTAGTTCTCTTCTTGTCTTCAACTGTGAAATTTCAAAATAAGTCGCTTCTAAAGAAGCCATTTAACAAGAACAAGAACAAAGAACTGTGAAATTATTATTTGACATTATAACCTAAGATTATAATATCTGGGCCGCCGTCGCCACCTTTGCTCGGGAGGTGATGGCGGCAAAGAGGGAGGCCTTGCGGGGGCGTGAACGCGCTGGCGACACGTTACCACCCCGCAGGGCCCCGGGCGGGGGTCGTCGACGGGCAAGAGCCGGCGGCCCCTCTCGAAGAGGTGGTCGTGCGCGGCGGGTCGGTATTCAGAGACCCGCCGCGGCAAATGTGGCACTCGGCCACGCGGCGGGGGGAACAATAGGTCCCCCCGTCCAGTTGGGCCCCGCTTAGCGGGGCCACCCCTCGCCGGGTCATGGTAAAGCTCAAGGCACCATCATGGCCCGGCAGGGTAGAGAGAAGGGGAAAAAAAAAAAAAAAAAAAAAAAAAAAAAAAAAAAAAAAAAAAAAAAAAGATTTTAATATCAATTATAAAGAAACTATCACCAGGATATGTCAAAAGTGAACATAGAAATCGTTTGATATACGAGAGAGTTTTAGAAGTTGCATATTAAAATGCATAAATCTCGTAAAAGAAATTGTAAACACACAAAAATTTACAACTTTGCTATTCGATAGAATAGCTATTTTGTTATATTTGTAATTAAGTTAAAAGGTTGAAGGTGTTTTATAGAATTAAAAGTTAGTTTTAAAGAGAAAACCAGTTAATGAATTCTGATTGGTATATGTTCGTATTTTTGTTTTTGATGTGTTTCTAATAGGGTACCGTATAAGAAAAAACCCTAATAAAGTACTTCGGTATGCGTTCATCGGTCTTTCGGTCTAAGTTATTAAATAATTGGTGCATTTTATATGTATTTTGTTGGCAGCAAAATAATGGACTACATATTAAAGTCAGGCTTTGTGGCGATGTCAGCAATGTAAGTAATGTAATTGATTTCCGTGCAATCGTGGGTTCGATTTTCACTCGCCCATATAATAAAAATGATTAGTTATAACAGTTTATGGGCACAGTATTTAATTTCTTCGTTTTGCTTATTTCGTTTTGAGAAAAATAAACCACGAAATATGTGTTCAACAAGTTCTATTTCTTCTTAAATTGAAGAAGGGCAAGAAAAATCCTCTAACGTATTTTTTTTTCTCCAAGTTTCACCTACATCTATGGCTTTACCCATGTAAGCCTTTTGCTTATTTAGGTCACAACTGTGCATTTATTAATTGTAAACACGGATACATAAATACTTTTTAGACTGTAAATTCTAAATTATATTATATAACAATAAAAACATTCGTAGTTAAGTGACATAATGAACAAAATTATAAAATTTAATAAACCTACATTTCCGAGGTGAAGCAAAAACAATAACAAAACGATACCAGTGGTTTCGATCTATTTCTTTAATGGTATTACATTGGTTACAGCATTACTATTTGTTACAATATTGTAATATTTTTACTATAGTAAAATGCGTAATTTGTAAGCCTATGACAGTGACATAAAAAGAATAGAATAGAAAAATAAATAATAGAACAAGAAGAAACGAAAAGAGAAGAAGAAGAACGTTGCGGTCTTAAAGAGGATGTAGTGACTAAGGTGGAGAAAAGTATGCTTAGGTAGTTTGGTCATGTGGAGAGGATGGATGAGAGACGATTAACGAAAGGCATATACACAGCGGAGGTAAGTGGAAATGCTGGGAGAGGACGCTCGAGAAAAACATACTCCGGTGTCATCGCCGGGATACTCTAAAAGGGACAAGTGCGTAGCACTTACAACCGTCGGGCATGTATGACAAAATGTATGAGCGTGGATGAAGCCAAGGAAGTATGTTTGGATCGTAGCAGATGGCGCTCTATAGTCTCTGCCTACCCCCATGGGAAAAAGGCGTGATGTTATGATGATGAATAAAACAATAACACCAGCAAAGAAAAACATTGAAAAACCAGTCAAGTATGAGTTGGACTCGTATACAAAGGGTTCTATAGCGTTATTATCATAGCATATAAGTCATTCTTCTTTCTTCTTTATGTCCTATGTCCCCGAGGTGGGGCAGAGGGCGTCCACAGTACTTCTCCATATCCGTCTATCTTGGGCCACGGGTTTCGTTTCAGTCCATGTTAATCCGATTCTGTTCAACTCCGCTGCTACGGAGCCCCTCCGTGAGTGATATTCGTCATACTGACTCTAAATAACATCAAATAGCGGGATCCCAAACATTGGGGTAAGGGCAGGAAAATGATGATGATTACTATTTGTTTTTGCAGCATCAATTGACTAAAATAAACTGAAAATGTTAGCTCTCTAGCCATTACCGTTCCAGAGATACAGCTTGGTGACACACGGACGGATGGACGGACAGCGAAGTCTCAGTAATAGGTCCTCGTCCTAGGAACCCCTCAAAACCTTTACATAAATAGTATTTTCCGTGATAGATCTTTGCGGTGATTAGAGTGCCAGAGGATGGCTTTTTGTATAATTTGTTAGGGTCTGGTTTCTAAATGCCACCCGTACGAAGTTACGGGTAACAGCTAGTGTATGATAAAATTCACACATCAATAAAACTAAACAAACAATATCTTTGACATATGTCATCATATGATTGCAACAACTAAATGTTATTTTATTTGTTAACAGTACCGTGAGAAACTATTGAGATATTACGATATTTCCGTAAATGTATATTTTTCTTATTGATATAAGCTTCACGACTGTTTATTGGATAGTGTAAGCAGAGATGTATTTTATTTTTCATTCTCATCCCATCAATGTCTCACCGTTGGGCGCGTTCTTCGTCCACTCCCTCTCCTCTCCTTCCTGCCCTTCTCCCAATCATTTGGGGTCGGCGCAACATGTCCTCCTCCTCCATACTCCTCTGTCACACGTCATCTGTGGATTTACATCCATCTTCTTTATGCCCTCTTTCACACAGTCCATCCATCTTTTCTTTGGTCTGCCTCTGGCCTTACATCCATCCACTTTCATATTCAAAACTTTCACGGCAATTCCGCTCTCATTCTGTCTCATCACATGTCCATACCAACACAGACGCATGCTTCTCAACTTTTCATTCAATTTTCATTCCTTGTTACCCCGCATATCCATCTCAACATTCGCATTTCCGTTACATGCATTCGTTTCTCATCCGTTACTTTCATAGCGCAACATGACGATTCATATGACGGCAGGTCTTATTAAAGTCTTATAAATTTTCCTTTCAGTCGTAGAGGTACCTTAGGGTCGCATGTGGTACCCGTAACCTGCCGCCATTTCATCCACCCCGCATCCATTCTGTGCTTCACCGTACGATCCACGTTTCCATCACTTTGGATAAGTGAGCCAAGGTATCTGAAGTTCGAGCATACTGGAAGGAACACTCCATCTAGGGATATGGGTGTAAAATTAGAGGGCCCGCCGAAATCACAAAACATGTGTTCTGTCTTACTTCGACTTATTTTAAGGCCAACGCTCTCCAACCTACAACGCCATTTCTCCAGTAATTCCTGGACCTTGCATCCCTCTTCTCCGATGAGTGCGATATCGTCAGCGAATAGCATGCACCAGGGTGCCTCCTCCTGTATATCCGATGTCAATGTATCCATTACTAACAGGAAGAGATAAGGACTTAAGTTCTTCCTTCACATCGGGTGCGATTTCAGGGATCCGGCGATTCAGAGAACTGGCGCTCCATGTTGTAATCCAACTTGTTACACCTTGATTGGGCTCAAAGGTCTACTAAAAGTGATGTTAACTTTACTAACTGCGATATGTATATGCACTAGAATTTGTAGCTCAGATAGTTTTATTGTTTTGATGTATATTTTTTGGAAATAGGAGATACTGTTATTAAGAAAGAATTGGACTTTTTCTGACTCTATAATCCGACAAATCCCGTAGTCCAAAATTATCCTGCAAAACTTTTGTGGGATTAGAGCGGACCTTCTATATTTTAATACCCTCGAACTGAGATAAGTGAGAGGCAAGTGTCATCTATTCGAACTAGAGACCTTAGCGATATTGTATCTTCCCACGAGTTTATTTTAATCATGAGAAATCCTCTATTTAATCTTTATCTCTTG
Source organism: Orgyia antiqua (assembly GCA_916999025.1). Classification (NCBI taxonomy): domain Eukaryota; kingdom Metazoa; phylum Arthropoda; class Insecta; order Lepidoptera; family Erebidae; genus Orgyia; species Orgyia antiqua. The sequence goes on along the minus strand of OU779865.1, from coordinate 35,561,811 downwards.
AATTATGTCACCAATTCTGTTTGTGTCAGCTAAGTTCCGTGAAATTGCCAATTTATTTTATTCACAACATGCGGTGTACTATGTAAAATGCTTATAGTTTTGACGTTTGGATGATTTTCTAAAAGGACGTGACCGTAACAAACAATCGACAAACCTTTCCAAAAATATCTGTAACAATTGCTTTTTTTGCAGACGTTCTAATTTTGAATAAAATTTAAGAACAGACACCTCTAAGTTTTATTTTTAAAAATCTACATTTTCGATGGCGTTGACTGTAGGGATAGGGTGAAATTTATTATTCCAAAGAAACAACCTTGGAACCATTACCATCCCGTACCGTACGATTTAATAGAAATTTTATACCACGTACAATTAGGTTGTGGAATGAACTACCTGCCGAAGTTTTTCCATTGGACTACAGCATGGGGCTCTTCAAAAAAGGGATTAAAAGATTTCTGCAGGGTCGGCGACGCGCGAGTGACACCTCTGGTGTTGCAAGCGTCCATAGGCTACGGTAACTGCTTACCATCAGGCAGGCCGTAAGCTTGTTTGCCACCGTAGTGGTATAAAAAAAAAAAACAATAATCTTTTTTAAATATAGATGTCCTGGTTTTTTATTTCGGGATTCTTAATTGATTTTATTTTGGGATAAATAATAATCTGTCTACATGATTAAATGACTTTAAATTCATAACCGTTTCAATATGTCTTTTTGACACCATTGTATATCTTTCATTTTTGCTTAGGTAGGTAGATTGGCGTAAAAAAAATGGGATACATTGAGGTTAATAAAAAGAAAGAAAAAAAATTCTTTTTTTAGGTACATATATGGTATGGAGGCTTGTCTCTCTTGAAGACACAGACAAGTTTTGTTAATTAAAAAAGAAAAATCATACGTCAAAATACGCCGTGTAAACGCGCAATTAAATGCACATTGCTTCTTTAAATTACCTACAAGTAGTATAATTGTTACTACAATTAAAAATATGAGTTACTGAGTTTCAACTTTCATATTACAATACCTTTCTATACACAAATGCAGTTCAATGCACGTGTTATCGGGACCTTTTTTTTAACAAGCAAGGAAGCGTCATGCATGATGCACGCAATTCCGCCTATGCTCTACAATTTCAATGCTAATTAAAAAAATATCTGTCTCTTTATTCTTGTATAATAAAGAGAGAGAGATAGGTATATGTTTCATGATGCTCAAAAAATATGGTTGTTTTTTGACAGGAAATTACGCGCGCAAAATGTAGAGCTCATTTTTTTTTATTGTTTTGATTAAAAAGGTACATGTGACCTATCGAATGAGTCGCAATTTTGCTTTTACTAATCATAACGTAACAGGAAATGATCCAGATGTTTTTTTTTTCACGTTCACACACACGGCTGTCAGTACGGTAGTGTTTTTGCCTAAGCATCCGTAGTGAAAGTGATGTGCAATGAGTAATTGAATAATCTCACGAGATAATAAGTAGTTATACAATAATGAGAGGTTTGTGGAAATATTCTTATTGTTTTAGTGGATTATATAATTGTTTTAATAAATTTGGCCATCAATTGGACAACTTACTTTGCAATCTAACGCCATATTTGACATACTTTAATTACTTTATTTATACTCAAAACCCTCTAAAACGGCACTTGCAACCATTGTGATTATTTTTGATCGTCTTTTCTCAACCTATTTATGTTCCAATGTTGGTTAAGAGCCTCCTCTAATTCTAGAGGATATCTGCTCTATGTAAATTAAGTCGACCAGGCGTGTTATCATAGGGTTTAGTTCAGGCTGTCTCTTACTTACAACACCTTTCTGGAGAAATGGGGTAGTGACACTTATATTCTTAATCCATATGGATATTATCGGATGTTATAAATGACTAGGTATATGACTAATGTGACCAGACGTCCCGTTTTAAACGGGACTGTCCCTTTTTACAACTACGAGTCCCGGTGTCCCCGAAACTACCTCTGGGACGCAAAATTGTCCCATTTTCAGAAACCGAACTCCAGTAGAAAGAGTATTTTCAGTAATGAACAATAAATGGTGGACGTCTGAGAAAACTCAGTTACAGGTATCCGTTTTAGGCGATCTTGATAATGAAGGTTAATGTTAAAAAAACATGCCCAGAGTATATATATTAAAGTAAATTTGTTCTTCTGATAAATATAATTAAACCTAATATTTTATGACACTACTAGCTTTTTGTGAATAAATAACTTAAAAAGTGTTATTTTTTCATTTAATTTTAGTTTATGTACTTACAAACCGATTTCCCGTTGTCCGAGTCCCGAGTCAAAGAAAAAATGGTCACTTTATGTATGACCACAAATGAAATTAGGATTGTGTGTATTTAGATAGTAGTTATTATTGTTGTAGACTCTACTTACCTCATTTTGAATAGGGCGTGATTGTATGCATCTAAAATCTATTACATAACAAACGGTAGTGCTTGCATGTTGGAGAGTAGTTTTACAAAAACGTTAATCTACTTAAAATGCGGAATAACATTAATGTCTATCACGACTATAATATACACAGATAGATGCCATTTCCTACTTTTTAGGATTCCTTACACAATAAAGAAATCCATTTGCGATAGGATTATTCGGTTGTGTGTCAAATTTCAGTCTTTCTAGAAACTTCTTAATTTTTACATTAAAATTTAATGGAAAGATTATGTTAAAATAGAGACATTTTGACTTTATTTATTGCTTGTGATAACAGAAAATCTTATTTTAGCCTCAATCACTGTTTGGGAGCAGTATTTTTTTTTGCACGAATTACATTTGGTGGCAGCAGAGGGGGCAAATAAACCTAACTACGGAAACTAACTCTGCATTTATTATTTTGAAAATATTCTAGATCTAACGTAAGTATAACTAATTGATTAATTGAGGGTCTCCTCGTAGACCCACTTTGGGGTTTTCTTGGTCTTGCCGTCAGCAGTTTTGCATTTCCTCATCGATGAAGACCTGGTCATCGATGATCCTCTTCATCATATCACACGTATTATTTAGTGGTCTCGTCACCATGATTCCAGCGGCGACAGCAACAGTTGACTCAATGCGATCACTTTAAGCTACGGAATTGTAATACTAAGATTTTGTCTCACACTTCACCGGTTTTATTTATCTGTCTAGTGCGTATTATCTAGTGCGTAACGGCATCTAACATTTAGAAGTCGCAAATCGTCAAGGAAAATAAAACAAGATGTGCCTTTTACGATTTTGTCGTAAAACTTGATCCTTATTTTAATTTGCTACTTCCTTTTACAATGTACCTATCAGGTAAGTTAGTACAATAAACTTGGCTGGAAAATTTTTTTTAAATCGAAGCCATATTTATTTATTTTATTTTATAAAAACATACGATTTGAAATTGGAATGCAGATAGAATTTTTTTACATTCATTCAGGTTCAAAAAGAACGCCTATTTTTTAAATCTTTTTTATGAAAATTTCATTATTTGAAATATTTGAAATTCGAACGAGTGTTATTTGAAAAACTTAAAGTAGGTAATTGTTAAAATTTTATATGAATTTAAAGTAATTATTAATTGAAAATAATAAAAATAAAATAAAAATTCGTTAAATTTGACACAAACAATCAAAATCTTCCCAATCTTGTTAATCACAGGTGAATTTTTTAACTGACAGAAAAACTTTTATTAGGTACTGCGTTCATTTGAGGATAAAATCGGACGAAATACTCAAGCGTAATAGGAAAAACTCTATCTGCATTGATGTAAATTAAGGAAATAGTCAATATAATACAGGATATCTATATTAGTCGAAGTGAAAACTTAGGACAACCGCATTTAATGGTATCGTACATAAATAACTTTATACTAAGAAATCTAAGAGAAACTTCGTATGTCGGGAAAGTGGTCTGTACTTCAATACTAATATTACAAAGCTGAGGAGTTTGTCTGTTTGAACGCGGTAATCTCAGGAACCACTGCTCCGATTTGAAAAATTCTTTCAGTATTGGATAGTACATTTATTGAATATAATAAAGGCTGTATATTATATAGCAACACACTGCGCCTAATAGGAGCGATTGATCAGTGAAAAATGTTGTAAAAATAGGAAGATTTTTTCAATTCCACGCGTAGAAGCCGATGACCACAGCTAGTGTATTATAAAATCTTGTTTAGTAAAGTACTCATTATAGTCTTAATATTGATAAGCAGTTCTAGTCCGTGTGGTGACAGATTAAAAATACGTCACCACCCCTTTTCCTTCCCAAGTGGCTGTGAAAGTCAGCTAAAGGATATTGTACACAGATAACATGCCGTGTAAAAGACGGAAAACTCAAAATGAAACGCGTTGGTTTTATTTTGAAGCTTTCCGTCTCTCACAGAGAATTTATCTGTGTCCATTAGCTGGCGTTTAGAGCAGATTGGGAAGGAAAAGGGGTGGTGACACACGAATCTGAACACTTAATAACTTATTATAAAACAAAGTCGTTGTTTTTGTATGTATGTTTCTATGTGAGCTTATATCTTGAAAACTGCGCAACCGATTTTGATGCGGTTTTCTTAAATAGATAAAATGGTTTAAGAGGCTGGCTTTTTTGAATATTTAGGGTTAGTTTTCTAAGTTCAACACGTATGAAGTTGCGGGAAATGGCTAGTATCCAATAAATTTTACAGTCTAATTTATTTTCTGTCAGATTGTCAAAGTATCATAACAAAGTTAGTCAGCGAAAGTGATAAACATAGTTAAGAAGTCAGAATCAATATAGAATAGTATCTGAGACTCTAACTGATTCGTATGTTTAACTCAAGATACTTTCCAACTTGATAGATTAATTTAAACTATGCTGTTTGAATATGAATTGACATTATTTAATCTTGCGTTATTTAAAGTAATATATGAGATAAAATAAGATGAGTAAGATTTAGAGATTAAAAACTATACTAAGGTACCAATTCTGCGTGCACGTTGAAATAGTACCAGTATTTCTACTATTTATATGCAAAATTATTTACGGTTTCGATTATATAACAACATAAAATAAAGGTTGTAATGTGAATAACTCTTACCTAAGTCTTGTTTTTTATATTTTACCGCCAAAAAAACCTTTTTAAAAAGCCAAATCGCATAACTAAGTAGCTCAGACAAGTACCTAAGTGCAATGATTTGAATATTTTCTAATGAATACTTATATAATACTTATATTCATGATATTAACCACAGTCTAATTCATTGTTTATGTTTTATTTTGTTACGTTAGATTACGTAATTTTAGTAATAAGTAGCGATTTCAACATTTTTGTTTTCCTTTTAAATTATATTTCTTGCATTTGGGATCCTAGCTAACCCAGCAAACGTTTTTTTATAAAGAGATACATTGTTTTGCATAATTTCTTGTAGGTCAACTTTCTACATGTTACTTTGTCATATCTCAAACAGATAAAGTAGCGTTGCAGATAAAATGTTCTGAAAATACGTATAATCTCAATATTTCAGACCTAATTAAGGCCGTTAAAAACACGTTTGAAGGTTCAGTCACATAGATACGAACAAAGCTAAATAGAAGCGTGTATCTAAAAAAATATAGAATGGATTTTGATGTGGTTTTTATTTAATAGATGGAGTAGTTCATGATGGTAATTTTTTATTTTTTAGGTAAAACCACTTTTTACGGATTTAAACGCGTGTATTTGTTTATTTGAACAAACGAGTGACGCAAGAGTTAGAAAATATTATAATTTAAATTATGGTTTGGTTTTTAAATTCCAGGCGTTCGAAGTTGCAGGAAACAGCTAGTATATAGATAGAAAGAAAGAAAGAAAGAAGGAGGAAAGAAATATTTATTATTCCCCCATGGGGACACAAACTTATCAACAAAATTGCAAATGCACATAAACTGGTAATGTAAAATATAAGATAAACGTAAATATGCACAAAAGAGCAAGCAATAGTCAAAATAACACTCAAAACATGCGCAAAAGTACAAAGTCATGTCCCGGGAACACCAGTTCATGTATCATTACATAAGTAATGTCAGTCACTTATACATAATGTGTGGAAGTGGCCAGTCATGTCATGTAATTAGCAAATATTTAGTGAACACTTTCACTATGACATTAAAGAATCGTTCAAATATTATGTGTTAAGTTAACTTTGTATTGTTTTTGTTTAGTGTTCAGTAATCTTTACTCCCTCTCTCCAGTCCATTTACGTCCCACTGTTGGGCACGGGCCTCCCCCACTTTGGGAGGGATTATGATCTACTGTGCCGCGCTAACCAGGCGTGTTGGCACATAGTTTATTTTCGAGTTTTTGGTCTCTCACAGAGGATGTTATCTGTGTGCAATATCCCTTAGCTGACTTTTACAGCACCCTTGGGAGGAGATGTGGTGGTGACACGTGTATTCTTAATCCGTCACCACACGGAGGATCGAAAATCGGAAATCTTTACTTATTATAAAACAAAGTCGTTATTTTTGTATGTATGTCCTTATGTTAGCTTATATCTTTAAAACTACGCAACTGATTTTGATTCGGTTCTTTTTAATAGGTGGAATAGTTCAAGGGGATGGCTTTTTTGTATAATTTATTAAGTTTTGGTTTCTAAATTCCGTAAACTTGTACTAGCCATCTATAGTTATTATGGAAAACACACGAACTTAAACAAACATGAAAAAAATTACATAAAATTTGCTTAGAAAATTTTATATATCGGAGAAAATACACCGTAGACATCACCTGTAGTTACAGCCAGAGCAGTCATCCATCTAAACACATTGTAGTACTGAATAAGCTAACTACGTTAACTACAACATTCTACTACGATGAGATCGATCCGTGGCTTACGACACGTGTAGCTGGTTTGGAAGGCGCCTTTTATGAATATTCAACGGGTCACCATTCGAACTCATCAGATAAAGGAATTACTCACCATTGACACCATTTAAGGACCCACTTCACTGGAACCTAAGTTAAAACTAAAAATCCTTAAGTAAACCATTTTAATCAAGTCTCCTACGACATATACGTTAATGGCTAACACTTACTTTTATGGGATCGATGATGTCGATCCAGGTTTCTAGCATATCCGATGCTCATCATCAGGACGAGCCGGTAACATATATATATATTTTCTAAGATGACTTAAACCTCACGAAAATTTTAATACTAAAATACAATTTGCTATTAAAAGCATAATAGAATGAAAAGATGTCATACATAATTTAAAAATAATAGTTTAAAAAACTAAAAAACACGCTTTATATAGAAAACCCAACAAAAAAATAGAAAAAAGAGTTTCTCTGGAAATGCGCGCATGCGTAGATCGCGTACTAGCCCTCTCTCTTACTCTCATGCAAAGGATCCGGAAAGAGATTAATGAATCCTGGCGAATCTAACCAGGATAATCGGATATTTTAATCGAATTATTGCATTGTCATCGGTCTTTGACAGGTGTGCAAAATTTGAATAGAATCTGACCGTTTAAAGTGGGTCAAAATAGCGTCCAAAGGAGTCGGTTACAAACATACAAACAAACATACAAACAAACATACAAGTGAAGCTAATATAAAGCGTGTAATTAACTTTGACCTTAGCTATCAAAAACATTAATGAATACTCGCTTTACACCAAAACTAATGGCACGTCTCAGTTATTGTCGCCTAAAACTTGACACCGTTACGTTACGTAACGTTAACGCGTACGTGCGTATATTCGCAGCTTGAGATTATGATTCATTGAATACGTGACTATTTTGTCTGATATAATAGAAATAATATTATGAAGTAATGGTTTTGTTTTATTGTTAGAAAGTTTAAGCGCTTTTTCCGATGATTTCTTGTTGTTTTAAATACTTAAAGTCCCTTGCACTGAGGCAGTGGATGATAAAGCTAGCGCAGAGCGCAAGACAGTGAGCTTTGGAATTATTTTATCGTCATTATCTTAGAAGGGCTAGAAAAAGCTTAAAATTTCATCAAAAACTTGACTTACGGTAATTTTTATGTAAAACTGCAAAAATACTGATTCATTTTAAATTCGGTGTGTGCAAATTATAATGGATATTTAGTTGACCATGGAACTGTAATTTTGCATAAATGCATAAACATATAGAGGAAAAAATAGTCCAATTGTGATAAACCTATTTTATGTGCATATATTATTAAGTGTTGGGCAATGATTGCTGAAAACTGTGAAATCCTTTATCGATGAAATTGTGATAATCCGTTTCCGTCAAAAACTATTGTTAGTTTTTTCATTTCAGTTTCATGTAAATTAAATTGGCCTTGCATAAAATTTTAATTTCAGGGCAGTTTAGATACCATTAAAATATATATTTTTAGTAATTTTTACTTAGGTCTAATGTAATAGGTAATGTTTGATGGGAAACAAAGTATTATGTAAGATTTTTGTCTTTTTATGGAACCGTAAAATCAATTCAATCTTATGTAATTTTAAATCTCTCTCTCTCCCGGCCCATTTACGTCCCACAGTTGGACACGGACCTTCTCCACATTATGTTACACTGAGCCCAGGTGTTGGCACAAGTTTTATTTTTGAGTTTTTCGTCTCTCATAGAGGATGTTTTCTGTATCCCTCAGCTGACTTTTACAGTACCCTTGGGAGGAGATAGGGTGGTGATACTTGTATTCTTAATTCGTCACAGCACGGAAATTTTCAAAGAGACACCAAATTAATTTCTGGATGAAATAATAGATAAAAATACAGATAAATAAAGAAATATTTCCATCTTTAGGCCGGCTAAATAACCTAGTTTCGTAGAAATTGCACAAAAACGTTTCGCTTATACATTACTTCCGTTCATTATGTATGAAGAAACGATACTCTTAATTAAGGCGCTATAACATACATAATTATGAGAATTAGAAATTATCGATTGTATTAATCAATGACACTTTTCCTATTGTAGTCGTTCATAAAGTTTTTATCGATACAATAATCTACAGCCCTAGTACTGATGTAAAAATGACAATAAAATTGTGAGAATATGGTGTTGTTTTCTAGAAACTATACAGGTTCATATTGTGATGGATTATGTATTCACACGTCACCTTCCCATTTCTTTTAAGAGGTGCTGCGGAAGTTGAGGATTTCTATTTTATTAATAGATAGAAGATAAAATTCTTTAATCAAAAATATTTATATTATATAGTTTATTTTTGATAGAAAATTAATCTACGGCTAGAATTTCAATGATATTATAATTTGTTGATATCACCAAGACTATAATCGCGTTAATTATTGTTAAAAAGGTTTAATACCTTCGCTCCCAACGTTTCAACCGAGTTGCATCAATTGTGATCACGGGTTGACTGACTATATAGTACCAATTCTAATTCTATGTGCATAACCAAAATTAATTAAAAAAGTGAAAATTTATAATACTTATCGATACTTTTTTTATAAAATAGCATATTATTTTTAGTTAAGCTTTTAAAATCGAAAATCAAAATCTATTATTCACGTAGGCATATTCTCTTTTTGCCAAAAAAAATAAGCTCGTATGAAATGATACAAAATATGAATATGAATGAGCCGGCGTAAGAAACTCAGCAGATATCGTTATCTTTTGTCATATTAATTTTTTTTTTAAAATAATTATTACAATAGTTCTTACAATTTATATATTTGTTACATATCTAATTTGTCACCACATTCCCATAATGTGTACATGTATTGTTGTATATTATCTCTTTGGAAGTGAGATGTATAAAACAAAGAAATTTCATACTCTCTCCATTGTTTATGGTACTAATAGAAAGTGCCAACATATTTGTTGAACAATGTTCCTTATTGTCTATGGTAATTGTACACATCTCTTTTCACTAACAAGAAAAGTTTAGTGTAGGTACTTAGTATTTTTGACGGGCTAATGGTTCATGCAACGGACTCCCGTTCAAGGGGTCGGAACAATCATTTACATGATATTTATAAATGTCTTACAAATGTATGTACTCTAATGGGTCTCTAATGGGCTGGAGAGAGATACGGAATTTTTAGCGCAAATTTCTAAGAATTCATACTCGCGTAGGAGTCTGTAGTACATAACTGGTTTGTTTATTATTAAACTGAGTCTACTGAGTAACTACAGTGTAACTATTATAAAGTCTGCTTAGCTCTTAAATATACGAGCATAATGTCATATAGTTAACATAACACAATACAAGTGTATAATAATGTCCGTATGTGTTGACTTTCGCTTTCAAGACCAAGGTCTGACTTTCACATTACTTTCGTTTTCACAACGACCACCTGGGCCACTGAACTCTGCACTATCTTTATCTTTATCTTTACTTCTTATAAAACAAAGTCGTAATTTTTGTATGTATGTCCCTATGTGAGCTTATATCTTCAGAAATCCGCTACGGATCTTGATGCGGTTTTTTTAAATAGATAGAATGGTTCAAGAGAATGGCTTTTTTGCATAATTTATTGAAGTTTACTGTATATTGGATGAGATATGATTAAATTTGCCGAGAAATTCGGACGCGCGCGAGCTATAAATGAAAACGCTGCCTTATCTATGTGAGGTACAACAAACTAATGTATGGAGGAATTGTTTGTTACCTATAGTTCTTCAACAAAGTCCGCGAGGGCATATGTCTATCTTTTAAGGGAAACCCGTTATACCCATAATAATGTCAAAAAATTATCAAATTCAATAGGGTGTTTTCAAAAGCTATTTATGTGTATATAGTAATATTTTTTATCAAATTAAATAGCTTAGTTATGTAGCTTTCGCAATTAATATAGATTATAACTGCTCTTTACAGCATGCAATTTAAATGAATATCTTAGGAGATATGACGAAAAAAGAATTACGCGCTATAAAATAATATACTTTGTTGGCTAAGCAACGCGAACGTTTGCTCGGTCTTCTATACATACTCTAATGTTTGGATATGTAAGGATATATTTATTATTGTGCTTTCACGTAAAGACTACTGGATGGATTTTCATAAAACTTTCCAATGAAAAATGGAATAGAAAATGAACTTATTTTTCATCTTTTTTACCGCGGGTAACACCGCGGGGCGCAGCTAGTAAGGTATAAATACAGAATACTGGCTTCTTTTTAATGAAATTATTTGAAATTTATATTTTGCGCAGTTGGGGGTCAACGTATTTGGTATATGAATTACTCCATTTCTTGGTATTTTGAAATTTTTAAGGACTACAATTTGTAATTGGGTTTTTCTGTTTGCGTAATAAATAGCTTGCAACTTAGTAACGCCAGACTTCCTAAATGATAGCCTTTCACGGGCTTCGTGGCCTAGTGGCTCATGTATCGGTCTGCCATTCACGAGGTTGCGGGTTTGATCCCCGCACGTTATAAATATTTGTGTAATATTCATAAATATCATACAAATGTGTTTACTGCGTCTGGATGTTTTCATGTATAAGTATGTACAAACAAAAGAAAATAAGCTAATGTAGTATATCCGTATTCTGCTACCCATAACACAAGCATATATCCAAGCTTAGCTTGGGACCAGATGACGTTTTGTGTGATGTCCATGATTATATATTTATTATTTATTAAATAAGCAATAAAAGTACGAAAGATCATATTCAAAACAAATCTATAACATTTTTACAAACATATGCACATAATTTCGGAAACATTAATCCTTGTATCTAACCTCTAAAACTGTAAATACGCAGGCCACGGCCGTTACTATTATCGCATAAAACATTTAAAATATTCTCATACATAATAAAATTATATGTGCTATTACGTACAATTATGTTAGAGAAAAATGTGACTGACTGACTTATCAACGCATAGTAGGAATAAAATTACAGAGGCTAGGAAATTTTAAGTTAAAATTCAAGTTCCTTTTAAACCATTGAGCATAGAAATAGATCTATTTTGTTTAGTATTTTAACCATCATAACATCACGCCTTTTCCCCAAAGCGGTAGGCACAGCCTATAGAGCGCCATCTGCTACGATCTCAACATACATCCTTCAACAGTTAAGATGGAGAAAATTGTATTCAAAGTTCGTTGTTTTGAAGATATACTACTTACGGCATGTTAGAGAAAAATGTTAAGAGGGCACGATACCAAATTATGCTTCATATAAAATATGGGTATCGTACTTCCCTTTTTTCTTCGCGATAGTTAAACCGATTTTAATTGTTTTACGCTATATTATAGATGAAGAGTATATCTATGCTTCTGTCACTTTCTTTTTTTCTATACATAATAACTAAAATAAATATGACCATCCGAAAATCCCGTTTTTTTTGGTTTTCTTTAGGTAAAGTTGCAGCGTCTATCATACATATTTATTTGGTAACGTTTTATCAACTTATTATTATTATTTATTTTATACGAAATGTCTTTTTTTCAAAGAATTTGTTGGTAAAATCTACTTCAGTATTTGTGTTGTAAATTTTCGCATTTCAACAATTGTAATTACCGACACCATTAAGTAATTACGACGCGCTCCTATATCGTCCAGAAGTTACCTAGTTACTAGAAGTTAGAAGTATAACTTCTTAGGTTCTGACGTTTCAAAAGAGCTTGTAAAACATGGCAACATAAAATAATTTTTTTTTACTTTGTCTTTGACTAGGTGACCTATGAACACACAAACACGTTTTTTAACATGCTATAATTCTCTTTGTTCGTATCTATCTATAATAATCTATATATGTATGTATCCTTGTAAAGGAATCTTTGAAAGTAGTTTTCAATCACTTTCAATAGACGAATCGATCTGAAATTTTGTACATACATTAAGTGCTGAAGCAATAATTGTATTTGAAAAAATACAGGATTTTAAGCGCGTTTTTTTCTAAAACTATTGAATAAAAAAAATCAGTGTTTTGATAAACGAAGTCACAGGTTGGTTTAAAAAAAACATTACAAAAGCGTTGTCAAGTGAAACCTTGCACTTGAAAATGAAAGTGTTGCTATAGTGAGTTTAAAATGACCACGTTTACAAACGTATTCACTGAATAAGGAAATTGGTTGTCTAATTTGACATGCATGGTGCATTACAAACGAGAGTTGACTGATAGAAATAAATAAAGGAACATTGTTATAAAATACTATTTTATTATTAGCTTTTGCTTACGGTGTTATGGGCGTGAAATTTAAAAGAACCACATGTTAAAAATTTCTTCAAAAAAGCTATCCTCTGTAACTCTATATATTTAAAAAAACCGCATCATGTTCCGTTGCGTAGTTTTAAAGATATAAGCTCACATAGGGACGTACATACAAAATTAACGACTTTGTTTTATAAGTTAAGACTAGCTGTTGCCCGCGACATCGTACGCGTAAAATTTAGAAAATGTTCCCCGTTTTTGTAACATTTTTCACTACTGCTTCTCTCCTATTAGTGGCAGCGTGATGTTATATAACCTATAGCCTTCCTCACTAAATGGACTATCCAACACTGTAAGAATTTTTCAAATCGGACCAGAGTTTCCTGAGATTAGCGCGTTTAAACAAACAAACAAACAAACTCTTCAGCTTCATAATCTAATCTAATCTTCTTATATATAAAATTCACGTGTCACAGTGTTAGTTACCGTACTCCTCCGAAACGGCTTGACCGATTTTTACCAAATTTTATATGCGTATTCATTAGGTCTGAGAATCGGCCAACATCAATTTTTCAAACTACTTCCATTGATATTTGTATGGCAAAATAACGTTTGCCAGGTCAGCTAGTATCAGTATAGATTTATTTACATAATTATATATTTTCTTTCTAAAACAAAAAGCCCGTTAGACATATTTATTAAAGATTTAACCTATGATAAACCTGTAAACTGTACTTGACACTACCTAATTATTATAACAATAGGTTATAAAAATAATAATATTATTATGTAAAAATAGGTTCATGTATTTAGTTGTGCATTCATAATCAAATAATAAATATTATCTGATATTTAACGAAGCGTACACTACATAGTTAATTAAGATATATATAATAGTTACGTAATTATAATAAGTAATTAATTTTTACATAAAATATTAAAAACACCATCAAGACCGATTAGACTCGCACACAAATGGGTCCGTATTATTATAATAACAAGGCAGAAGAATGATAATGAGTATTTAATTTTGCTGTTACAGAATCAAGCTGTGTAATTTTTAGCTCTCTAGCTAGCTATCACCGTTCGAGAGATACAGCCTGGTGACAGACGGATTAAGTCCCGTTTCACCTGTTCCACCAAACGAATTTTTTTTGTACCAATAAACTATTTATCGAATTTTTATGTTTACATTGATAGAAAGAATGATTCATGAGGAATATTCAAATGTATGATTTGTTCAAAGTTGTTTATTAATTGGTTGAAATATGACGATATGTGAAGAAAGGATAGAAAAAGTTAAGAGTCATCTGGATATAATCTATTACCCTGTTACCCATGAAAAGCCAGAAAAGCTCTTGTCTATAATAATATTATAAACCTGAAGAGTTTGTTTGCTTGTATGTTTGAACGCGCTAATCTCAGGAACTACTGGTTCGAATTGAAAAAATATTTTTGTGTTGGTTAGTCCATTTATCGAGAAAGGCTATAGGTTGTATAACATCACGCTGCGACCAATAACAGCGAAGCATCACGCACGATGCACAACGTCCACGCGTATGAAGTTGCGGGCAACCTAAATATCATGTATATTAATTATAAAATAGAGTAAAAGTATAATATTTAGCGATGGTGCCAATTCTACGTGCACAACTAAACTTAACTAAAAACTGAAAACAAGTAAGTATTGCTGTATTTTAATTATTTGGCTACTTTGATGTGCACATTTATTTTAATTAAAACCTTTAGTATATAATAAACAGTTTTTATAACAAGAAAGTTAAGTTAACATTGCCGAATTGTGTTATTGACACAATCAATTTTCATTTTTTAGTTAAGTTAAGTTTAGTTGTGCACATAGAATCGGTACCATTGTTAGATAATACAGTTATGTTATGTACGTAGTATTCTTACGTAAAAATATACATAAAGTTATAAATATTAATTTGTCATTACATTTATTTAAACTCGAGTAGAGAGAGGTTATTACAATACACAATTACACATTAAAGACGTTTATACTAGTTCTTCTGGTCCTAAAACAAGCGCAATGCTTGTGATTAGAGTGCTACTGAATTAAAACAAAACTGAAAACTCTTACTAATGTTATAAACGTAAATGTTTGTAACTGTATTTGGATGCAAGGATATAAAGATTTTTGTCGTTTTTAATGCAAAATCTACGAGATAGATTTATTTAATAATAATAATAAAATAAGTCCGCCACCACATAGACAAGGTAGACACAGTACATCACTAAAATTAAAATTATCCTTTATCAAAGAAATAATAATTGTCGTCAGCGGGAATCGAACTCAGGACTTACTAAGTAAAAACGACTATCAGCATTCTGTTTATATTAATTTAATTTAGATAACAGTATGGCTTTGTGGAAAAAGCACCGGTTTTCGCTAAAACCGGTATTATATCTCTAAAGTGTAGGCTTTCTAGAGAGTGCATCAACGCAGCTTTCGCGACTTACGTATTCTGCTATAACGAGTTTTATATATTTATATTTTGAATGCAAATTCTCTAACCGACTTCCAATGAAAGAGGGCGTTCGGAATTTCTTGTAATCTTTTCTATGTATGACGATTTTATATAGTCTTTTCTTGTTTTAAAGGCATCTTTCTTTTTCTGGTGGGTCCGATGATCACTAAAGTCGTTCAAGTATGAAAAAAGGTCTCATTTTTCATACTTGAACGATGCGCGACAGGTGTAAATGCTACATACGAGTACACACTTAACGCCTTTATAAGACGAATACTGAACGAAATCTCCAAAAATATGTAGTTTTATTTAAACTACTAACAATTTAACGTGATATCTAGAAACAAAACCATCAGAAATTATACAAAAAACCAATCATCTTGAACCACTCTATCTCTATCTATCTTTTCATCCATCCAATTTATTTATCATCAACTTAAGACGGCACGATACCAAATTATGCTCCATACAAAAGTATGGGTATCGTACTTCCGTTTTTTCTTCGCGAAAGTTAAACTGATTTTAATAGTTATATTATAGATAAAGAGTATATCTATGCTTCTATCACTTTCTTTTTTCAAAACATAACAATTAAAAGAAATATGACGATTCGAAAAACCCACTTTTTTCGGTTTTCTTTTGATAAAGTTTCAGCGTCTATCACACAAATTTGGTAAAGTTTTACCACAAAAAAAAGTGATAGAAGCATTGATGTACTCTTTATCTATAATATAACGCAAAAACTATTAAAATCGGTTTAAATTTCGCGAAAAAAAAACTCTTTCAAAGAATTTGTAGGTAAAATCCGCTTCGTCTATATTTGTCCCTTTCAGCGCGGCGCTCGGAAATAGGGATAGCAATACCAAAGGCAAATACCTAAATGAGGAGTACAGTACCCTCTTAACAATGTAATGGAAATTATTTCAAAAATTTTGTCATAGCTATCTATTTACAACATAATATATATTGAAACCGTTACTAATAAAAGAATTTATACAAAAGATATTCATTAAATAACTTTTTTGCTATAACGTGTTTTAGATTAAAAAACTAAATACCTACAATAGAATCGGGAAAAAAATGGCGGCAAAAAGCCAACGTACTGTTATTTTTTCATTAAATTTTGTAGTATTAATCTAATTCTAATAAATTCAATTACTTTAGTGATAGATTTTTCAATTAGTTTCTTTGTATTTATCACAGTAAGAGGTATCCATTAGTGATGTGCTGAATAATTCGCAAAAACGAATATCTAATAGCGATATTCGGAAATACGAACGCAAATACAAAAAAGTATTTAGCTTTAAATTTGGTACCTTTACCGGTTTAGTTTTTATAAGTCTATCGATTAAAATTCATTTCGTCCTTACTTCCTACGTTCTTTCGAGCAGAGTCGAAATAAAAGCGACTAGTAGAGTGTTAAAACTTTAGTAAAATTATAATAAGATTGTTAAAATTAATACTTAGATTAATAATAGAGAGAAATTTTCTGATACTTTTTCTGTCTAAAAAGAATCAAAACTACTAAATCAATTTTAAAATAACTATAATTAATTTATAATTAAATTTTATGTATAGATTTATCTATACATAAAATTTAATTAAATAAAATAAAACTGCATTTGTTATGTGTTTAAATAAAACTACATTTTACGGATTTAGACGCGTATATTTGTTTAACAAACAACAAATATACGCGTCTAAATCCGTAAAAAGTAATTTTATTTAAACAAATGAGTCGCGCAAGTGTTAGAAAATATTAAATTATGTGTTGTAAAAACGACAAATATGTACTCGTATCAAATGCGATTTTTTGCGAATATTCCCTACACTAGTATTGTATTCCATATTGTAATTGTAAAGAAGTGATTGGTAAAGTTAATTTTCTGAGTCTTACCAGGCAAAAGTACATATTTGAGTTTAATCACTGTTATAACATGAAGTATTACGTTAAATTGGATTAGTTAGTTACTAGAGAGTAATGTTGTGAATACATAACAATGCCATTCAGGTCAGAGACACGGCTCGGTAACTTCTCATGCAATATATAACAATACTTATTGAACTAACTGTTCTTGTTCCGAATACAATTATCTACCAGATATTATGTTTTTATCACACAATATTTAGTTCTGCCGGAATCGGAACAAAAAAGTAACTTAGCCATTTTGTGTTTCGTGATTTGATATACAAAATAGTAGTCACTACTACTTAAGAGGGAAAAAATATGCTTAAGTGATTTGGTCATACAGTGGATGGATAATAGACGAGCCGAAAAACTCAAAGATTTTGTTTTTAGAGAGCATTTTGCACATGTTAGCTGTATATAAGGGATAATCTCAGAAGGATGTGGCTTGATCCTCAAACTTTTTTCGATTTTTGAGAGGCTAGATTCTTCCTAAGTGCTACGGGCTATTATTATGAAAATTATAAACATATATGTAAGTTACTCTTCCTACAAAAGAGACGGAAACTGCTGGGAGGACTTTTGTCGGCGAGTCTGGTGCTTATTACGAGTAGTACGACATTGGTGCCGATTCTACATGCTAACTAGTGCTAACTAAACTTAACTTAACTAAAAATGAAAACAACTATTGCTTTATCTATACTACTATACAATACTATAACTATTGCTTTAGCTATAACTAACGATGTATATAATAAAATGTATTTAATGATTATGTAGCTGTCACTTATATTTGCATGACGTTTTGACGGCGAAACATGATGTTCTCTTTTAACTAAACACCAATATTTTGTAACCATGTTTCAAGTAAATCAATGATTTGATTTGATTTGATTTACCTTGATTGTGTTATTGACACTATCAATTAAATTTTTTAG
Organism: Orgyia antiqua; assembly: GCA_916999025.1. Lineage (NCBI taxonomy): Eukaryota > Metazoa > Arthropoda > Insecta > Lepidoptera > Erebidae > Orgyia > Orgyia antiqua. The sequence continues at coordinate 35,543,417 of OU779865.1, read as the reverse complement.
TTAAGATTAGTTGTGCACGTAGAATTGGTACCATTTTTAAGCTAACATTTATTACTTTAGAGTACAAATCTCTGTCTCCAGGAAAATATTAAGTGTATGTATATACATACTAGCTATTGATCGCGACGAACGGAAAATTTTCCCCGTTTTGCAACATTTTTTATTGATACTTCGCTTCTATTGGTCGCAGCGTGATGATATGTAGCCTTCCTCGATAAATATAGTAATACTAGCTGACCCGGCAAACGTTGTTTTGCCATATAAATGTTAGGGGTCCACCCCTAACATTTAGGGGGATGAATAATAGATGTTTTCCGATTTTCAGACCTAACGGATATGTACACAAAATTTCACGAAAATCGGTCCAGCCATTTCGGAGGAGTATAATTACAAACACCGTGACAGGAGAATTTTATATATTAGATTTTATTAAACTTACTTCAAATTAATGATAATACAAAATATACTATGCAACACTGCACTGATAGAATTTTTCAAATCCAACCAGTAGTACCTGAGGTTGGCGCAAACAAACAAATTCTTTAGCTTTATTTTATTATTATACATAAATTGTAATGTACATACATATAAATTATTTTCACGAATGAAAAATACGAAACCATGTTATCCGTCTTGCGTCAGGAATCAAATTAGCAAGTTTCGTTCTATACCGGTTTTTTTACAAACATTTTCTCCTTAATGATACTGGAAATAAAAATACAAAAGATTTATTTCCGATTGTTGTTTATCACGTAAGCTATGGTCAAACTGTGTGGTAATTGTGTGGCAATAACCATTCGTGACCACATAACGGTAACTAATGTATAGTTCTGTTGTTGTTGTTCCTTGTAACTTTTGGTGTTTTTAATTTAACAGTTTTAATAATTGTTTATTTAAATGGTCTTATGGTTTGTTTATGACGGGTCTCGTGGTCTAATGGTTCATGTAATGGACTGCCGTTCACGAGGTCGCGGGTTCGATTCCCACTCGGGACAATCATTTGTGTAATATTCATTTCATACAAATGTTTGTACTAAAGCTTGCTGGAAAAGCTATATGCTTTAAGCTAAAGAGTCATCAATCTACATATATCCTATAGTTTATGATCATTACTGACTTAAACGAGGCCAGAAGTCATTAAAATGTCAAAAACATTGCAATTAGAGAAAGGAAGACGTAATCTAACACTAATTTCATGAATTTACAGTTCACTAACAGACATATAATTGTATGTATTGCATTATTTACTAACGATCAGAAGCCACCAATACATGCTTTAAAGGTGACTAGATGTTACTCAATTTATTTTACTATTGCCCGCGAACTCGTACGCACAGAATATAATTCGACGCACAGAATATAACTTTCACCGTTTTTGTATACTTTTTTCACTTATGCTTTGATCCTATTGGTCACACCGTGATGTTATATAGCCTAAAACCTTCCTCTGTAAATGTACTATCTAACAATGAAAGAAGTTTTTAAATCGGACCAGTGGTTAGTGAGATAAGCGGGTTGAAACTAACTAAATAACTGTTCACCTTTATTATATTACTATAGATTATAATAGAAAAGTCTAATAATATTCCGTGATGTAAGATGTTCAGTAGTTATATTTCTATACTGTGGCATATTGCTTTTTAGGGTTCCGTACCCAAAGGGTAAAAACGGGACCCTATTACTGAGACTTCGCTGTCCGTCCGTCCGTCCGTCCGTCTGTCACCAGGCTGTATCTCAGGAACGGTGATAGCTAGAGAGTTGAAATTTTCACAGATGATGTATTTCTATTGCCGCTATAACAACAAATACTAAAAATAAAATAAAATAAATATTTAAGGGGGGCTCCCATACAACAAACATGATTTTTAGGGTTCCGTACCCAGTATCTCAAGAACGGTGATAGCTAGACAGTTGAAATTTTCACAGATGATGTATTTCTATTGCCGCTATAACAACAAATACTAAAAATAAAATAAAATAAATATTTAAGGGGGGCTCCCATACAACAAACATGATTTTTTTACCGTTTCTTGCTCGATACTAATAACGTTGCCTTATGTTGCATAGATAATGGTACGGAACCCTTCGTGCGCGAGTCCGACTCGCACTTGACCAATTATTTGTATGTTGTAATACATTTTCTTACCCGTGTGGTGACAGATTAAGAATACAAGGGGCACGAACATGTATCTTTCTGAGGGTGCTGTAAAAGCCAAAAATACATAAAGCAAATAACATCAGCTGTACGCGACGGAAAACTAGAAACTAAACCCTATGCCAAAACGCCTGATCACCGTGGCAGGAGAAAACAACATGCTCTTCTAAAGTAGAGAATGTTCCATGTCCAACATTGGGACATTCAGATAGTGAGAAAATTGTTTTGAATGGGAATAAAACATGCGATCTTAAGTCTAGACACTTTTACGATAATTTCTCTAATGCTTAGGATCCATTAAGATATTCCAAACAGCTGCTGGAATCTTGAAGAGTCTCTACTGGCCAGGGATGATGTACTCTCACAGAGTGAGATCACAAGATTCCGTATTTTTGTGCATCGGTAATGATCGCAAGAATTTAGATGTGCCGTTTATACTTTAGGATATCTGATAAACATTATGTTAATAAATAATACTGTTCATTAGCGGCTTAACGTGCATATTATAATGTTGACGCGAAACACAGATGTAGCCAAAACAAACTAGATGACTTTCTTTGAATCTCGTATCAGGCGCTCTGTTTAACTAACTTTTACTTAGATTGACGGGCTTCATGGGTTAGTGGTTCATGCCGCACCATTTATGAGGTCGCGAGTTCGATCCCCGCTTATACGATATATGATACCCTAACAGGGTTCATGTTTGGTACTGTAAATATTGTATTACACCTTGTAAATCACCACATGAATGCAATGAATAACTGATTATGATTATACTTGTCATACTAATATTTATGTATATTCATAGACATTTCACACAACGTCCTCTGGTCCCAAACTAAGCTGATTATTCTCGTTTTATGGGTATCAGAAAACGGATATACATAAACTACTTTTCTTTTGTAAATACATACTTATAATACATAGTAAACACCCAGACAGTACAAATATTTGTATGACAATTGTAAATATCACACAAATGATTCCTCCGAGCAGGAATCGAACCTGCGACCTCGTGATCGGCAGTCCGTTATCTGATCCACCAGACCACGAAGCCCGTCAACATGTTTGTATTGCGTCTAAATATAAAACATGATTTACTTAGTAGTAATATTAAATACCAAAAATCATGTTTAAATGCAATAATTTGAAAGTTGTTTAGTATCAAATAGCAAGGCTCTAGTGTTATGTAAATTAAATGCATTTTTGATTAACGATCACCTTGAAAGCCTTGAATTAACACAACTTAGGTTTTATTTTAAATTATGATGATACCTGTACCAATTCTGCATGGACAATTAAACTAAACTTTCCTAAAAAATGGAATAAACTATGGTGTATTTTGATGATTTAGCTATTTTATTGTACACGTTTTTATTAATTAAAATCGTTAGTCTATATTATACAGATTTTCAAATAAAACAGTTCAATTAACATTTCCAAATTGTGTTATTGACACTTCTTCTCCAGCCCATTTACGTCCCACTGTTGGGCACGGGCCTCCTCCACTTTGGGGGGATTATGGTCTACTGTGCCGCGCTGACCAGGCGTGTTGGCACAGGGTTTATTTTCGAGTTTTCCGTCTGTCACAGAAGATGTTATCTGTGTGCAATATCTAATAGCTGCATAGCTGACTTTTACAGCACCCTTGGGAGGAGATGGGGTGGTGAAATTTGTATTCTTAATCCGTCACCACACGGAGAGTTATTGACACTACCAGTTTTCATATTTTAGTTTAGTTTAGTCATGCACGTAGAATCGGTACCAATGTCCAATTAATTAAATAATTACAAAAAAATAAGAATATGATACAGATGAATTGACCTTCTAATTAATTTGTGATTCGATTATTAGAATGGGAAAAAGTGATCGTGCGATTTTAAATATGCGAAACTTTTATGATACCTACTTCGACACCTACATCATATTTAACATACATGGACATTTCACAAAGCGTCCCCTGGTCCCAAGCTAAGCTTTTATGCTTGTGTTATAGGTACCAGAATACATAAACTACTTTTCTTTTGTAAATACTTATCTATTATAATACATAGAAACACCCAGACGCAATACAAATAAATAAATATCACACGTATGATTGTCCCGTACAGGAATCCAACCCGCGTCCTTGTGAACGGCCTTCCTTTACATGAACTATTAGACCACGAAGCCTGTCTACAAAAGAGCTGCCAGTAGTTTCAATATCTTTAAGTTTATTCAACTTTACAAGCATAATTATTACGAGATAAAACAGCGATAATGTCAGATAATAATCTCGCAATAAGCAAGGAAATAAGTTATTAAGTTAATTATAGTACACTGTACCGTATGCTGGACTGGTTGTCAACTAACTGGATCTTCAATACATGTCATTGAATTGATAATGTTGTCCTGTTTAGTCCTGTTTATAGGGAAACTAGCTGTCGCCTGTGTCTTTATATGCGTGGAATTGGAATTACAATTCATACTAAACCAACGAATAACTTAAAAAAAATGGCAAGCCCCACCTTATTCTTTTAAAAGGTGAATTTTTAAAAATGCTTTCTTAGTGGATAGCGTCATAAAAGGAATCTCTATGCAAAATAGTCTCTTCTCCTTATATTTACATATTATATAGACTGTATAAGAAGACCTTTATGTTTTTTTCTAGACGCTATTAAGGGCCTACATCAATATTATCGTCGACATGTACCTATTAACACAGCTAGTAGGCATAGAAAATGAAGAATTAGGGATTTTTTTTTTGTTTACTCATAATCTACTAAATATATTTTAATTCCGGTTTACGTGTTTCTATATATAATAGTTGAAAGTTATATAGTATGTTTTGAAAGTTATTTCATTAGTTAATACGCGATAATAGACCGACAAATGAAAATAATAGTTTAAAAAAACTAAAAAACACGCTTTATTTAATCGAATTATTGCATTGTCATCGGTCTTTGACAGGTGTGCAAAATTTGAATAGAATCTGACCGTTTAAAGTGGGTCAAAATAGCGTCCAAAGGAGTCGGTTACAAACATACAAACATACAAACATACAAGCAAACATACAAACAAACATACAAACAAACATACAAACAAACAAACATACAAACAAACATACAAACAAACATTCAAACAAACATACAAACAAACATACAAACAAACATACAAACAAACATACAAACAAACATACAAGTGAAGCTAATATAAAGCGTGTAAAAATAAAAATGATAGAGGTTGTTTCGCTAAGATTTTCTAGATTACATATTGAAAAAACATATACTTAAAAATTTAGAGCTCTAGCCATTCAATCTAAAGAAAAAATGAAAACTTCGTACGTAGAAAAATGCACAAAGCTATTTTGGTATCATCTTAAAGTCCTAACTGAATGAAGCAATAAATTATTTTCTTTTTTCCTACTTTCTATCTTTTTAGGGTTCCGTACCCAAAGGGTAAAAACGGAACCCTATTACTGAGACTTCGCTGTTCGTCCGTCCGTCCGTCCATCCGTCCGTCCGTCCGTCTGTCACCAGGCTGTATCTCAAGAACGGTGATAGCTAGAGAGTTGAAATTTTCACAGATTATGTATTTCTATTGCCGCTATAACAACAAATACTAAAAATAAAATAAAATAAATATTTAAATATTTTATATAATATATTTTCCCATACAACAAACATGATTTTTTTTACCGTTTCTTGCTCGATACTAATAACGTTGCCTTATGTTGCATAGATAATGGTACGGAACCCTTCGTGCGCGAGTCCGACTCGCACTTGACCAATTTTTTTTTCTATGGATTAGATGCTGTTTTTAAATACTATGTCACGTAGGAACATAAGATGATCCTTAGAAATCAAATGGCTCTTGGAAAGTAATTCTAGTTGTAGTGATCACAGGGTTTATTTTTTATATTTAGACTCATTTATAGCTATCTTGCTTTTATTCTTATACTTCTTGTTTGCTTTTATTGTTGTTAATATATTCTAGCAACATCTTAAGTCTTCTATAAAACTATTAAAATAGCAACACGTTGATAGCGTTTGTGGAATATGGCAAAACATTTTTTTAGGAAGCGTTTTTAACATATTTTCAGCCACGCAGTTACAATGTACTTATCTATATTACAGGCAATGTCAACTGAACTTTCTTATTATATACACAGTGAAATATATACTATAGATTTTAATTAATATAATCATTCACAACGAAATAGCCATTGAATCAAAATACACTACAGTTGATTTCATTTTAAGTTAAGTTTTGTTATGCACGTAGAATTTGCACCAATGTTTGCAAGAAAAAAGGAAAAATGTTTTATTGCTTCTAATACAAACAGTTACTCATATATCCACCACTTACCTGCTGAGTTGCTTTAGTCTTTCAGCAGCTTGGAGTGATGCGTAACCATATCTGGAGAACTTTTCAGCTTCTTCCGAAGGAGCGTTGAATGCTGCCACGTAACGAGCTGGATTCGTGTCGTCTAACCAAAGACCTGGAATAAAATCATACTGTTAGTGTATCTGAACTAGGCCTTTTTTATTACAACCCACACTTTTTCTTTTTTTCTCATAATAACAAACAAAATTAGGTATCCAATTTGGAGCAGTTTCTCAAAAGCTAAATTGCTAATTTATTACAGAAATTATTTTAACATTGACTTAGATTGCCTTTAAAGAGACCCAGTTAAGCATTTACCTAAGAACTTGGCTGTGAGAGGTCTTATGAACATATCAGTGTGATGTGTATATTTTTTCATAATAAATAATTACTATCTTTTTGGCTCAGAGAAACTTCGTCTTTAAAAAAGTCTATAACAGTTCAATGACTTACCCATAGAATATAATTTTGGCTCTAGCACAGTATAAAGTTCATGCATTTTCTGCATTCCATATTCTGAAGCTTCCATTATATCTCTTTTTTCACCAACAGTCATATTTAATGCTTCTCCATTATTTAAATCATCATTATCATCATCATCAATATAATAATCTTCATCTGGATCATCTAAATCTTGTTTTGCATCAGTTTTTTTATCGTCCACATTCGAATTTTCATTAGACATATTATCTTTATCACAATAAGTCACAATTATAGTTGAAAGATTTTTTGCAAATGGCTGATTAAGGTTTCCTTTTTCTATAATAGTTATATTATGTACTTTATTAGTTAAAGTATTGTTAAATAAAGGCATCAAATGTTTTAGTACTTCGATTATATTAGCAGATGTTGTATTCTGTTTAGTATTAGGTATAGTTAGAACTTCGATGTATTTGGGAGTTTCTGTTGTAGATTCTTCTAAGTCTACGCTTTTTGTTGTTTGTTTTTTTATTCTTGTTGTATCAATCTTATCTTCTATACCACTTTTAATACTAGTCTTTGTTTCATTACTAGGTCTAAGTATTATTGTCTCATTTAGTTCCTCGGGTTCACTAGATATATTATTTTTTATTTTATTTATTGTATCTATGATAATATTAATTAGCTCTTCTTCTTTTTTACTGATATTTTCATTTGTTATGTTAGCTATAGTGTCTAAGAATATTTTTACCCGTTCTCGCTTATGCTTTTCTGTATTAGACACTGCTTCAGTAGTTTTATTGTTTGTTTTAAGTACATCTTCTATGATTTTAGTGAAAGGACAGTTAGGCGTTGTTTCTGGAGGTTTAGTTTCTTCATTGCTTACACAGCATAAAAGTACAGTTATGGTAATAAATATATATTTGTACCTGAAACAAATACAGAGTATTATTCTACGTTACCTATTACTGCTTTTTTATTTTTAATAAATTAAATAAAGTACACTATGCCATTACTGCGAGATGGGTTGACCCTCGACCTTGGAATGCTTAGTTATATAAATTGAGCTAATTGCTTACTATTCCTGGAGAGCGGGTATCGAGTACAGATAGTAGAGGAGGCACCACCACAAAAGGCGGATCTAGATTGCAAATCAGGTGGGATAAGTTTATCCTGATTTACAAGCTAGATCCACCCTTTGTGCACGTCCACCCTTAGATTATTCGTCAAGTATATAGCTTCAACCTGAAGAACGGATTCCTGATGCCCATTTATTCTACTGAATCCATCCTGATATCTACGTGGATTCACAAGCAAAATACCATAAATATCGAGTAATGTTTGAATAATCATTGTGACAAGTTATACAATATTACATTCGATTATATTATAAGTACAATCATATACTTATACATAATATGTACTGAGTAGTACGTTCGTGTTACTTTCATATAGAAAGTTCACTTTCACTGTCAAACAAGTGTCCTATGCATTGTTTATTGTTGCTTATGCTTATTTATGACTATAATATAATGTATGATGGAGTTATTCAATGAACCATTACCTGCTATATATCTTAAGATCATCCCTTTCCATTTCCAGACCATTTACGTCTCTCTGTTGGGCACGAGCCTCCTCCACTTTTGAGAGGGATTATGGTCTACTGTACCGCGTTGACGAGGTTTATTTTCGAGTGTTCCGTCTCTCACAGAGGATGTTATCTGTGCGCAATATCCCTTAGCTGACTTTTACAGCACCCTTGGGGTGGTGACACTTGTATTCTTAATCCGTCATCACACGGAGAACATTTAAGATAATTATTATATGATTATTATGAAATCAATTTTGCCGTTCACGGGTTTAGTACAGAACAATCATTTGTGTGATATTTATGATGGTCATAAAAATTCTTGGTATTATAAATATACTAGCTGACCCGGCAAACGTTGTTTTGCCATACAGAAGCCAAAATAGATGTTGTCCGATTCCAACCTAACGGATATGTACACAAAATTTCATAAAAATCGGTCAAGCCGTTTCGGAGGAGTACGGTAACTAACACTGTGACACGTGAATTTTATATATTAGAAGATATAAGTATTGACAAATAATCTATAGTAATATTATAAAGCTGAAGAGTTTGTTTATTTGTTTGAACGCGCTAATCTCAGGAACAACTGGTTTGATTTGAAAAATTCTTTCAGTGTTGGATAGTACATTTATTGAGGAAGGCTATATATAGGCTATATAACATCACTCTATGACTGATAGGAGCGAAGCAGTAGTGAAAAATGTAGCAAAAACCTGGCAAATTTTCTGACCACGCGTACGGAGTCGCGGGGTCACCCGCGACTCCGTATGCGTGGTCAGAAAATTTACTCAGTTAAAGGTTATATATATATTTATTATTATGTATATTTTTACTCAGATATAGGTTATATATATACACTAAATGTCAATTTAGTGTATATATATATATATAACCTATATCTGAGTTGACCTAGACCTGGGTAATAATTTTGTCTAATGATTTTCAATAAGCTAGTGCTTATTATTTAAGTGATGGCTTGTTGGGTATCCGCGACATCACTCAAGGGGCCCATTCGAAAACCAGCGTCAAGTCCTATAGACTTGACATATGCTGAAATGTGCACCTATTGTTGCGGCCCCGACACTATTATACATTATTATTTGTATTTGCGTACTCATATCATGTATATTGTAATTGTATATTCTGTTACTGCAGCAATAAACGTTTTTTTCTTTATCTCTTTTCTTTCTTTCATATATAGCTTAATTTGAGGCCAGAGGACGTTGTGTAAAATGACCATTAATATTTAATTATAATTTTTTATTTAACATTTGATATATGTATGAAAAATATCAAAACGCATGCATACACGTTTCTTCTTTACTACCCGTGCAAAGTCAGGGTATTTCAATAGTATAATTTGAAAATAAACAAATAAATATGTGCTCTTTTTATTGCAACAATATTGCTTTTGTGCTTTGCAATTTAAGTACTGCCGAAGTTTTTAGTTAAAGTTTGCGCAAAATTGCAAAACGTTGATCGCTATTATTGAACTAATTAATGAACAGCTTACTCCACCGATGCGACCGCGACTGTTGCAAAATGTTTGTTCAAATTTTTTTATATGTTTTGCAACTGATTTTATTGGATCACATTGGTTTCAAGGTTGGTAGACAATTATTTAATTATTTTTACTCTTCTTTTAGTTGATAACTAAAGCTTAATATGGAGAGGTTTGGTTATTCTTTAAAGCAGTCTAAGCCATGAGAGAGCTTAACACATGAAGTGTTAAAATTTGGCCTTAGATGTATAAGTAGGTAAACTAGTTTTGCCTTCAACTTCTTGAGCGTAGAATTAAGAGCCCAAACCTTACAAAATTTTCCAAAAATCCATCCTCTTCACCCATACTGTATATTAAAAAAAAAACGCATCAAAATCCGTTGCTTAGTTTCGAAGATATAAAAGCCCACTTATGGACATACAATACATACAAAAAAACTACTTTGTCTTATAATATGTAAAGATTAGGCAACAAAAAGTTTGGAATTCCTAAGGTAAGAATATTTCTCATAAAAAATAACCGAAATTCAAATCAAATTCAATAATAAAGTTTTGTTAACCGATACGACTAATAGAGTTTTTCTTATCCTAATAAATTTTCCGCATTCGTCATTCTACCATGCTCAACAGGTTGGTATAAGATATAATTTCAAGTTTTCCGTCTTTTCCTTAGATGGTTGCGTAACTGTCTCTTAGGGGCTAACTCTTAGAGGGCAGTATTAACATTGGAATCATAGTTTATGATCAAATATTGGCCAAGCTATAAAAAGCTGTAGAGTTTGTTTGTTTGAACGCGCTAATCTCAGGAACCACTGGTCCGATTTGAAACATTCTGTCAGTTTTGGATAGTACATTTATGCAGAAAGGCTATAGGCTATGACCGATAAAAGCGTCGCATCTGTGAAAAATGTTGAAAAAACAGGAAGAAATTTCTAAATTCCACGCGTACGAAGTCGTGGGCGTAAGTAGTATAATATGTATACAACCAGCTGTTAAATACTTAAAAAGTTAATCCAAACATACGTATAAGTATGTATGTCATCACTCCACTTCAACAGCGTCGATTACGTAAAGCTTGCGCAGTTCCGTGTCACAGGAAGCAGGAAAATGTATGTATTCTTCAATCAAGTACCTACGTATGTTATGTAAAATTATTTGCTTGTGGCAAATAATATTAATTTGTAAACTATACTCTTACTACCTTAAAGAGGTAAAGTTTGTAATAGGTATGATAACCTTCGAATTTAATTTACCATGATCATAAACATTTTTTCACTAACAGGAGACTATAACTATAAAATTAAAATAATAAGTTTTTAAAAAATTTTTTTTGTGATTTTGGTCTTGAAATATTCTTGTAAGTGCAGGGAAGATTTTAACGGTGACAAAATATAGAATCTAAAGTTCCAGGCGTATGAAGTAGCGGGCATCAGCTAGTTACTTCATAATATTAGCAAGAAAGTCTGAAAGTAAATGACACATATGACTTAGGTTTCATAGTTCATATCCAAATAGTGTGTAGAAGTTTGTCTTTCATTAAACGCTGTACAATTAATAGAAGAGTAAACAGGTTATATCTAATTGCTAATCTCCCTGTAAATACACAGTTATTTTATTAGCGAGACTTGGGAACGTGCAGATTTTATAGGACTGTATAAACGTTTACCAATTTCACGCATCACCAGATAATTAGAAGTTAAAATACTGTTACTATGATGATGTAAGATAGCATGTAGTTTTAGGAGTATTGGTTTGAAATATATACTTACGCTAGGTGCACTTGAAAAAGATAAATTTAGGCATTATTAGATTAGACTGATGAGTGATGCCCCTGGTGTTACAGACGTCTATAGGCTACACGGTAACCGCTTTCCACCAGGTCTAACAATTTAAAAGCCGATAGTATAACTTTGCAACTTTTTTTTACGATAGGTGTTGATGGCTTAATTTGTCATAGACAGTCCTAATTAAACATTTAGAAGTCCAACTTATTTTTTTTTAAAGTTAACTTTTTCGAGTGTTGGCCCATGCACTATAGTGTGGACAAACGGGAATAAACGGCATCGCTCCTCCACACCCTTTTATTCCCATTCGTCCACACTATTCCCATTCGTTCGGGTCATTCCCAGTCCTCCACACCCCGTCGTCCACAATGTGGAGGTATGGGAATAGTGTGGACGAATGGGAATAAAAAGGGTGTGGAGGGAAAGGTGCCGTTTATTCCCAGTCCTCCACACTATAGTGCAGGAGCCGACACTAGAAGAAGTTAAATTTTAAAAAGATGAGTTGGACTTGTAAATGTTTAATTAGGACTGTTTATGAGATATTAAGCCATCAAAATATATCGTAAAAAAAGTTGCAAAGTTATACTGTCGGCTTTTAAATTGTTAGATTTACCAGCTGCTCTGTGCCTAGTCAACCGGAGTCGCCGATAAGAGATAACAATAGATTTTAAGGACAATAGAGTCGTAAAATCTCATCTCCATTGAATCATAGCTAGACAAGAAGCACAATTAAAAAGCTCTCAGGTAATAATTAAATGTATATTTTATTGATGCCGATTCTATGTGTACAACTAAACTAAACAAAAATCTGTAGGTTTTTAAATCTAACAATTTAAAAGCCGACAGTATAACTTTGCAACTTTTTTACGATATATTTTGATGGCTTAATATCTCATAAACAGTCCTAATTAAACATTTAGAAGTCCCACTCATCTTTTTACAATTCAACTTTTTCTAGTGTCGGCTCCTGCACTATAGTGTGGAGGACTGGGAATAAACGGCACCTTTCCCTCCACACCCTTTTTATTCCCATTCGTCCACACTATTCCCATACCTCCACACTGTGGACGACGGGGTGTGGAGGACTGGGAATGACCCATTCGTTCACACTGTGGACTACGGGGTGTGGACGAATGGCAATGACCCAAAATATAGTAGTACTAGTATAAGTAGCCATAGTTGTGTTTATTATTTTTAAAGTTCGGTATGTATCTATCAATGTATTAATCAATGTAACGGATAAAGATAAAGATATATTTATTTGCAAAACACGTGTAGGATAATAATACGGAATCTTTGAAAATGATTTTCACCCACTTGCTGTAGTCGGATTGATCTGACATTTTGCACATAATATATTAAGGACCGATGACAATGCAATGATAAAAAGAAATATTCAGGATTTTCAAGCGTGTTTTTTAGTTTTTGAACTAAGTATATTTTTTTCGTTAAGTTGAGCTGTGCACGTAGAATTGGTACCATGTCTGTGCATACGAGTATTACGAGTATATACAAACGTTGTTCAAGAGCGGCTAGTAATTATAATGTTACGGTAAGTAAATAAAATTATCATAAACGATACAAAACGGTAGCTTGTTGATATTCATAAAAAATAATGAACGAAATAAAAACTCGTTTACCTACCTATTAACGAAACTCATAGATATATATTGGATATTAATAAAATGCTATAATATTTATAATGAGCGATGTGATATTAATATATAGATATTACAAAGAGGAAAGACTCGATTATTTGAAACCAATAGACTCTGGAAGTACTGGACCGATATAAAAAGTTCTTTCAATGTCGGGGAGCTTAAGTTCTTATGAATTCTACGTTCACAACTTAATTTAACTAAAAAATCAAAACAGCTATTGCTGTATTTTGAATATTTGGCTATTTTGTTGTGCTTATTATGATAATTAAAATGTTTGGTTTATAATAAATAGTTTTTATAACAAGAAAGTTCAGTTAACTTTGCCGGATTGTGTTACCGACACTATCAAAATTATTTTTTCAGTTAAGTTTAGTTTAGTTGTGCGTGTAGAATTGGTACCTTAGGCAATATTGTTTATCGTAGTAAAAGTGCTTTATTTAGAATTTCGTACAAAAAGAAACGTGGATATATATATCATCAAATAATCTGTTTAGTTTTGCTACATATTCCATCTTGTTGATAATTAATTCTTTTAATATAATTACTTCGCTAATTTCATCTCCAAAATCACTTAAAAACAAACCTTAGAATATCCATGTTGGCAACACAATCCTGAATTCAAATATCGAACCGATCACATGTGCACTCCCGCCAATATTTTGACAGTTGAATTCGGAAATCGAAATCCTTTTTTAATCGCGACTCGATCCAGGCGCGTGTTCTGATACAGCCTAACGCCATTGGACTAGCAGTTACATAATGTTGGGAGGCTGGGGTGATTAAAGTACAGTTACAAGACCTCGAGTCGAACGATGATCTCGTCTCACGTCGGTTTGCTTGTTTTGTGGCGAAATGAGCTTTTTTGGCTCACTCACACCGTCCAATAACATTTTTAAGATTCCGTTAAATTGCCGTCTAGTTATTGATATGTTATTTGTTTTATTGCTTGGTCGACTGTGGTTTGAGGATGATGTGGCTGAAGATTTCTTGCTTTTATGGTCTCTCCATACATTGCCTCCCCAACCCGTTAATATCTTACGGTTGAGCACAAACCAGGATATAGGTATAAGAGCACCTTGGGATGGTTTTTGACCACACTGCTCAGGCTGTGGTGAAGACTTTAGTTTCAAAATATCTATCTTTTGCAGTTGATGTAATTTTTTTGCTTTTTGGCATTACTTATTTTCTTAATATCACATCACACGGATCTACATATGGCAGATTGACAGTCGCCAACGGTCTAGGCAAGAATCACAAGTGCCTTATTGGTAGACGTATGGTGTGGAACATGTCAGAAATCTATGGGCACATGACTAGTTTACATTAAGAATAAAATTTTACCAATATAAGTTATGCTTCACTGCAAGCAAATCTCATCAACAACATCTATTGCTACTTTTCTTCACAGTTTCAACGAGAGTATGTACAATGACGCCATACTGTACTGGAATCGGAAAGAGACTTGTTTTATTGGACCTTAATCTTAAGTAATTCTATATTCAATTTGTCAAGTAAAAATGATCGTATTTTTTATATATACCTCAAAAACTTAGTCTGCTAATGCGATGCCGTTACTAAATTGTATAAAATTGGTTGTTTTTTTTTTTTTTTGTTTTTTATTTTGAGATTGATGACAGGCATTATTTTTCAAGCAGATTTTGATTTATTAGTCGAATAAAGTACGTGGTCATGGTAAGATTTATATCGGCTGTCAACAGCTTGTCAAATACAAATAAAAAACGAAGCTATTGATCCCACTTTTTTAAATTAAATTTTTCTTGATATTTGATAAAAAATTGGAAATTTCTAACACAATTTGTCAACAAGTTTTTTCTTATATGTATAAAGAAAGATGTATTATGTTTTTAAAATCATTTTATCTATATTCGTCACATTGTAAGTTACGAAATTATATTTTGATTTTACCTCGCCAAGTGTGTTTGTAATGTTGCGATAAACTCTAAAACTGTTAAATAGATTTTAATGTGAATTTACTATTAAACACACTATGTGTCTATCTTAGAGTTTTAAATTAACTGGCTGTAGGTATTAATGATAATGTTGAAAATATGAAAACAATTTACGAAGCTGGGCTGGGCTGGGCTAATCAAAAAATACATTTCTGTTTTAATTAAATACTGGGATTTATCTGTTAAACGTCGTAATACATATTATATTGTATATCTCAAGTTGTGATTGACAATTGGCTACTAAATTTATACAAACTACTGAAATTGCCGCCATATGCATTGATGCGTGGCTTGCACACTGGCATTTTCTTTTATATACCTTTGACTGTAACAATGATTTCCTTGATCACATTAAATAAAACATAAAAAAAAACAAATTTAATTCTCACAGACCTAATTTTGAATTTTTTTTAGATGCTCTTAAAATTCTGGAAAATGCATTAGTTAAATGTATATGTATAAAAAAATGATGTTCGAATTTCAAATCGGTGCAATTGAAACCATAGACAGCCTAAGGCAAATCATTACACATTGTATCACCGGACATGAGCGATTTATCCGAACGGTTAAAGACCTTCGCCGTGAAAAAAAAACAATAACAATTCTATTGTCATTGATAGTCTCACAATTCCAAGGTGTGATTAGTTCGAATTTCAAAACGGTAATGGCAATCTTATTATTACATTTAAAAAATTAATTAATGTACAATGATCGTATCTTGTTACATCTTCAAATTAAAATTAACAATACAGCGCTATTGTAATTTTTTGTGAGCGAGGTAGTTCTAGTTTTGTATGGAAACACTAGGTATCATAATTTTAATGGAAACAGAGGCATAAGTAACGTGACCATTTTTGCTTTGACTCAAAACGAGACATTGGTCTGTAGGTACTTAATAGTGTTGCCCAAATTCAGTCTTGGTCTTGCAGTCTTGGTCTTGTTCTTGCATTTTTGCAAGACCAAGACCAAGAACAAGACCGCGTATTTTTAGCAAGACCAAGACCAAGACTGACCGTGCAAGACTTGAGCAAGAACAAGACTAATCCGGCAAGACTCTTGCGTCTTGCAGCTAGGACTTAGCGCTATTTCACGGAGTAGTTAGGTATAACAGTTCGGTGTATAGGTACGCTTAGGAATTCTATGAGACGCAAAAAACTGTATCAAAACTGTATAAAAAACTTCATTTTTAATCCTAATTTCCTGCTGAGAGATTATTTTCTAAAGCATCATTAGTAATTAGAAAACATAGAAATAGGTTAAGCGATGAGTCAACCAGATGGTTACTTTGTATTAATTCTTGGTCAAAAGAACAAAACTGGACAAAAGTAACAGAACCTAATGACAAAGCTGTTGTGTACTGTTACTCGTATGTTATTTGATTTGTGTTGTATTTTATTTTTTATTAAAATAAATGATAAATCGTAAAACTCTTTTATTAAATTTCATATAAGTTGAGGGTTCAATCTCTTTCTAGACAGTCCTTTAAAATACAGTCAAGTTATTGTAATTAATTTGTTTTTTACATGTTTTAGCACATGTAAGCTTATAAAGCGTAAATGTTTATTAAGAGGATACCAAAATAGCTTCGTGCATTTTTCTATGTACGAAGTTTTCATTGTTTCTTTAGATTGAATGGCTAGAGCTCTAATTTTTAAGTGTATATTTTTTCAATATATGATCTAGGATCGCATGAACTCAGAAACGCGATTGAAAAAAGTTTTCTCGATAGAAAATCTTGGCGAAACAGCCTCTCTAATTTTTTATTTTTTTCATTTGTCGGTCTATTATCGCGTATTAACTAATGAAATAACTTTAAAAACATAGGTAACTATTATGTATAGAAACACGTGGATCAGAATTAAAATATATTTAGTAGATTTTGAGTAAATAGGAAAAGTATCCCTAATTCTTCATTTTCTTTGCTTACTGGCTGTGTTAATACGAGTATGTACGTGTCGGCGATGATATTGATGTAGGCCCTAAAGAAACAGTTACTCTTATGGAAAACGGCATATAGCTCAGTTGATCACCATGTGGCAGTTAATTTTTCGAATTTCTCATCAAATCTTCAGACATTTATTAATCTGATTGTTCTTTACTATGGCTATGTTAATTCAAGCTCACAATGTTCAAATTCTAATACGTTTTTCTAAGATCTAAAGTAAACTTTAATAAATAGCAATAGTCTAATAGGTAATTGCAAGACTTGCAAGACTCTTGCTGCAAGACCAAGACCAAGACTGGGAGCGCAAGACCAAGACCAAGACCAAGACCAGGTGTATTGGCGCAAGACCAAGACCAAGACTGGCTAAGTCTCGTCTTGTTCTTGCATTTGGGCAACACACTTAACTAAAATTAAAGGACAAAAATAACACTTTTTAAGTTATTTATTAAAAAAAAGATAGTAGTAGTATTTAATATTAACCTTCATTATCAACATCACCTTTAAAACTAATACCTGTAACTGAGTTTTCTCAGAAGTCCACAATTTGTTCAGTACGGAAAATACTCTTTCTACTGGAGTTCGGTTTCTGAAAACGGGACAATTTTGCGTCCCAGAGGTAGTTTCGGGTACACCGGGACTCGTAGTTGTAAAAAGGGACAGTACCGTTTAAAACGGGACGTCTGGTCACATTAGGCATAAGATGCTTGTGAAACTGCCTCTTTTGATAGACGTTGTAGTTTGGATTTCAAATATGACAATAAAACATGATACATATTTATATATTTTTAAAATTGTACATACTAATTATATCTGTGTATGGTAATACGTGGTCTAATGGTTCAGGTAGCGGACTGCCGTCACGAAGTCACGGGTTCGATTCCCGCTCGGGACAATCATTTGTGTGATATTTATAATTGTCATACAAATGTTTGTAATGCGTCTGGGTTTTTAATATGTATGTATTATAAGTATATATATACAAAAGAAAAGTAGTTTATGTATTCTATCCGTATTCTGGTACCTATAACACAAGCATACTAAGCTAGCTTGGGACCAGAGGACGTTGTGTGAAATGTCTATGAATATTTATTTATTTACTTAATAATTCCCCATGTTTAATATCTGAATTTTGAAGCCGTAATTGTTTTAATGGCACCATAGACTATCTAATCATCTAGGCGTACAGTTGCCCCACTGTTGGGCATGGGTCTCCTCCACATCGGAAGAATATTTTGTCTATGCGTAGTCCGCCCGTCTCTCACAGAAACGCTTGGTTTATATTCCGTTCGCTGGCTCTTATAGCAACCTCATCGTTATCATCATCATAACACCATGCCTTTTTCCCGTGGGGGTAGACAGAGACTATACAGCACCATTTGCTACGAACCAAACATACTTCCTTGGCTTTATCCACACTCATTCATCTGGTCATACATGACTGATGGTTGTAAGTGCAGCCTGTGTGTGGAAATGGGATGGTGACACTTGCATTCTTAATCCATCGCCACATTGAAAAGCCTATCTATTATATTATGTTAGTAAAAATAGGTCTGTACACATTTTTGTTATGTATAGTACGTCTTGTTTTAACAGGCAAGGTGCGCTTGCGCAATTTTTATGATAGCACGTGCTGAGGTTAATGTGAACTGACCATAACCTGATTTGCGAATTGATGATGTAAAACTTATGGTGGATTCTAATGGATTTAAGGGGGCTGTCCATATATTATGTGACATTATTTACCACACGCATAATAATTTAGTATTATAAAAAAAAAGTCCAGCCGACTTCATGTGTCTTTGCTTGAGGGTTTTCCTCTATTTCTCAGGAGATAACCATCACATCCTGACCTGTTACCAATGGGACCACACGGGAACCACCAGCTTTCAAATAAAAAAAGAATCATTGAAATCGCTTCGCCCAGTTAAAAGTTATGTTATTAGGTAACAAACGTAAAAAATATTACAGACGAATTGAGAACCTACTTATTTTATTGAAGTCGGTTAAAAAACAAATCCGTGCAAGGTTCAACCATAGCTAGAAAATAATAGCGATGGAAAACTTGATAAAACCTCACTGTGGTAAAATCATTTGATAATCGATAAAAAAATCTTGAAATTTATAGTGATTGTGATTATTAGTGATATGTAGTGCTGTATGTTGTATGTTCTCCGTGTGGTGACGGATTAAGAATACAAGTGTCACCACCCCATCTCCTCCCAAGGGTGCTGTAGAAGTCCGCTAAGAGATATTGCACACAGATAACCATCCTCTGTGAGAGACGGAAATCTCGAAAATAAACCCTGTGCCAACACGCCTGGTCAGGGCGACACAGTAGTCTATAATCTCATATAAGTGGAGGAGGCCTGTGCCTCCTTCACTTTGGGAGGGATTATGGTCCCATGTGTGTCAATAATGGGCCAACTATGGCCCAACAGTGGGACGTTATCTGATGATGGACTGGAGAGAGATTGCTTTTCGTACTAGCGTACTAGTGACAAAGAAGACAATAACAAAGTTTCTTTCCAATAATAGAGACATTAAGATAGGTGTTAATGGAGACATTCTTAAACAAACTCTATTTAGCTATTTAAGTTAGATTAAAATTACTTATTAGCCTTAGCAGCAGGGGCATAGCGTGCCTTGGTGGGGCCAAGTATAAAAATTTATTTGGAGGGCCTTATGAAGGGATTTCTCACAAAAGTAAAAAGGGGTCCCGTATAATTGATACGGCTATATGCCACATGGTTATGTATGTACTGGTGTGTGGAATTAGGATTGTTCATAGTTTTTGACATGATCTTTTTATATATTTTTTTTAGAAAACATAGACTATTTTAAGCAACTAATTTCAATATTATTGATATTCGAATTAAGAGTTAAAAAAAATATGAACAATGCAAATTGTATAAAACATTAACACTAGTTATTTCATTTGATTCCAATAGTGTTTCAAAAATCCCTTTCCTTTCCTTTGTCATAAAATCTATGTTGCCTCTCCCTATGTTATAACATCGGGAGATTTTGTGATATTAACAGCTTAAAAGATCTCTTACAGCACCCCAGGATAAAATAGGATAGTGACACTTGTATTATTAATCCGACCATAGATACAGCTCGTAAATATATTTATCTTTCTTCTAATATATAAAATTCACGTGTCACAGTGTTAGTTACCGTACTCCTCCGAAACGGCTTGACCGATTCTTCTCAAATTTTGCATACGTATTCAGTAGGTCTGAGAATCGGCCAACATCTATTTTTCAAATCTTTAATTTTTTTTTTTTGGTATGGCAAAACAACGTTTGCCGGGTCAGCTAGTTGTAATTATAAAAATAAGTGAACGGCAGTTACCAAATTTTAAAAAACCCTTTCTTATTAGTGCCATTGGTACCGATTATAAGTGGACAACTTAACTAACAAGTATAATGGCTACGTTGACAGTTTATTTGCTTCCCTCCTTAGATATAACGTAGTTTATGGATGGCCCTCTAAGGACATGTAGTATTATTACTTAGTCAACGCTTTGTTTTTTAATTTTCTTAGACCTTGTGACACTTGGTAGTAGTTTAAAAGCGCCATAGTCCCTACTAATTTATAAATGCCATAATCAGAATGAGTTGAGAATTGAGAACCCATAACTTTGACGAGCTTATGTGTTACTGCGTGTAACCAAACCATAGTGCGATTTAGAAAACCGTACAACGCCATCTGTTGAGCGGTAGTAGTAAACTTCTGTTTGTTAAGGTTTGATTTCTAAATTTCACGAGTACGAAGTCGCGGGCAACAGCTATATACAATAAACCTTCCCAGTTGGAATGGAAGAGGCCTGTGCCCAGCGGTGGGACGTCAATAAGCTAGGAAGGAATATCACAAATCAAATAACACAGTTACAACAATAAAACAACAATTTTACGAAACAATTATTTTATCTTAATGGCTTTTTATTTAAATTTATATTTATTAAACAAACAATTAATAAAATAAATCACTAACATTATAAAGCTCTTAAATAACTATATTATTATTATTAAACTAGATAGAAAAATATCTTATTTGATTTGAATAAAAATGTTAGGTAATTCTTTTTTCTCAAAATATTTGATCTATATTACACTTTATATAGAGTCTCTTATTTAATTAAAATCGCTTTTTATGTGTTTAGACGCGTATATTATTGTTTTAATTCTGTCCCGAAGTTTTGAAGACAACACCCAGACGCTCTACAAACATCAGATTTATTATTGTCATATGCGGGATTCAAACCCGCGCCCCCGTAAACGTTAAACTGCTACACAAATCACTGCAACAAAGACCATCAAACTAAATGATTTGCATAAACCCATATCTTATGTACTGAAGTTTCTACAGAAACTGTAGAACGCCATCTGTTACCATCTATATAAACTTCCTTGGCTTTATTTATACTGATACATAATAATATGTTGTCATACATGCAATTAGTGAATGTATGTATGTATTTTCGATGCATCCATCAATCAGCCTTCCTCCGTCTACTACTGGGCATATACCTCTCTCTTGGAATGTCTTAATGACCTCTGCGCCAATTTAAATCACTGCTTTCTGCGATGTTGATTTTGTTGCTGCTTCACCTAATAATATACCTAATTATTAACTATTAGCAAATTATATTTGAAAAACCTTATAGTATTTTCTTCGAGGATGCAAATGAATTTTCCAAATGCCACCGCCAGTCAGAATATATATTTGCGTAAAACGCCATCTATTGAGTATATTACTAATTGTTATAATATTCGTAAAAGTATATTATAATTTGAGCAGATATTTTGAGAGTACTTTGTATAAAAATAATTACAATTATTATTTGTTAAGGACATTAAACACTGTCTTCCGAGATCACGCCTTAGCTTCCAAAATTTCATATCACAAAGTCAGCGCCTGAAACGTGAACAAATACCTGATTTAGTTACAAACGAAGTATATAATACTCCATACTGATTGACTGATAGGATATAGATATAAACTTTTTGTGAACTGAAATTACACTCAATGCTATTTTTATATAGCAGTTAATAAAATAAAAATTAGAAAACAGGCCTGTTCTCACCTGTTCGGAAAAATAAACAACGCCGTCTAGTGATTACCATTAGAACTATTATACCAACCATCAAAGTAATTGTTGGAGATGTTTATACTTATTAATAATTTTTGTACCTTTGTATAGATGGCGCTAGTGCGTCCGTCTCGTATCACGCTCCGTCTTATCCTGCCGCTTGAGGTCATTGATCGTCGTTGTTACGTTACCAAATAACACTTTCGTTGTCATGTTCTGGAACAGATTAATTAATAATTTTAGCGATTAATTAATAATATTAATTTATAATTAAATTACGAGACCTTTTCCTGTTAATCCATGGGCACGAGCCACCTCCAGTTTGGAAGGAATAATGATCTACTAAGACACGCTGACCAGCGGCCGTATTATGAGCTCTTATTCCCAGGCCGTTTACGCCGTGAATGGAACTGCCTGGCAAATTCGTAATATGAACATAACTCCCAGCCATCCAGTTCGCTAAAACAGTCATAGATTAATATGTTTATAGTGAAAGTACAACTAAAACTTTAAGTACTAACTAAAATTTTTCAACTAAATGTTTTATGTTTACCATAATACATAATTTAGTCAGGCAGTGTACGGCCTGCTTGGAACTTTCATGATTTTTAAAAAGCTCATAATACGCCCGCCTGCTGGTGTGTTGACACAGAATTTATTTACGATTTTTCAGTCTCACACAGAGAATGTTATCCGTATATAATATCCCTTAGTTGACTTATGTGTATTCTTAATCCGTCACCACACGAATGCACCTAAAACCACCTAATTAATTGCCATCATGTCTTTGTTGTTACTTTTTCACGCAAATAAACTTTTTTTAAATTACCCCCGATTTTTAAAGTTTATTTAAGTCTTTACGCAATTTCAAGCTTACCAGACCGGGAGACGTTATATGAAATTTCCATAAATCTTTATTTCGTTGAGACATTTTATTGTACTTTTAACTTCTATAATACATTAAAATAAACAGTTAATTACGTCTTAAATTCATGTAATACCATTTATTACCGTCCATTGCTCTACATTTTTAATAATTACAGGCGTATACGAACGAATGATTGTAAATGACAACTTAAATTATTGCAACAGAGTTATGAATATTCAAAGTAAGTATTTGCCACAAATGGAACACCATACAATTAATTGCATAGTGAAAAAATCATCTAAATAATAAAAAAATATCTTACAAAAAAGTGAGCTTTCTGAGGACTTGCAAATGTAAACTAAATAGCTCACTAACATCCCACTGTTGGCCTCGAGCCTCATCCACTTTGGTTTATTTGGGTATCCACCTTTCAGATAAATTATCTGTGTAATATACCTTATCTAGCTTTTGTCCGTGTGGTGACGTATTAAGAATGCAAGTGTCACCTCCCCATTTCCTCCCAAGGGTGCTGTAAAAACCAGCTAAGGGATTTTTTACACAAATAACATCCTCTGTGAGAGACGGAAATCTCGAAAATAAACCCTGTGCCAACACGCTTGGTCAGCGCGGCACAGTATACCATAATCCCGCCCAAAGTGGAGGAGGCCCGTGCCCAACATCGGGACTGGGCTGGAGGTGGAGCTTTTATCCTAGAGAATGGGGAAAATGAGTGAAATGGGGCGGATTTGTGGTCTAGTGGTTCATGTAACGGACTGCCGTTCACAAGGTCGCGGGTTAGATTCCCGCTCGGTACAATAATTTCTGTGATGTTTATAATTGTCATACAAATGTTTGTACTGCGTCTGGGTGTTTTTTATGTATTATAGGTAAGTATGTATTTAATAAATCAAATTGTGGTGGAATAAGTGATCACTTTTTCTACCACAATTTGATTTATTAAGTAAAAACATAGCTGCGCGCATAACGCGCGATCACCATAGTCAATTGCAAAATTAATAAATTACTTAAGTATGTATTTACAAAAGAAAAGTAGTATATGTAGTATATTCGTATTCTGATACCCATAGCACAAGCAGCTTAGCTTGGGACCAGAGGACGTTGTGAGGAATGTCCGCATCTATAATTTTTTTTTATTTCATATATAAAATTGCGCTTTATAATCTCTGCCTATCTTTATGGGAAAGAGCGAGACGTTATGACGATAATGCGAATGAAACTACGGAACGGCTTTTAATGCGATTTTTTTTATGGATAAAGTAGATCAAAATAAAAACAAAAAAGACGTGTGGCACTCGGGGACTGCCGCGGTAAAGCTATTGCATAGCATGTTTTATCAACTTATGCATTTATAATTATTTATTTATTTTATTTATGTAAGAATCTAAATACCATAAACTAAATTAAGATTAATAAACCTTATTTACTGATGCTTACATTTGTCCGTTGTTTATGGTAATTATCATAAAATAGCGATTGTCAATCAAATGTCAATAAAATAAAATAAACATTATTTTACATTATTAAAATCTAAAATACGCTGTTATCTGGACATTTAGGATATATGTTGTCGATTCAAAATCCTTATTTTAATACGCTGTTTAATTTGAGGAAGGCGCTTACCCTTGCTTGGTATCAACAGGATGAAATAAATTGCGGGGCGAAGAGGGGATTACGCATGCGCAGTAAATCCGATAATGTCAGGTTATTTTCGTTACGATATTTTCGTTACTGAGTTTCTGGATTCGGTATCCACGCTCAAGGCCCGCGTTAGAAGCTATGCAATAGCTTAATATAAATAAATAAATAAATATTCATGGACATTTCACACAACGTCCTCTGGTCCCAAGCTAAGCTTATATGCTTGTGTTATGGGTACCAGAACACGGATAGAATACATATAATACTTTTTTTTTGTAAATACATACTTATAATACATAGGAACACCCAGACGCAGTACAAACATTTGTATGACAATTAGAAAAATCACACAAATGATTGATGAATGATATGCAATAGCTTAGTAAATAAATAAATAAAAAAGGATGACTTTTTGTATAATTTGTTTAGTTTCTAAAATTGACGCGTATTAAGTTGCGAGCGACAGTTACTATTCTATAAAATGCACTACCAATAATTCAAAATGCTTACTCTTAAATTTGTGTAGCTCATGGTTCAGTCATTAAGAATCTGGACCAATTCTCAATAATGTTTACTTTCGCACAAATATTTCGACTTTCTTTATCTTTATTGATGTTATAAAAAATAAGTATTGTATTTATATACCAATAATACATTTATATTTGATGAGTAACGGTAAACTAGCTGTGCTCTGCTGCTTTATTTGGGTATTTACTTATTTGAACCCTCGCCTATAAGACATAGTGAAAATAAGCTGAATATCTTTTACGGCGTCACATTATTGACGAGACGGGTGTAGAGGTTCATGTTTTATGTCGTTCTCGAGGTCGCGGCTTCGATCCCCGCACAGCGTAATTATTTGTGTAGTCATACAAAATCTTTGTATGCTATTGTAATGAAATGCACTACGTCTGGCTGTTTTTTTTAATGTATTTTAAAATTACTTATTCAGGTCTGAGGATCTTCTGGTTTCTGGTAGTTAGTATATGAAAGCACAAAAACACAATTTTGTTTATTTTGGGACTAAAGGACGTTGTTTAAAATGTCCACAAATAAAAATAAATATCGTAACCGTTAAATTTTAGCCTCAAGTTAAATAATATCTCAATAAAATAATATATTTTACTTGAAGATAATTAAAAATATTAATT
This sequence comes from Orgyia antiqua, assembly GCA_916999025.1. Lineage (NCBI taxonomy): Eukaryota > Metazoa > Arthropoda > Insecta > Lepidoptera > Erebidae > Orgyia > Orgyia antiqua. The sequence goes on along the minus strand of OU779865.1, from coordinate 35,517,253 downwards.
AGTGTTTTTATGAAAAATGCGTATTATTTATAAGAATTTATTACTTTTACTTTACGCGGAACACATTAAAAACTTATAATTAAGATACTAAAGAGCAATAAATTTCATTGGACTTGGGCCTTGGGTTTAGCAGATATGCGCAAAAACTCGTTAAACACAATTTGTGACTGCTTTTATTGTAATCTTTTTGTTAGTTTATGTTAAGACGGCACGATACCAAATTGTGCTCCATACAAAAGTATGGGTATCGTACTTCCTTTGAAAAACTCTTTACTGAAAGAATTTTTCAAATCAAGCCAACGCGAACGGTTCGAACATTGGTTCGATAGTACATTTATTGAGGAAGGCTGTAGGCTATATAACATCACGCTGCGACCAAAAAAAGTGAAGCATCTGTGAAAAATGTTGCAAAACAAGGGAATTTTTTTAAAATTTAACGAATTCACGGGCAGCAGCTATCGTCATAATAATATATTCGTCATATTCTCCACCCCAAATATCGAAATAAGAGTAGGAAAATGATGACAATAAGTATTTCTTGTTGCAACATCAACTGATATACGAGGGGAGGTCCAAAAGTTCGTGGAATGGAGGGGATGGAGTGGGGATAGGGGCGCTCGCTTAGTGTCATACTAATTGGGGACTCATAATTAGTATATAAATGGAGTTTCAGCCCTATTGCGTCATTCGTTTACGAACACTCGCCTGCTAAACACGTCAATCCGGAAGAAAACTGAAACTATGGAGAAAATTGAACACCGTGCGGTCATTAAATTCCTTACCAAGCAAGGAAAGAACGCTCAGACCATTTTGAATGAAATGGAAACTGTTTACGGGGAACAGTGCCCTAGTAAATCAATGATTTACAAGTGGCATGGTCTTTTTAAACATGGTCGGGAGTCGATTGAAGACGACCCCCGCTCAGGAAGGCCAGTTGAGGCCACCACATCAGACATCGTCGAAAAAGTGGAAAAAATTGTACTGGAGGACACCCGTTTGAAGAAAAAACAGTTATCTGCATTAGTTGGAGTATCAGATACCACCATTTTGCGAATCCTACATGACCACCTGGGTATGACAAAAGTCAGTGCAAGATGGGTACCGAGAATGCTCACGCCGCTTCAAAAACAGCAGCGCGTCGAAGCGTCAAAACATTTTTTGGAGTTGTGTGGCGACGATCCTGGACCGATTTTGGAGCGAATTGTTACCGGCGATGAAACATGGGTTCATCACTTTGAGCCTGAGTCCAAACAAGAGTCCATGCAATGGCATAAAAAGGGGACACCACCGCCAAAGAAATTCAAAGTGTCGGAGTCGGCTGGAAAGTTGATGGCTACTGTTTTTTGGGATTGTGAGGGGATAATACTGATTGATTATAAAGAAAAGGGCAGGACCATAACCGGAGAATACTACGCAACAATACTAGAAAAATTAAAGGATGCCATCAAAGAAAAACGTCGGGGAAAATTGACCAAGGGCGTGTTGCTCTTGCAAGACAACGCGCCGGTTCACAAGAGCAAAGTTGCAATGGCTGCTCTACACACGCATGGCTTCGAATCACTAGTCCACCCACCCTATAGTCCAGATCTGGCCCCAAGTGATTTTTATTTGTTCCCCAATTTAAAAAAAGACTTAAGGGGAAGGAAATTTTCCGACGACAATGAGGTAAAGGAGGCAATTTTGGCTCATTTTGAGGGAAAAGATAAAAAACATTTTTACGATGGTTTAGAAAAATTAATTCATAGATCTAATAAATGTATTCAGCTTAAGGGTGATTATATTGAAAAGGAAAAATAAATTTACTGTTTCATTTTTACTAAAACCCTTTCATTCCACGAACTTTTGGACCTCCCCTCGTACATAAACTGTCAAAATGTTTAGCTATTTAGCTATCACCGTTCTAGAGATATCTACTCGTATAGCCTAGTGGCGGACAGACCGACAGTGAAGTCTCAGTAATGGGGGACCCCCGTTTTACCTTTTGGTATGGAAACAAGACAAAATGTTGACTAAACTTAGTATCAATAATATGTGTAAGTCACAAAACAACGCCAAAACGTAAATTTTCGCAAAACGCAAAATTACAAACTTTCAAATTATGGTATCAAAATAATGTTACCTACATCCTGTGCCTACATCTATAATTGCAAATATTTCAATGTCTGCTTGTATCGATTCATGAGGACACTACCTGAAATCCCTTAACAATTGGACCGTGAATGGGCCGTTTCGCGTCATTGAATGGATTGTTGGACTAAATAACTTAGTTGCTAGAACACTCGAGTGGGGAAACTTGATAATAATGAGGAAAATTCGACATAAACACATGTTTTTTAGCTTTCGCCTTATAGAGAACTGTCCGGCCGTCTGTCTGCCTGTCACTAGGCTGTATCTATGGAACGGTGATTGCAAAAAAATTCACAGTTCGTATATACCAGTTGCTGAAAATGAAAAACAATGAAAATGAAAAATCGTTTAATCAAGTAGACACAATTTTTCAGAAAAATTGTGTGCTTATGACATGTCTAATTATTTTTTTCCCTACCACCGGTTTAGAACACAATCTGCTGAGAAGAACCAGCATAAGAAACTCAGCAGAAAATATGATGCTATAACAGTCTTGCCATTATCTCGTTATCTGGAATTGGAAATCTCTCTCCCTCTCTCTCTCTTTCCAGCCCACTAACGTCCCTCTGTTGGCCACGGGCCTCCTCCATTTTGGAAGCGATTATGGTCTACTATGCCGCGCTGACCAGGCGTGGTGGTATAGGGTTTTTATCGAGTTTTCGATCTCTCACGGAGGATGTTATCTGTGTACAATATTCCTTAGCTGGGTTTTACAGCACCCTTGGGGGAGATAGGACGGAGACACTTCTTTTTTTAATCCGTCACCAAACAGAGACAATTATTCTTAAAGGAACACAATTATGCACATGCGAGTAATTATTACAATTATGTTTTGACATTTTATGTAAATTATGTAGCATAAAAATTATTAAAACATCAACGGATATGACATCAATTATTAAATAATTATGATGGACATATTATGTAGCCTTTATGTAAATAGTAATTATTTAATTAACTTTAATATTTAAAGTATATGCTTATGTTTTCAAAACATAATAACTAAAAGAAATATGACGATCCGAAAAACCCACTTTTTTCGGTTTTCTTTAGATAAAGTTGCAACGTCTATCACACAAATTTGGTAAAGTTTTACCACAAAAGAAAGTGATAGAAGCATAGATATACTCTTTGTCTATAATATAACGCAAATACTATTAAAATCGGTTTAACTTTCGCGAAAAGAAAAGTACAAAACGTCTGTTTTCAAAGAATTTGTAGTTAAAATCCGCTTCATCTATATTTGTCCCTTTCAGCGCGGCGCTCGGAAATAGGGATAGCAATACCTAAGGCAAATACCTAAATGAGGAGTACAGTACCCTCTTAAGTGGTAACCTAACCTAACCAAACCATGGTGCGATTTAAAAACGGTACAACGCCATCTATTGAGGAAACTTCTATTTGTTAAGGTTTGTTTTTACAAATTTCACGCAGACGAAGTCGCAGGCAACAGCTAGTCATCATTATAATGATCATCATCATAATTTTTTTTTACGATTTATTTGACGAGCCTCGTGGTTGAGTGGTTCATGTAACGGACTGCCAATCAAGAGGTCGCGGGTTCGATTCCCGCTCGGGACAATCAATTGTGTGATTTTTCCAATTGTCATACAAATGTTTGTGTGTCTGGGTGTTTCTATGTATTGTAAGTATGTATTTACGAAAGAAAAGTAGTATATGTATTCTATCCGTATTCTGGTACTCATAACACAAGCATAATAAGCTTAGCTTAGGACCAGAGGACGTTTTGGAAAAATATCAGAGCATATCATAAAGTTACAATAAAAAAGTTTGTTGTATGGAAGCCCCCAATATATATTTTAAGTATTCTGATTTCAAGTATTTATTGTTATAGTGATAAGAGAAATACATTTATCTGTGATCATTTTAATTTTCTAGCTGTAACCGTTTCTGAGATACAACCGATGACTAATGGACAGTACAGTGTTTGTGAAAGATTCACCTTTTAATTTTACCTTTTAGTAAAACAAAAATAAAAGTATTATATGTATTGTATCCGTATTCTGGTACCCATAATACAAGCTAGTAAGCTTAGCTTGGGATCAGAGGACGTTGTGTGAAATGTCAATGAATATTTATTTATTTAACTAGCTGTGCCCACGACTCCGTCCGCATAGATCGATTTTTTTGTATCGACCCAATAAATTTTTAAATTTTTTTTTGCCGCTAGTTGGCGTCGCAGGTAGCCAAATTGAGTAATTTTGTATTTTCTAAATATCTCTTGATTGATTGGACCGATTGTGATGAAACAAAGACTAAGCAACAGAGTTGTGTATAATTTTTACGTATAACACTTATATTTATAAGTGTTGTACATTTTACGTGATGCATGCACAGACAAACATCTAAACAGACAAACAGACAAAAATTTCAAAAATGCTGGGAATGGGAACTATTTTTTTTGAAAATATATTCAATGTACAAACACTTTTTTTCTACAGATTTATAATATGTATAGAATAGAAGAAGATTTTTAGTACGAAATCCTAAAAAGTAGTCTACTTAATTTGTCTTATTCGTTAGAGTCAGACGTCTGCTTTTCTAAAAAAATAGTTTGTGTTATCTAGTATTACATGCATACTTAATAATTTGACAAAGATAGTCCGACAACCCTACAAAGCATTTGTCGGATTATTCGCAACTAGCTGCGCCCCTCGGTGTTACCCGCGGTAAAAAGGATAAAAAAATTAATTCGGTTTTGATAATTTGGGACCACGGGAACTTTGCATTCTTTCGGGATAATAAGTAGTACTTATTATGATGTATAAATAATCTAACTATGTATATATTGACGGAAATGACATTAATCTAATACATACATAAAATTCACGTGTCACAGTGTTAGTTACCGTTTTTTTTTGTTTTCTCCGCATTTCCCTGCCGGGCCATGATGGTGCCTTGAGCTTTACCATGACCCGGCGAGGGGTGGTCCCCATCATGTTTGGCGCAGCGGGTCTCTGGGTACCGGCCCGCCGCGCGCGATCATCCCTTCGGGGGGGAGCGGCAGCTAATGCGCGTCGGCGACCCCTGCCCGGGGTCCTGCGGGGTGGCAAAGTTTCGGCAGCGCGTTCGCGCTCCCGCAGGGCCTCTTTCTTTGCCGCCATCACCTCCTTAGCGAAGGAGGCGAGGGCGGCCCAACACTGTTCGCTCTTGGCCATGGCCGAAACCACGACCGAGAGCGACAAGTCCTGACCCAGCACACTGACGAGCTCAGCACGCTGGGCATCCCAGGCCGTGCATACGGCGAGGGTGTGTTCTGCCGTATCCACGGCCCCACTTCCACAATTGCGGCAGACGAGATCCGACTTGATACCAACCACCTCCCACAGGTACTTGGCGAAACAGCCGTGACCTGTGAGGAGCTGGGTAAGGTGATACGTCGGATCCCGATGCTTCGCCTCAAGTTAAGTTAGTTACCGTACTCCTCCGGCTTGACCGATTTTTTTGAAAGTTTACATGCATATTCAGTAGGTCTGAGAATCGGACATCTATTTTTCAAACCACTCCCCCCATCGACACTTGTATGGCAAAACAACGTTTTCTGGGTCAGCTAGTTATAATATACGAGGGGAGGTCCATAAGTTCGTGGAATGAAAGGGTTTTAGTAAAAATGAAACAGTAAATTTATTTTTCCTTTTCAATATAATCACCCTTAAGCTGAATACATTTATTAGATCTATGAATTAATTTTTCTAAACCATCGTAAAAATATTTTTTATCTTTTCCCTCAAAATGAGCCAAAATTGCCTCCTTTACCTCATTGTCGTCGGAAAATTTCCTTCCCCTTAAGTCTTTTTTTAAATTGGGGAACAAATAAAAATCACTTGGGGCCAGATCTGGACTATAGGGTGGGTGGACTAGTGATTCGAAGCCATGCGTGTGTAGAGCAGCCATTGCAACTTTGCTCTTGTGAACCGGCGCGTTGTCTTGCAAGAGCAACACGCCCTTGGTCAATTTTCCCCGACGTTTTTCTTTGATGGCATCCTTTAATTTTTCTAGTATTGTTGCGTAGTATTCTCCGGTTATGGTCCTGCCCTTTTCTTTATAATCAATCGGTATTATCCCCTCACAATCCCAAAAAACAGTAGCCATCAACTTTCCAGCCGACTCCGACACTTTGAATTTCTTTGGCGGTGGTGTCCCCTTTTTATGCCATTGCATGGACTCTTGTTTGGACTCAGGCTCAAAGTGATGAACCCATGTTTCATCGCCGGTAACAATTCGCTCCAAAATCGGTCCAGGATCGTCGCCACACAACTCCAAAAAATGTTTTGACGCTTCGACGCGCTGCTGTTTTTGAAGCGGCGTGAGCATCCTCGGTACCCATCTTGCACTGACTTTTGTCATACCCAGGTGGTCATGTAGGATTCGCAAAATGGTTGTATCTGATACTCCAACTAATGCAGATAACTGTTTTTTCTTCAAACGGGTGTCCTCCAGTACAATTTTTTCCACTTTTTCGACGATGTCTGATGTGGTGGCCTCAACTGGCCTTCCTGAGCGGGGGTCGTCTTCAATCGACTCCCGACCATGTTTAAAAAGACCATGCCACTTGTAAATCATTGATTTACTAGGGCACTGTTCCCCGTAAACAGTTTCCATTTCATTCAAAATGGTCTGAGCGTTCTTTCCTTGCTTGGTAAGGAATTTAATGACCGCACGGTGTTCAATTTTCTCCATAGTTTCAGTTTTCTTCCGGATTGACGTGTTTAGCAGGCGAGTGTTCGTAAACGAATGACGCAATAGGGCTGAAACTCCATTTATATACTAATTATGAGTCCCCAATTAGTATGACACTAAGCGAGCGCCCCTATCCCCACTCCATCCCCTCCATTCCACGAACTTTTGGACCTCCCCTCGTATGATGGACACATTAATAGCTTATTAATTCTTAATTATTATTGTAAAATTTTATTAAAATCCATCAAGTAGTTATTGCGTGAAAGAGTAACAAATATCCAAACATCAATACTCACAAACTTTCACATTTATAATATTAAGCTGTGCCCCGCGGTGTTACCCGCGATAAAAGGATAAAAAATAAGTTCATTTTCTATTCCATTTTCCATTAGAAAGTTTCATGAAAATCCATCCAGTACTTCTTTACGTGAAAGCACAATAAACATCCTTACATAATTATCCAAACATTGGAGTATGGATAGACGACCGAGGAAACGTTCGCGTTGCTCAGCCAACAGTTTAAGTATTTTATTTTAAAGCGCGTAATTCTTTTTTCGTCATATCTCCTAAGATATTCATTTAAATTGCATGCTGTAAAGAGCAGTTATAATCTATATTAATTGCGTAAGCTAACTATGCTATTAAATTTGATAAAAAATATTACTATATACACATAAATAGCGTTTGAAAACACCCTATTGAATTTGATAATTTTTTCGACATTATTATGGGTACAGCGGGTTTCCCTTAAAAGATAGACATATGCCCTCGCGGACTTTTTTGAAGAACTATAGGTAACAAACAATTCCTCCATACATTAGTTTGTTGTAGGTCACATAGATAAGGCAGCGTTTTCATTTATAGCTCGCGCACGTCCGAGTTTCTCGGCAAATTTAATCATATCTCATCCAATATACAGCAAACTCCAACAAATTATGCAAAAAAGCCATCCTCTTGCACCATTCTATCTAAGATACGTTGCGTATTTTTGAAGATATAAGCTCACATAGGGACATACATACAAAAATTACGACTTTGTTTTATAAGAAGTAAAGATAAAGATAAGGATTTATAATTAAAACAAATACATTGGAGATAGCGCAGTACGTACGTACGTGTAACTTATCCTTTTTACGACTTCGTTTTACATACTAGTTTCTAAGTCAAATAATATAAAATAAATAATATTTATTCTTTTAATGAGACCTTCCATTTAATATATTCGTGATTAAATCCAAAGATATAATTTTAAAATTATCTAATTGGGATCCTTAAAATTAACCTTCTGAATGGAATTCCTAACTTTATGTGTTAATGTACTTTTTTGAATAAACGTAATTTAATTAATTTACAAATGTTCACGGACATTGTACACAACGTCCTCTGGTCCCAATCTAAGCTTATATGATTGTGTTATGGGTACCAGAGCATTGATAGACTACATACTTTTTTCTGTAAATACGTAGTAATACATAGAAGAAAATTAAGAATTCTTTTGTCAGGCGGCGGTAACAAAGTATAAAAATTATTTTACGTAATAAAAAATCATTTTGCGGACAGACGAACAGACAGAAGTTTCTCACCTGATAGTTACCATTGCTGGTGACACTAGGAGGCGTGTATCCTCTCCCACCATAATTCTGTCCAGTCCCTCCATGGTATAGCGTGTTGTTGTTAGCATCTCTGGTGGTAGCTGTCGTGTATGAAGATTTGCAGTTCTGAGACATTGTTTGCTACTGAAACTGAAAAAAATTAAGTGTAAGCATTCTTTGAACATTTTAAATAGTCTATCTTGACAAATTATACAAAAAAGCCATCCTCTTGAACCACTCTGTCTACAAAGAAACCCGCATCAAAATCATTTGCGTAGTTTTGAAGATATAAACTCACATAAGGACATACATATAAAAATAACAACTTCGTTTCATAATAAGTAAAAATAATTTAGAGTAAGTAATATAATATTATAATAATTATAGTTATTAACATTACAAGACGTTCTACATAGAGTCCATTAAATGCTCCAGATCATTGAAATGGAGTGCACTTGCACAACATTTTGGACAAAATTATGCTCATTATAATCTTAGTAGGTATGCTCGTGTTATTACCAATATCAGGTTTTTATGCAATTATTATATAAAGATGGAAAAATATTTAAAAAGAAAATAATATTATAATTATTTATTTATAATTTATGGAAAAATTACAGCTACTATACATGAATAATAATGTTACAATAGGTTTGATAAAGGCAATGACAAGTTTTCACTTATAGAATTATGATAGACATAAAAAGAAGAAAAATAAGTGTGAACATATAAATAGAGTACAGGTTAAAAGTTTGTTACTTTTGTAAGTATACTTTTGTAAGTATAAATACAGTACCTACATAAGCTGATATAATTTGTTACGGAAAGAATGCTGAGTTTAATAGTTTAAGCACAGTATATAGACATTTACAATAATCAATCTACTATTACGCATAGATTGTATGTAATCGTGTTAAATCAGTAAGATGTTTCCCAAGTCAGGACTGTTCAGGAACTTAAGATTTTTCGTCACAAAAGTTTGGACAGAACAGGATATGAACCACTATTTTTAATGATTACCAACATAATGTACATTATACTTAGAGATTTTGTTTATAATAAGTTGGTGTGATACATTAACTAGGACACGCCAAGTAAATTTTTGCACAATTTTAGAAACTCATAATATTATGGAAAATTCATAATATGTCAACTAAAATCGTAAGAACCTCCGTTTTGTTTACTATATTCAATTGATTATTCTACAAAGGTACTGTAGTTTTTATTTCCCTATAAATGTTCTCTATTAAAGTCTTTAAAAATAATATTATTTCTTGGGATTGTCACGGAAAATCACAATGTTCGACAACTTTCTTAACCGGACGTAAAGTTCCAAACGTAACGCGACCTCAAAATAAAAAAAAGTTGAGGCTCGCAATGTCTTCGATGTGGCAGTAATTAAAAAAAAAAGCCGCTCCCAAACTGTAGCGGTACAGTTACTAACTGTAACACGAAACGAACAATTAAATACCGCCGCAAGACATAAGAGGAAGCGATTTTGAGAAATCAGTAAGACGAGAGAGTTGACTAAGTTAAAAAGACCAGGAAATTAGGTGAATTAAACTATTTATATAGTTTATAGTAAATTGATAAGGCATGTGATAAATATATGACACCTTTTTAATTATATTAAAGAAAATCAGTAGTATCAATCGAAATAAAGATTTATAAAAATCTCGAAAACAGGTTGTTACTTTCGTAAACAACTGTTAAATAAAATTAGTTATTGAAATAAAAAGATGAATTGATTATGATCTAATTTCCGCCACTCACATTTCAAATAACTAAAGCATGAAAGATAGTTGTGTTATGACCTTTTTGATCTTTTTATTACTTATTAATCTTATTATTTATTATAGTAATATTTATAACTAGCTGATGCCCGCCACTTCATACGCGTAGAATTTTTGGAACCGTTTAAACCTTCCCTGGACTTTCATGAATATTTCAAGACCAAAATCACCAAAATCGGGCCAGCCGTTCTCGAGTTTTAGCGAGACTAACGAACAGCAATTGATTTTTATATATAAGATTTACAATATCATTATGAATGTAGCTATTAATGCAAATTTTATAATCCTTGCTTTTTCGTATTAAGATGTAATAGTAGGTATATATCAAACAGCATTATGCTGAGTTGGGTCCGTATTTGTGAGTACTCCTACTTTGTTTATATATTTTTACCTAGGTATATGCTAAGTGTTAGTGTGTGTGTTTTTTTATATTTTTTACGTATATGCTTATTGAGTAGTTGCAAATAAAATATTTCTTTCTTTCTTTCAAACATTGTCATATATCAAAGTATTAGTGTTGAAGGAATAACAGTATTATTTATTAGACAGGATTATAAAATAGCGTTACTACAATTAGTAACGCTATGACCCCAATGGGTCAAGGTTATTGGCTTAAAGATTTTATAAAACTTAGAAATTAGAATTTTAAAAGATTCGTAAAAATCACTGGCAGGAATTGAAATCGCCATTATTATAATTTTTTTTAATGAACATTACACACAACGTCCTCTGGTCCCATGCTAAGCTTATTATGCTTGTGTTATGGGTACCAGAATACGGATATAAATACATAAACTATTTTTCTTTTGTAAATACATACTTATAATACATAGAACACACCCAGACGTAGTACAAACATTTGTATGACATTTATGGATATAACACAAATGATTGTCCCAAGCGGGAATCGAACCCGCGACCTCGTGAACGGCAGTCCATTACATGAACCACTACGCCACGAAGCCCGTCAAATATTATAAAACAATATCTTCTAAAAGTTTTCAGTTTGCAGTGTTATCATGTACTAAACATTATTATTATAATTTGCAACCTTCTTCGAGGTTTCTCGGTGACAATTCGCATAGAAACGTCAATTATTTTAATTCATCCATCAGCCGTCCAATGCTGGACATAGGCCTCCCCTATAGAACGCCGCAATACCACGGTCTAGTACCGCATGCTTCAAATTACGTCCCACGACCTTTATTTTTTATTCTTACCCGACTTTTATTCTCATATTATTATGGTATATTAACAGCGTGGCCTAAAATCTTTTAATCCTCAGTCTAAGCCCAATTTATGACTAATAACAGCCAGCATAACCGCTTTCTCTCTTCACAAGTACCTAAAACATGGTATTCTGTATTTTTTTGGCATTCAGTTAAAATGGATTACCTATTTTCTTTTTGTTGTCCGTACCGACATAGAAATATTTCTGTTTTATGGAAACCTCTTTATAACAGCAGAACATTTATTTTAAAAAAAGTAAATGAATATGTCGACAAGTTTAAACGTGAACGACAAGCTTAATTTATTATAAGCTCACATGTATTTTGCTTTGGGACCGTATTGATTTCAGGCGTAGCTAACTGAATTTGAGTTATTTTATTTTTTGTGTTGTGTTATCTGCCTTGTTTTTATAGACATTTAGATAATAGAACTTTATGAAATCTCTTGTTCTATATAATTCATTCATTACTCTAAAAGTCCAGAGCTAATTTTAATTTGGTATAATTAAATATAATAATTTTCTTTTGTAGATCTTGATAAACCTAAATTATAGGTAGTGGTAATAAATTGAGTATAATATGCGCTAATGGTAAAAACTTTTGTGTTAAGTGCTGATAAAGTTTTGATTGATAAAGGTCTGCTGTGAAAACTGGGCTTAAAGTAAATAAGGTTTCTTTTTTCAAACAATTAAAATCCACACGTTACAAAAAGGAACAATAAAATAAACAAAGAAAAACAAACATTATAAACTCTCGTACTAATTCACCGAGCGATATTGTTGACATGTAACTGTGTGAATCTGGACATAATCGCAATATCCGTCCTGTTAGCAAATTGTTTCTGCAGGCTGTTGGGATTCATCTACAATAATGCACAAAGGATGCTAACTTATAGTTATAGGAACTATACTTATAGGACTTGTATTTAACGTTTGGAAGATAGTTATCTTCCAAACGTTAAATCTTAAATTAAGTTAAATCTTAAAAATTATTTTTAAGTTATAAGAATTTAGCGACTTCAGTTGAAGTCGCTAAATTCTTATAACTTAAAAATAAAATATATACCGATCATAATGCACTTGGTAACCAAGTACACCTTGAAAAGGACTTGTTCGAAAATTAAATATAGAGCAATCGAATTACAAAATTAACATATTCACACCAAAAATGGTTATTTACACTTTATCTTTTGTGCTATAAGGCTTTTATTGGATGCCTAAAGTAATATTGTTGCAAGTTTTTGACTCAATTATTCGCGGAATCGTAACTGGTCATACGTAATTTTAAATTTACATGTTTGTCGATTAAATACGGTTTCAATTATTGCTCTTATTATAAATTGTGTGTTGAATTATATAAACGTCTTTTATGGAAATTCGTCCCATTAAAATGATTTTTATTATGAGTCCATTTAAAAATGCATTGGGAGCAGTTAATTAAGTGTTATTTAAGTGTTTTAACGCTGATGCATGTTTCCTTTTTATGTTAACTATGAAAAAATATGTTTATAAATGAATAACCTGATACAAATAATCCTTTTCTTTGCGAAGGATATCAAGGTTGTAGAGAAACTTCATCTTACATGCAATTAGGTTGTGGAATGAACTATCTGCCGTAGTTTTACCGAAGGACTACAGCAAGGGGCTCTTCAAAAAGGTTGTTAAAAGTTTCCTACACGGTCGGCGATGTGAACGTTACTCCCAGGCTCCCAGTTATGCAAAAATCCATAGGTTTTAAAATTGATGTTCCAGCGGCAAAAGCTTTAGCTGATTAGCTATCACTGTTCATGAGAAACATCACGGTGAAATATGGATGGACGGATATTTCACCCTTTGGAACTCCAGAATGAAAAAGTTTAGATTTGTGTCTATACTGTCTATATTGTTGATAGATAAAATATTGACTGTTCCTTTGATCATTTACTTGTTTTACTAGAGCTCACGGAGAAATCTTAGAATCGTGGCTATATTTTATAAATGTAATAATTTGTTAAGATCGGTTGTAATTTATGAAATTGCCGCCACAATCAGTGGCTGGTTGCTAGACAGTAATTATAGTGCAATCTAACGGGAGCCCCGGTGTTGACCTAATGCTCTGAATAGAACCGGTATCTTCTATTCGGTATTTATTGTGAATACAATAACACCGTATTGTGGTTAATTTGATTGATTCAGGTTGTTGCACTTTTGACACGGACATTTTTGTAATTATTAAAAAATATATTGATAAATATTTAAATGTTAGGTATCATCTAACTGTACATAATATTATAAGTATAATAATACTAGCTGTGCCCCGCGGTGTTACCCGCGGTAAAAAGGACAAAAAATCTGTTCGTTCTTTTATCATCCCACTGGAACTTTGCATTATTTCGGGAAAGTAGGCTATATGTTATTCTGATGTATAAGCTGCATTCTTGTCAAGTTTCATTAAAATCCATTTAGTAGTTTTTACGTGAAAGAGTAACAAAGAGCCAAACTTTAACATTTATAATTAGTAGGATAAGGCATTTTCCTATTTCTATATGCCTCGTGCAGTTATGACAGACAGTTTAAACGCAACAAGCCCCGTAGTACAGTGGTTAATGTAGCGGACTGCCGTATAGTATGTTCCGAGTTCGATTACAGATTTTAAATGAAAACTTACAAAGATCAAACAAATATGAGTGTGATATTTAAATGTATGTATTTATGAAAAGAAAATTGCATAATACTAATGTATTTATTCCTTTATTACATGTTAATAAGCTTGGATTGGGACTAGAATACGTTGATTTAACTATCTATATCTTCTTTTTTTTCTATCTGTTCTTTTCTATCAGTGACTTCAATATTATATACGCCTATTTACAAACATACGCGAAGGCGCAGTCTGTCACTGGGACTGTAATTAACGGTACACCGAAATGAAATAAAATGGAAATTATTTAACCATGTACCTAGGTACAAATTTTTTTACATAAAAAATATACTTTTAAGAATTTTTTTCCCTACTAATTACACAAAAAAGCCATTCTCTTGAACCACTTTATCCATTAAAAATAACACACACAAATCCGTTGCGTAGTTTTGAATATGTAAGCTCACATAGGGAAAGAATAAGCATACATACAAAAATAATAAGAAGGAAGATAAAAAGTATACATACAAAATTACAACCATGTTTTATTTAAATAAAACTACTTTTTACGGATTTAGACGCGTATATTTGTTTTATATTTTGGCTCGACGTTTTCTCACCCGTGACCATGATGATTGCAAAGTCTCCGAAAATTTATTTAAACAAATGAGTCGCGCAAGTGTTAGAAGACCTTGTTTTATAATAAGTAAAGAAATGTGAAAATTTTACACATGGTCATTCGACCGCGCAATTTTCTTGAAAAGCGTTGCATAGATTACTAATTATTATCTTGTATCTAAGTTTAACTATACAATTATTAATAAATACATAAATAAAATTACCTAAAATCACTAGAGGATGTATTCCAATGTATTTAATTCCAATTTAATGTATTGGAACACACCTAAATACACTTTTGTATCAAATTTTCATTACACAATCATAGAGTAACAACTGTTATACTAAGGCAACATAAATGTATGTATGTCTTTATATATTATAAGAAGCAGTGTGTGAACGAATAGTATAGTGCATAACGGTAGCCGAAGATCCGGGTTCATGTCACATAATAAGTACATCCGCTATTGGGTAAAACCCGAGTATCCGCTCCCATTAACATACCTAGGTTCCGGGTTCGAAATTGTACAAAGCATTTTAGGTGATATAGATCCGACTACGACCGGATATTGGAAAGTCCCTATTGTCTGACACACTAAAACACAAAATCTATGGGCTACTATTTATTTATGTAATTAAAAAAAAGGTTCTGAAATGGTAATCCACCGTAGGGTCTAGGTCTCTTTATTAGGCAGACTAATCCTTAGCAGTGAACGAAGAAAAGCCGTTGGTTGGAGAATTTGTCAATAATATAATCAGTAATACATGGAGTATTTTATTTATTTCATGAATAAAGGTTTTTGGCGAGTCCTTTGTAACTTGTTTACTTTAATAATATACATAAGTGTTCAAAAGATTTGGTCTAAAGATTCCTTTTATTTCTAGTGTGTTTTAATTTAAAACACTCCCTGCCTAAAATTCACATCTCACTAAACTCAAATGTCATTTTTTCAATCAGCCAATTGGTAGTGGTTAAAGTGATCAGGCATCGTAATTTGCTTTGTTTCCCTTCCCACTATTAGAGGCATAGATCGCTACCACTTTGGGAAACGAAGGGGTGGAGAATTATTGTTGGCGCTTGGTTTAATTTCAAGCTTTCTTCGAAGATGTTATATACTTACAATAGTTCTTAGATGGTTTACACTGCACTGGTATTCGAATATTAAATTAAAGTCATTAAATACACTTTTAATATTATCAAAATGTTTATCCTTATCGTAATAAATCCTAATTGCTATTAACAAATATTAATAAATTTATCTAATATTACGTCCATGTTCTTGATACGTTGAAACTGGTTAAAATTGTTGGATTGGTATTTGTATATCCTGTCTGCCTGTCTGTGTTACTGTGACTCATAAGCCATTTGTTATTTTAAATTATATAAGGATATTTTTTACTATATTTTAAGTAAATTGTATTCGTGTGTAGGCATCTAGAATTTCTGCAAAAAATGCATTTTTGCTGTTATAATACGTATGCTAGTAGCGTAGCAGATGGCGCTCTATGCCTACCTCTATAGAAAAAAGGCGTGATATTATGATGATGATGCTGATGATGATGACAGTATAATGTCATAATAATGATAATGTATGGACATATAAAGAGGAATTATGAAACTCAAGTTAATGTCGATGAAATGAACGAAAAACTTGAATATTATAAAGAATAGATACAAGAATTAGTCGTAATTTGTAATAGTTGTAATATGAAAGAAAATGGCATGAATTGTGTAACGCGCACGAAGGGTTCGTACAGACGGAGATAGGACCAACGTACAGTGGAGTTCGAGATCATTCGCTATATCCTTCGATTCTTCTTCTCAGTCGGACACTCTTTTGCGGAGTGTTCGTGGTTATGGACTGTTTTCTCACTTAGTCGTTGCCTTCACAATTTGTCTCCATTGGCCTTTGTTAGAGGCGTTTCGCGAGCATTCTGCAGTAGGGCACTGCGTGACTGATTTTCTGAGGTCTAGCCATCTTGTAGGGGATCGTCCACGTTACCGCTTTCCCTCTACGCGACCTTGTATAACTAATCGTTCCAATGCAGTAACTTTCCGAGTGATATGTCCGAAAAACTTTACAACTAGTAGCTGAACAATCGACGAAAGCGTTTGTTTAATTCAGAGTTCGTTCATTACCTTCGATACGAGAGCGTAAAAAGATGTTGATTAATTCCTATAAATATTATAGCAAAGAGAATCGGCATAAGTATGCGTTAAACATTACAATAATATTGAATTAATATTTCAATAATATTGAAATTAGTTGCTTAAAATATTCTATATTTTCTAAAAACAATATAAAAACAGCAGGTCAAAAATTATGAACAATCCCAATTATGGCAATCGAAAGTTCGTAAAACCAAAAAAAATGTTTTTTCTGTTTTTCACACGCTTAGGTATATTAGTTTGGCACGTATCTATCAATGTATTAATCTATGTAGCGTTTTGAAATTTTGCACACAAATTAAGGACCGATGACTATGCAATAATTAAAAAAAAATTCAGGTTTTCAAAGCGTGTTTCTTAGTTTTTGAACTAAGTAATTAAAACACATAATAAGTTAGCATTAGATAAAATAAATTACTAATATTTTTAAGTAATACAAATGATTCTTATGCATACATTTTATTACATATTTAAGTCATTTAAGTGAGGCGTGGAATGCAGCCAAGTAATTGCGAAAAAAACATATAAATGTTTCAATATAATTTTAGTCAATAAATTGTCTATTTCCGCTTTTGTCTGATACCTACATTATTGTGCTATTAAATATTTTAAAGTCAAAGTCGAATCCGAATGAATTTAGGAGGTGATTAAAATACTTTAAATGACATTATGAAATACTAATTATTTAATTATACAGTATAGTAAGCACGTGTAGAAGCGTTGCTGGCCGGAGAGCTATATAGTAATATAATAAAGCTGAAGAGTTTGTTTGTTTGAACGCGCTAATCTCGAGAACTACTGGTCCAATTTGAAAAATTATTTCAGTGTTTTATAGTGCACTGGCTTAGAAAACTTTTCCCGTTTTTATTTATTTATTTAAAACTTTTTGCATTAACAAAATGTACAATGGCGGACTTAATGCCAATGGCATTCTTTACCAGCCAACCATCAGTGGTGCAGAGATAAAATATGGGGCAGGTGCAACTTTATCACTGAAAGGTGAAATTTGAAAATAAGTTTTTTAATTTTTTACACTAATTATAATGAATATGTATAATATTTAGTAATTATAAGTATAATAGTAGTTTTTGCAAAATTTTTCACTACTGCATCGCTCCTGTTGGTCACAGCGTGATGTTATATAGCCTATAGCCTTCCTCGATAAATGTACTATCCAACACTGAAATAATTTTTCAAATTGGACCAGAGGTTCCTTAGATTAGCGCGTTTAAACAAACAAGTATAGATTTATCAAGGAAAAATTTAGGCTATATAACATCATGCTGCGACTAATAAGAGCGAAAGATCAGTGAAAATTGTAATAAACACGGGGAAGATTTTCTAAAATTCAACAACAACTAGGTAGTATATTGTTTAGGTTGTTTGCGTTATTCTCATGAATTACTTGTTCGAATTAAAAACTTCTTTGTGTGCTTGATAGTACATTATTTGAGGAAGCTTATAGGCTATACCATCACGCTTATCAAAATAGGGGTGGACCCCAAGTGAAAATAGATTCTATCCAAAGTCATTATTTCACGTGGAAGGTGTCAAAGGGCAGATCTAGTGCTTGGAAATAATTGCAACATTATTTCCACCAACTAGTTTTAAATTAATACTTTTTAGGGTTCCGTACCCAAAGGGTAAAAACGGGACCCTATTACTGAGACTTCGCTGTCCGTCCGTCCGTCCGTCCGTCCGTCCGTCCGTCCGTCCGTCCGTCCGTCCGTCCGTCCGTCCGTCCGTCCGTCTGTCACCAGGCTGTATCTCAAGAACGGTGATAGCTAGAGAGTTGAAATTTTCACAGATGATGTATTTCTATTGCCGCTATAACAACAAATACTAAAAATAAAATAAAATAAATATTTAAGGGGGGCTCCCATACAACAAACATGATTTTTAGGGTTCCGTACCCAGTATCTCAAGAACGGTGATAGCTAGACAGTTGAAATTTTCACAGATGATGTATTTCTATTGCCGCTATAACAACAAATACTAAAAATAAAATAAAATAAATATTTAAGGGGGGCTCCCATACAACAAACATGATTTTTAGGGTTCCGTACGCAGTATCTCAAGAACGGTGATAGCTAGACAGTTGAAATTTTCACAGATGATGTATTTCTATTGCCGCTATAACAACAAATACTAAAAATAAAATAAAATAAATATTTAAGGGGGGCTCCCATACAACAAACATGATTTTTTTACCGTTTCTTGCTCGATACTAATAACGTTGCCTTATGTTGCATAGATAATGGTACGGAACCCTTCGTGCGCGAGTCCGACTCGCACTTGACCAATTATTCTACATTTATTTAAGTAAATATTTAATAGCAGTTCATAAAACGTCCCCTGATCTCAAAATTAGCTAGATTTGCTGGTTTTATGAGTACCAGATTATCCTTTTTGACCGTCACTTCACGGACACTAAAGACCTACGACCTATATAGCACTAGCAACTGCCTGAGACTTCATACGGGTGGAATTTAGAAAATTTTCCCGTTTTCGAAACAATTTTTACTGATACTTTGCTCCTATTAGCCGCAGCGTGATGTTTTATAGCTCCAAAGCATCCTTGATAAATGTACTATCCAACACTCAAAGAATTTTTCAAATCGGAACAGCGGTTCCTGAGATTAGTGCGTTCAAAGAAGCAAACTCTTTAGCTTTATTATTTATTAGTATAGATTCATTATACACACTTTTATTCGTAAATAACTACACACTAATAAAAGATAGACGTAGTAATATTAACATCGTTAATGGATTGCCTTTGTTTACATATTTGTTATGTATTTATGCGCATTTGTAATTTAATAGTTTTCAAGTAGTTTTGTATGTAAACAGCGCGGTATTTTAGCAGACCACGTACTGAAGACCTTCAATTGTAAATAACTTAAGCAAATATTTGATAATGTTATACAATTTGTAAATATTATGAGATTTAATAAATTAAATTGTAGTGGAAAAAGTGATCACCGCAAGCGGGACTTGAACCCACGACCTCGGAATACCGTTCCGTAGCTCTGCCAACTGAGCTTATTGCGGTCGTGCTAACAGTAACCAATTTGACCACCACAACGTTCCTCGATTGAGTCTACATCGCATTTTTATGTGCAACGCCATCTATCGAGAATGTTTTGCAATAATATCGACCAGCCACCTAGTATTCTTTACAGAATACAATTGGGCTGAAATTATGACGTGACTTTTATTACTAAAGTAATTTATTATATTATGAGATTGTTTTAATTCAAATGTGAAAATCTCCTTTTATATAAATATTAGCTGACCCGGCAAACGTTGTTTTGCCATACTACAAAAAAAAAGAAAAGGTTTGAAAAATAGATGTTGGCCGATTCTCAGACCTACTAAATATGCATGTAAAATTTCATGAAAAACGGTCAAGCCGTTTCGGAGGAGTACAGTAACTAACACTGTGACACGTGAATTTTATATATTAGAAGATATTAGTGAATCGTTCTTCTTACTAATATTCGGATTAACTGTTGCGTGCGACTTAGTAAGCGTGGAATTAAGAAAATTTTCTTTGCTTTTGCAATATTTTTCACAGATGCTTCGCTCCTATTGGTCGCAGCGTGATGTTATATAGCCTATAGCCTTCCTCGCTTTATGGACTATCCAATAGTAAAAGAATTTTTCGGGCTTCGTGGTCTAGAGGTTTATGTAACGTACTGCTGTTTACGAGTACAATTATATTTACTACGCATTCTAGGCAATAAGTATGTATTTACAAAAGATAAGTAGGTATAGTAGTATATCCATATCTGGTAGCCATAACTCAACCATAGAAATATAGCTTACTTTAGGACCAGAGGCCGTTTTGTAAAATGTCCAAAAATATTTAATAGTTATTTATTCAATAGTACTAGCTTGTCTTCTATTTTGGGAAAGAAATAGGTATATTGTTTTATTTGTCCAAAATATAATAAACTAGCTGTTAACGCAACTTCGTTCGCGTAGAATTTAGAAACAAAACATCGACAAATTATATAAAAAAGCCATCTCCTTGAGCCACTCTGTCTGTTAAAGAAAACCGCATCAAAATCCGTAGCGTAATTTTGAAGATATAAGCTCACATAGGGACATACAAAAATAACGACTTTGTTTTGTATGTAAATATTGTATTTATGTCTTACTGAAATATATGAAGCTGCTGAACCGCCTCCCAAGACCGGTTAAAGAAGGTGATTGAGCGTGTCATATCGTAAGATTAACTTAGTTAAGATTGAGTACATCACGATTGACTGAGCTTGGTGATTAAGTAATGGAGTCATCAATCAACTTAAAAATATAATGGAGTGATGACATTATTTTAATATAACGGGAATTACTGTGTTGGTTACTTCTGTACAACAAGGCCGTGGCTTTGATTTCCACTCCAAATAATTTATTAATGTGTTGAACCTAGACGTTAGTATTGCATCAGGGTATTTTCTATGCATAGAACAAAAGAAAGAAAACAAGGCACCAAAGAGCGTTAACAAAACTGTAGCGACTTATAATTCAATGCCAACGCCATCTAGGTATTAACATTTAAACTACAAGTCATATTATAAACGATTATCACACAGAAACACCACATTTTTCCAAGATTTAAATTGATTTATATATAAATTTAGAATAGAATACGTTAGTACTAAGTTTCGTTCATTTCTGCTAGAGTTCCCAAACTTAGGGAGGTCCGTGTCCAACAGTGGAGTACGGAATGACCAGGAGGAAAATAAGAAAGCTATAGAAGAAATAATGATTCTGGTATATAATCATAAATCCAGGACTATTTTGTAAGAATGAAACGAAATTTAATTCAATTTTAATGATACAATAAAATCAAGCAAATGCGCAGTTTTATGAATCATTTGGCCTTCGATTGTTGACAAAGAAAGTGAGTTTAGTACTAACATAACAAGTAAGTCATTTGACTGTTAATAATTGTAAACAAAGTTTTGATTGAGCTATTCACTTAGTTATACTTGCGGTTTTAGTCTTACATTTTAAATTAATATAATTTATTTTAATTTTATTTATTTACTAAACTTTATGCACAAAAATTAAGTTGTACAATGGCGGACTTAATGCCTAGGCATTCTTTACCAGGCAAACATATTGGTAGGTGCAGAAAGTGCATTTATTTTATATTATATATTACCTATATTATTAGGTATTAATTTAATGATAGTATTAATATCTACAATAAATACATACCCACAGCCTACAAACAATAGACATTACATAAAAATACACAATATATAACACACATATACATACACATACACATATACATACACATAAACATACACATATAATACATTATTTAATGTAACATTATGAAAATAAACCAGTTATGTGTGTTTAAACACTGTCCTAGACAGGATTAAGAATACAAGTGTCACCACCCCTTTTACTTCCCTAGGGCGCTGTAAGTAGTTCCAGTGACAGAAAACTTGAAAAAAAACCCTCTGCCAACACGCCTGGTCAGCGTGGCATAGTAGACAATGGTCCCTTCAAAAGTGGAGGAGGTCGTTGCCTTACAGAATATAAAATAAAATTAAATGAATAACTTTTTTCTTTAGAATATTATTATTTTAATCATGTAGGTATAAGGCTATAACTAAGTTTGCCTATAAAAGATTGCATTTCGCGATAAGGCCGCCCTTTGTACATTTGTCACTGTAATCAATTAATTCATATGAAATTAATTGTGCAAATAAAGTGTTATCTATCTATCTATCTATTTACCTATAATTTTTTTTACAAAAAAAATGTTGTCTTATCCAATTTTTTTCCCTTGGGCTGGAGAAAGAGAGAAAGAGATAGAGACAGAGAGATGTGTTTCAATCCGAACCAGTAGTACCCGAGATTAGCGCATTCAAACAATTATACTCTTCAGCTTATAATATTAGTAAAGAAGTATGGATATATACACTACCTATCTATTATTAATATCTAGATAAATATCGAGTTAGACAAGTTGAATATCGTGATAGCATCATACGACAGAGAAAGTCGGCTCTTTGGATATAGAAAGTGGTTTTGTACATGAGCATGGAAAATGTTTCATACTCATTAACTTATTATCTGTGTCTGTTTAGTTTAACAAGAAATTTATGCATTTTGTAGAACAATTTTTGGACGAAATATCCATTACTTTTATAAATGTAAGTTGTTGCAAAAATTGTTAGTGAAATTAATTGAAAAAATACTTTCTTTTTTAAACTATTAAACTTTTGTGCACTTTTAGTTAAAAAGTAGCTTTCAAAACATTTGGAAAATGATTACAATAAAAAGAAGTTGTAGTTAGTTAAGGATTATTTTGTATCTAAAAGGTTCACTATCAAGTATTTTCCACTATGTAACTTAATATTCTCTAACACTAGCACACTCATTTGTTTAAATAAAACTAAGCGCGTTTAAATTTATAAAAAGTAGTTATATTTAAAATATGTAACTTTATAAAAGAAAAGAAGAAAAAAAGAAAACGCTTGTGTAAAGACACGCCTGCTCGGGAGACAGGGTGCCGAAAGCTGAGTAAATAAGGGGATAAGGGGCCTGTACCCAACACTGGGCCACTAGTTGGCTGAAAGAAGAGAATTTATTATAGGTTCTAAATTAATAATAGCTTAGCAATTCAATTGCAAAATTAATAAATTACTTTAGTAATAGGTTCTTTCTACCATATTTACGTAATTTCATAATACATAATTTCGAAACAGCTGTCTACTCCTTTTTATTTAATTCAGAGAAATTAAAAAAATTTAAGCTTGATCGGAGAATAGAATCTACCACTCACAAGCCGTTGCACCACGGAAGCAAACTTAAATCAACTTAAAGATTTCCGCAACATTCTCAAAGGAAATATTTAAACAAGTATACTCGTATTATAGGCAACTGACATTTAATATAAGTATCAGTCTACTTAATAAAATAGTTCATTTTATATTTTTCACGTAATATCCCTGTAATGTCCCTAGCAACCGTATTTTATTATAAACTCTTTTGGTTTTTTTTAAATTACGAGCATAAAACCTTATACAGGTTAAGCTTTTTAATCACAAACATATTATCGGTTTTATTTTGACTTATTAACGTTAAGTTACATAATATGGTCGAAAAAGGAGAGGAAGATCAAAGAAAAGATGGATGGACTGATTGAGAGACGATAATATGAAAGAAAAATGAGTTGATGAGAATGTGATGACTAATAGGAGAGGTTGGAAGGAAAAAACGTGATACGCCAAACCCAAATAATTTTGACAGGAAAAAAAAAGAGGAAAGGTTACGTTTGGTATATACCGTATAGAGCACACTATTATTTTTTTTTGTTAGTAAAAGGGCTACGAATAATAATTTGTGTACATTATTGGTCTTATTCATAGTGACTTATCGGAGGTTTAAAAGTTCGCTAAAATCAGTTCGCGAAAATGGTCAAAACTTGTTATTCATAATAGTCTTTTTACGACAAAACGCTTTTTAACTCTCCGATAAAATCTCCGTTTAAACCTTCGATACGTCATTATGAATAAGACCATACACACGATTTTCAGAATGACTTGTCGAAAGCGATGAGTTTTTACATCTTTTATTATTAAATTACAAAATACACAATAAAATCTTAAAAACCTGATTGCGTTAATGACAATGTAAAATGAGAGACAGCCTTGAGTTGGACAAATATCTTACAATTTATAAAATTATTAATAAAGAAAAAAATATGTGGATACAAATTGTACTGGTCTTATTGCCGCTTGCAGGTCACCATTTGGAATAAAGCAGTCCTGACTTAGTGAGTAATATCATATTAATGGACTAGGAAATGCCAGCAGTTTCAACTGCGTTTATAGTTACTGCCCCGTTCCTTGGCTTGGGGAAACGGGGGAAACGCTGGACGTACCATTTTCCATTTGGAGCCCGCCTAGTTTCAGTTGCCACAAATTAAAATTTTTACTGATGTAATATTCTCTAACACATGCGAGACTCATTTATTCAAATAAAACCGTTTTGACTAACACGGTGGTGCCTTGAGTCTTACCATGACCCGAAAAAGGATGCGAATCGACGGTCCCCCGTCGTCCTAATGTGGCCTTGTACCACGATCGGTGCAGCGAGTCTCTGAATTGCGACCATCTCGTCGGGTAGATTGATAATTGGATACCTATCTTAGATGAAAGTTTCACATTTGTTATTAAATTTTATTCATGAGTCAGCCTGTATATACTCAAACAAACTATTTATTTAATATACTCGTACTTTGTATCCATTAACTTCTATTGAAGCATCAATTTTAACTGTCCCTAAGTGGTGCTTAGTATAAAGCCTTCAAGTTGTCTTTGATTTACTATTATTGCTAGCTATTGTCTGTGACTTCGGACCTGTTTATTTTGGATTCACTGCACCTCTTTTTTCACATAGTACGTAAAGAGCGACAAACATATATACAATACCTTGGTTTTTTTTAATGTTTGTAAGGATTTTTAAATCTATTATTTATTCACTAGCTGCCCCGGCAAACGTTGTTTTGCCATACAATTCTGTATAAAATAAAATTTCATCAAAATCGGTCCAGCCAATTTGTAGCCTATGTGTTATTCTGATGTATAAGCTATATTGTGGTAAAGTTTCATTCAAATCCATTCAGTAGTTTTTACGTGAAAGAGTAACAAACATCCATACATACAAACTTTCGCCTTTATAATATTAGTAGGATCTGCTAGTAGTAGGTTTTACATTATTTCCATTATAAAGTTTTCAACTTAGCGTCTTATAAATAGCAAAAACTAAGTGATAAATAAATGTCACAACGAGTGTAATACTGTATTATACATAACAAAGTCTTAACTTTTACCAATCCGCTATTTAATTCAACCTTGATAACTGTTTTTAAACCTACAATATTACATTCACAAAACATTTTAGAGAAAATAAAAAACGATATTTTTAAACACTCCTAGTTTAGACGTTGCATTCGTAAATGTTCTCTTCTTTTCCTGCCCTCATCCAAAGCTACTTTGGGTCGGCGCAGCACGTTTTTTTCCTTTCAAGCTCTCCTATCAGCTGTCATATTCTCATCAACTTCTTTTTCTTTCATATCGTCTCACAAAGTCCATCCATCTTTTCTTTGGTCTTCCTTGCATCTTTGCATTCGTAAGTGTTATGAAAAGTATTTGTCATTCTCTCTCTCTTTCTAGTAAATTAGTGTCCCACTGTTGGGCACGGGCCTTCTCCACTTTAAGAAGGATACTGTGCCGCGCTGACCAGGTGTGTTGGCATAGGGTTTAATTTAAAGTTTTCCATCTCTTATAGAGGATGTTATCTGTGTACAATATCCTTTAGCTGGCTTTAACAGCACCCTGGGAAGGAAAAGGGGAACATTTGTATTCTTAATCACGCATCACACAGATGCTTTTAGAAATTAAGAATATTCCATACTGGTTTGTTTTTTGATAAAAAACATCGTGGGAATTTAGTCTTTATAAATACTATGAGAAATTAATTATAACATAAAACACGGAAGATATTTAATAACCTCATAATAGTCGTAACAAAATTAAATGGCGTTTGTTAAAAATTATAAAATTTAAACAATTAGAATTAACAAAAATATATTTATATGTATTTAATTATATGTCCGTGTGTTGATGCCATGACGCACTAAGAATACAGGTGTTACCACCTCTTTTCCTTCTAAAAGCCAGTTAAGAGATCTTGTAAACACACCACATTCTCTGTGAGAGACGGAAAACTCGAAAATTAACCCTGGTCAGCACAGTAGACCATAATCCCTCCCAAATAAACAGATGTGGACTTTCTTTTATTCAAATAATACAAGTGTCATCACCCTATTTCCTTCCCAGGGCGCTGTAAAGGCCGAATAAGGGACATTGTTAGGTACTATAAAAAAATTTACTAATTGCCCAGAACCTTCTCGAAGTAGTAGAGTCTGTCCAACTGTTGGATAAGTGATACAAGACATCATATCAGTAAAATTTTCATTTTTAGGTATTCTCTCTCCAGCCCATTTACGTCCCACTGTTGGGCACAAGCCTCCTCCACTTTGGAGGGATTATGGTCTACTGTGCCACGCTGACCAGGCGTGTTGGCACAGGGTTTTTTTCTTAGAGTTTTCCGTCTCTCACAGTGGATGTTATCTGTGTACAATATCCCTTAGCTGACTTTTAACCTATACCT
The DNA here is from genome assembly GCA_916999025.1 of Orgyia antiqua. Taxonomy (NCBI): domain Eukaryota; kingdom Metazoa; phylum Arthropoda; class Insecta; order Lepidoptera; family Erebidae; genus Orgyia; species Orgyia antiqua. The sequence continues at coordinate 35,490,195 of OU779865.1, read as the reverse complement.
GACTATAGATAAGGATGACACATTATTAGTCTATGAAGTAAAAAAAATAAAATTGGTCAAGTGCGAGTCGGACTCGTGCACGAAGGGTTCCGTACCATTATCTATGCAACATAAGGCAACGTTATTAGTATCGAGCAAGAAACGGTAAAAAAATCATGTTTGTTGTATGGGAGCCCCCCTTAAATATTTATTTTATTTTATTTTTAGTATTTGTTGTTATAGCGGCAATAGAAATACATCATCTGTGAAAATTTCAACTCTCTAGCTATCACCGTTCTTGAGATACAGCCTGGTGACAGACGGACGGACGGACGGACGGACGGAAGGACGGACGGACGGACGGACGGACGGACAGCGAAGTCTCAGTAATAGGGTCCCGTTTTTACCCTTTGGGTACGGAACCCTAATTAGCCAGGCTTCAGAATTGCACTAGTCTTGTGCTTAGTAGGTCACCACTGAGAGCGCTCGTTTTAGTTCATAATCCAATCGCGAACTAGTTCGCTCTATTAGTTGATTAGTTCTTTTTTTTTAATAATTTAGTAAAAACAAGAAATATATTTTTGATCATTGCAAGTTCTGTTTATTTTTATTTAAAAAGTACTATATTAATAAATCAATCAACAACTAGTGTCGTTTCTAGTATAATAGGTAATTATATTAGAATATTTAAAAAGTACGAATTTTTACAATAAAAGTAGACTTTTTTTATGGCATATAAAATCTGTTTGACAAATAATAATGATGAAAAAAATATAAAAAGAATTAAGAGCGAGATCATTGATGAACTAGTTCGCATAGTTCACCTAAAGGAGCGCTCTTTCGACCTAGGTCGTTCGCGAACTACCCAAGACTAAATTGAACTCGACTACTCTACCAGATACCTGTGGGATATTTCTCTAAACGTCCTCTGTTCCCAAATTGAGCTTGATGAGAATTTTATGGGCATCTGAGTTGCATACTTTTTCTTACATAGAGCTCCTCCAAAGTACATTACAACGGTTGTTTTTGTGCCTCTTGCACCAAACGATTCAACTCGACTCTAATTATCATTCCTCACTTCTTACTGACAAAAAAGTAAATATATTCTGATTGATCAATGAATATGATTGATCCGATTGATCAGCAGAGTATGCTATAATTAATATAAAAAATCTCATAGTAGACGCATAAAAACTACAAACACAGAACAAAAACTAACAACAAAAAGTTATTATGTTTTTTTTTTGTTCTTGTTCAACTACTCGTATTATGTTTTTTTGTTGTTTTTATAGAATTTGTAAACGTAAATAATTAATTAGTGTTTATTTAAACAATGTTTATGCTTTTTTAACACGCTTTTATAAGTTCGGTATGTATCTGCCAATGTATGTATGTAACGGAATTTTTCAACACGATTTTCACCAACTTGCGATAGTCGGATTGATTTGAAATTTTGCATACATATCAAGGACCGATGACAATACAATTATTTAAAAAGATAATCAGGATTTTCAAGCGTGTTTTTTAGTTTTTGAACTAAGCTAATTATTAAACTTTTATTCAGTAATGTTGTGATCGGCGCAGTTTTTGTAACGTATTATGTAGAAAGAAATTTGATTTTCTAGTTGAGCAAATTGGGGATAGGAGGGGTCAGGAGCTATTTAAGCTGTGAATTTTCATAACACTTGATAATAAAAGTCACAATTTTATAGCAAAATTGCCTGTTTTTTGTTTAGAGGGCCTATTTTGTGCAAATTTTTTATCGAAAAGTATTACAATTATCCTTTTCTTTACCCGGAATTTAGACATGCGAAATTGCGTTTATAAAATTGAATTTCTTAATAGGTACTGCGTCACAAAGACTTATAATGTAAGTAGTTTGAAATTATAAATAGATATATTGTAGGTATTAAATAAAACAGTACATTGCTTTAGGTATATCAAAACGCATAATATTATTACATACTCACAATATTCACGCGTGGACGACCACAGAATAATATCTACGGCTTAAATTATTACCACAAATTAAAGAAAAAAGAGTAATACAGACTTAAAATTAACATAAAAAAAAAACAAAATTAATAAAAGAAATAAACAAAAACTAATCTCACCTTTCGTAATAAAACTGGCGCGAAAACGTAAAAACACAAAATAAAAACACAAAAGTAACGCACACTATTCCCGCGCAGTTTTCAAATTTCGAATGCAAATTAAATGAAAGACTAACAATTAATTAGTCAATTGACACACTGTTAATACTGAATGTTAAAAACGTGAAAAATAGTGTCAAAAATTAAATATGGCTGTTGTTAAATTGCGAGGTTTTGCTAGTAACGAGTGCATCAGTTTGTGTGGTGCGGTAATGAATGGTAGCGAGGTGCTCGCTTGAACGGCTTTGGCGGTAAATGTGTCTTGGTATAATTGACTCTACTAATTTTGATACTTTTGATCCTTTTTATTAAACACAATTGCAACTAGCTTATATAGTTACATAGCTTGTTTATTTATTTCCTTGATACTTTGTAAAACAAAATATACTTAGTATTTTTCATATAAAATTTGAGTTACCTATTAAATACATCACAATGGTTTTTAAAGAGTTTTTATTAGTCTTTGGTTTGTAGTTTTTCTAACAGTAAAACATTAGTCTTTACGAACAAGGCTAAACTGGTATTTAACTACAGAAACGATTAATATTGACGGGCATTTGTTGTGCAGTGGTTTGTGTAACCGACTAAATAACCGATTAAGGTTTCGATTCGCGCTCAGGATAACTATGTGTGTAATATTTCTTTTTGTCAGACCGATATTTCTACTGCGTAAGGCACATATTTACCAGATGTAGCGTCTATGGCTAGGTACATCGTGTATAGCCTGTATCGCAGACACACATAGATACATATTTCAAGCACACATAGATATTTATGTTGCTTCAAGTATGTTGAGTGATGTAGCCATAGACACACTTTTAGGTAAATCTGTGTTTAGGCCATCATTTGACCAATAGAGAGATAAGTTTTCTGGCTGTGAGTATTCGAAAAAGTGTATCAGAAAAAAAGTATACACAAGCTTAGAGGCATTATTTAGTAGATGTTTCAATATAGTTGCGAACATTATTCAAGTCAAGTATCAAGTCAGTGTTGTCATTTATACGTATATATAGGTACTGTAGCAGTTTGTAGAGTCGAATCGACTTGGCATTTCGGCTGACAAAACGTTTGCGACGATGGTAAAAACTATGGAAAAGATTTAATTACGTGTGAAATCAAAACTATATAAGAAACAATGGCAGTAACTCGAATTTTGGAATACAATATTTTACCAATATTTCATAGACAGGCTTCATGGTATAGTGGTTGATATAACGGACTGCCATTCACGAGGTTTCGGGTTTGATTCCCGCTCGGCAGAATCACTTGTGTGATAGTTATAATGTCATACAAATGTTTGTACTGCGTCTGGGTGTTTTCGATGTATTGTAAGTATGTATTTACAAAAGAAAAGTAGTTTATGTATTCTATCCATATTCTGGTATCCATAACGCAAGCATATTAGATTATTTTACTCGTATTCTATTTATTTAGTCAGAAAAATACAAACGTTATAATATTAAGAGTTACCTAACTCCAAAAATATTAGTAATAAGTTATACGCAATATATCGTAGTTGTAAAGTACCTAATAAATCCCTAACCTAGCTTCTTGGGCACGTTTTGATTAAATCCCAGTTTATATAGACGCAATGTCATTATATTTAGTAATCCTATTTATGTATCGTTTTGCTCTCGCCTCGAAACTTAAGTAATCCCATTTATGTAATAACGAAATATTGCAACAATTTAAAGTAAAATATAGTTTCTTCTTCTTCTATGATATAGCGTAAAAAATTTAAAATCGGTTCAATTTTCGCGAAGAAAAAAGGGGACTACGAAACGTCTTTTTTGGTATTTGCAGGTAACAGCCTCAATTATATTTGTCCCTTTCAGCGCGGCGCTCGGGAATAGGGATAGCTAAACCTAAATTAGGACTGTAGTCCCCTCTTAATATCTGAGTTGTTTGTGTGCAATCTCTTATTTATTTTTCCAAATGTTCCACTAATTGTGGCCAGAAAGAACCATAAGAAATATTCGGATATATTTATTTTTGCTGGTTTCTGTAAATCAGTTTAATCATATTTTCAAGCTCAGTCATTATATACATTATTCGTTACGGATATTTTTTGTTTGTTTCAGTGAATTTAGGCACAATCAACTGTCAAGTAGGTACTTTTCCTAGGTAACAAACATAATAAAAATATATAAAAAAAAAACGTAATTAAAAACCTTTTTTGAAGTCGGTTAGAAAGATAGTCTCTGCCTACCCCCACGGGAAAAAGGCGTGATGTTATGATGATGATGAATTATTATTTTAACCTTCCTATACCCGCGTCAAATGTATCAGCACCTATGCGCACGGTGTCACAGACCGTAACTTTGGTTTCTATTATCTGGTTATTTTTCTATGAAACCGTTTACATTTTTTTTTATTTTACAGAAACTATACGATGTAACAAAACGAAAAATAATAATCGTTTGCATAAACTATTTATTGCTTCAATGACTATCAGTCTTTCCACAACGGCCTTAAAAAGTCACATTTTTATCTTATAGTTAGGAAAAACTAACATAATCTTTTTTATTCTTAAAACAAACATAAAATATCTTTTAATTTTTAAAAATCACATATCTTGAGACCTTCTTAAGTTGAGACCATTGTAACATAATTTTAGTCACCCTTAGTATCTGCAAGTAAAAAGATCGTATACCCACGTCGGTCTCACAGACCGATCAAGCCGTAGTAGGCCTACACGTGCTGCTCGCACGACTGTATGCCATGTACCAACCTAAAGCGAACCCCAAATAATGCAGCTACCAAAACGCGCGATGTCGTGAAGTTCTTAAAAAAAAAATTACGAAAAACTGTTTCGTCGGTCTGACAGACCGATACGCGGGAAAAGGATGTATAGTAAGGTTAAACCACGGCTTTGTTTAAACGAGCAGAGATGTCGAGATGTTTCTGCAGCCGAGATGAGTCAATATTATAGTTTTTATGAAAAAAAAAGCCTTTGCCATATTATATAGCTCATCTCGGCGTATGCGTCTATAGGTAAGCTTCCCACGGCGCACTGTGATGCAATTCTAGTGTCTAATGTCAGAGGTGCTCGTTTTTTGTACACCGTTAGCCCTGCACAAATACTATACAGTATAAGTAATAAGCGAGTAGCGGTTTCATAAGCGTAGCGTGTTGAAGGCCGTAAAAAGGAGAGTAATAAAAGAGAAAACACGAATGAGCTGCATGACCAATAATATAAAATAAAATAAATTCCGAGGCCGAGGGTGCAGTCCCACTCATGGTGATATTTTTTCCACTATAATTTAGATTATTAAGTAAAAAGCTGATAGGAGATCTTGGAAGAAAAAAACGTGCTGCGCTGACCCCAAATAATTTGGGATAAATAGAAGAAGAAATGTGTTTTAAATCAATGTATCCGTCGGCAAATCCCGGATTACCGCCGTTTTGATTCTGTCTTATTTTTTACTTTTTTGCGAGTTTTGAGAAACTGTTATACTTACACTAGCTTACCCAGCAAACGTTGTTTTGCCATACAAATGTCAGGGGTGGACAACCTTTATCACTTAGGGGTATGAAAAATAGATTAGTCTATTCTCAGACATACTGAATATGCATATAAAATTTCATAAGAATCGGTCAAGCCGTTTCGGAGGAGTATGGGAACGAACATTGTCACAGGAGAACTTTATACAACGTGTTACAGAAAGGTGTAGTCATATTTGACCATCGTTACACATGGCCGGTGACTAGGCACTAGGCATGGATGAAATTACAAACACTAGTTATATTATGACTTTTATGTGTTCATACAAATTTAATTAATTTATTAAAATAATCAATCTTGTTTAAATACAACACTAGTATGAGGTCATCTTTTATCGTAAGGTTCAATCGCATTCAATAAACCCTAAACATCTCACAATTGATGCGTTTCTGGTAGTTATTTAATAGTAGGCAATAAACAAAAAAAACTTACCAACTGTGTTTTTCTATGTGTAACTGTAATATTTATAATATTTAAGGCCTATCTAATGCAACTTTAAATTATGACTACACCTTTCTGCAACACGTTGTATATTAAAGAAGATTTTTCCCTATATGCCAGACTACGCCTATGTAATCGCTTCACATAACATAATTATTTAAAATAATAAATAATAATAAATAAATAAATATTCATGAACATTTTCACACAACGCCCTCTGGTCCCAAGCTAAGCTTATATGCTTTTGTTATGGGTTTATACTACATATATTACTATTCTTTTGTAAATACATACTTATAATACATAGAAACGCCCAAACTAAAACAAACTATTTTGTTCGAAGACCAATAAGGATCTAACACAAGCTAGAATGTAGTTGTAAAACTAATTTGTGAACATAATTTACCATCGCATTAATGTGTGTTTATTATAAATTGCGAGAAACTGACATCGTGAAAGCTTCGATCGTATAATACAGGTAGATTTGTGTATAGGAGCTGACAATAATAATTGATTATATACCTACATAAATTATGATATTTTATTGTACGGACCCCAAATTATTCTTGATGAATTTCTGTGCTAACTGAACATAAAATGTGTGGACATAAAGTTCATGGACATAAAAAGATATTTTTGTCGAATTAGGGTTCCCAAAGGAATACAAAAAAAGAGCTATCGCAGTGTCTCATTTGACCATTTTTCTTTTTACCCGATTGCGTGACGCAAAGCAGTGGTAATGTGTTTATTATCAAACATTTATTTCTTTTGAAGTATCGAGGAAATGACTGCTAAGTTTCTAACACAAAAAGTTAAACTCCTATGTCAATGTAATCCATAAATAGAGCATAAATAGAATTTGGTCACTTGCACTGAATCGTTGAAGAACTGTGTAACAAGTAAGCTCTTGTAGTGCTAATGAAGAAAAAGCTTAAAAGTCATTGTTTGCATGAACAAACATTTTGTGTCAATACAAAAAATATGCTGCTATTGGCATTAGCTTATATAATTTAATTTCAGCTTTATTTAAAAGTAGTTGTACTACTTACGGAACCCAATTCTTAAGGAACCTTTGTAGATCAATCTACAATGCACTAAAAAGATTTCCTTTCTTATTCATATCTTGTGATGCCTTTGTCAAAAAAGTAGTTTTAGAATTTTATAAATATATCAGGCTTGTTTATATGTTCTCTGATGGGGCCACTACTCAAATAACTAAATCATACTACTTAATTGTTTAGACTACATTAATCTACATCATTTTCATATACCGCATCAATGCATATTATAATTTAAAATTAGAAATTATGTATTCATGTCTATTTTTAAGACATTCACTCACTTGTGGAACGGACATTGAGCCTCTGACTTTTTAATAGCGTCTAATATTCAAGCCTGTTTGAAATAAATATAAACAACACTATTTATTGCAAATATATTTTGTTTTTATTTATATTACATGTAAATTATTAATAGTTTCATAAGAGGAAGCGACTATAATTTAGGCAAGTATCAGAATGCAATGCCAAAGTTGAATGTCAAAGGTGCAACTTTTAGTATACCGTTAACTATGTAATATTGTATGGACAATGTCATAGGCGGAAGCGAAAAGATATGATTAATTAACAAAGTACTCGTATGGTTCATTACAGATAGTTTAAAAAAATCATCATAGCTCAAATTGGATGAAATTTTCTAAATAAAAGCAAATATAAAGTTAAATGCACATAATTTGTTCTAGACGGAGTGGATATACGATTCATATTTATTAAGTTACCCAAAACTTCTGAAGTTCTATCCATCCATCCCTCCATCAACTATTCTCTGTCCACGGCTGGACATAGGTAACCCCCGTATCACGCAACAACGAGCTGTCCTGCGCTTTCTGCAGCTATTGGCTCCCAGCACATTTGACGATATCGTTAGTTAGTCGTCGCCGTAAGAAGTTTATTTCAGTAATAATATTAAAAATGTTAATCACCCCTAGTATATTTATCTAAGAAACTGACTGCACTGAATTTACATAAGGTATCTTAAAAAAAAATTTCATTATCATTATTTATTTACCACTTTAAATGTCATAATCTGATTGACAGTTAAAATGAAATGCACGCACTTTCAAAGTTTGTACGCTAGTAAAATAATAATATAATAAGAAAAAATAACTAATTCAACCTTTAAATTAATTATGACTTCTACTTAAGTATGACGATAGTAATAAAAAGTTAACTCTGAGCACATATCGTTTTTAATGACGTGAATCCAGATAATTTTTCTTTAACCTTCACTCGCTGAAGTGGAAAAACCGCCTTAATATACCCCGAAAATCTAACAAAGGTTTCGCGAAAATCACTAATAGTAGCTAAGTTAGTAACCGCTTCTAAAAAAGTTTCCGCTTAGTTTGTACCTTGTACCAGACAACTTATAGCTTGGTAGAGATCGCAGCGATAACATTTCCTTTGTACCATCTACAAAGGTCTGTATCAGTACGCGATTGTCTTGTTGAGAATAGCGATGACAGAATTAGATTTAGGTTTAACTGTTCTTGTCAGAGGTACAACTGATAAGCTACGTCTTTTAATTTACTACGTTTCTGAAATGTACTAAAATTAAAAGAGTGTTTTGCATGTGACATTTTTGTTAAAATAATTATTTTTAAAGTGCCTATTTCTAGAAAAGTAACTTTAATATAAATTATATTCGAAAAAGATCATCATCATGCCCATTTCCCATGGGGGTAGGCAGAGACTGTAGAGCACCATCTGCTACGATTCAAACATACTTCCTTGGCTTCATCCACCCATATATCTGGTCATATATGCCCGACGGTTGTAAGTGCTACGCACGTGTCCCTTTTGGAGTATACCGGCGATGACATCGGAGTATATTTTTCTCGGGCGTCTTCTCCCAGCATTTCCACTTACCTCCGCCGTGTATATTACCTTTCGTTAATTGTCTACCATCCATCCTCTCCATATGACCAAACCACTTAAGCATACTTTTCTCCACTTTAGTCACTACATCCTCTTTCAGACCGCAAAGTTCTCTTATAACTTCATTTCTTAATTTATCTTTCAAAGTCACACCACACATACCGCTCCTTAAAGAGCGCATCTCTTCAGCATTTATTCTACTTTCATGCTTCTTCTGCCACACCCAACATTCGCATTCCATACATAAGCGTTGGTAGCAACACGTTACTGTGGATCGCCATTCGAGCCTTTTCAGTAACCGCTTGGTTAGGCACAATAGCACTAAGCACTAGTCGTAATATTGTAGCTATTGAAAAAGAAGAAGTAGTTAATTGGTAGACACCGAAGTGATCATGATACCCTCTCCCTGGATTGGGAAATCTGGAAATTAGTAGATACTTAAATTCTTTAATTATTTTTATTACTATCAACCAATGTTTTACATAATATTACATTTCACTTGGTCTCCTGGACTAGGTAGTACCTGTATCCCAGGAAATAAATTAAATTATGGTGGAAAAAGTGATTGCCGCAAGCGGGACTTGAACCCACGACCTCGGAACACCGTTCCGAAGCTCTTTCCAACTGAGCTTATTGCGGTCGTGCTTGTAGCATTCAAATTTACCACCACAATCGTCACTCGATTGAGTTTATATCGTGTTTCTACGTACAACGCCATCTATCAAGATTGCTTTGTAACATCTCGACCAACCACCTAGTATTCTTTACAGAATACAATTGGGTTGAAAATAATGACACGACGTTCATTACTAAAGTAATTTACATGTTCGTTAAAAGAATAAGTTATATGAAACCTCACAAAAACAGGAAGTAAATATTTTTATAACATACTTTTTAAACACACTTCAGCTTCACTGATCTATCATTTTGATAGTTTGAAGTGATAATAATAAAAATAACATCTATAATAAATTTGTTTGAATGCACAATCTCAGGAACTGTCTCGAATTGAAAAAATATTTTTGTGTATTAAACACAAAAATATTTTTTCAATTCGAGACAGTATTATCGAGAAAAGCTTTAGGCTATATAATATCACGCTGCGACGAAAAGGAGCTAAGCGTCAGTGAAAAATGTTTTCTAAATTTCACGCACACCTAGTCGCGGGCAGCAGCTACTATTTCGATAAATTGTATAGTTATCCTTATCCTTACTAATTTATAAGTGCGAAATCCGGATGATGACACAATAATAATTTTGACGAGCTTAAGTGTTAATGTGTGGAACAAAACGTTAGCGCGATTTAAAAAACGTACAACGCCATCTATTGAGCAGAAGAGTAAACTTCTGTTTGTTAAGGATTGATTTCTAAATTTCACGCGTACGAAGTCGCGGGCAACAGCTAGTAGCTAATATTTATAACTCTCTGAGTACTATCCGACCTTAAATACTGGACCTTCAACTCTGATTACCAAAATTCGCTACCATCTTCAAATGAATTGAAAAAATCTTCTTGTGGCGGAGATTGCACGTCATCTGTGGTCTCATAATTAGATAGGTCAAACTTATCTGCTAAGAAAGTATCGGCTGAATACGTTGGAGGTCTTTCAGTTGAAAAGAAGCTATCTACTTTATATGTAGAGGTTCTAAGTGTGGTAGTTTCAGCATTATTTCTATTGGTTACACTTGTAGTTTGTTCTGCTATTACTTGTTCATTAGTATTATGATATTCATTGATGATCACAACGTCATTGTTTTTATTATTATTTTGATGAGTTTTTTGATCAGTATTCTCTTTTTTTTCAGGTTCTGGTTGACAGAATCCTCCGTAGAAATACCAGCCATTAGGACAGATGAAGACCTGAGGGTATAACACTTGAGTGTTCATAAGACAAACGTAGTAATGGTTGCTACTAGAAGCAAGAACACCATGTTGACCAACGCTTTTGCATTCAGGAACTGGTCTTTCACTGCATTGTCCATCTTTTAATGTGATCTGTAAATATTAAGATTCAAATTTTTTACCGATTTCAAAATAAGAATTCTCAATTCGTCTGTATGTTGTTTTTTAATTTTTTTTTAATTGAAAGTTTCCCGTTTGGTCCCATTGGTACCATTTGGTTACTGTTAGCACGACCGCAATAAGCTCAGTTGGCAGAGCTACGGAACGGTATTCCGAGGTCGTGGCTTCAAGTCTCGCTTGCGGTGATCAACTTTTTCCACCACAATTTGATTTATTAAGTAAAAGCATAGTATGTAATGTAGCATGCAGTAATAAATTACTTTAGTAAAATCGCTCGTATTAAAAATGTTATTAAACTTGTATAAAATAGTCATGCGTAGGAATAAATCCCACACATTCTTCCCACTCAGCATCATATAAATGCTCTAATACTACGGAATCCTTTATCTATCATCATTATCGTCATACTGTCACGCCTTTTCTTCATGGGGTAGGCAGAGACTATAGAGCGCCATCTGCTATGATCCAAACACACTTCCAATAAAGAACACGGTCAATTTATACATTTAATATTATCTTCATCATCTATACTGTTCAAAAACTATAGAAATTTGACGAGCCTCGCGGTTGAGTGGTTGGTGGATGTAACGTACTGCCGATCAAGACGTTGCGGTTTCGATTCCCGCTCGGGACAATAATTTGTGTGATTTTTCTAATTGTCATACAAATGTTTGTACTGCGTCTGGGTGTTTCTATGTATTATAAGTATGTATGTATTTACAAAAGTAAAGTAGTATATGTATTCTATCCGTATTCTGGTACCCATAACACAAGCATATAAGCTTAGCTTGGGACCAGAGGACGTTGTGTGAAATGTCCATGAATATTTATTATTTATTTACTATTATTTATTAAATTAGTAAATTGATTCTCACCGAACATTGGGCTGTTTGTGGATTGTAACCATAATGTCTAGGACAGAGAGCTGCTCTGTGTTCAGCTGGTCTTCCATCGGGTAGACCTTCAGGTGGTGAACAAAGATGGAACTTACGGCAGTCGTACGCGTCGGGGAATATTCCTACCTGCAAAATCAAATGTTATTTTTTTTGAAGAGTCAAGTCATATCAGTTTATTATCATCCGAGTTTTCCATTCTTTGTTTTCGTAAAAATGCTAACACGTTCAATCCTATAGATTGTGTGTCTGTAAAAACAGCAGAATAGAGCTCAGATATTTTGCTTTTGTCCTATCTCTTTTAAAAAAACAGTAATATTTAGTTACTCTATTATTATTTACAATGGTACCAATTCTAAGTGCACAACTTAACTAAAAAATGAAAACAACTATGGCGTATTTCGATTAATTGCCTATTTCTTTTATTTTTTATAGCAAAGTGTAGTTAACATTGCTGAATAAAATTGTGTTACTGACATTACTAGTTAATTTATTAATTTTTGGAATTGACTTGCTATGCTTTTACTAAATAAACTAAATTATAGTGGAAAAAATGATAACCATGAGCGGGACTTGAAAAGCATAGCAAGTCAATTGCAAAAATTAATAAATTAATGTAGAAATACATGTACAGTCATTATTTCGGTCCAATTGTGTTCTTTAAAGAACACTGAGTGATCGATTGATCGAGTTAGTGCAAACCGCTCAATAGATGGCGTTGTACGAAAAACATCGCACGATGTTTAACTCACATTGAGAAGATTGTAGTGGAAGATTTGGTAAACATATGCTGGAACCATGATAGCGCGAATGGGAGAGCAACGGAACGGTATTCCAAGGTCGTGGGTTCAAGTCCCGCTCATAGTTATCATTTTTTAGTTTTTAGTTTTTTCCACTATAATTTAGTTTATTTAGGAAAAGACACTACTAATTTTCATTTTTTAGTAAAGTTTAGTTGTGCACGTTGAATCGGCACCAATGTTTAATGAATATTCCAGGTGTTTTATTATAAAATCGTTTCCTATTTAGGAAACACAGTGATCAAATGAATTAAGTTTTTTATCTTCTTTCGCATTACATTATACCAAATATAGCACTAGAACAAGGAATTATCGAAGTTTTATTACTAAAATGAAGATACGATAATTGTAAATAATTTTAGACTAAAAAAGGCGAATTATGATGATCGCGTTGTATTATTAGTGTTATCCGAGATGATTGATATTTCAATGACTGACTGTCGGCAAGGGAACAATTTATGCCACTAAAACACGCGAATAAAGTTGTGACAGTAAGTAATTATTACTAATTTAGCCATATTTAATAGAAAATATACCGCTGGTTTAGCGGGCCGAAGTGGCAATGGGTAAAGCAACATTGCTCGATGAACTGATAAACGCTGCGGTCGTAAAGTTCTCGAATAGCGTAGGTAAGCCGCTGGATGGAAGTGGCGTAAAGCCTTACGTAGTAATGTTCAATGGTAGAAAACTGTGTCCAACAGTGGGCAAGGAAAGGCAGATAGATGGATGAATGGAAATTTGCTATCTTTACGGCACTGTATTTTTTTTAATAATATTTAACATCATCACAGCTGAAAACTGATAATGGCGCCTAGAAATGTATTTCATGATATGTGACATCTTACCTGCTCACATATATGTTCAAACTCTTCAGCAGCGACGCTACATTCTGGTACAGAATCATTAGAACAGCTTCCTGTATGAGCATTACATGTTGTATCATTGTCGCATTCTTGGAGAAACACCTAAAAAGATACTAGTTGTATTAAGTTATTAAATAATTGATTTATAATAAGTAAAGATTTTATTCTATTATATTTACATATTATGAAAGAAAGTCGTTATTTTTGAGAGCTTGTATTTTCAAAACTACGCAACGGATTTTGATGCGGTTTCTTTTAATAGATAGAGTGGTTCAAGAGGATGGCTTTTTTGTATAATTTATTGGGCAACAGGCTGTATTTAATAGAAGTAGATGTATAGTTAATAATTTATTTTCTTATGTTTATGTAAGTCTAAATGCTTTAGGTAAAACTCATATTGCTGTGCCCTAACGGGTTTTATGTTTGATACTATTTTAACATTAAATTTATGTACCAACTTGTCATGCAATAAATAAATTAATATGAATAAGTTAACATCTTTTTATTAGCTTCCTCCATATATATCTATAGCTGTTGTCCGCGACTCCATCCGCGTGGAATTTAGAAAAATTTCTCCGTTTCTGCAACTTTTTTCACTACTGCTTCGCTTCTACTGGTCGTAGCGTGATGTTTTATAGCCTTAAGCCTTCCTCGATAAAAGGTAAAACAGAATCCTGTTACTGAGACTTCGCTGTCTGTCTATCCGTCAGTCACCTGTAGTATTTTTTTATTTTTTTTATCTCTCTGTTTTCTACCCTGCTGGGCCATGATGATGCCTTAAGCTTTACCATGACCCAGCGAGGGGAAGCCCCGTTAATCGGGGCCCGACCCGACGGGGGCAGCTCTAGGTTGCCCTGTCGCGTTGCTGTGGCCAACAGCCACATTTGCCGCGGCGGGTCTCTGAATAGGGTGTATTGTATATTGGGAGAGGTGGTAGCAATAGAGATGAAATTGCATAGTTTGTGTTGATGCTTTGTCAACAAATTAGTATTATTTATTATCATAAAATTATCATTATTATACCATTGTTTGAAAACCCGTTATTTCTTTTATTTTTAAATTTTATTATTAAAATTTACCATAAAAATTTTGAGTAAATAAACATTTAAACTAGTTATTAAGACTAATTTAAATGATTTTTAATAATTTTGACATTTTATAAACATTTTTTTATACAGACCTTAAGCCATCCGACTGGCAAAGGCACACAGGTTACAGCCACGGTGCAGTTCTGGCAAGCCATTCCAGATTTCGTACATACACCTTCCACATCCAACTCCCCTGATCCAAGTGACATTCCTAAAGGAATACTTCCCATACGATTGCCATTAATGATGCCGCGAAGATCAAACGATGTTGCCAACTAGAAAAACAGTTTTATTATTAGAGTTCCGTGACATGAGGTAACTCTTGATCCTATTTTCAACCAACTTCAAAAAAGGATTAGGTTCTCAATTCGTCTGTATGTTTTTTTATGTTTGTTGCCTCATAACTATTAACTGGGAGAAGCGATTTTAATGATTCTTTTTTTATTCGAAAGCTGGTGGTTCCCGTGTGATCCTATTGGTACCAATTCAGGATCTGAGAAATCGAGGAAAACCCTCAAATTTCAAAAGCGCATGAAGACATTGAACAATTAAAAAAATAAATCTTCTCTAAAGGGTTATTTTTGCTGTCCAATAAATTTTTTATCATCAGGCCGTATCTCACCAACGGTGGTAAGTAGACAATTTCATTTTAACAGATAATGGTGACAATTCTACGTGCATAACTAATCTAAACAATACTAAAAAATTGAAACAACTATGGTGTATTCACATTATTTTTTTTACAACGTCGTCTGGACCCAAGTTAAGCTTATATGCATGTGTATTATCATCATCAGAATATTATACTACTTTTCTTTTGTAAATACATACTTTTGTAAATATATACCACGAAGCCCGTCGATATATTTGAAAATTAAATTAAAAACAAAAATATAACAAAAAGTTCAAGTGACCATGGACCATGGTGACTGCAAAGTCTCCGAAACGTCGGGCCAAAATTTAAAACAAATATACGCGTCTAAATCCGTAAAAAGTAGTTTTATTCAATAATATTTACTTACAACTTGCGTGAATATACAAAGTACAAATAAGACTATTGTTTTATACATTTTGTCACAAATAAACGAACTCGTTCCAATACTTAACTCGCACTAACAATTTCGTATGCCACTACGATTATTTTAACAATGTCAGTGATCTTTGACATTTTTATCTTAATATTTTGTGATAAATACTCTTAAAAATACAATGCCAAATTGTATTCAGCTATTTGTTTATTGTATTAAAACAAAAATGAATGGCGGACAAATTTTATCTGCATCTTATGTTATATATGCCCTATTTATTAAAACTTATACATAATCATCATCATCATCATCACGGTAACATCACGCCTGTTTCTCATGGGTAGGCAGAGATCGAATATAAAATAATCTTCGTTTATCACATAGTATGTGTGTCTAGATTTTGTTTCGAATGCACAGGAATAGAATTAAAAGTAACTCCTAATGGTGAGTCTAATACCTATATACTGCATCTCAGTTTAGCATGAGCTTGGCTCTACTTGCTACCGCGTATTTCGATCTAAAAATGTGATAGATATGTATTTATGACGAGGCTCGTGGTTGAATGGTTCATGTAACGGACTGCCGATCAAGAGGTCGCGGGTTCGATTCCCGCTCGGGACAATCATTTGTGTGATTTTTCTAATTGTCATACAAATGTTTGTACTGCGTCTGGGTGTTTCTATTTTTATTTTATAAGTATGTATTTACAAAAAAAAGTAGTATATGTATTATATCCCTATTCTGGTACCCATAACACAAGCATATTATTATAAGCTTAGCTTGGCTTTCAAATATCCGTGAATATTTATTATTATTATTTATTCTAACACGCCCCGCTTTTAAGACATATTTAACTCTTTAGACTTTTAGACCATTTACAAAAAAATCTCTTCTATAGTGTAAAACGATACTGACATACAAACTTACAGATCCTTACCTTTAGTATTATCTGTGCCTTTAGTTACGAGCTTTATAGTTGCTTTAGATGTGTTGATATTTCACATAATATTATGCCAATCACAAGCCTTTTGGCAGGCTTGTGATTAACATAATATTATGTCATTGACACAGACAGTACTACAACTTAAACTGAAATAAAAACATAACACTTATATGTTTTCACAAAACTAACGGTCTTATTCGGAGCTTACACGGAGGTTTAAACGGAGATTTTATCGGAGAGATAATAAACGTTTTATCGTAAAAAGACTATTATGAATAACAAGTTTTGACAATTCTCGCGAAGTTTTAAACCTCCGATAAGTCATTATGAATAAGACCATTTAAATCACAATAAAAGTCTGAGAACTATCTTATTTCATTTCCTGTAGTTTTATTTATTTCTCTCATATATTTGGAACTTTAAAGTACATGACATAAGTTTAATTTACAGCACAGTCCTATCTGGTAATTACAATTTTGGGTCCAAAACAATTGTGTTGAAATTTTAGGACGGGTACAATTACGCTGAAATTTTTGAACTTAAACTAATTTAAATGAAATTCTTACATTACCTACTTATATTATTATCTAGACACGCGGTAGTGTGTCAAGCGAAGTAATTGTAACATTTTTCACGCAATTATCTGTTACTTTTTAAGTTATGCAGTAAAGGACTTATCTAAAATTCAATATAAATGCTTAAGAAGATACCAAAATAGCTTCGTGCATTTTTCTATGTACGAAGTTTTCATTGTTTCTTTGGATTGAATGGCTAGAGCTCTAATTTTTAAGTATATGTTTTTTCAATATATGATCTAGGATCGCATGAACTCAGAAACGCGATTGAAAAAAGTTTTCTCGATAGAAAATCTTGGCGAAACAACCTCTCAAAGTTTTTATTTTTTCATTTGTCGGTCTATTATCGCGTATTAACTAATGAAATAACTTTAAAAACATAGTTAACTATTATGTATAGAAACACGTGGATCAGAATTAAAATATATTTAGTAGATTTTGAGTAAATAGGAAAAGTATCCATCCCTAATTCTTCATTTTCTGTGCCTACTGGCTGTGTTAATATGTACGTGTCGGCGATGATATACGATAATATTGATGTAGGCCCTTAATCAGTAAGTGTTTGAAATTTTGAATAGAATTTACTTCTGTGTACCTGCAAAATATGAACAGTTCTTTTGATTCTCCTTGATCTCATTATCAATGATAAGAAAAAGAAAGGATTTCTCAAATCGGCTCAGGAGTTTATGAGAAATTAACAAAAATAAAAAAAATACTTCTAATTGATATGTTATCAAGCAGTAAAGTCATGATAAAAAGTTAGTTAATATTAATAAATTATATCGTTGTTTATATAGGAAATTAATGATAATTTTGTAGATTACGTAAACTGTGTGAACGCATGTAAGATGACCGGCCATTGCCTTACGATTATGCGTTACATTAACTGCGTCATTTACTAACAATACTTCATTGTTAATTATCTTATTACCAGCTGCCACCCGCAGTTTCACTTGTGAACTTACTCGATAAAATAGATGTTGAGACAATTTTATAAAATGTTGTTCAAGCTATTTGGAAAAGCCACGTCTGTCTGTGTATTACAATAAGACTTATTTGTTTTCTTTAAGAAACTTCCAGGAAATAATCACAATAGTGCTGATAATAATCTAAATTAGTGGTTTGGGACTATGGTGTGTTACTAATAATTAGCCGATAACCTTGAAGTAATACTAAAATTTATAAATAGAAACCATGCAAAAAGTTAATAGACGTAAATAAAAAGTATATGCATTTAACTCCTGACAAAATAATTCTAGCAAAAGTTCATCATGCTGCTATTAAATTTAAACAGGCGCTGCATTGATATTATGTTACGAAGAATTTTATCAGGCGCTTTTCAATGAATCATGAATGCTTAGCTAAAATCTATTTTATTTATCAGGGTGCTACAATATTTAGCCAGTCCATTAGCTATGAAAATAACCAAAAATAATTAAATTGCAGTCAGTAAATTGTAGCGACATTTACTTGAGCAGGCTTACATCTGCATTGAGCATTGAAAATGGCGGGAACAAAGATTAATAGGCAGGTCATTAGTTAACTTGGACTTAATTTATAGAGAATATTATGTGAGATGTTATCTTATAAGGATAATGTATTGTTGGCGCGATAATAAAATTACTTGAACATGATTATTGACTTCCAAATAAACACAATAAGTTATACGAGATTTTGTATTAGTAAATGCGACGATAGTATAATTATTATACTCAGTACATGACTTTATAAATGAATAATTCTAATTTATACTCATATTATAAAGCTGAAGAGTTTATTTGTAACGCGCTAATCTCAGGAACCACTGGTCCGATTTTAAAAATTCTTTCCGTGTTTAATAGTATATTTGTCGAGGAAGGCTACTAAGCTATATGACATTACACTGCGATTAGTAGGAGCAAGGCATTAGTGAAAAATGTTGCTAAAAATGTAGCTAAGCTATAAACGTAGATATTATTGACTCATCTATCATTCAGATTAAAAGAAAACATTACTTAGAATAAAGACTTCGTGGTCATGAACCAGAAATATTTCAAAAGTAGGCACTTAAATAATTATGACATTAAATCTGAGATAAGATTGTATTAATAATGGAGTTACGTGACTTTATTATCTGGATGTGTTGGCCTTTTGAAGATATTTATGAAGTTTATGTAGTAGGTATAAAGCTGTAACTTTACGAATACCACAGGTGATTAAAAGTGGAATTTTAAAATATAATCATAGACTAATGAATTTAATTAATATAAATGTGTTAATCAAAATATCCATCACTAGCTGTTGCCCGCAACTTCAAACGGGTGGAATTTAGAAATCCAACACTAATAAATTATACAAAAATACCAACCTCTTAAACCATTCTATCTATTACAACGAACCGCATCAAAATCCGTTGCATAGTTATGAAGATATAAGCTCAAATAGGGACATGTATATAAAAATAACAGGTGCATTAACTGTTATTAGAGATAATTACAACAAATAGTAGCTAAAGATATCTGGTTGTTACGAAAGTATCAATATTCTGAAATCAAATGTCGGATCTACAATTTCGCACAGAATTCAGAACACTGTAAGATTTCTTTGTTAAACTGCTCATAAATTTACTAGCCAAACTTTTACTGAACTATTATATTATGATATATTATAGCATTCAATGTATATCTAGTATTAGTGAAAACAAGCTTTATGAGAAAAGTCTATGAAATATAAACGAAATAAAAAGAAAAAAAACTCGGCACGTGAGTAAAAGATACACTTGCGATAAGTCGACAAGAAGAACTCAAAATAATGGAGTTTCAAAAGACCATATTTCAAAGCAAAAAAGGCGTGAAAAAGTTAAAGGGCGGAGTAAACGATTTCACTTCGTTCTTTGGTACAAGTTAATAACTTTAAGCGATTATTTATTGAAATAGTAATCTTCTTTATTATAAAACAAAGTCGTTATTTTTGTATGTACGAGTATGTCCCTATATCTTCAAAATTACGCAACAGATTTTGATGCGGTTTTTAATAGATAAAGTGGTTTTTTGTATAATTTGTTAAGACTTTTGTATTAACTAAATTCCACGCGTACGAAATTGCCGGCAACAGCTAGTATGAAATAAAATTTTAACGAATATTTCACACTACGTGCTCTGGTCCTAAACTAAGCTTGATATCTGTGATGAAATGAGGATATGACTACCAGATTACGGATTTAATACAATTTCAGTTTTGTTAATTCATTCACAAAAAATAGAGGAGCTATAGGAGGTAGTAATTTAATTAATTCAGCTAATAAGCGCCATACAAACATCCCATAAAGTCCTACAAAAATTGCTTTTACTAATCGTAAATGTATCTCGTAAGAGCTTAAAGATAAGTTAGATGTTTGCTTTTCAAAAACATCACAGCAATTTATCACGAGCGTTTACATTTTGGAACAGTATTTGGTCCAGAAGACGGCAGTGTCATGAGAAATATATATGAAAATATCTATCTCATGCGTGACTTATCCGTTCAAATAAAACCACTTTTTACTTTTTAAAGTGGTTTTATCTTTTTCAGAATAAAATAAAAAATAATGTCTTGGCATAACTTCATAACTCGCACCCTTACCCCCGACGATCATCGATCAAAGAACTTCTTATTGCATTCACTGTGAGTTTCATACGTTGGGAAATATCATTTCAGATATATATATACATCTGTATATCAGATATGTATATACGCTACATAATCACATACAAACAAACATCTTAGCTTATCATTTACACTAATCATATAAAGCTAAAGAGTTTTGTTTGTTTGTTTGTTGAAACGCTGTGATCTCAGGAATCGCTCGCTGGTCCGATTCTTAATTAAATATTGGGAAAATGGAAGCCGCACGACATTGTTATGCAAAATGTGTTATGTGTTAGGTCTAAGAATTAATGCGATAAATTATTTGAAACTAAAGTTTGGTATCTTAACATACCATAAAGTTACCAAACTTTTTAAAATTCCAAATTCTAAAACGATTGTTTATCCAATTGTGTGCTTTGTGTGAAAATTTGGGCAGTAAATGGAGAATACTATGTATGTTTAAATGTCTATAAGATGTAGGTAACTATTTAAATTGATGTTTCGAAAGATATTTATGTATTTTCAAGTAAATTATTTAGTAAATGTAAAGGAAATTGAACGTAAATAGTCGTACTTGACAGTAACACAATAAAATCATGTTTACGAAGTCGCACGACCTACTTATGTCAGTTAACTACTACTTATGTTTCCTGAACGTTGTTCAACACTGTGTAAACCATAGAGGTAGCATACATTTTACCAGCGAAACTAACAGCTGGAAAAAAATACTCTACATTTAATAACTCTCTCCAGCCCATTTATGTCCCACTGTTGGGCACGAGCCTCCTTCACTTTGGGAGGGATTATGGTCTACTGTGCCGCACTGACCAGGCGTGTTGGCTGTTTTCCATCTTTCATCGAGGATGTTGTCTGTGTGCAATGTCCCTTAGCTGACTTTTACGGCACTCTTGGGAGGAGATGGGGTGGTGACACTTGTATTCTTTATCCGTCACGACACGGAGGATTTAATAACTAGTAGTTGTTAATAAAACTTAACAAATTATACAAATAAACCATCCTCTTGAACCACTCTATCTATTAAAAAATACCCCATCAAGATCCGTTGTGTAGTTTTGAAGATATAAGCTCATTTAGGACATACATACAAACATAACGTCTTTGTTTTATAATTAGTAAAGACAAAAACGTATGGCCTTATTCATAGTGGTTTATCGGAGGTTTAAAAGGAGATTTTATCGGAGAGATAATAAACGTTTTAGCGTAAAAAGACTATTGTGAATAACAGTTTTTGACAATTTTCACGAACCGAACTTTTAAACCTCCGATAAGTCATTATGAATAAGACCATTATAGTTTAAAATGCTAAAATCAATACTATTTGATGAGGTTTTTTAAAAAATAAAATAAATATTTACAGTCATTTTACACAATGTCCTCTGGTCGTAGCTTTGCTTACGACTAGAGGAGTAAATGGAATGAAAGTAACACAAGAATAGAAATATATTTCTATTCTTGTCTTATGGGTACTGCAATACGGGATATACAACATACATTCTCTTTTGATTTTGTATTATAATTTAATTTATTTTTGTTAATTGTTGTATTGTCATCGGTCCTTGATGATACAAAATTGCAATAACTCCAATGAATTTCAGAGGGTGAAAATTACTGTTAAAATTTTTGTTAGTGCTCATATTCTCTAAGTAACATAAGTTAATTTTTTCTTTCTCTTATAGAAAATAAAGTACCCTTCTTTCTATTCTATATCTATGGTGTAAACAGAGATACATTTCCGGGGCGTACGCTGTGTTGTAACAGTAGAAAATGTTAAGGGGAATCGTATATTTCTAATCAAATTAACGGATGGTTCTATAGATTTTGTAATTTAGATAACGAGATGATGTAATTGAGTTCTGACAGCAAAAAAGACGTATATAAATAAATAATCATGGACATTTCTCATAGGATCGGTACCAATAAAATTCTATTTCATAATCCCTGTATTTCAAGTCGAATTATAGAAAATAGCCAGTAAGTATAAAAAAAACTGACGTTACCAAGTATTCAATATCAACCATCTAAAAGCTTCATAAGGCTGTAGAAGGCGGTATCTCATAAAAGGTATTTGCTTTTCGACTCAAATGGCTTCCAACCTTTGTGGAGGTGCATCTAACGGCCATGCACTATTTCCGTTTCCGCCCGACTAGTCTGATCTGAGTCTTCTTGATTGAATACACGGAAATATGAAGATTATAGAGGGTTCATTGTTTTATTTTTGACAGTAATCGTGGTCTAATTGTTCATTTAACGTACTGCTCTTTACGAGGTCGCGAGTTAAATTTTCGCTCGGGACAATCATTTGTGTGATATTTATAATTTTCATACAAATGGTCGTTCTGCATCTGGGTGTTTCTATGTATTACAAGTAAGTATTTACAAAAGAAAAGTAGTTTAAGTAGTATATCCGTATTAGCTTGGGACCAGAGGACGTTGTGTGTAATGTCCATGAATATTTATTATTATTCTTTATCGGACAGATTTCGTGCTGTAGTGACTGTCACACTCCTATTGCTGTAACTTCGATATTAGGCAATATTTATGTAAATGATTGTAAAAGATGACGGGCAGAAATATCGATAGGTACGTGTTTCGCCTCTAAATGAGGCATCGTTAGTTTAATCAGATAATAAATTAATTATTTTGTAATCAACTTACATATTGGGACTGCAACTGCGTGTGTTCTTGTGTCAGTTTACACAAAATATATATTTTAATCGTAATACGATATTCTTTGTACGACTAATAAGCTTAGATTAGGACCACAGGACATTGTGTGATCTATAAATAAATATTCAGTTTGAGCAATGTACGCAGTACGCTTTACTAAGGTTGGAGCGAAATATTCAATCGTAGAAACCCATTGCTTGCAGGTGGCAACGATGGATAACTTATTATAGCTGGGGAGCCTTAGAAGGGACTTTTACCGCTACCCGAGCGAATAAGGATGTAATATAGGAAAAAAACATTGCACCCAAATAGAAATGCCCACAAAATATTTTTGTTTATGAATCTAATGTTCCTTCTATGTTATTATGGTTCTCTCTCTACAGCCCATTATTATCCCACTGTTGGGTACGGGTCTCCTCCATTTTGGGATGGAATATAGTCTATTATGCCGTACTGACCGGGTGTGTTGGCATTAGGTTTCTTTTCGAGATTTCTTTCTCACAGAAGATGTCATCTGTGTAATGTCCCATAGCGTTTACGAATCCTACAGAGGAAATGGGATGTTGACACTTATATTCTACATCAATCACCACACAGACAAACGGACAATTATGATTATAATATATATTTTATAACGTGTCTATAGTTTGTTAAGCCTGCAGTAGACATTTTATTGAATGTGGACACAAGAGACGCTCCACTGAGTTCTTTAGTGACAGAATCACATAAACCTGATTGAGCCTTATATACATACAACTTCTATACGTTGACTTTAGTTGCCAGCTTTTGTAGCTATGTACAGAATTCTGAATGGTAATTATATTTAAGGAAACTCAGAAGTAAAAATGACGCGAAGCGTAAAGATTGTAAAAACGCGAAAAGTTGTCATCATCATTATACCATCACGCCTTTTTACCATGGGGGTAGGCAGAGAAGTTGTTGCAGCGAAAAATTATCGTAATTTAGTAAGTGTGGCCATTGGCTACCTAGCTACCTAACATGTACTCAATATGAAAATTTTCATGAAAATCATTGTCACATATGTTTATTACTTAGTGTAAGTTTAATTGATTCAGTTAAAATACTGTTAACAATGGAAAATTAACGGATTTAGAAAGTCATAGTCTTAATGTTTTTTAAGGCTCTCTCTCTGACTCTCTGTTGTCCATTGACGTCCCACTGTTGGGCACGGGCCTCCTCCACTTTGGGAGAAGTTATGTTCTACTATGCCGCACTGATCAGGCGTGTTGGCATTGGCACAGGGTTTATTTTCGAGATTTCCGTCTCTCACAGAGGATGTTAATATTCCTTAATTGGCTTTAACAGCGCCCTGGGAAGGAAAAGGGGTGGTGAAATTTGTATTCTTAATCCGTCACCACCCTGACAAGGCTTTATAAGGCTTATTTAATCTAAAATCTTCTATGGTAAATGTGAATTGTGCATAAAACAGTCAAAAAGTTTCAGTCAAAGTCACAAATAATTTTTAGTCATAAACATTCAATTATAAATCGAGTTACCAAATTAAATTCCATTGTTATGAATGCGAACTGAACACAAATTCAAACAGTACCAAAGATTTTACAGCGCTGAAATATTGCTGAAACTGGGCCGGGTTTGCTAGAGCCAAAGTCAGAGGTATTTACATAGCTCTGGGCTGCATTCTAACATAGTTTGGTGCATTGCATATGGTGCAGGGATCGCACTAATGTTTGCTATTAAATATTTATGATTTATAGACGGTCCTTGTGGTGCAGTGGTTAGTATAACAGATTGCCCGTAACGTTTTTTTGTGCTATGTTTAAATTTGTATTAGTACTGTATCTGGATATGTTTGTCTATTATATGTATGTATTTTTTTATAATAATTCGCCGAGTTGTAAAACGAAAAAAACACGCTTGATTATTTTTTAAATTATTGCTTTTACAGCGGTCGTTAAAACGTATGCACATCTTCAGATCAATCCAACCTCTGCATGTAAGTGAAAATCACTTTGAAAGATTCCGTCACATAGATTAATTCATTGATAAATACGTACCGAACTAAAACGTGTTAAAATGAGAATATTTTATAGGCACCACATTTACTCCCAATGCAAATAGAGGATTTTTTTTAAATCTCTAACTATAATGAAAATGTAAAAAAACAGTTCAACCGACTTCATGAGCTTTGAAATTTGAGGGGTTCCCTCAATTTCTCAGGAGATAACCATCAGATCCTGATCTGGTGCCTGAAGAAAAGTAGTATATGTAGTATATCCGTATTCTGGTACCCATAACATAAGCTAGGATGTTGTGTAAAATGTCCATGAATATAATGAATAATGATTTTTTTTTTATTTGAACCTCTTTTAGTTTTAAACTAAGGAAATTATTTTGTTTCATGTACGTTTGTCGCCTTTTGATTGCCAATAGAAACGGTTGTGTCAGTATAGCTCGTGATTTCGTACGTGCTCGCGGTAACGTGCTGATGCTGCAGTTCGCACTGTAGCGCATCGTCAGCCGTAAACGCATCGCGATGACCTCGCTAGCTATTGTGAAACACGTTTATGCGTAATAAGCGTTAAGGCGAAGTATATTCATTTAATTTCTAATAAAATGGCTCATAATACCGTTGTGACCATTAAGACTGAAACAGAAAAGACGCTGTACAAATACCTTACAGAAGAAAGGGCAGCACGTAATACGTTGGAAAGCCTGGTAAAAGAACTTAAGGAAGAAATAAACAGCCTCAAACAACAGTTAAATCAGCAAAAATCTGGGTCAGACAAACAACACACTGAAACCCAAACATCCTCTAAATCGGTCCATTATGAGACAGATGAAGAAGAACTAGCAAGAGAAACAGAGTGGGTACGCCAAAAAAGCAGAAAGAAACGTAAGTTAAATCTGTCTACGTCCTCACCTGAAGTAGAATTTGATTCTCACAAAAAAGTTTCTGAAACAAAGAAGGAGAAGAAAACACCTATGCCTCCGCCCATAATTGTCGAAAACATCAAGAACTACCAAGATTTTTACGACCTTCTTGCGACAAGCTCGTCTAAGGACTCTTTTATCGTGAAGATGATGAGTGGAGAAAGCGTTAAAATTAACGCAACTAACGAAGACGCTTATAGAGTGATAACGAAGTCATTGAGAGAAAATTAATTTCACTGGCATTCGTACGAAAACAAACAAGACAGGCCAATAAGGGTAATGGCAAAAAACTTGCATTCTTCATGCTTGCCAGATAGAATTATTGAAGACCTCAAATCTAATGGTTATAAAATACAGGAAGCTGTCAATAAACTAAGTTGGAGGAAAAAAGAACCTCTAAATATGTTCATGCTTTCTTTTGATAGAGATGAAGAAATAGATAAAATATTTAAAATCAAAACAATTTTAGGCTGCAAGGTAGATATAAAGCCACTAAAAACGCCAAAATTAATTCCGCAATGCAAGAGATGTCAAGCCTATGGCCACACTCAAAAGTACTGCGCCAAGGAGCCACGGTGTGTTAAATGCACAGGTAAACACATCACTAGAGATTGCACGAAACCAGCAGATGCGAAACCCAAGTGCGTTCATTGTGGAGAGCCGCATCCAGCAAGCTACAGAGGCTGTGTAGTAGCGAAAGAGCTGCAATATCTCAAAAATAAAACTATGAAGAAGAGTGTGACGCCAGTCACAACAAACTCTAACCCAACTACAAAAACAACTACGAAAAATGTAGCTGCAAACAATCACGTGGTTACTAGTATCACGTATGCGCAAAAAACGAGAAACATTAAACCTGTGCCTCAGCCCCAACCCCAGTCAGAAATTAATGCCGATGATAAAATTAACAGAATACTTAATCTGTTAACATCTTTTGACAATCGGCTCAAGCAACTTGAACGTAGCACTAACGTTGCTGCTACAAAAACACACAAATAATGATTAAATCACTGCGAATTATGGCATGGAATGCTAATGGGCTCCTGAAACATCAAAATGAATTGCAGGTTGTCCTAACTACCGAAAACATAGACGTATGTCTGATATCTGAGTCTCATCTCACCAAAGAATCCTTCATACAGTGCAAAGGTTATAAAGTTTATCATGCATTACATCCTAACAACACTGCGAGAGGAGGCAGCACCATAATTATAAAAGAAAACATCTGTCATCATGAAAAATTTAAATATGAAGAAAACTACATTCAAGCTGTCGCTGTATGTATCAAAACTAAGCGGTACGCAGTTACCATATCAGCTATATACTGTCCACCGAGGCACTCAATAAAATCAGATACATACAAGGAGTTTTTAAAACTACTTGGTGATAGATTCATACTGGGAGGTGATTTCAATGCCAAAAACACCTACTGGGGATCCAGATTAACAACAACTAAAGGTAGGGAACTGCTGAGGTCAATAAAAGACATGAAATGTGATGTCATATCTACTGGAAAGCCTACTTACTGGCCAGCAGATTCCAAAAAAGTGCCAGATTTAATAGACTTTTTCGTCTATAAAAACATATCATCTAGTTTTTTAAATATAGAAGAAGGTTATGATATGAATTCAGACCATTCGCCAATTTTATTAACTTTAAGTGAACTACTTATTCTAAAAGAAAACAAACCTAGTTTAGTAAATAAACACACAGATTGGGAGAGTTTTAAATTAGATTTAGATTCCTTAATAGAACTAAAAGTTCCATTAAAAAGCCCAAATCAACTAGACTTGGAGGTAAGAAAACTTATCTCCGATGTTCAACAATGTGCGTGGAGAAATACACCAACGTATCAAAGAAGGACCCGAGCTCATTGCTATCCTTTAGAAATAAGAAACCTAATAGTTGAAAAACGAATGCAGCGGCGTAAATGGCAACAGACTAGGTACCCAGGGGATAAAACAAAGCTGAATACTATGACTAAAAAACTTAAAAAAGTCATTCAAAATTTTCACGATGCAAATATGAACGAATACCTTTCAAAGGTAACTAATAATCGTGCCTCAGATTATGCGCTGTGGAAGACAACGAAAAGATTAAAAAAGCCAATTATCCAGATCCCTCCTATAAAAAAACTAAATGGTAATTGGGCTACAACGAATGAACAAAAAGCAGCGAAATTTGCAGAGCATCTAGAAGCAATTTTTCAACCTAATGAGGGCGTGAATGATGCTGACCTACTGGCAGATACATTGTGCGATGACTCTGAAATAAAACTTGTGACCCCAAAAGAAGTTCAAATGGAAATTAAACACCTTAAGTCTAAGAAAACACCAGGATACGATTTAATTACCGGCGAAGTACTCAAAAACCTTCCACGTAAAGCTATAGTAAAACTAACCACACTTTTCAACGCAGCATTCAGGCTCAAGTACGTACCTGATGTATGGAAAATAGCTGAAGTTATAATGCTACCAAAACCAGGCAAGCCCACACATGAAACTACCTCGTATCGTCCAATTTCTCTTCTACCAATAATTTCAAAAATTTTTGAAAAACTGTTTCTCAAAAGGTTGCAGCCTATCATAGAAGAGAGAAAATTAATTCCAGACTATCAGTTTGGTTTTAGAAAAAAGCACTCGACTATCGACCAGGTGCATAGAATTACTGGAATGATAGAAAAGTCTTTGGAAGATAAGAAAGTGTGCTCAACTGTGTTTCTAGATGTGCAACAAGCATTTGACAAAGTGTGGCACAAAGGCCTCATTAATAAATTAAGAAATTTTCTACCCAAACAATATGCCGACATCCTAGAGTCCTACTTAACGCAACGAATGTTTTTAGTAAGACACGACGATGCATATTCTGACCTTAAAGAAATCAAAGCTGGTGTACCACAAGGGAGTGTTCTAGGTCCTGTCCTATACCTGCTTTACACGTGTGATATGCCAGTATTACAAAATAATACAGTTGCTACGTTTGCTGACGACACAGCCATTATGGCTATAGGAGACTCTCAAACGGAAGCTGTAGAAAAAGTGCAAGCAGCTATAAATACACTCTATAAATGGACAACAAAGTGGCGAATTAAGTTAAACGAGGCAAAGTCTATACATATAGACTTTACCAACAAAAGAGTAAATTATGTACCATTGTACCTTAATAAACAGATTATACCACACGAGAACACAGCCAAATATCTGGGCATGACATTAGACACGAAGCTGCGATGGAAAGCCCACGTTAAAAAGAAACGCGAAGAGTTGGAGCTTCGCTATAAAAGTATGTACTGGCTTCTCGGAAAGGATTCTTTGTTGTCAGTACCGAATAAATTATTACTATACAAACAAGTCCTTATGCCAGTGTGGACTTATGGTATCCAGCTTTGGGGCTGTACCAAACCAAGCAATGTACTAATTATTCAAAGATTCCAGAACAAAGTTTTAAGAGGCATAATAAACGCACCCTGGTATGTGCGAAATGATGACATCCATAGGGATTTAAATGTTGACAAGGTCGCAATTATAATTAAAAAGTTTGCTGAAGCTCATCACAATCGACTTCATCATCACGTAAATGTTGAGGCAATACAGCTCCTTGATAATACGGGTCTAGTGAGAAGACTTCAAAGAACAAAACCGTTTGAACTAGTTTTTTAATAGTGATAGTGTTAATAGTGCAATAAGTGCTAGTTTTAAAGAACACATGAACGAAGTGTCTTCGCCTTAATAGAGACAGTAAGAAAAGTGTTAATGGACACATTCTTAGTCATATTCTATTTAGCAATTTAAGTTAGTTTAAAATTACTTATTAGCCTTTGTAGGCTAGATTGTAATTAATATGATGATTTGGTTCTCAAAATCCAGATACGTCATGGAAAAAAAAAAAAAAAAAAAATTTACGTTTTTAGCCAAGCGAGCCATCTTTTTATACAGCAGGTAAAAATTTCCATCTTCCCGATGTTAACGATCCCGTACTAATGCTCAAAGAGTGTAAAAGTCTTTGTGAAAAGTAATAATAATACAGAATGGGTACCAAATTACGTTCCAAAATAAATATACGGGTCAGTATTTTGGGATCTATATATTAAAAGTACTGGCTTGACTTTCTGTGGTTGAGACGAAATATTTCTTTTGTGATGAATCCTGGTTTAGAATAATTTGTTGATGCAATGGGACCATACGGGAACCAACAGCTTTCAATTAAAAAAGAATCATTTAAATCGCTTCATCCAGTTAAAAGTTATGAGGTAACAAACAACATACAGATGAATTGAGAATCTCCTTCTTTTTTTTGAAGTCGGTTAAACACAATCTATACGTACCTACCCATGAAGAACTTTGGCCATATTTTATTATTAGTTATTAAAATTCTGTTAATTTTCTTCAAATGAAAAGATAAACTCTCAACAGTTTTCATATAAACTACATACAATTTATTTTATTTGAAACGTAAACCACAAAAGTGATAAACAAACTATTTAAAAACACAGTTGTGAGCAGGTTAATACCATTTTATATCAAAACCGGACTATTTTTGGCAACAAACGGCATAAAATTCGCCAACATGCAACCGCACTATTTCAAACAACGTCGCATTGGTATCGCATTGCAGTTAGTTTGTTATCGAAATAACAGATTGAGAATCTAAAGCATTATTTTTGCCCTTTATTTTTATTTCTTACTAACCTTTTATTTTTAAACCAACCTCAAATAAAAAATTGGTCAAGTGCGAGTCGGACTCGCGCACGAAGGGTTCCGTACATTATCTATGCAACATAAGGCAACGTTATTAGTATCGAGCAAGAAACGGTAAAAAAATCATGTTTGTTGTATGGGAGCCCCCCTTAAATATTTATTTTATTTTATTTTTAGTATTTGTTGTTATAGCGGCAATAGAAATACATCATCTGTGAAAATTTCAACTGTCTAGCTATCACCGTTCTTGAAATACAGCCTGGTGACAGACGGACGGACGGACGGACAGCGAAGTCTCAGTAATAGGGTCCCGTTTTTACCCTTTGGGTACGGAACCCTAAAAATGGAGGAAGTTCTCAATTCATGTGTTTTTTATTTTTGTTACCTCATAACTTTTAACTGGGTGAAGCGATTTAAATGATTCTTTTTTTATTTGAATGCTGGTGGTTCCCGTGTGATCCCATTGGTCAGGATCTGATGTTTTGAGTTTGAGATTTTTAAAAAATCGTCTAGCTGCATTGGGAGTAAATGAGGCGGTGAATTGTATATTCTGTTTCTGTCACCAACCAGATATAAAGTAGCCTTTTTACTACGACTTTACCCACCTAAATACCTAGTTAATACTCACTGTATAGCAGCAATCCCTATTTTTGTTTAAAATTATTATTTCTTTTTTCCTATGAATATTTTTGTAACCTTCAAGTTTTTAACCTTTAAGACCTTAAGTATTTACATATTATTATACTAGTGTTTGTACTGCGTCTGGGTGTTTAATATGTATTATAAGTATGTATTTACAAAAGAAAAGTGGTTTATGTATTCTATCCGTATTCTGGTATCCACAACACAAACATATAAGCTTAGCTTGGGACCAGAGGACGTTGTGTGAAATGTCCATGAATATTTATTATTATTATTTGTTTATTATTTATATAAAAAGTTGCATTTAAAATACCTTGAAATCATTAAATTTTAATAGGTATATATTACAACTTTATTTCATGCACGTTTGCATTCAGAACAAATATATAAAGACAATTGACCCTCAGCCCAACACTGTGTACCCTTTCTGAATTCATATTATTATGACTAATACCAAAGTTGTGAAAAACTTGGGGACTCTTTACCTTAGCCCAAGTTATAAAAGATTTGACCAAGGTACCAATCTTTTTAGACACAGCTAAAGGCTATTAAACAGGAACGAATGAAAATTTTTGTATTCTCCATAATCTATAGCACTTGTACAACGCATTTATTCATATGAAAGCATTATTTACGGATTATTCGGGCAAAAAATAAATAAATACCCATTTACTTTCGTAAGTTGTTTCATTTAAATTCCTAGTAGTTTTCGAGAAAGGCGTGTTCTTCCATTTCCTATATGCAGAAGGTGCAACAGATGCCGAAAGATCGTCTTTGGCCTAAGATAACTGGGGTGGTATGTCCTAATAATTGAATGACCTAAAAGATATTTTTATTTATATATTTATTTATTCAAATAAAAAATTACACAGGCAGGTATACATGCACGTTTACAATTTTATTATCTGCAATCAATGTATCAATCTGTACTTACAAAAATTATAAACTCTGTCTTCCAAACTAGGAAATCCTGTATCTTAAAAGACAGCGCTCGGCAACGAAATTTTACAACATGTGCTTACAGTTTGTGGACGACAGTGAGATGATGTAATTTAACAATAAATAATGTATTCATCTGCGTATTGAAATTTTTGTGAGTTTGAGTCATATTAGAAATATTATGTTACCGGCGTTTTTACTTAACTTTTTTACCTGTTTTTAATATTATGTTAGCGTTTTGTTATCCCAAAACAGTGAGTGTTAGCCGGTAACATAATGTTTCTAAAATGTATTCATCTTTGTGGTATTGTTTTTTTTTTTCTTATACCGTATAGGTACCTGTGTAGTGTCTGTGTTTGTGTGTGTGTATGATTGATTACATACATTACAAAGGGGTATTTTAACAAAGGGAAAAACGCTGTCCACTTATAACTTATTCCTTTATAACACAAATACTCTGGCACTGGCTGCGCCATAAATTTTTGTACCTCTTGTCCTATGACGATTTATGTGCTAGAAGATACGTGGGCGATGGAAATTGCCTTGTTATTATATAACACGTTAATAACAAACTCAGTTTAAATATTATTGCCTAGACTAAATTATTTGTTTGACTAAATTAAATGCTACTACAGTGTCTCGGATTTTATTGCAGACAAAGAGATGCAATATTATGGTACTTCGGCTTGACAATTTTAATTTTG
Source organism: Orgyia antiqua (assembly GCA_916999025.1). Lineage (NCBI taxonomy): Eukaryota > Metazoa > Arthropoda > Insecta > Lepidoptera > Erebidae > Orgyia > Orgyia antiqua. Next base: position 35,456,782 of record OU779865.1, on the reverse strand, counting down.
ACGGGCCTCGTGGTGGAGTGGTTTATATAACGGACTGCTGATCATGAGGTCTCGGGTTCGATTCCCGGTCAGGACAATCATTTGTGTGATGTTTTTAATTGTCATACAAATGTTTGTACTGTGTCTGGGTGTTTACTATGTATTATAAGTATGTATTTACAAAAGAAAAGTAGTTTATGTATTATATCCGTATTCTGGTACCCATAACACAAGCATAATAAGCTTAGCTTGGGACCAGAGGACGTTGTGTAAAATGTCTAATAATATTTATTATTAAAAAAAAAAAATGCGCAATCCCCAATAGTGTATTTAGATTAGTAAGTTATTGTTCTGATATGTTTATTGTAATTGGGTTTTATAATGTATACTTGACATATGGATGTAGCAATTGATAATTGACTATTGTTCTTGATTATGACGTTTTAATTCTATTTATGTACTAATTTGTTATGTTTTATTTTGTGACTGAAGTTATATTTATGTAATTTATTTTAGTATTTGATTTAATTTAAATTAATGTAACTATGAATTTATATTTCTAATTATTAGTATTGTATGCCTATATGGCAGGACATAGCTGAACAAATTATCTCTGTACCAACATAAACTGAACCTGTGATCCACAATAAAAAGAATTTGAATTTGAATGTTTTTATATTGATTGTCAATTTATTAATATTACGCCACTTAATGCTGACCTCGTAAAATTTGACTCCTATATTATTTTATTATGATTTTATTTACATAATTTTAAGATTGATTAACTTTTGACATTTGTAATAATAATAATATGATATACTTTTAATTTTAATTATTTTTATTTGAATTTTGTACACCACCTACAGGTAAAATGTAGCGGGACACATCTATTTTGACAATTTATTGTAACATCTACTAAACCTATGTTTACAAAATAAATATTTGATTGATTGAATTGATTGATTGATTTGTGTACTAGCTGTTGCCCGCAACTTCGTACGCGTGAAATAACTTGAACGGCTCTATCTACTAAAACAAACCGCATCAAAAAGAATATTGTAAAAAATATCAGTAGATACATTTGTTATAACCATGTTATTCTAACGAGCGATGTTTTTTCCCAATTATCTTTGATAAAAATATGTATATTCGTAATATTTGTATAATATTCAAAATTAAGACGGAATAAGAAATACATTTTCTTTATCTTTACTTCTTATAAAACAAAGTCATTATTTTTGTATGTATGTCCCTATGTGAGCTCATATCTTCAAAAATACGCAACGGATCTTGATGCGGTTCTTTTAATAGATAGAATGGTTCCAGAGGATGGCTTTTTTCGTATAATTTGTTGGGGTTTGCTGTATATTGTATGAGATATGATTAAATTTGCCGAGAAACTCGGGCGCGTGCGAGCTATAAATGAAAACGCTGCCTGATCTATGTGAGGTACAACAAACTAATGTATCGAAGAATTGTTTGTTACCTATAGTTCTTCAAAAAAATCTGTGGCATATGTCTATCTTTTAAGGGAAACCTGCTGTACACATACTAATGTCAAAAAAAATCTCAAATTCAGTAGGGTGTTTTCAAAAGCTATTTATGTGTATATAGTAATATTTTTTATCAAATTATATAGCTAGTTAGCTTACGCTATTAATATAGATTATATTATGCTCTTTACAGCATGCAATTTAAATGAATATCTTAGGAGATATGACGAAAAACGAATTACGCGCGACAAAATAAAATACTTAAAACTGTTGGCCGAGCAACGCGAACGTTTCCTCGGTCTTCTATCCATATGTTTATTGTGCTTTCAAAAAAAAAGAACTAAAGACTACTGGATGGATTTTCATGAAAGTTTCCAATGGAAAATGAAATAGAAAACGAACTAATTTGTTATCCTTTTTACCGCGGATAACACCGCGGGGCACAGCTAGTAATGTATAAGACATGGAAATCATTATGTTTTTTTCATATAAAAGATTTGTATCGAAAATTATTACAGCTGTCCAAGTTATTTTGTTTTATGTACGTTTTTAGACAAGCGAGCCATCTTTTTAAACAGCAGGTAAAAATTTCCATCTTCCCGATGTTAACGATCCCGTACTAATGCTCAAAGAGTGTAAAAGTCTTTGTGAACAGTAATAATAATACAGAATGGGTACCAAATTACGTTCCAGAATAAATATACGGGTCAGTATTTTGGGATCTATATATTAAAAGTCTTTTAATATATTCCTGTGGTTGAGACCAAATATTTCTTTTGTAATGAATCCTGGTTTAGAATAATTTCTTGTACATACATGGAGCAGTTAGTTTTATTCATGTAATAACTCTCTCTCTCTTCTGACCATTAATGTCCCACTGTTGAGCGTGAACCTCCTTTACTGTGGGAAGGGTTATGGTCCAATATGCCATACTGAACAGGTGTGTTGGCATAGGTTTTATTTTTGACTTTTCCGTCTCTCACAGAGGATGTTATATCTATAGCTGGCTTTTATAACACCCTGAGAGGGTAATAGGGTGGTGACACTTGTATTTTTAGTCCGTCACCTCATACAATAACGCATATGTAATGTAAAAGACGGGCTTCGTGGTGGAGTGGTTTATGTAATGGACTGCCGATCACGAGGTCGCGGGTTCGATTCCCGGTTGGGACAATCATTTGTGTGATATCCATAAATTTCATACAAATATTTGTACTGCGTCTGGGTGTTTTCTATGTATTATAAGTATGTATTTACAAAAGAAAAGTTGTATATGTAGTCTATCCGTATCTGGTTCCCATAATACAAGCATAGAAATATAGCTTACTTTGGGACTAAAGGACGTTGTGTGACATGTCCTGAATATTTAGTTATTTATTTAATATAATATTATAATATTACATGACCGCTTCAAAATCCGTTGCGTAGTTTTAAACATTTAAGCTCACATAGGGACATACAAACGAAAATAACGACTCTGTTTTATAATAAGTCAAGATTATAACGTATAAGATTGAAGTATATAACTGACAAATAAACTTTTAATGTGTAGAGGCACTGCTTACTTATTTGCAAAGTATACAATTTCTTTGAGTAACATCAAATATAATCAGTGGAAACATACTAGACTATCAAAGAGGTACTTAGTCTTTGAGAGTTGAAAGTTCTGCATGTTTAAATAAAGTCCGTATACTGAGTTTGATATTTATATAATAAAGAAATAAAGAATTCGATAAGTATCGAACTTCTACTATTGTGAGATTATTATTAATTTACTTCTCGTATTTATATAATAAAGAAATAAAGAATTCATAAGTATGAAATAGCTTTACCGCGACAGTCCCCGAGTGCCACACGTCTTCTTTTTAGTTGTTTCTTTTTTATGTTTGTTACTTTTAACTGAGCGAAGTGAACTTAATGATTCTTTTTTTATTTGAAAGCTGTTGGTTCACGTGTGGATTGCCAGATGGGGGTGCCAATTTGGCACCAGGTCAGGATCTGATGGTTATCTCCTGAGAAATCGAGAAAATCCCTCAAATTTCAAAGGCCCATGAAGTCGGTTGAAACTTTTTTGAAATCCTTACTAATTTATAAGTGCGAAATCCGGATGATAACACAGTAATAATTTTGACGAGCATAAGTGTTAATGTGTGGAACGAAACAATAGCGCGATTTAAAAAACGCACAGCGCCATCTATTGAGCAGAAGAGTAAACTTATGTTTGTTAAGGATTGATTACTAAATTTTACGCGTACGAAGTCGCGGGCTTCTGGGGTCACCAGCTTCTACTCAATTATTTCTTTATGGTGTAACTAGCTGTTACCCGCAACTTCCTCGGCATGGAATGTAAAAACCAAACCATAACAAATTATACAAATAAACATCCTCTTGAACTACTCTATATATTAACATCTATAGATCTTGGAAGATATAACCTGACTTAGGGACAAATATACAAAAGTAACGACTTTGTTTTATAATAAGTAAAGATACCATAAAAAATACATAGGAAAGTAATTTATTAATTTTGCAATTGACTTGCTATTTATGCAAATCAAATTATAATGGAAAAAATGACTAACATGAGCGGGACCATAATTTATTTAGGGACTTTTATTGTCATAACAATATGTCAGTCCCATAATACCCCTAAATAAAAATAGCCACCACATAACACTCTAACTAGACTAACAAATAATGTCCAATATCATTAACTGACAATATGGCACAGCAATTTCGCGCCTTTGTTTGAGGGCTCCGCTAGAATACTCTGGAGAGCTCCTACGTCCATCCTGTTCACGAGCGGGACTTGATTCCACGACCTCTAAATATCGTTCTGTGGCTCTGCCTACTGAGCTATCATCATATCTGCAAATGTTAACCAAATCTTTCACTACTGTTAACCAGTTTTTCCGTGCTGTAATCCTTTGGGAAAACTAATTAAAGCATTTACTATTACCATTTGTTTTTAAGAGATATTTTATCTAGGCTTGTAAAGCTAAATAATTTGTTTGTTTGAACGCGCTAATCTCGGGAACAACTGGTACTAATTGAAAAATTCCTTTTGTGTTGGATTGTACATCTATCAAGGCAAGCTATAGGCTATATAACATAACGCTGCGTATACGTAAAAATGTAGCAATAATTGAGGAAATTTTCTAATTTCCACGCATACGAAATCGCGAACAGCAGCTTCTTCTCCAGCCCATTTACGTCCCACTGTTGGGCACGGGCCTCCTCCACTTTGGGAGGGATTATGATCTACTGTGCCGCGCTGACCAGGCATGTTGGTACAGGGTTTATTTTCGAGTATGTTATCTGTGTGCAATATCCCTTAGCTGACTTTTACAGCACCCTTGGGAGGAGATGGGGTGGTGACACTTGTATTCTTAATCCGTCACCACACGGAGAGAACGGCAGATAGTTTATTATATTCTCAAAAATCCTATTTCTATCTTCAGGTAAATAAATCCAGGTACACATCTTGTACATATTTTATTTGATACATCTTAAACATTGTTTACTCAATGAAGGCACACGGGGTAGACAAAACAGGCTTTTAATAAAGAAGCCTTGTATGCGAGCTCACGTTATATTATCATCTTATATCCAACCTCCGCTGCAGCCTTATTAGAATCACAATATTTTGTTCAAAGCACAAAACGCTAGGTGAAATAAGCTTATCCCTTACAAAAGTAATATAAATAAGGGCTTAAACCAGAATTTTGAATGTTTTTGAACATCTCATGCAAGAGATGGTAAACTTAAAGAAAATAGCCTTTGGTTTACGTAGCATCATCATCAACTGTGTTAAAGAGGACATGAAAGAAAGAGCAGTTAACACAGACATGACGGCTGATAGAAGACTATAGAAGAAAAAGACATGCTGCGCCGACCCCAAATAATGGGATAAGGGCAGGAGTATGATGACAATTGCTTTTAAGTGAAAACGAAACTAAACCTCTTATAACGGCAACATTATTACAATTAACGATCATTTCGCAACATAAGAACACGGTAGTTAATGAGATAGAAATTATAAGATTAGAGTTTTTCAGTGTTCGCTCTAAAGGTTTTTAGATATTTATTATGCTCCAACGAATTTTATAAATGGTTTGCTGAAAAGCGAATTTTTTATGTTGTCAGCACTTAAATATTTTCCAGAATATTTTGGTAAAATTATATGGTGTTTTTAACTGAATATAGTCTTGGTAATAATATACTCTCCGTGTGGACGGTTTGACGGATTAAGAATATAAGTGTCATCACCCCATTTTTTACTTAGGCTACTGTACCGACGACATCCCGAGAGACATAAAACTTGAAAATAAACCCTGTGCCAACACGCAGTGTTAGCGCGGCATATTAGACCGTAATCCCTCCCACAGTTGAGGGGACCTATGCCCAAAAGTGGCTGGAGAAACAAAGAGTTATTATTTCTTACTCAGTGTGCTGTAAAAACCAGATAAGAGATTGTTATCCCTCTGTGAGAGACGGAAATCTCCAAATTTATCTCTATAGCAATACGCATAGTCAGAGCGGCATGGTAGACCAAAAACTCTCCAATTATGGAGTAGGCCCGTGCCCAACAGTGGGACGTTAGTGAGCTGAAGAGAGAATATCATAAAGATGTAAGTTTGTAAGAATGTATCTAAACTAATATTATAAAGCGGAAGAGTTTGTTTGTTTGTTTGAACGCGCTAATCTCAGGAACTACTGAGCAGATTTGAAAAATTCTTTCAGTGTTAGAAAGGGCATTTATCGAGGAAGGTTTTAGGCTAAAAACATCACGCTACGACCAGTAGAAGCAAAGCAGTAGTAAAACATGTTGTAAAAACGGGGAAAATTTTCTAAATTCCACGCGGACGGAGTCGCGGGCAACAGCTATGGATAGATAAAGTAAGAATGTATGATGCTCTTTTATGCAAACCTACCGAATAAATTCTAAAGAATCTATACTAAGCCGCATAGCGTACCAAAATAATAATTATATTTCAAGCTTATTTTTTTTAAACAACCAATTAAGTTTTTTCTCTTTCTATTGTAAACTATAGAATTAATTATAAACTATATAATTATAAATTATAGAACTTTACTTATTATAAAACAAAGTAATTTTTTTGTATGGATGTCCCTATGTGAGCTTAAATCTTTAAAAGTACGCAATGGATTTTGATACGGTTTTAAAGCGGATGGTTTTAAAAATTTGTTAATGATTATTTTCTAAATTTCGCGCACAAAGTTGGGGGCAACAGCTAGTACTAATTAAAATGAAGTTCCACAATAAATTAACATCAATAATTCAACCATAAAATAAGTTTTACCTCAAGGGGTATTGTGCGACCAACTGGGAATTAAATCGCGTCGGCCATTCGTACGACAAATTAATTTCACGGCGTGTCACGACCATAGATCAATGAGGCACTCAGTTAATTTTTCACGCGATAAATTGTAGTTTTAACTGTCATGGTTATAATTCACTTATTTGTATAGTGATGGGTTAAAAATACAAGTCTTAGAGACCCGTTTCTTGCCCAGGGAGCTGTAAAATCTAAATAAGGGATATTTTAAGCAGTTAACATCAACTGTGAGAGACGAGAAACTAGAAAATTAAACCTATGCCAACACGCGAAAGAGAGATTAGTTGTAAAACGATTTAAACTAAATAAATATTCGTGGACATTTCACACAACGTCCACTGGTCCCAAGCTAAGCTTATATGCTTGTGTTATGGGTACCAGAATACGGATAGAATACATATACTACTTTTCTTTTGTAAATACATACTTATAATATATAGAAACACCCAGACGCAGTACATTACATTTGTATAACAATTATAAATATCACACAAATGATTGCCACAAGCCGGAATCAAACCCGCGACCCCGTGAACGGCAGTCCGTTACATAAACCACTAGACCACGAGGCCGTCAAAATAAGATTTTTTATTTGATTTATTTATTTATTTAATAGATTTTACACAAGGAAACAATAATTAATACAGTCATATGAAAAGTAGTGTAGGGTAAGTTTCTTTTAGTAGTTAGTTTTTAAGTAGTGTAAGTTTATTGATTTTAAACTTTGTTTACAACGAAAAAAAGTCTCTTTATAAAAATAGAGAAAGATAATATTGAAATTATTTATTTATTTATTATACTCTTTATTGTACACCATAAGATTTAAATTTACAATAAATTTTAATTATAAATATAGTACAATGGGCGGCCTTATCGCTAAAAGCAATTTCTGCCAGGCTTTTATGTATTACTAGCTATTCTCAACGACTTCGTACGGGTGGAATTTAAAAAATTTCCACGATTTTTGCAACTTTTTTCGCTAATGCTTCACTCCTATTGGTCACAGTCAAGTCTTATTAATAGGGTTTTGTTTAACCTTTTGGTATAGGACACTAAAAAGAAAGAAATTTCCTTTCTTCCGTTGTGGATTTCCCGTAAAAAAAACTGTAGTACTATGTCTAGAGAGCAATAAATATTGTCATATTCGCTTTAGTTTTTTCACGTCGTAAAAACTTCTTATCTTGTCATACTCATATAAACGATAAGAACTATCTTTGTGAATTTCCCTTGAGATTTAAAATGATCTTCAAACTATTGAATAATATGATATTACCTACTAGCTGTGCCCCGCGGTGTCACCCGCGGTAAAAAGGATAAAAAATCTGTTCGTTTTTGATTTTCCCACGGGAACATTACATTCTCTCGACATAAAAAGTAGCCTATATGTTATTATGATGTATAAGCTATAATATTGTAATGTTTCATTAAAATCCATTCAGTAGTTTTTGTGTGAAAAAGAAACAAACATCCATACTGTAAAGGTTGTGATCATTGAATATAACCTGTACAATGATACAGGCCACTTAAGATTTGTTTTTAAAAAAAGGAATAAAAAAATTTAAAATTTGAAAATAAAAAAAAGAAAAGAATAGAGAGGTGAATAGGACATGATGAGAGGATGTTGAAAAATGATTGTAAAATAGTTTTTCTTTATTATAAAAAATATAACAAGTTAATTAAATGTGTTTTAAATTATTATTATAAATTAATGTAAAGAAGAAGCTTTACAATTGGTGGAGGCGCGCCGGGTATAGCGGCCCGAGTGGTAAACCAGCTCCTACGCCCAGGGATGTGTTGACGAGCAAAGGGTCGACACAGGATAAATATTAATTATCAGAGAAGTAGCCGTATCTTTTTATTAAATTTTTATAAATTATTTATAACTAAGATGGAACTAGCCACGATAACTTTCGGTGGTTGCGCACAGGAGTGCCTAGATGAATTCGAAGAAATGTTTTACGCTTTAATAACTTTCAAGAGATGCTCGTCTGAAGAAGAAAAATTATCACTATTGCCCTCATTTTTAAGGGGTAACACCTTACTTTTCTTCCGGGGCATTAAAGACACGTGCAAAAGCGTGCAGGAGGTATTTGATAGACTAAGGGAAGAGTTCCAAGAAGTAAATTACCAAGAATGTTCGCAATAATTATTTGCATAATGATGTAAATTGGTTTAGTGATTCAATTAGATTAAGGTTATATATATAGTGATAATTATAATTTACTAATATTGTTTTATTTTGGTGTGTTTCATATTGTTCGGGATCGGCGAGACTTCATAATGACGTCAGCAAATTTGTACATAAGAAAGACGCAATGAAAAGGAACCACATCAAAAATTTAATTATTTTTTCATATTTATATTTTGAATGTTTAGTTAAAAATGTGAGATAAATATATTAACATAGTAATTAGATAGTGAGTATTTCGTACTAGATTATGATTATAGTATTAAGGTAGAACGATTAATAGGTATAATAATGGGTTGTATTGAGTTATAATGTCGAAGGTAGTGGCATGGTAGAGTTAGTTGGATGAGTCGTATCAACGGGTAATATCTTTGAATGCAACATGGTAAGGCCATAGGCTATTTGTCATGGAATCCTGTTTTGGGATATCACACATTTTAGAGATAGAACTCATAAGATAGGATTTAGGAAAGTAGGTGCTAGAGTAAAGTATTTGTTCATTAGGAGAGAAATGTGAAAGGTTGAAAATTGAAAGAAGTTGTATTATAGTGAGAGGTTGCTGATAATATTTTTATTTTATTTATTGGGTAATAGTTAGATAATAATGATTAGCGAATAGTTTATAATTACTTAGATAATAGAATGATTGATTATTTAAAACGTTACTTGTGGTAGAAGAATGGTTGGTAAATTTATCTCACGAGAAGGAATTCTAAATGTGGAATAAATTGGTCATTCCCGAGCATTCAGGATTACTTAGTAGAAATTATACCTAAATAATTGAAAAGAAGGTTGAGTATTATCTGAGCATACTTTAAATTTTAATTTGATAATCTCTGGATTCTGTCAATTATAATGGTTTCTTATGTAAATTTTCTCATTAAGCTGGAAAGCTGTTAAATTAGCATATCTTTCGGATCTATGATGCTGACCTCATAATTGAAGCTCGATAGTTTTTATAAGAGCATTAATTGTTTGGTGATGGACATTTTTCTGATTGATTGTTGATGATATATGCTTTGTGTCTTGGTGTGATAGTTTTAAGGATGCCTTATCACTCTTGTTTATTATTGGATAAATCAATTTTAAAGATGAAGTAGTTTAATATTTTATGAAAAGAGTGATATAATATAAGGGCATCGTAGTTAGTGTGGTTCGGATGACTAAGATTAGAAAGGCAATTTTTGGTTGGTTTTTTGCTTTTCAAGTTTTTCGAAATGTATTGCTTCGAAAAGCTAGGTCCTAGCTGGATCTAATCTGGTTCATTCTAGTTTGTTATCATGCTTTCCAACCTTAGGTAGGGTGTCCAGTATTTTGTAAATTAGAAAAAAAAATTTTTTTTTTTTTGAAAAAAAAAATTTTTTTTTATCCTCTAAGGGGGGGAGAATGTAAAGGTTGTGATCATTGAATATAACCTATACAATGATACAGGCCACTTAAGATTTGTTTTTAAAAAAAGGAATAAAAAAATTTAAAATTTGAAAATAAAAAAAAGAAAAGAATAGAGAGGTGAATAGGACATGAAGAGAGGATGTTGAAAAATGATTGTAAAATAGTTTTTCTTTATTATAAAAAATATAACAAGTTAATTTAATGTGTTTTAAATTATTATTATAAATTAATGTAAAGAAGAAGCTTTACAATACACACAAACCTTTACATTTATAATATTAGTAGCTGATGCGCTTGGAATTTTAGGAACCGTTTAAACCTTCCTTGGACTTTCATGCATATGTTTCAAATCACTAAAATCGGCCTAGACGTTCTCGAGTTTTAGCGAGACTGACGAACGGCAATTGAATTTTATATATAAGATTAGGATTAGGAATGTCTTGAAAAAAAATCTTTTATATTGCCTTGGTACGATTATAGTATGTAAAGAATTTTGGAATAGAAACACCAGCCATTTACCCAGGTAAACGCTTCCACAAAGTTTAATTTTCATAATATTACCTATAGCACTCAGAAAGAATGTAGATTTCTTGTCTTGAGAGCCAAATGCTGTATAGGAAAATCTGTGGGAATTGGAGGAAGCCCGAACTCAAGAGCTCAGCATTGATATTGAGCTTAAGAGAACCAGAACTGCATCACAGATGAGACCAGGGACTAGGACTAGACCTATTAGTATCCTAATATTAAAGGCATATTAATGAGTATTATTTTAAACTTCATTACTCTGTAACGTTGTTTCTAATATAAATGAAGAAAAAACTTTTTATTCACGAAGTTGATGAAGGGTCGGTCCAAACTTTTCTGATCCAATTCTTGAGTGGAATACTGAAGTTTTGAATGACTTAAACTTTTTACGGAGGCAGTTCGATTCTAAGGATCGTTTTCCTTTAAAAATGTCTAAACTATACTATACTATAGATATATCGTTTTGTCTCGAAAATATACATAAGACAATAATTATATGACGTCCAGTCTTTTTGCTATAGGTGTTGGTAGAGAAGACAAAGATGTTAATTTCCGCAATTTTTTGTCACAGAAATATTTGTATTAGGTAAATCTAGGTATCTAAATAAATATAAATAAATATAAATATTCATGGACATTTCACACAACGTCCTCTGGTTCCAAGCTAAGCTTATATGCTTGTGTTATGGGTACCAGAATACGGATATAATACATATACTACTTTTCTTTTGTAAATACATATTTATAATACATAGAAAACACCCAGACGCAAGTGCAAACATACGAGTATGTTTGACAGTTATAAATATCACACAAATGATTGTCCCGAGCGGGAGTCAAACCCACGACCCCGTGAACGGCCGTCCACGAGGCCCATCGTATTCTATTTATTATAACTATTTACAATAAACATGGTACATGTTGTGTTATATCCATATTTTAATACCCCAAACATAAGCAAATTTAATTTAGTTTGGGACTAGAGGGCGCTGTGTGAAATGTCCAAGAATATCTTTATTTATTATTTATACAACATAGAAAAACGCTATCGAGGTCAAAGAGTGACGTAAAATATTAACTTCTGTATCAATTTATGATCATAAATCATAAAAGATTCATCTTTATCAAATGAAATATGTTTCTTATACGTGAGTGGATAAACAAAACAGAGCTTTAATATAGTTTAGACAAAATAATGGATTTATTGCTGTAGAAGTCTATATTATTCCAAGAATTGTCCAAAGTTGGGATAACTTGGGTAATTGTACGAATAGTATTGTATTATTATTAAGTCTTAGTTCCAGTTCTTAAGCGATAAATATAAAAAGCGACTTGTATAGCGAAGCAGAGATTTGTGAAGCATCTAGCATTTGTCATTAAATTGCTTAAATGCTTGTAATTGTTTAAATACAAACGCCAATTTTTAATACTAATGAAGTAGATTAGAGAGCATATGTTTAGATTATATATTAATATAATCTAAATATATGATCATTATATTTATTGCAATTAAAAAAAAATGCAACGTAAATATATATTTTTTCTTTTTCAATGTATTTTTATATATAGCGCCTGCAACACAGTTCTAACTAGCGCGGGTGCTAGGGTAACAAAAAAATATGATATGTATATTTTGTATCAATAAAGAATTATTATTATTATTTGTTTCTCTTTGTAATTCACGGGTTATTTCAATTTTTTTTAAAGAAATACCCGGTCCTTTATTAGGCTTGCGTGAGGACATGGGTCCAACACGTAGAGGCCCTTTGAGATTTTTAATGAATATATAAATATAAAATGGGATAGGACACAAGGGACACTCCACGCTTGCTCTATAAAAGTATATTCATAGAATGCCAGTGGTACGAGTAAATCTATTGTCAATGATTATATGAAAAAGCAAACAGGTCTATTGAGTTGGGTGTTCAGTGGACTGGTTACATTTTAAACTATTGATTAAAATACGGACGCCTGCCTTCAATACTCCTACTTAGATTGAACCGTGGCAGACGGTGACTCGCCGACTCACAAGATGGGCCACACAGCCGCCAGACAAGGCAGCAGGGAGCAACACCGGTGTGAGCGGCTTGGGGTGTAGAGCGGTGCGGCACCGGTTTCACCATCGCGGGCCGACACCCGGAGCGGGTTTCCCCGTAATTACGCCCTTGAAATTGATACTTCCACCCCCGAGCATATAGCTCTGGCGACCCCACTCTGTCCGGTCAGTGAAGGCAAGACAGAGGCGAGAGTCCAGGCACTCTCGGTTTCCAGTTTGGCCAGCCAATAAAGGCAAGCCGAAGGCGAGGCTACGACCGACTCTCAGGGGCACTCGGGACCGCAGTGTCCCAGAGGGCCAGAGGGGATTATTATTATTTATGTTATGTTATATATGTTCAATGTATTTTTATTTTTGTTTATTATGAAAATATTTATAACATGCCACAGTGATCTATTTTTTTTTTCAAATTTCGTCTCCTTCGCCTTATCTAAATCATGAATCCTAAACGCATATGTTACTATAACCGTTTCGTAGGAAATAATTACCTATTTTTCAGAGTTCTAAAGCGTAGCAAGCGTACTGCAGAAATAACGAAGGTGGAGCAATATATTATGCATTATTTGAAACCTATGTGTGGCTAACAATTTTATTATATCTTCGCATAGCTTGCTATGTGCTTCATACTTATAAAACTTCTAAGGAGAGAGTAAGTAACAATAGTGTAGGAGTTGGCAAACAGCCATTTAGTGTACGGAACTGATTAGGGATTGTAATACAATATACTTTTACTTATAACATTAGGAGCTCTAAATCACAGTTCTATTCTTGAGCTTTGATAAAGTACAACAATATTCTCTAACACTTACGCGATTCATTCGATCAAAGAAATAATATCATCATCGTCATAACATCACGACTTGATTCCATGGGGGTAAGCAGAGACTATAGAGCGCCATCTGCTATGATCCAAACATACTTCCATGAAAAGCCTTATTAAATTATACAAAAAAGCTCTCTTCGTGATCCAACCTTATCAGAATCCGTTGCGTAGTGTTTAAGATATAAGCTCATACAGAGACATACATACAAAAATAACGACTTTATTTTATAATAAGTAAAGATATAACGTTTTTGACTAACGTTTTATTCTCATAATATGTACCATTCATTTAAAATGATGGCTTAGTAAGAATATTTTATTCTTTATTCTATTGTCAAACAGCGTTCTTAGTCTGTCACCAAATAGCTAACGTATCACTATGCACCGTGATAATGCATAGACGCCATGTTGAGCTTAACTACTGAATCACAAGTGATGAAAGAAAAGCGATTTAGTCTACTACAAATTAACAAAAATAGCCTACACCTAAAATAATTTAAATGTCTAATAAACATAAAAAGAGTTGTTCGGTGCAAATATTTCATGGGGGTTTTGTTTTTCACCTATCTCGATGTTTTAGAGACTTTTCGCTATTGATTGTGTACAAGTAGAACTTAGCTGTTAGTAATAATATGTTTAGTTCAAAAAATAAAAAATACTCTTGAAAATCCTGAATATTATTTTACATTATTGCATTGTCATCGATCCATAATATGTTTGCAAAATTACAGATCCATCCGACTATTGTAAGTGGGTGAAAATCACTTTCGGTTACATTGATAGATAGGTACCGAGCTATTAAAAGCGTGTTAGAATGTGTAAATTCGTAAAATGTAGTTTAATGTAATATATAAAATTCTCGTGACACAATGTTTGTTCGTTCTTATGAAATTTTTTATGCATATTCAGTAAGTCTGAGAATCGGCTACTATCTATTTTACAAACCTCCAAGTGATATGGGTTGTCCACCCATAACATTTATATGGCAAAACAAACGTTTGCTGTTTGCATAATTCGCGCTAACTCTTGTCTCAGAGTATATGATTCGTGTGTAATCTTTCTACGAAATTAAAATCGCTAAAGCTTATGACATACAACCGAGACATTAGTGTATGCGGTTGAAAAGTGCGGTGCGACAAAACATAGAGGGAGACTCGAAATGAGCATACAAAGAAGCCCTATACGCTATTGATGCATCAGACAGGTACACACTGCAAAAAAATCTTTATAAAACTATAAAATTTTTAAAAAAACACTGCTTAATTTGGTAAGCCTTTTGGAGCATTTTATTTGATGGATGAATAGTTCTTCTACTCAGCACATATTGCCTCACTGTTGGGCACGAAGCTTCTGAATTTTGGAAATGTATTGGGTTCGCTTATGCGGCGTTGAACAGGCGTCTTGCTATAGAGAATAGTATTGAGATTCCCATCTATATCAGAAGATTATCTGTTTGCAATAAAAACACAACTAACGTTTAACTGGGTCTTGGAGTACCTACCGTGCAGAAGATAATGGGGTTGTGACGATTCTCAATCAGTCACCACACTGATGGTTATTATTAAAACAGATTACGGAATTCTTTTACAGATCTTTATTTACAAAATGCTTAAAAATAGCATATTTTTATTTAACTTATTGAATAGATACATAGATAAGTTTTCTTGAGTTAAGAGTTAGTAGTTTAGTCTCCTTTTATATATTTCTCATACTATACTGTGTGTGTTCGATTAATAAAAATATTTTTGCTGACGGTACCTGTGTAAAGTTCAATAACCCCATGACTTTAGTACTAACGATAGTGTTTAGTTCTGCAGTGATTATATTGACAAGTTTAGTGATACAGGTTATAAGAAAAATAAAAGTAAAGTAGTTAAAATGATTGGGTAACTTACCAAATAAGCCTTCGACGAGCCTTGTGGTTGAGTGATTCATGTAACGGACTGCCGACCACGAGGTTGCGGGATCGATCCCCGCTCGAGACAACCAATTGTGTGATATTTATAATTGTCATACAAATATTGGTCCTGCGTCTAGGTGTTTCTATGTTTTATAAGTATGTATTTACAAAAGACAAGTAGTTTATGTATTATTCTATACGTATTCTGGTACCCATAACACTGTGAATATTTATTATCAAGCCAAATCTTAACAAATTAAATAAAAAAGCCATCCTTCTGAACCACTCTACGAGTATCTATCAAACCGCATATAAATATAATTATCTAAACTAAGACAGGAATAAATATAAGAAAACGACGTTCCATAAGTGTTATATATCTTTTCAACTATCCAACTTTTAATTAGTTATTCTTAGTGAAAAGTATTCAGTAGTAGAGAGTGAAGTTATTTCATTAGAGTCTCGAGCTGTTAAATAGTTGAACAATTGGACACCTTAGGAATTTCAAGTTACAAATGGATTATTAGACCCTTTTGTTAAACTTTTAGTGTCGAAGGAAAAGTTAAAAATAATCGTCTGTTTATCTGTATGTTTGAGATAATCTTTAGGTTAATTTTGATAGGATTTTTAAATGAATATAGATGATTTTAGGCTGTTAGGCTACTTATATTAAATAGGGCATATAAAATGCAATTAGCAATATTAGAGTTTCGTAATAAAAGAAAAATATTTATGGACATTTCAAAACGTCCTCTGGTCACAAAGTAAGCTTCATTTCTTACTTAATTATTACATATTTTTATTGTAAATGCATCCTTATAATACAAAGCAAGCACCTAGATATTGTACAAACATATAAATACATATATATGACATTTATAAATATTACAAAAATAATTAGATTTAATGAGAATCGAACCCGTTCCCTCGTAAACGGCAGGTATACATTTTCAAAAAGCTTCACTGGTTTTAAATAAAGTATTGGTTTAATAATATTATGTAAAGCTATTTCAATGTCGATCTTCATTCTTATATATTACTAGCTGACCCGACAAACGTTGTTTTGCCATACCTACACATGTCAGAGGAGGGGGGGAGGCTTTTGAAAAATAGATGTTGGCCGATTCTCAGACCTACTGAATATGCATGTAAAATTTCATAAGAATCGGTCAAGCCGTTTCGGAGGAGTACGGTAACTAACACTGTGACACGTGAATTTTATATATTAGACTAGCTGTAGCCCGCGACTCCGTACGCGTGGAATTTAGAAATTTCTCCCAATTTTTGCAACATTTTTTACTATTGCTTCGCTTCTAACGGTCGCAGCGTGATGTTATATAGCCTAAAGCCTTCGTCGATAAATGCCCTATCTAACACTGAAAGAATATTTCTAATCGGCACAGTGGTTCCTGAGGTTAGCGCGTTCAAACAAACAAACTGTTCAGCTTTATAATATTAGTATTATTATAGATACTAGTTGTTATTCGCTACTTCGTACGCGTGGAATTCAGATACCAAGCTCTAATAAATTATAGAAAAAAGCCACCCTCTTGAACCACTCTATCTATTCAAAACAAACCAAATCAAAATCCGCTCCGTAGTTTTAAAGATATAGGTACCGATTTCACGTGCACAACTGAACTAAACTTAACAAAAAAATGAAAATTGATAGTGTCAATAACACAATTCGGCAATGTTAACAGAACTTTCTTATTATAACACTGTGTAATATAGACTAATGGCCTTATTCATAATGACTTATCGGAGGTTTTAAAAGTTCGCTAAAATAGGTTCGCGAATATTGTCAAAACTTGTTATTCATAATAGTCTTTTTACGATAAAACGCTTTTTATCTCTCCGACAAAATCTCCGTTTAAACCTCCGATAAGTCATTATGAATAAGGCCATAACGATTTTAATTAAGATAACTTGGTACAATGAAACAGCAAATATTAGGTGTACCTATTCACACAATTACCCCTCATATTTTAGTTAAGTTTAGTTCTGTTGTGCATGTAGAATCGGTATCATAAGCTCACATAAGGACATAGATATAAAAATAACGATTTTGTTTTATAATAAGTAAAGATAAGTAAGTAAGTGAGCACTACTGAAGGAATTCGGAGTCTCACAGCCCTTATTTGCGAAGGAATTAACTCCACCCAAGCATTTATTGTCTACGCTTCCTTGCTACTTTGAGTATTTCGTAGCAACTACGTAGACGCTCTACGCAATCAGTCTCTCTCGTATTTCATTATGTTTTCGATATAATTATAGCAAGAATATTATGACGGTAATATATCATTTAGAATGACTAAGGGTTTTAACCACCTTATAAAACAGTTATTCGACACGTTTATAGACAGTTATAAAGTCGTTATTTTTGTATGTATGTCCCTTTGTGAGCTTATATCTTCCAAATTACGCAACGGATTTTGTTGCGGTTTTCTTTAACGGACAGAGTGGTTTAAGGGATTTTTTTTTTGTATAATCTGTTAAGGTATTGATTCTAAATTCTAAGCGTAAGAATTTGCGGGTAACTGCTAGTTATAAGTATAACAGGCGACGGGCTTCGTGGTTGAGTGGTTCATGTAACGGACTGCCGATCACGAGGTCGCGGGTTCGATTCCCGCTTTGGACAATGATTTGTGTGATATTTATAAATGTGATACAAATATTTGTACTGCATCTGCATGTTTACTATGTACTATACGAGTATGTATGTATTTACAAAAGAAAAGTAGTATAGGTAGTATATCCGTATTCTGGTAGCCATAACACAAGCATATAAGCTTAGCTTGGGATCACAGGACGTTGTGTGAAATGTCCATGAATATTTATTTTTATTTTATTTTTATTTGCGCGTATTTTAACTGGAAACTGGTCAAAAACAAGTTTGTTATGAGTTTGTCTTTCTTTCCAATTCTTTATTTCATTTTACCTGGGGTTTTGAGCAAAAGAACCCTTTCTCTCTCTTCAGCCCGTTAACGTACCACTGTTGGGCACGGGCCCCCTCCAATTTGAAGGGATTATGGTCTACCATACCGCGCTGACCAGGCGTGGTAGCATAAGGTTTCAGGCATAAAATTTTCATCTCTCACACACAAAGGATCTGTGTACAATAACCATTAGCTGACTTTTACAGCAACTTGGGAAAAAAAAGGGGTAGTGACACTTGTATTCCTGATAGTAATAGTTTGTCAGAAATACTGCCAAATGACACCTACACAAGTATATATTAATTAAACTCCTTAACTCTGTTTTATATCATCCGTAATAAACATGTAATGAAATGGGTTTATTTCACACAAGACACATTCAGTACATAACGATATTATGGCCTTTTTAGTATCTTCAAAAGGGTAAAACATTGCTAAAAATAAAAATTCAAGCTACATTAGGAAGAGTTATTCTATTTACAGTGCGAAATAAAAATAAAAGTGTTACCAAATTACTGAGTATTAGCTGCCTGTCAGTCTTTTACTAAAATGCGACAAATAAACATTGATAGCTAGATATATTAAACAAAAATAATTAATAAATGTTTGCTAGTAATCACAATGGACACTATACAGTTCAATCCTAACCGTGACGATGGTGACTGAAGAGTCACTGAAATGTCGAGCTAAAAGCTAAAACAAATACAGTCTAAATCTGTAAAAAGTGCGTTTATTTAAACAAATGAGTTGCGCAAGTGTTAGAGAATATTATATTAGAAAATATTAGTTTACTAGCTGCCCCGGCAAACGTTGTTTTGCCATACAATTCTGTGTAAAAATCAACAACAAAGAATTTCATCAAAATCGGTCCAGCCAAATTTAAACTATCCTATCTCTCAAGTTGGATCGAACTCGCACATGGTGTGCTAATTTTATTATAATCGGTTAAGTGGTTTAGGAGTCCATTGAGGACAAACATTGTGACACGAGATTTATATATATTAAGATATTTTATTTGAAAATTAGACCAACGAAGTACATCTAGCTGTTTATCTATCTATAGGAATTGCTCGTTCAAAGGTATTAGATAAACATCTACTGTAACGTTACGATTTCAACCATTTTATTAAACCTATTATATTCGCTACGATATGTCAACATATCGCTATTAATATGTTGATAAAACCCTTGTTTGTAAATTTGAAAAACATAAGATGCGAAGCTAATCCTTTACAAAAGACAGAACTTCCACTGTTGTTTGTAAAACAATGAACACAATACTATTGTGTTCATTTTATAATATGTAGCTGTGTTTTGTAGTCATACATTATTACTATTACATACATTTTTATGACTGGACTACTTCATAATTAGAACATCCTAAAGTCCTTTTGAAAGTTTGTCAAGATGAATAAATATAAAATTAAATATTCATGGACATATCACACAACGTCCTCTCGTCCCAAGCTAAGCTTATATGCTTGTGTTATGGGTACCAGAATACGGATAGAAAACACTACTTTTCTTTTGTAAATAGATACTTATAATACATAGAACCACCCAGACGCAGAACAGCAGTGGTATTCAGTAAGAAAAAGTGAAGTGAATTTTCGGTGAATCTTGATCACGTGACAGCGCTCCTCCAAAAAAATTAGAGGAGCGCTGTCACGTTATCAAGATTCACCGAAAACTCCCTTCACTTTTTCTTACTGAATACCACTGCAGACATTTGTATGACATTTATAAAGACCACACAAATGATGGTCTCGAGCGGGAATCGAACCCGCGCGGATTGATGGATATTCGGATTTTTGTTGATGTTGTTTCATGGAAAAACTGCAACATTGATTTTGATGTACCTTTGTAGATATAAAGCTTATAGATCAGAATAAATATAGGCCCTATATTATATCTAGCCATTGCACAAGACTTCGTACGCGTGGAATTTAAAAAATTTTCCCCGTCTTTGTAACATTTTTCACTACTGCTTCGCGCCTATTGGTTGTAGTGTGATGTTATATAGCGTATGGCCTGTCTCGATAAATGGACTATCCAACACAAAAATAACTTTTAAATTCGAACCAATAGTTCCTGAGATAAGCGCGTTTAAACAAACAAACTCTTTGTAATATTAGTATAGAAAAATAAAATAACTTCCAGTTTGTTACAAGATCATTCAGATTGAAGTCAGTATGCTTCTTATAAGAATACAAATAACCTGTCACTTACAGATCTCTGCCGGAGGATGTAAATGTCAAAACATATTTTTGTGCCTTTTTGTGTCACGTATAAATATTTCTGATTACTTTCTCTTGAAATATGTACCTAGATCATCTTTAATGGTACCATTTGTATGTGCACAACAAAACTTAACAAAAAAACGAAAACAATTAGTTCAAATACCCTAACCAAAGTCTTACTAAGAAGATTTGTGAGCAATTCCTAAACATAGTTATTGCATTCTATGGAAAAGACTTCTGCCACCAAAAATAGGCCAAGAAATTCAAAGATATGCGTTGCTGGACATTGGTGAGTTATTATCTTAATAAGAAACTTGACATGCAATTTAGCTCGCATTACTATCGTCAAAGCAATTAAATGGTGATGTTACAAGAGTCCTAGAGAATCCCGGTCAATCCCCGGGATTATTTTTGAATAATATCTGTGTCTTTCAGCGAGACAGAGGACATTTATTCTGTTTATTTCGGTCATTAGTTACTGAAGCTTTTTTTTGCAAGACGGAGTATTGTCTTATTTATAAAATACTAGCAATTGCTCGCCATTTCATACAGGTAAAATTAGGAATCACTTAAATATTTTTACTTACTACCTACTATTATGCCTATTTTACTCAGTTTTTTTTAATTTACATTTCATATAACGTCCTCTGGTCCCAAGCTAAGCTTATATGCTTGTGTCATGGGTACCAGATTACGGATAGGATACATATACTACTTTTTTTTTGTAAAGACATAAGTACTTCTTAAATACAAAAATCAATTGCTGTACGTTAGTCTCGCTAAAACTCGAGAACGGCTGGGCCGATTTTGGTGATTTTGATGTTTAAATATTCGGGAAAGTCCAGAGAAGATTTAAACGGTGCCAAAATATATAGGGATCTAAAATTCCACGCGTACGGAGTAGCGGGCATCAGCTAGTAATACATAGAAACACCCAGACGCAGTACAAACATTTGTATGAAAATTGGAAAAATCACACAGATGATTGCGCCGAGCGGGAATCGAACCCGCGTGCTCTTGATCGGCAGTACGTTACAAGAACCACTAGACCATGAAGCTTGCGACGAATTAAGAATACAAGTGTCACCACACCCATTTCTTCCCCTGGGTTACGTTAGAGGCAGTTACGGGGTATTGTACAATACTGGTCAGAATTTCACGACATCAACATTCATTTTCTAAGAGGATTGTTTTTATTACTACAAATAAAAACTTTTTATTCCAGAAATTACGTATCCAGTGTAAGATTGTTCAGACGGATAACAGGATCACCGAAGTTTTTATGATTTTAACTTGATCGAGATAGTTCAGATCAAATTGAGGGTAGACTTAAAATAAACTTTATTATTTAGGTGTGTTTTATTGTAAATCTTCGCTAGTCTAAGATGTGGACAATTGGTTATAAAAAGCTCATTAGTATTATTTTATTTAACAGAAAAAGCGCGGTTTTTATAAAGCTAAGCATTACACAAATTAACATTTTTTTGACATGGTTTTACACTAGTTTTTTTTTTTGCAATTGTGCTGCTATGCTTTTACTTAGTAAACTAAATTATAGTGGAAAAAATGATCACCATGAGCGGGATTTTAACCCACGACCTCAGAATACCCTTCCGTCTACCGACGGAGCTATAATGGTTCCTGCACATGTTTACCAAATCTTCCACAACAATTATTCTCAATGTGAGTTCAACATCGCACCGATGTTTTTGTACAACGCCATCTATTGAGCGATTTGCACCAACTCAAGTTCGATCGTTTAGCACATGAGAAAAATCACGATAGCTCAGTGGGAAATTTCGAAAGGGGTATTTTGAGGTCGTGGATTCAATTATGGTGATGATGATCTTTTCTGCTATAAGTTTTAAATAGTCAATATTTGTTTCGTGTAGATGGCTCTGAAACAATAAAAAAATTATTTAGTAGCCGATGGCCACGGTTTCGCCTGCATGAGCCGCCTTCTGTGGCAGAGTATAAGTAATGAAGAAGACAGAAGCACAAACAATACCAAAATAAAGATACAATCTATCCATGATTACTAACAGTCAAATATTTAGATTTTACAATGAGAAATAGAAAACACGTTGTCATTTCCATGGTGACCTATGAACAGCAGTGGGACATTTGTAGATTGAGAAGAAGAATAAATGTTAATATGAACTCTTAAAACTCTTTCTTACCTTTCAATGAACATAAAAACAGTAGCTAACAGATACCCAACAACAAGGAGTATAAATGCTGGCGCAGCTCCTCCTAGCGCCAGTGCTCTTGGAGAACTACCCTCACATTTTACTTCAGTTGAAGCTGTTCGAGACTGTATGCACGAGATGAAACCACGTTCTAAAAGCCTCATAAGACTACAAAAAGATAAGTATATTACTTAACTGCTAAATAAGATTTTTGTAAATAATTACTTCAAAATTGGACAAACACATGTAAGTATTTGTTGATTGGAATCCCAGAAATTTTTAGTAACGAGTTTCAGATTAATTCGACGACTGCAAGATAGACAAAACCGCGTTCAAACATTCTGTTGCAGAGATACATGCTTGTAAATAGATACTAAGCAGTTGAGCATATTAAATAGCTTTAGGTACCAATTTTAAGTGCACAATTCAGAGGATACCAAAATAGCTTCGTGCATTTTTCTACATACGAAGTTTTCATTGTTTCTTTAGATTGAATGGCTAGAACTCTAATTTTCTCGATAGAAAATCTTAGCGAAACAACCTCTCTCATTTTTTTTATTTTTTTATTTGTCGGTCTATTATCGCGTATTAACTAATGAAATTACTTTAAAAACATAAGTAACTATTATATATAGAAACACGTAAATCAGAATTAAAATATATTTAGTAGATTTTGAGTAAACAAAAAAAATATCCCTAATTCTTCATTTTCTATACCTACTAGCTGTGTTAATATGTACATGTCGACGATAATATTGATGTAGGCCCTTAAACATAACTTAACTAAATAATTGAGTATTTAAAAAAAAACGTTCAACGGACTTCATGTGCTTTTGAAATTTGAGGGATTTTCTCGATTTCTGACCTGATCAAATAAATAAATAATTACCTCCATGTAATGAATTCTTTGTAAGGACTGTTTTTAGGTACGCAAGCAAATACTGGTGTTTTCTCAACGACTTGAAGAGATCCCAATTCACAAAGTTCAGCTTGGGTAAATGTTCTTGAGATCAATGCATTAGCGCTGTTTACTTCAGTATGATAGGCGTACCCTGTTGATAAAACGATATTATGTATTTACCAGCTAACATCCTACTAGTTACTGCTCAACACCTTGCCTTTTAGCGTAATGATATACAAGTCTTAATATGTTATTTTGATGACGAGCCTCGTGGTTGAGTGGGTCATGTAACGGACTGCCGATCAAGAGGTCGCGGGTTCGATTCCCGCTCGGGACAATCATTTGTGTGATTTTTCTAATTGTCATACAAATGTTTGAACCGCGTCTGGGTGTTTCTATGTATTATAAGTATGTATTTACAAAAAAAAAGTAGTTTATGTATTCTATCCGTATTCTGGTATCCATAACACAGGCATATAAGCTTAGCTTGGGACCAGAGGACGTTGTGTGAAATGTCCATGAATATTTATTTTATTATTTATTATTATGTATCTACATATACTCTATATTAATGTTATAAAACTAAAGACTTTGTTTGTTTGTTTGAACGTGCTAATCTACAGGAAATCTACAAGAATTACAGGTACAGATTAAAAAAAATGCGGAATATAAATAAATAAATAAATATTCATGGATATTTCATACAACGTCCTCTGGTCCTAAGCTAAGCTAAGCTTATATGCTTGTGTTATGGGTACTAGAATACGAATAGGATACATAATATGTATCCTATTCGTATTCTAGTACCCATAACACAAGCATATAAATACTACATTTTTTTGTAAATTCATGGACATTTCACACAACGTCCTCTGGTCCCAAGCTAAGCTTATATGCTTGTGTTATGGGTACCAGAATACGGATAGAATACATATACTACTTTTTTTTGTAAATACTATTTTATAATACATATAAACACCCAGACGCAGTACAAACATAAATTGTATGACTATTAGAAAAATCACACAAATGATTGTCCCGAGCGGGAATCGAACCTGCGACCTCTTGATCGGCAGTCCGTTACATGAACATAGTATAGTTAGCATTACTCTCAGCGTAATATAACATTACGCTGCGACCAATAGGAAGCTTTAGTGAAAAATGTAGCAAAAATATGAAAGATTGTTTAAATTTAACGCGAACAATGTCGCAGGCAACAGCTAGATAAATATATAACACTTAAATTTTGTAAAATTCAATGAGTAACCTGAAATTTAGACTAAAAATATACAGTTATGTCTAGTGTAATGACCATTTATGGGATTTTGATGGAGTTTCTTTCTAACTAATTTATAAATGTGAAAGCGAGCTGATGACACTATAGAAATTTTAACAAGCTTAAGTGTTAATGTGTCGAACGTAATGATAGCGCGATTTAAAAAACGGTACAAATCCATTTATCGACTGTCATAGTAAAATTCTGTTTGTTAAGGTTTAATTTCTAAATTTCACGCGTACGAAGTCGCGGGCAACAGCTAGTATATAATAAAAGCCTAAAAGAAACTCATAGTCGCAAAGGTGATATAAAGGCCGGTAGGTAGATCTGATAGTTGCATCACTACGTATTCGCAGAACAGATAATGGAAGCACCTACCTCCATTCTGTACCGTTTTAATCCCTTTTATTAAAGGCACTAGTAAAGGTTCACCTTTCTTCTTATTAAATACTTTCTTCTGGCGCAGCTTATCTTCTATCAAAGCATTTCTTTTGTTATAGTAATAGGATGGGGTCTGAAAAGTTATTAACTCGCTATAGAATTACTCGTAAATGAATTTAAGACACAAAAGGCACATCTTCACGACCAAAATACCTCAGTGCCTGAAAAGAAAGGTCTTTGACCAGTGTGTGTACCAGTGATGACTTACGGAACTGAGACGTGGTCCCTGAATGTCGGATTCATAACAAAACTTAGAGTCGCGCAGCGTGCTATGGAGAGGGCCATGCTCGGTATTTCCCTACGTGATAAGATCCGGAATGCGGAGATCCGTAGAAGGACTGGTGTGTACGACATAGCCCGAAGAGTTTGCACGCTGAAGTGACAATGGGCAGGCCACATCGCTCGACGATCTGATGACCGTTGGGGACGGAAGGTCCTCGAGTGGCGACCACGAACCGGACGACGCAGCGTGAGGCGGCCCCCAACAAGGTGGACCGACGATATCGTCAAATACGCCGGGGGCCGCTGGATGCAGTTAGCGCAAGACCGTGCGTTGTGGCGTTCTATGGGGGAGGCCTATGTCCAACAGTGGACTGAGAAAGGTTCATGGATGGATGGATGGAACTTAAGAGGAATATTCACCATGTGGTAGACAGCGCAGTTTTCTATATGGGGACTGATTTAGAATATAAATTTTACATTATTTTATCCACTAAATTCCTATTTAAGGGTGCTGTAAGAGGAGATTTTTAAGCTGATGACTGAGACGAAAAACTAGAAACTAAACTCTATGCACCCTGTCACCAAAGTGTAAGTACACCAAATGCTCTCCTAAAGTGAATCCCCGTGTCCATTGCTTGACAACATTAGGGTAGGACTGGAAAAGATGACGTTTTTTCGACAAAAGTCGTGACGGTATTTATGTAGAATAACTTGTTTGTTTTATAGTTAAAATACAAATTATTACGTTTACGAAAAATATTATATTAGTATTTTTTTATTTTACAGTCATCTTCCCGTACACTGCAGCCTCATCTTAATTTAGTCTCCTACTTTTCTTTCTATTCTATATTGCCTGAAAGAGACCACTTTATGTGATAAGGGCGCCATTTGTACCTAGTCTTTAGATTTATTTCTGTTTATGTTTCTTGTAAAGTGAACAATAAAGAGTTAATCTATCTATCTATTTATCTATTTGGTACACGCATGTTGAGCTTTAAGCCCCGAAGGATGTTGTGTAAAGTAAGACTTAAAAATATATTTAAAACATATTTTTGAGGATTTTCTTAGCTGTGTTCTAAGAAAATCCGCCCAGCCATTTAATCAAATCATATGGTAATGGTGGTAATTTAATCAAATCATATGGGTAAACTCACTTTGTCAGCAATACTCCGAGGGTCATACCCTCGGAAACACGTTCTTAAATTTTTTGGGTGAAAAGATTTGCACGAGTTTAGGTAATAATCATATAAGAGGAACAGTGTGGACAAACAAATAATAAATACCAGCTAAATGCAAAGAATTCTCACTCTTAGAGGGTTCTGTACTTCCCAGACTGAACTAAAACACAATTTTACTGTGTGTAATATTCCTGAAAATAAATCTTTACTTATTGTAAAATAAAGTCGCCATTTTAGTATCTATGTCCATATGTGAGTTTACATCTTCAAAGCTACGTAACGGCTTTTGATGTGCCTGTTTTTAGTGGAAAGTGTGGTATAAGAGGATTGCTTTTTTGTATAATTTTTAAGGTTTTTTATTTTCTAAACTACACACGTAGGAAGTTGCGGGTAGCAGCTATTTTTACACGCTTTATATTAGCTTCACTTGTATGTTTGTTTGTATGTTTGTTTGTTTGTATGTTTGTATGTTTGTAACCGACTCCTTTGGAGGCTATTAAAACCCACTTTAAACGGTCAGATTCTATTCAAATTTTGCACACCTGTCAAAGACCGATGACAATGCAATAATTCGATTAAATAAAGCGTGTTTTTTAGTTTTTTTAAACTATTTTTATATACAGTCTTATGTTCAATCAATCAATCAATAATTTATTTTGTAAATATAGGTACATTATGATGTTACAGTTGTTTTGCTTATTCGCTACATTTTACCACTGGAGGTGGTGTACAAAATTAGAATAAAATATTAAAATTACAATTAAAATTAATTATTACGTTAGAGACTTAATTTTGTTTTTAAGTTACTGACTAGTTAGTATACTAATAAGTGAAATTGTTATTTATTTTATGTGATGAATGAAATACAAAATAGATATTATCATTTAGTTTTTACATACAAAAAAACTTAGATTTGCCGCTTGCATTAAGCGGCACAAGACCGCGCGTTGTCGCGTTTTATAGGGGGCCTATTTCCAACAGTAGACGGAGAAAGGCAGATAGATTTAGTTTTTTTTTACAGTTCTTTACGTTCCTCACTGTAAGGTCGCTGGGTGCTTAAGGACAGCAAAGGATGTTGTTCCTCTCCAGACGGCGGGTGTATACATGGTGGACTGCAGCTGCGGGAGTTCTTACATCGGACAGACAAAGCGTACCATCGCGAAACTGCTGCTGAACAAGCTGTCAAATATAGACAAACAAATAGTTCTACAATCGCTGAGCACTTGCTGGAGGAGGGTCCAAGCCACTGGATAGAACTACACGCCCCGAAGATCCTCTCCACTGACCGTCATTATTACTCCAGGATAGTACGGGAAGCGGTTGAAATTAAAAAACATAACACCTTCAACCGTGAGGACGGATATCGGTTATCAACATCTTGGAACCCTGTTATCAGCAAGTGCACACGTTCCCATAAAAACGCGGCCAGTGGTAGGACAGATGTCGTTAGTGTTGTGTGTCGAAGTACCGACAAAACGAACAAAAATAGTTATGAAGACCAAGTGCGGGTAGTTTCCGAAACTCGCGCGGCACGGAGCCGTCGCCGCTGCCGCTCACCATTTCACCCGTGACCACGGTCGATACAAGTCGACCGAAACGTCGGGACAAAACAGGTATCGTACCTAAAATGAATTATATTTCCCGCGGAATAGACCCGGTGATTATAAATTAATATCTTCTAATACGTCTTCTGTTCCTAAAGTATGGGTACCTAATCTAGTCAGCTCATAACTGGTTTTCTGTAATTATTTACTTGTAACAAATATTTTTTTATTTTATTATCTACGTACCTGTAACCAGGATCTTGTGTATCCAACATCCTCAAAGATAAGCTCTAGAGGGCTTTCCAGAAGTTCCTCTAAAGTATTGATGGAAGGCGGTGGACCATTCAGCAGCCAGCTAACTACAGAACTGGTATAGTAGTTATAGATTAGAACGAAAGATAGTCCACTTATTAGAATTAACAATTGACGAGCTGAAAATAATTATACAAAAATATGTACACAATGAATTGTTGGCCACTTTTCTCTCCAGCCCATGGACGTCCCACTACTGGGGACGAGCCTCCTGTGCTTTGAGAAGGATTATGGTCTACTGTGCCGCGTTGACAAGGCGTGTTGGCACAGAGTTTAGTTTCCAGTTTTCCGTCTCTAAAAGTAGACGTTAACTGCTTATATTGTGCCTTAGCTGGCCCTTAGCTGGCCCTGGGAAAGAAATGGGGTGGTGACACTTGTATTCTCAATCCGTCACCACATGGACAACTGGCTGACCATATAAAAGACCGAATTATACTTATGTCCTTGAAATGACGATTGACATTATACTTTATACAAAATCTTCGTTAGAAAATGCCTTAAAATCTATGCTAATGTTACATAGTTGAAGAATTTCTTTGTTTGATCGCGCTAATCTCAGGAGCTACTGGTTCGATTAGAAAAATTATTTCAGTGTTGGATAGTTCAGTTATCTAGAAAGGCTCTATAACATCACGCTGCGATCAATAAAAGCGAAGCATCAGTCAAAAAAGTCAATCTATAAACCACTATAATAAGAGATTTAGTAAAATCTTAATATTTTTTCCTATCTTCATATAATAAGAACACAATAACATATAAAATATTTAATTACCTACCTGTTGATATTCTTTTAGTACTTGCATCAGCGTTATCCTCATAAACTGAAAGAATAATGGACAGTTCATTAGAACAGATAAACATTTTCTAATAAGAATATTAATATTTAGCTGGGAAAATAAAGATTTTATCAAAACATTTTAACACGCTTTTATTAGCTTGGTAAGTATCTATCAATGTATTAATTGTAATCAATGAAAATTCATATTTTAATCTACGTAACGGAATTATTGTAAGTAATGTTCACCCACTTGCAATTGTCAGATTGATCTGAAATTTTACACACATTAAGAACCGAAGGCACTCAAGGTATTAATTTTAAAAAACATTCAGTATTTTCAAGCGTGTTTTTTTTGTTTTTACTTAACGATTACTTACATTGCTGACATATCAAGGCTATTACAGAAAATATCCCGTACTCAATCGACGATGGACGTTGTTCGAGGCGAGCTGACATCAACAGTAATAAAGCGCATAATACTGCAACGCCAACAACACACCACCAAGCCACAGGACTCAGAGGTATCAGGAATTTGTTCTCGAATTTTCCAGGACCGGTTGTTGGAATACGATAGTAGAACCTTGTTCTAAAAAATATTGAATTAATATTTCATTTGTTTATCTCAAGAAAATTATTTTAGTATGTATTAATCCAAGCTGTGTGTATGTGGTGACGGATTAAGAATACAAGTCGCCGCCACCCCATTTCCTCCATAGGATGCTGTAAAAACCAGCTAAAGGATATAATGTAGACAAACAACAACGTCTGTGAGAAACGGAATCTCGAAAGTAAACCCTGTGCTAAGAAGCCTAATCAACGCAGCATGATCGCACCCGAGGTGAAGGATGCCCCTTCCCAACAGTGGGACGTTGATGGACTGGATAGAGGATCCGAGCTGAAAATCCGATCCGATTTCTCACTAATGGGATGCTGCAGTCTCCGAGAGCGCCAAAGCCTAAATATGTATAGTACGCAACAGCTAGTCTTATATAGCAGTAGGTTAGTCGTTAAACATAAGTTTATGATTAAGAAATAAGTAATACTAACTCAAACGTTAGCATGGGAACAGCAGGTGCATCAATTTTTGCTTGTATCGAAGGTAGAAACCTCACAACAGGTGAAATATCTTGTTCTCGATAGTACAGACTGTTTGATACAACCTAAAATTAAACGTACTATATCACATAGGCACCGTGGGTTTTCATGTAAATATTAATAATTGGTCAAGTGCGAGTCGGACTCGCGCACGAAGGGTTCCGTACCATTATCTATGCAACATAAGGCAACGTTATTAGTATCGAGCAAGAAACGGTAAAAAAATCATGTTTGTTGTATGGGAGCCCCCCTTAAATATTTATTTTATTTTATTTTTAGTATTTGTTGTTATAGCGGCAATAGAAATACATCATCTGTGAAAATTTCAACTGTCTAGCTATCACCGTTCTTGAGATACTGCGTACGGAACCCTAAAAATCATGTTTGTTGTATGGGAGCCCCCCTTAAATATTTATTTTATTTTATTTTTAGTATTTGTTGTTATAGCGGCAATAGAAATACATCATCTGTGAAAATTTCAACTGTCTAGCTATCACCGTTCTTGAGATACTGGGTACGGAACCATAAAAATCATGTTTGTTGTATGGGAGCCCCCCTTAAATATTTATTTTATTTTATTTTTAGTATTTGTTGTTATAGCGGCAATAGAAATACATCATCTGTGAAAATTTCAACTCTCTAGCTATCACCGTTCTTGAGATACAGCCTGGTGACAGACGGACGGACGGACGGACGGACGGACAGCGAAGTCTCAGTAATAGGGTCCCGTTTTTACCCTTTGGGTACGGAACCCTAAAAACATGATAATTGTTAGAAAAAAGTTTGGTTGTGTAAGATTACTTGAAAGATAAAAGAAAAGAAAAGGGAAAAAAAGATTTCAGCAGGGTCGGCGACGCGAAAAAAAAAGATAAAACTGAAATCGAATGTATTCATAGAAAATCATAAAATTGAGTAGAATTATATTTTATGTGTGTATGTATTTCTTTAAAATAGTATTTTAGAAGATTTGGTAAACATGTGCAGGAACAATGATAGCTCAGATGGTAAAGCGACGAAACGGTATTCCAAGGTCATGGGTTCTAGTCCCGCTTATAGTGATAATTTTTTCCACTAAAATTTAGTTTGTTAAGTCTTTTACTTAATGAACTAAATTATTTAATTACATAGCAAGTCAATTAATAAATTAAAGTAGTATTTCTTTCTTTTTTCTATTCTAGTAGATTTTACTGAGATCTGGTCATTACTGATCTCTATGGTTTTATGTCTGTACTAAAATAAAGATTATTTAGATACTTTAAAATATAATATTTTCTAACACTTGCGCGATTCATCTGTTTAAATAAAACTACTTTTTACGGATTTAGACGCGTATATTTGTCTCACCCGTGACCATGGTGACTGCAAAGTCTCCGAAACGTCGGGCCAAAATTTAAAACAAATATCGCGTATATTTGTATCGTAAATCCGTAAAAAGTAGTTTTACTTAAAAATAATTATTCTTCTAATCGCACCAGTTGTTATTAAGAAATAAAATAATATACTAAAAAGAAAAGGATTCTGACGTATAATAAGCTTTTCTTTTTTTAAATAGCTTAAAAAACGTATAAAAGACATTAAAAGACCTTACTTTTGTTGCATTCTTCTCAAACGAGCCAATCCATCTATCAGTAATAGTATGTTTGAATCTGAAATATTGCATTATTAAATTACTCGTAATATCTCCGTGTGGTGACGGATTAAGTATACAAGTGTCAACACCGCATTTCCTGCCCAGGGTGCTGTAAAAACCAGGGAGAAGGGATATTGAGGACAGATAACATACACAGACATGGAAAACACGATAGTTTCGAGTTTTCCCATACCCTCACGCCTTTTTCTCATGGGGATAGGCAGAGACTATAGAGCGCCATTTACTATGATCTAAACACACTTCCTTGGCTTCATTTACATTCATATATCATAATTATCCAGTTAGTTTTCAAAATTAAACATGGTTATAGACAAGTTAAATCTGAAAATACGTTTTGTAAAAATTTTGATGGTTCATTACCTGAAGTTATGAATATCAGAAATAAGGCAAAGTATGGCTCCACTCGTATGAGTTATTGTCGCCATGCCTGGAACGGTGTTTTGACCGGATAACGAGTTGATATTAAACTCTTTTGGTGCGGGAGATATCTGAGAAAGTAATAGTATATAACAATTAAAAAGACTCGGTACCGATTCTGTGTGCGCAACTAAACTTAACTTTATAAAAAATGAAAATTAGTAGTGTCAATAACACAATTCGGCAATGTTAACAGAACTTTTTTTATTATTTATTAAATCTGTATATTATAAACGAAGGATTTCAATTAATAAAAATGTGCATAATGAAATAGGAAATTAATCAAAATATGCCATAGTTATTTTAATTTTTGTTAAGTTTAGTTGTGCACGTGAAATTGGTACCATATAGTATGATTTTTTTTTAAATCTTCACACAATTTAAATTATTTGATCATATAAACAGCAATACTTCGTCAAAGTAATAATTCCACAGTCAATGCAACTCCGTAGTAACAGTTTTTAGTAGAACAGCTATCTTTACATAACGTACTGATACTAGCTGTTGCCTGCAACGTCGTATGTGTGGAATTTAAAAACAAAATCCTAACATTTATTCAAATAAAATTATCCTCTTTAACAACTATATCTATTAAAAATTTCGTCAAAATCTGTTGCGTGATTTGCAAGATATAAGCTCACGTAAGAACTTCTTCTTCTTGCCCTTATCCGAAACTACTTGAGGTTGGCGTAGCACGTTAAGCTCACATAGGGAGATACATACAAAATAAACTTTGTTTTATAATGAGTATAAAGATGAGGATTCGTTTTAGAATGTTTTCACTGGAAAGAAATCAATACAAACATTAAAAGAGTAAAATAAGAATAAAAACCACTTACAACTAAAATCATTCTCATAGTCCAATTCTGAAAATCCCATCGTCGATAATATTTATATTTGTTCAGGTCTGACTGAAGACTTAGTCCATTTTTCATATCCCAGTCACCAATTTTGTCAACAATCAAATTACCTCCTTGTATTTTTCCGAAATTGTATACTTCATATAATTTATATTCATAATCATCTGAAAAATATAGGACAAGTAGAGATCTGATGATTTTTCGTTTGCAATAACTTGTAGATTAACTAAATTCAGACAATAGACTAAAAACCGCTTTGAAAAAGAAGGCAGAATAGGATAAGATTTTTGTTAGGGGAATTCAAATTAAGAATTTAAAAATATTCGTCCAAAATGTTAAGAAAGGCAGAACATGCTACCACCCTGTTCCCCCTTTGAAGGCTCTAAAAGTCGGCTGTGAGATTGTAGGTTATACAAGACATAACTGCAAATCTTACTCTGCTCACTTGGTAGCAGACTTAGGGCCTCGTTCACCATCTTCAAGTAAAGCGTTGATTAGTTACTTATCGATTAGCGTTAATTGTCAAGTAATAGTTACGAGTATCTTCTGTCAATTTCAATTTTTTTATCTTAAGATTACTGCTACTCGAATGTCGTGAACGTCGCACGTGTAGTTACTGGTGACTTTAACTAGCGATTAGTCTACTTGGCGCTTTACTTGAGAATGGTGAAAGAGGCCCTAAATATCCTTCATTGTAATTGCCTCGCCTTTTTTCCTTTCCTTGGTATCCGCGTAACATATTAATTTTTCTTTAGTCTGCCTACCTGACATCACCTTACATCAACTTTACATCTGTGTTAACTCATCTCTCTTTCATAGCCTCTTTCATACGATCCATCCATCTTTTTTTCCGTCTTTTCGGTCTTCTTCTACCCTTAGTTCTTTGCCACATAACCAAATACCATTTAGTTAAAGAAATATTTTGGGGAAAAAAACGTTGCGGTTGCCTTGAGTTGAATCTGTGGCTAACATTTAATGAATCAAATCAGATATCTTACCTTTATAAGCCACAATTATATCAGCATCAACACTTATATTTAATTCATTCAATACTTGCATTACTGTTTCCCTTTCATCATACAAAGGTATGCTATTATTATGATATAACTCCGATATATTTTGATAAATGTAATTAGGTGATTCATTGTCAATTATAAGCCATTTGTGTTGAGCTGTATATGCCAGATTATATGAAGCCTAAAAATGTAACACCACTTCATTAGTATCAGAGTATTTTTATTGCCTTTTTTTTTAAATTTCAAACTGACCTCTATTAAAAAGAAAACATACATATAAATCCGTTCCATAGTTTTGAAGATTTACGCTCACATAGGAACATACATACACATAAAAAAGTTGCTTTCATTAACGCATAATTAGAAAAAGAGCAGAAAATAGTCGTTAGTAACTTTTAGAAAAATAAATAAATATTCATGTACATTACACACAACGTCCTCTAGTCCCAAGCAAAGCTTATATGCTTGTTACGGATAGAATACATAAACTACTTTTCTTTTGTAAATACATACTTATAATACATAGTAAACACCCAGACGCAGTAAATAAAATATAATAAAATATTTGTACAACAATATTATAAATATCACACAAATGTCCCGTGCGGGAATCGAGCCCGTGACCTCGTGAACAGTACTTACATGAATGTTTTTATTGCCTTATTTTTTTTTTAATTAGAAACTAGACCTAAAGAAATTGCACATACAACCATCCTCTTGAACTCTCTATTTATTGCAAAAATGCACACTGCGTAGTTTTGAATATTTACGCTCACATAGGCACATACACATAGAAAAGGTTGTCTACATGAATGTCCCTAATAGGAATCAGGGCAGGAAATAGTTAATAATAGGCTTTAGAAAAATCATCTATTATTAAAATATTTACCAAATACATAGCCTCTTTGCTTTTTTCACAATTGCCATAAAGAAGTACTCCTATAGGATAAAAATTATATTGAAGGCATCTATAAAAATTATAATTGAATGATTCTAGATGTATTTTCACTTCCAACACAGATATAAAATTCTGAGATGCTGTATTTGCAAAATTAAGAGACCCTGAAAAATATTAAGCAAAAATTTTGGAAAAACTTTTTAAATTCCACGCGTACGAAGTCGCGTGCTACAGTCTACTACATAATACTTACAAGAAACATCTTTACTACAGCTTAACAAACAAATAGTTTTAACTTTTCTATATTTGAAATACTCAATTCCAAAATTAATATCTTCTAAATGCAACCCTAAAACAGAACACATGAATATTAAAGTTAAATTAATATTTAACCACATTTTAACGAGTCAATAACGATTGTTAACAATGTAAGAGAATCACGAGGTTTTATACTTTTGGTAGAGGTTTGTCGAAGTATAAATAATGTTATGAATTGCACAAACATTTTCAGCTATGATAAGATGCGACAAGTCGAATAATACCGGATTATTTTACCTACTAGCTTTTTTATAAGCAAAACATTACAGTTTGTCTGCTTTTTGGTTTATAGAGTTATTCACTCCATAAAATAAAAATAAAAACAGAGATATTAAAATTGTGATCCCTTTTCTTACCTTATATGCTTAATTAAGAAAAATCCTGAAACAAAATGTAAACTTTCCGGTTGTTAGCTCCTTTAGTTTTTGTTGTGCCATAATTACGCAAGTCTGTTCTCTCGGCCAGTCTTCCAGATAGTCAGTTAGGTAGCTTCCTTTTTTAAATAAAAATAAAAAAAAATCTCATAATATTGTCTACTCTGATCGTTTTAAGCTTCTTTGGTTTATATCAACTGAATTCCCTGACAAGAAAATTGTTGATTTCAATTGAGTAGTTACGTATGTTCTTTGATATCGGAGCTAATTCGATAATGTTTTTGTCATAATGCAGTATAACTTGTCCAATCATTTTATTACTTCTTTTGATAACATAAATCTGTATTTGTTTTATAAATCGACTAGAAATACCCCCATACCATCGCAACCTACAACATTTTTAATATAATGGAATAATGTTCAGCAATTTTTTTTTCAAAATTTGACACCTTTGCTTACATCATTTTTGTTTAGGCAATGATGTCTATTCTTTTTAAAATAAAATTTAGAAATGAAATGAAAGATTTTTTTTAAATCTGTTTAGTAGCCATATTCCTTTTGAGCAAACAAACATTATTTAACATTATTTACATATTGTTAAAAATTAATTGAAAGATTGTTGATAAAGCACGTTTACATTTTACAAGAAACCTATTAACTCTTATGGGTGTAGTTACCTTACAAAGTTACCTTGGCACGCACATTGTTCTTATCAAATAACACAGCCTTTGAATTAGGTAAGGTACATAAATTTGCGTGTATTTAGTGCAGTGTTAGGCCAAGGCTTAACACAAACTTATTAACGCTAACTTAATAACTTAGCATAAAATTTTGATGTTACTACAATATCATTTTACGGGTTTGATTCCCGCTTGGGACAATGATTTGTGAGATAATCATAAATGACATACAAATGTTTGTATTGCGTCTGGGTGTTTTCTATGTATCATAAGTATGTATTTACAAAAGAAAAGTAGTTTATGTATTCCATCCGTATTATGGTATCCATAACACATGCGTATAGCTTAGTGATGTGTATGTGTATGTGAAATGTCCATGAATATTAATTTATTTATTTAGCATAAAATAATTCGCTAAAGCTAAATAATCACGCCTGAAAATTCTGAATATTCTTTTAAATTATTTTACTGTACATTATTTGCAATAATTAAAATCGTTAGCGTGTATAAACAGTTTTAATAATAATGAATTGTGAATTGTGTTATTGACACTTTCGAATTTCATTTATTAGTTAAGATTAGTTACTGTTGTGTTTGTAGAATTGCCACCAATGTCTTGATATCACAAAATTTTATCAACCCATAATGTTAGGTCCAAAATTCATTGATATAAATAGGAATCGAAAACTAGAATACAAACATATACTACTTTTCTTTTGTAAATACATACTTATAATACATATGTATGTAGAAACACCCAGACGCAGTGCAAATATTTGTATGACATTTATAAATATCGTACAAATAGATAGATAGATTAACTCTTTATTGTACACATTTACATGAAACAGAAAACAGAAAAAAAATGTTTGTGAACATATTTTGTGGTTATTATATTTCATAAATATAACATTTAGCTATAGGAATAAATAAAAACTTTAATATGAAACCATTTCATTTTCAAAATATACCTTATTTTATACAAATTTATCGCAATTTTTTATTACCCTCCAATTTACCGTATGTTTTAAGAACATCTAAACATACTAATTCGTAAAGAATTTTATACTCAAGCCAAATATATATACATCTTATTAGGTGTTTAAGCAAAATCATTGTGAATTTTCGAAACAATGCATCTATTGTTATCCAGCGGGTGGCGCCACCAGTTGTTAGGTCAAAGTTCAAGTTCAAGTGGCAGCTGAGAGATTAATGTAAAAGAAAAAAAAAATATATAAATAAATCAATATTACTTAAATATACATAAACTACTTTTAAACCGTTAATATCATATACATTTACATAAACAAGTACACATATACATAACTAAAATGGCATAATATTTATTTACTGTAACACAAACCAAAATTAGGTTGAATTATATAATAATAGTTAAGAACTGATAGATAAATAATGATCTTTATCAATGATCAAATAATATCACCGTGTGGGAATCGAACCTCAGACCTCGTGAACGGCAGTCCCCTACATGAACCGGTAGACCACGAAGCCCGTCAATTACTGAAAAGTCATAAAAAATGCAGAAAACGTATTAGTTCTCAGTTACAAAGAATATAAAGATACCAATAGCCTTTCAGCTGCAGAACCTTTAGTTGGATGGGAGCCAAATATTTACGAGAAGTGCCTCCATGCCTCTACTACGCTAATAAATGAAAAATATTACTCTTAGTCGAATATGGTTAATATCTTACTTATATTTATTAGTTTTTAGGGTCCCTTATCATAAGGAAAACCGCAACACTGTTATTGAGATTTTGCTGTCCGTCTGTGAAATCTCTCACCAGGCTGTATCTCTGGAACGGAGATAGAGAGCTGAAAATGTTACAATCTACGTATTATTAATACCTAATTGAAGCTATAAAACATATATAGGCACTCATCATAATCATTTTCCTACATTTATCCCGTTATTTGAGGTTTGGAATATATTGAATATATTACGTCTAGCTGTTGCCCGCGACTCCGTACATATGGAATTTAGAAATTTTTTCTCGAATTTACAATATTTTTCGCTTATGCTTTACTCCTATTAGTCGCAGCCAGATGTTATATAGCCTATAGCCTTGTTCAATAGATGTACTATAGCACTTAAAGAATTTTTCAAATCGTACCTGTGAGTGGTTCCTGAGATTAGCGCGTTCAAACAAACAAACTCTTCAGCTTTAAAATATTAGTATTGATAATAACTGTATGCAACCCTTTATTTAATAATTCATCATGCTAGATCAGCTTAACAGCATCATATAAATGTAGCATACATTACAGTTAATGACATCCTTTACTAATTCCGTCAGCTTTCCTTAATGCCGCTACCTTCGCTTTATATTTACGAAGTATGCATGTTTGTACGTAAATACAAAGATCTTTTTAACACTATTGATGAAATAAAACCTAGAAACAGACGAGATCCATTCAGACCTGTCTTGGACTGCTTACCAAAAACAACAAAATATAATAGAAACTGTATTGCTATGTGTATACGAATATTTAATAAGATACAGAAAGATATAAAAACGTTAAAATTTTCATTATTTAGGACAAAATTGTATCAATGGCCAAGTAAAAATAACTTCTATAATATTAATGATTTCTTTAATTGTAAAAATCATTAAGTTATTGCATGCTATAATATTAGCTAAACATGTAAGTGCTTTATATTTGTAACACCTTACTGTATATTATGTTTATGGCAATAAATAGTATATGATGTTGATGTTGTTGATGTTGAATTAAATCACGAGTATTTCTCTCCAGCCCATTTACATCTCACTGTTGGGCACTGGCCTCCTTCACTTTGGGAGG
Organism: Orgyia antiqua; assembly: GCA_916999025.1. NCBI lineage: Eukaryota > Metazoa > Arthropoda > Insecta > Lepidoptera > Erebidae > Orgyia > Orgyia antiqua. Next base: position 35,416,914 of record OU779865.1, on the reverse strand, counting down.
CATTATGGTTATTATGCGCGTTGATCAGATGTGTTGGTACAGGGTTTGTTTTCAAGTTTTCCGTCCCTCACAGAGGATGTTATCTCTGTACAATATCCCTTAGCTGGTTTTTAAAACATCCTGGGAAGAAAAAGGGTTGTATTTTTAATCCGTCACTATTCGGAAAATGCGAGTATATTCTAGTCTTAAAATAAATTGAAAGTATATAACACAGCTTATCTAAATTAAATCGATTCAAGTGTGGATGTGATTATCGATAAAACTATTAACACGACTATATAGCCATAAATCAGGTGCAGAAAGTCCCAGGTTCTATTAAACTCGCAGTCGATCTCGCTATAAATCGCCCAACTCGTTACAGTTGACTTCATTGTGAACATTTTTGTAGCTCCTACTAATGTTTCATTTAGTTCTTTACATAAACTGCCTGTTGTCCACAACTTCGAACGCGTGGAATTTGGAAACCAAACCTCAACAAATTATAAAAATAAACCATCCTCTTGAATTATGCTATCTATTAAAAAAACGCATTGAAATCCGTTTCATACATTTTGAAGATATTATAAGCTTACATAGAGACTTTTGGTCTTATTCATAATGATTTATCGGAGGATTAAAATTTCGCTAAAATGGGCTCGCGAAAATTGTCAAAACTTGTTATTCATAATAGTCTTTTTACGCTAAAACGTTTATTATCTCTCCGATAAAATCTCCGTTTAAACCTTCGATAAGTCATTATGAATAAGAGCAATAATGTACAAGAAAAATAAATTTGTTTTAGAATAAGTAAAAAATCAAAATCCGTTGCGTAAATTTTTAAGATATAAGCTTACATAGGGACATACTCGTACATACAAAAATAACGACTTGTTTTATAATAAGTAAAATTTGATAACAAATAATGTAAAAATTAAGAACCCGACTGCAAAAAGCCAATTTCTGTGATGACTTTTTCATTTTCTTTATAGACTCTGTTTGATATGTTTAGTTAGTCTTTTTTATTAGAGTTCCGTACCAAAAAAGTAACATGAGACGTATGAGACATTGGGACTGAGACTTGGGTTTCCAACCGTCCGTCATTACTCTATATCTCTGGAACGATAATTGCTAGAGAACTGCTATTTTCACAATTTTCGGCTAACACATCAACTGACATAGATATGGTCAGTTTATGCTAGAAATACTCATCATCATCGGTTTCCAGCCTTATCTAAAAAACGAAAAGAACTATTGCTGTATTTTGATAAATGGTTATTTTGTTATGCACATTTATATTACTTAACATTTTTTGTCTATAATATACGGATTTTCTAATAAAAAAGTTCAGCTATTAAATTGCCGAATTGTCTTATTGACACCGTCAATTTTCAATTTTAGTTAAGTTTATATCAATATCTTCTATTTTTAGGGTTCCGTACCCAAAGGGTAAAAACGGGACCCTATTACTGAGACTTCGCTGTCCGTCCGTCCGTCCGTCCGTCCGTCTGTCACCAGGCTGTATCTCAAGAACGGTGATAGCTAGAGAGTTGAAATTTTCACAGATGATGTATTTCTATTGCCGCTATAACAACAAATACTAAAAATAAAATAAAATAAATATTTAAGGGGGGCTCCCATACAACAAACATGATTTTTTTACCGTTTCTTGCTCGATACTAATAACGTTGCCTTATGTTGCATAGATAATGGTACGGAACCCTTCGTGCGCGAGTCCGACTCGCACTTGACCAATTTTGTTTTTATTTTCAAGACCTATTTCGAATCACTCCGTTTAGGACAAACATAGGTACAAATTATACATTTCTTGTTGCAATACCTACGTATGAATAAACACATATACATAAATATACACACATACATAAATAAGTACATAAACAATTTTGTGTTAGTAGTCATTGCAAATTTACGAGCACCTTTCGTATAACGTTAGTAACACGAATTTCTGGTAAACGTCAGCTTGTGGCAATGTCCCACTGTGATAAATACGTCACAGAGAGCCGTTACCATGATGAGGGTACACCATTTGGTCTCTATTACCTACGTTTTGTAAACAACTATTGATTATTTTTAAGTGTGTGCTAATGGGCGATAGGAGTAAGGATATTCTGAATAAACGGTGTAACTTATTATTCTCTATTTGTTTTAATAAATAAATAAATAAATATTCTAAATAATAAATAAATAAAACTACTTTTACAGATTTAGACACGTGTATTTGTTTTAATTTTTAGCCCGACGTTTCGGACTTTGCAGTCACCATGGTCACGGGTAAGACTGAGCTGTAATGTGTCTTCTACGATCAGTTATTACAGGGTTTACCCACATTCGATTTTAATTTTACATTGACCATGAAGAGACATTACCATAAACTATATTATTTTACATTAAGTTCAGTCTACATAAACACCGTCTCACCCGCGACCATGGTGACTGCAGTGTCTCCGAAACGTCGGGCCAAAATCCGTAAAAAGTAGTTTAATTTAAATGCTTTTACGCTTAAAACACTTTTAGCAATATGATATTAAATAGCTGCTTGTGTACTATTTTCATCTCTACTTTCTCGATGAGAGATCTAATTTGTCTACTTATTCGACTCTGGTATAGCCATTTCTTCTTTATTTCTTTCTCTATATTCTTTATATTCCCGACCCCAAGTAAAGGGATAAGGTCAGGAGAATGACAATAAAGAATATTGTTATAGCATCAAGTGACATATTTATTATATTTTCAACTCGCTAGCCATCACCGTTCCATAGCCTCGTGGTGGACGGGCTCCCTATTATTGACAATTCACTGTCCGTCCAGCCATCGTTTTAGTTTTTAGCAGAGAACCCTAAAATACTTATATATAATAATTACTATCCATTTTGTTAAGAAAAACAATGTATTTGTCATTATATTTTCATAAACTGTCGTATCAAATGACCGTGAGATTTTCTCGCGGATCACGACGAATTTGAAAACTTTATCCCCACGGTATTACTTTTCCAATCAGGATAAAAGGTACATTTATTTTTCTTTTGTATTTCCTTTTTTTGTATTAAATTCATTTAGATTTGGCTGTTGTATCAAATAGAATTACGTTTTGTATTTTTATGGTTGAGTATTTAAGCTTTGTGTTAAAATTTGGATGAATGATAGACGTAAAGCGGAGTCTCAGTAATAAAGTCAAAGTAAAAATTTTTTATTTCACGTTGTCATATTTTACAGGCTTTTTTGAAACGTCAGAAGCTAGGTGTCTGTTCAAAACGCGAATCCTATGGAGAAGAATAGACAAGAAACTCCATGAACTCCTTTTTTTCTCTTGTTTCTTTTCATTTTTTTTTTGCAATATTATAATTAATAAATGACTTAAAGACAAGATTACCTTGTTAGAGCAAGTCGAACAATCCAAGGGAAAAAATAAAATAAAATATAACCAAAAGAAATACACTAGCCCTAGTGTATTTCTTTTGGTTATATTTTATTTGGCATAATGCTCACACTTATTAGGGACTAGAGACTCGTTTTACCCGTAGGAAAACACTATATTGAAGTCACCATTAGATGCTGAACAATTCGTTTCTTTGACCTTGAACTTTAACTACCCTTCTGACTTTACATGATTACATGTAATAGGGAAATTGTGGACTCTTTTTAGAATATTAATACCAGTGCAAGTTATAAGAATTCAGTTACTTTTTTAAACGTCGAACACAAATTATGAAAAACATTTATTTAAAATGTCCTCTCTTCCCAAGTCTTGCTTAATTGCTTGTGTTGTAGATACCAAAATACGGATTTAATACATTCACATTTTTCTTGCCAATACGTATAATAGATAGATACAGACGCAGTATGTATACTTGTTCATAGCAGTGAGAGCGATCAGGGGGTATCGTACAGTGTCATGGACAGCCGCCACGGTACTGGCCAGTGACCCACCATGGGAGTTAGAGGCTGAGGTACTTGCCGAGGTGTACCGTCACCGAGTCGAGGCGCGCGCGAGAGATGAGCGCGAAGATGTTGGTTCTGTAAGAATTCAGGCTCACGCTATTTTAATAAGATGCTGGAAGGAAGAACTACTCCACCCGGAAGCCGGCAAGGAAATAGCAGAAGCAATAGGACCACACTTGGAGAGGTGGCTGGAACGCAGGCACGGATCGTTGTCTTTCCGACTGACGCAGGTGCTTACTTGGCACGGCTGCTTTGGTAAGTACCTGCACCAGATTCGGAGAGAGACAACACCATCCTGTCACGAATGTGGCGCGTCCGAGGATACGGCGCTCCATACAATAGAAAGTTGCGCAGCCTGGCAGGTGCAACGAAGGGAACTTGCCCTAGTGATTGGCGGGGACTTGTCACTGGAAGCAATTGTCCCCGTAATGCTTATCAGTGACGAGTGCTGGCAAGCAGTGGCCGACTTCAGCGAAAATGTTATGCAACTGAAGGAGGCCGCAGAGCGGGAACGCGAAGCTTTAGCTTATGCGGAGCCGCCCCGAAGAGCTAGGCCAGGAAGGAGGCGGCGCCAATACGCTCGCCTACTCCCCCCGCCGTAAACGGTAGCAACACTGGTAGTTGTGCCACCAGGCCACCGTCAGAGCGTCAGAGAGAGTCCGGAACGGGGAGCCTCTGGCGCTCCAAGAAAGACGAGTTGAGCGCCGCAGTTAGGTTTAGTCGGTATTTCGACGTTCGGTTCTACCTGGGCGTCGGTGAGTCCGACACTACCCACTCCTATCACGGCGGTGATGACCGCGCTGGCAGGAGTGGGTGTGCGTAAATGCATTCCCCTGCGAAAAAAAAAAAAAAAAAAAAAAGTATGTATACTTGTGTGACAAATATTAATATCACACAAATTGTTAATCCGCATTTTACGCGAATCAAAATTTCACACAACGTACAAGCTTCGTGGTATTACACCAATGTGTACGTATTGGTGTAATACCACGAAGCTTGTACGTTGTGTGAAATAAATTGAAATAAATCATTCAAGTAATTCTGAGGTCGTGGGTTCAAGTCTCACTTATGATAATAATCATTCGTTCTGCTATAATTTGATTAGTTATGTTGTAATCTGTGGTAAATATTAATAATCTGTATTTTAATTTACCATGCGCCCTCTACTGGCTTTCTATAGAAAACTATATACTCTTTATTGATTGGTAGATTAGATGTCAGTGTCAAATAAATGATTAGTGTGTGTTGTCAAAATGAAGTGTAACTCATTCTTCCCTTTTTACGACGATTGCCAACTGGAAGCCATCGAAATGTACTGTACTAGTAACAATATAAATAAAGCTATTCAAGAATACAACGTCCTTTAATTTAACCTATTGTTAACCACTTCTTCCAACAAGTTAAAATCGCTTCCCTCTTATGACTTGATAACTAAAGCAAACGCGGTCCACGACACTGGCTGTGCCATAAATTTATAGAACTCCTGTCATACGATGATTTATAGGCTTGAAGATAAGTCGCCGAAGAAAATTGCCTTATTATTATATTATATGAAAGCCTTCCGACTCAGATCTAGATAGCGGCTAAACGAGAAAATATATCTGACTAATTAATTAATACTAAAAATAAAGTTTGCAATAAAAGTAATTTACACAATAGTTAAGTTAATTCAGAAATAGTAGAAATCTCAATCACGTACATGGTCTTTGAATTTGGAACAAACCTAGGACAATAATGTCACACAAGTAATTACTGCAGCAAAACTGTCGATTTCCCTAGAGATAGAAAAGGTTCACCACGTCAAAGAATTATTCAGTACTGTAGGTAAATGGTAGTTTTATTTAAATAAATGAGTTGTACAAGTGTTAGAAAGTATTATCTTGATTGATTCTCAGATGAAGTCATACAGAGAAACTTTAAAAAAAAAAAATTAAAGCCGTTTTGGGAGAATGTGATAACAAACACTGTGGCATGTATACTTAAGAGGGAACTACAGCCCTAAATTAGGCATTTGCCGTAAGTATTGCTATCCCTATTCCTGAGCACCGTGTTGAATATACCAATATAGTTTAGGCAAATGTTACTTACATTCTTTGATTCTTCGAAGAAAATATGTTTCGTAGTCCACTATTTTCATCGTGAAACTTAAGTGGATTTTAATTTTTTTACGCCATCTTAAAGATGAAAATCATATTTATGCATCTATTACTTTCTTTTTTGGTAAAGCCTTACCAAATTTGTGTGATAGACACTACCAGTTCATCTAAAGAAAACCGAAAAAACAGGTTTTTGGATGGTCATATTATTATTTCTTTCAGTTAATATGTTTTGAAAAAAAGAAAATAATAGAAGCATACCTAATCCTAATCCTAACTAATTTATAAATGTGATAACGAGCCGATGACACTGTAAAATTTTGATGCACTTAAGTGTTAATGTGTGGAACGAAACTATAGCGCCATCAAAAAACTGTACATCGCCATCTATCGAGTGACATAGTAAAATTCTGTTTGTTAAGGTTTGATTTCTAAATTTTACGCGTAAGAAGTCGCAGGCAACAGCTAGTTAATATATAAGACCTAGATACTGTGAAAAAAATTCGTTCCCCTGGAGGCAATATCCACGAAGAAACAACGGACTACGATGCCCATATTTTTGTATGAAGCATACCGAGTTTGATGTCGTACTCTCTTATGTTAGGCTAAATAACACCACGCTGCGACCAAAAGGAGTAAAGCATCAGTGCAAAATGTTGTGAAAACGCGGAAAATTTTCTAAATTCCTCTCGTACGAAGCTGCCGGCAACCGCTAGTTAATTCATATAAAGCATAGATTAAACTCATGACACTACATTGTTCTACCATGGTTAATATTTGAAAACTTTGTGTATAACAAAAGTTTTTATATCATATCATTACTTAGAAAAATTTCCTTTAAGTATGGTTATGAAAATGTTGTAAAAACAAGAAAGTGTGTTACTTTTAAGACAAAATCTATAATAAAAATATGGTTAAGTGTGAGCTTTTAGAAATGAGAATTTTATTACGAAACTTTTCAACATGCAGATGACAAAGTTACTAAGAATTTTTATTTTCAAATGGGACCAAAGTAGATTTCATTTCATTATTATTCATTTATTTGTTTGCAAATTAAATGACATGTTGTAAAATTAGCTATGGGTGCAAGATTTCAGTTCAATCCGGCTACTGCAAGTGAGTGTAAAGTGTAAACCTCTTTCAACGATTCTGTTACATGGATAGATGCGTGCCAACCTTATAAAATTATATCTAATTGATTTTGTATTGATTTGTATCGATCGAGTAATATAAGAGTCTCTTTAAGAAATAGTGCAGATATTATTATGTGCTAGCTGCACCCCGCATTGTTACCCGTGGTTAAAATGTTAGAAAAAAATATTACAAAGAAAAGTGGTAAGGTTAGTTTGAAAACCGTAATCTACCTCGACACTAACAATCTAGCATAATCTAGCAATCTAGGTAAGCCAATTATTGTTATTTGATCATCCATATAAAACTGCGCAATTTTTCGACATTGCAGTACCTTATGTAGCAAGAAACTCTCTTCTATAAAATGCAAAGAACCTTCTCTTAAGAGGTACATAATATAGGTCATTTTTATATGTTAGTACTCAGAGTATTAATCCAATAGGGGCAGTTATATGCGCTGTTTTAACCGACTTTAAAAAAAGGAGGAGGTTCTCAATTCGTCTGTATTTTTTTAATATTTGTTACCTCAAAACTTTTCTACTGGGCGAAGCGATTTTAATGATTCTTTTTTTATTTGAAAGCTGGTAGTTCCCATGTGGTTCCATTCACACGGTCAACATCTGATGGTTATTTCTTAAGAAATAGAGGAAATCCCTCAAATTTTAAAAGAATATGAAGTCTGTATAACTTTTGTTAATAATTATCAATTCTATTTGACAAATACACCGCCGCGTACACACAAACACAACGCAATTTCATTGGTCGCTACGCACGTCCCGCTCACTCAGAGACGACAGGGTCCGTACATAATAGTGCCAATTCTATGTGCAGAACTAAACTTAAGCTAACTAAAAAATGAAAACAACGATGCCATATTTTGATTAACACGCTATTTCGTTGTGTACCTACTTGCATTTTTATATATAAAAATCATTAGTCTATAATATACCGATTTTCTAATAAAAAACATTGCCGAATTGTTTAAATAAAACTACTGCAGGCCTGCCCATTTTCCAAGGCAACAGCGACATACCATCTGGTCTGGACTATAACTAGCATTTTATGCTGAAGATTCCATCATATTAAATAGAATAACAAAATAATTCTAATTGAGAACGAAAAATAGAATGGTAATACAGCTTTAAAGAAAAATTAAAAATAGTTTAAAAAAACTAAAAAACACGCTTTATTTAATCGAATTATTGTATTGTCATCGGTCTTTGACAGGTGTGCAAAATTTGAATAGAATCTGACCGTTTAAAGTGGGTCAAAATAGCGTAAGATGTTTTCAGGCTCCGTTTTCCCTTCCTCTCCAGCCCAATAACCTCCAACTATTGGGCACAGGATTCATCCACTTTGGAAGGCATTATTATCTACTGTGCCCCGCTGACCAGGCGTACTGACAGGGTATAGTTTCGAGTTTTCCGGCTCTCACAGTAGACGATAATATGACAAAATACTATCAAATACATTAACATAACTGTAATTATATTTCTTTAAAAAATATTTATAATTAAATGTATAATATAGGCGGTATTATCGCGCGAAGCAATTTCTTCCAGGCTACATTAATTAACTTAAGTTATAATCAATTAGGTTATAATCAACAATATTTATGAAAAATAAAATTCAGCCATTTGTTAATAACGTTTATAATTTTATTTATTATATCATTAAACCTCATTAAATTACGCTAGTTGAGGCCTGTGTCTTTACCCACATTTATAAGTTTTACCCTAGTTTACCTACAGTTACAAATTACTACTGCTCTTCTTGGCTTCTAGCGTGATAAAATGGAGATTCATTAAAATGCATTTCATTTTAATTCTTGTATACTTCAAACATCTGAACAGTCTTTCAACATTTATAACATAAGGAAGTGAATAAGTTTAATCTTGTTTAAAAATCATTCCCTGTCCTTATCCCAAACAACGGAATCTATACAACACATAATACACTTTAAAACGTCATCGCTGCATTTATATCTATTGCCGGGAACACCCTAAAATTCCGAAAAACGTTATTCCGAATTTTGAAATCCCGATTTTCAAAAGCCCGAATTTCATAATACCGAAAAATTTTAATGTCTATTATTCAAAATCACGGAATACATTTTACCGAAAGTTATAAATCTGATTTGTTATTTTTAGGATTTTCATTTGTCCGAAGAGTCAAATACTCGAAGAGTTCTCGTTCCGAAAAAACGATATTCTGATTTTCGATACGTCGAATAGACTAAAGTTCAAAATGTTGTGCCACAAAATTTTGCATCTGAAACGAATCGCTGCAAAACCGACTTCACGTAGTCTTGTTTGACCTACACCAGAGTGCAATTTAAGCATGAACATTAGGAATTTTGAAGTTTCGGAATTATGAAAATTGGGGTTATGATACATCGCAATTGTTATCATTTTTTCCATTTTAATTTAGTTTGTTTAGTAAAAAAATATAGCCGCAAACTATATATATGTACAACAAAATATACATAAACAAAATATCAGCTATTCTAATCCGCTACGATTTTATGTAACTCGTAGACGTGCTACGCCATCAGTCAAGCTCATGTTTCATTATGTATTCGATACAATTATACTGACAGAATATATATTGATTAATCATAGTGACAGACATTTGTAGAGGCTTTTGTTCTGAGTTACAATAATAATTATTATTATCTTAGATTAGATGTGAATTAATAAAATCCTTACTTATATTAAAAATGCAAAATTCAGTCTGTTGCGTCTGCAACTTTTTCACGCCATAACTTCTAATGAGATTTCGAGAAATTAAATGCGGTATACAGATAATTTAGAGCCAATAAAAGGACATTTATTTTATAAAGGATATTTTGCCTGTAAGAGAATGTTTATGGCTTTAAGTACGCCTATATACATAATGTTTGTGTATGAGAATAAAAATAAATAAATAATTAAAATAAAATACTTTTCGGACTCTTTAACGCGAAAAAAGTATGTATTACTAGCTGTTGCCCGCGACTCCGTACGTGTGAAATTTTGTAAATTTTCCCCGTTTTTAACAACATTTTTCATTAACACTTTGCTCCTGTTAGTCGCAGCGTGATGTTATATAGCCTATAGCCTTCCTCGATAAATCAACTATCCAACACTGAAAGAGTTTTTCAAATCAGACCAGTACTTCCAGAGATTAGCGCGTTCAAACAAACAAACAGACTCTTCAGCTTTATTATGTTAGTATTGATTAGGCAACAACTATGGGTTTATGTTCATTATTAGAATACACTTTACAGTATTTGTTTGTTAGTTTGTTTCTCTCTCTCTCCAGCCCATTATTATCCCACCGTTGAGCAAGGGCCTGCTGCACATTGGGAGGGATTATGATCTAATATACCGCGCTGACCAGGCGTGTTGCCAAAAAATCATATTTAAACTTAAAAAAAAGCTGTTTTAAGTCGTGTAACCGTGTCATCTATACTTATAATAAATCTGTAGAGAGGTAAATTCTGTACATAAAATATATTTTCAAAATAACTATCAGGGGGTGATTAGTGATCGATACTGATGACAAAAATGCAATCAGTAAAATTTTTGTCTGTCTGTCTTTCTGTCTGTCCATCTGTATGTTCCTTATAGAAACAAAAACTACTCGACGGATTTTAACGAAACTTGGTACAATTATTCTTCATACTCCTGTGCAGGTTATAGTATACTTTTAGAGCAGAGTAGTGAAGGGAAATTTTGGGAAAACGGGAGAAGTTACTTCATTTTTTAAGCTTCCGTCGCGTGTGCAGCCTTAATGGTTAAAGTTACATAGAAATCATGTATGACGGAAATATTCAACATAAAATTGTCTAAAAAATATCCCGCAACAGCATATATCTATATTTTATGGTTGACTCACAATAACACGTGTATCTCCTGATAGCTTAGCAGTTCGTTCATTCTGATTATATTTGTTTACTCTTACGTTTATAATACTCTCACTCAAGCAGTAGTTAAAAATGTTGCAAAAACAGGGAAAATTTCCTAAATTTTACGCAGACGGAGTCGAGGGCAACAGCTAGTCCTTAATATAATAAGCTTACACATGGCAATTAAAAGCGGTTTTCACGCAACATTGTTGCTACAATTGTGTGGTTATTATGGTTTTTGTTTGACCTTGTGGTGACGGATTAAGAATACAAGTGTCACCACCCCATCTCTTCCCAAGGGTGCTGTAAAAGTCAGCTAAGGGATATTGCACAAAGATAACATCCTCGGCGAGTGAGGGAAAACTCGAAAATAAACCCTGTGCTAACACACCAGGTCAGCACGGCCTAGTAGGAGTGCGTGCCTAACAGTGGGACGTAAATGGGCTGGAGAGAGAGAGAGAGATATGGTTTTTGTTTTACAATAAGTTTTGTGACATAATTTTAATATGTAAATAATTGTTATAAATTTGTAGTAGTAGTAATACGACACGTGTCTTCAAGATTGAAGGTGAACACACTATCAAGTATATCTGTAGTTACCCATATAACTTGCATACTCGTCTTTGTACTCAACTAAATAAGACATACCTGATACATAATATAAATTGTATTACACTTAAATTGGCGACCCTTTCAAATCACAGGGGAAATCTAGTAGATAGTTTCAGTCGTTTACATAACGAGGTGCTGTGAGACCACAGAGCATAAATACAACAGGGGTTAACGTTATAGATTGACCCCAGCTGAAAAAACTACGGGAGCAATAATCATAGTCATTTATTCCGATTACATACGTCCACAACTAAACTTAACTTAACTAAAAATGAAAATTGATAGCGTAAATAACACAATTCAGCAATAAAATTTTCTAACACTTGCGCGATTCATTTGTTTAAATAAAACTACTTTTTACGGATTTAGACGCGTATATTTGTTTTAAACTTTGGCTCGACGTTTCGGAAACTTTGCAGTCACCCGTGACCATGGTGACTGCGAAGGCTCCGAAACGTCGGGCCGAAGTTTGAACTTTAGTCTATTCGACGTATCGAAAATCAGAATATCTATATATAAATGAAAATCCTAAAAATAACAAATCAGATTTATAACTTTCGGTAAAATGTATTCCGTGATTTTGAATAATAGACATTAAAATTTTTCGGTATTATGAAATTCGGACTTTTGAAAATCGGGATTTCAAAATTCGGAATAACGTTTTTCGGAATTTTAGGGTGTTCCCGGCAATAGATATAAATGCAGCGATGACGTTTTAAAGTGTATTATGTGTTGTATAGATTCCGTTGTTTGGGATAAGGACAGGGAATGATTTTTAAACAAGATTAAACTTATTCACTTCCTTATGTTGTAAATGTTGAAAGACTGTTCAGATGTTTGAAGTATACAAGAATTAAAATGAAATGCATTTTAATGAATCTCCATTTTATCACGCTAGAAGCCAAGAAGAGCAGTAGTAATTTGTAACTGTAGGTAAACTAGGGTAAAACTTATAAATGTGGGTAAAGACACAGGCCTCAACTAGCGTAATTTAATGAGGTTTAATGATATAATAAATAAAATTATAAACGTTATTAACAAATGGCTGAATTTTATTTTTCATAAATATTGTTGATTATAACCTAATTGATTATAACTTAAGTTAATTAATGTAGCCTGGAAGAAATTGCTTCGCGCGATAATACCGCCTATTATACATTTAATTATAAATATTTTTTAAAGAAATATAATTACAGTTATGTTAATGTATTTGATAGTATTTTGTCATATTATCGTCTACTGTGAGAGCCGGAAAACTCGAAACTATACCCTGTCAGTACGCCTGGTCAGCGGGGCACAGTAGATAATAATGCCTTCCAAAGTGGATGAATCCTGTGCCCAATAGTTGGAGGTTATTGGGCTGGAGAGGAAGGGAAAACGGAGCCTGAAAACATCTTACGCTATTTTGACCCACTTTAAACGGTCAGATTCTATTCAAATTTTGCACACCTGTCAAAGACCGATGACAATACAATAATTCGATTAAATAAAGCGTGTTTTTTAGTTTTTTAAAAACTATTTTTAATTTTTCTTTAAAGCTGTATTACCATTCTATTTTTCGTTCTCAATTAGAATTATTTTGTTATTCTATTTAATATGATGGAATCTTCAGCATAAAATGCTAGTTATAGTCCAGACCAGATGGTATGTCGCTGTTGCCTTGGAAAATGGGCAGGCCTTTGGTGTGGGACACTACTTGCGTCGACACCCTTGCGCCATCACATCTTCCAAGTACCGTGTGTGCGGCCGGTGCTGCTGCTGCCTCTGCGGAGTCCATCAAGCGGCGCAAATACAATAATCTCTTAGGGGATTATATTTTTGCGCCGTTTGGGGTCGAAACGCTAGGCTCATGGGGTCCGAGTGCCCGAAATCCTTATAAAGATTTAGCGGGCCGACTGATCGACGCCTCTCGTGACCAGAAGGCTGGCCTTTATTTTGTACAAAAAAAATAAGCATTGCCATACAACGAGGCATTGCCGCCAGCCTTCTGGGCACACTTCCGGTCGACAGCGATGGGGAGGAATACTTTGATGCCTAGTCTATATATACATATAATTTTAATTTATTTTAAAATGTACATATTTTTTATATGTATATAGATTTCTTTTTTGCAAATAAAGCATTTTTAAGTAATTGAAAAAAAAAAACAACCTTAAATTAAAAATGTTATAGTCTGTGTTTTTCAATCATTTTTATAGTAATACACCGTAATAAATATCGTCAGTAGTAATAACTTCAACTTGAATGAAACTATTCATTTTACATCATAAAATCACTCCTCACCACATAAAATTTATGTGACAATAAACCTAACTAGCTGAGCTAACTTTTGTTCATGCGTTAAAGTTTTATAGTTGAATATAATATTCATAATTATATAAATAATAAATAAATATTCATGGACATTTCACACAACGTCCTCTGGTCCCAAGCTAAGCTTATATCCTTGTGTTATGGGTTCCAGAATACGGATAGAATACATATTCTACTTTTTTTATAAATAAATACATACTCGTATAATACATAGAAACACCCAGACGCAGTACAAATATATTTGTATGACAATTAGAAAAATCACACAAATGATTGTCCCGAGCGGGAATCGAACCCGCGACCTCTTGATCGGCCATTCAAACATGAAGCTCGTCAAATTCATAAATATAAATAGACAATAATAATGACTGATTAAGAATTAACACAATATTTTTATATGTTACGTACAATGTACTCGAAAATAAACATTTTAAAAACGCTTTTATTTCCTCGGGACGTTTATATCAATGTATTATTCTATGTAACGGAATCTTTGAAAGTTATTTTCACCGTCTTGCAGTAGTCTGATTGATCTGAAATTTCGCACACATATTGAGGACCGATGTCAATGCAGTAATGCAAAATGATGTATTTAAAGCAAAATTTATTAAAAATGTAAGTCGAAGATTACTAACGACTCACTATTAGCGCTTAGCCAAAAGTACTAAGACTAGAAACCTATAAAGCTGTTTCTCTTAAACGCTCAACTTAAACACTGAAAATCAGCGTTGTGACGATAAGCTATTCCAGCAAGTCGTCGCGACACTATGCTGAGGGATGTACCTATTGCGGTTAAGGTGGACATTATTTATAGTGACTATTTGTAACTTTTGTAAATTATACCAAAAAGCCATTCTCTTGAACCAACGCACAGTTTAAAAAAACTGCATCGAAGTCCGTTGCGTAGTTTTGAAGATCAACTCACATAGGGACATATATACACAAATGAAGACTTTGTTTTATAATGAGTAAAGATAAAGAATTATATAAATCAAATCTGTGCTTTAATGAATGAAACCGCGAGCAAAAGATAACTACACAAAACATTAATAAAAATGTTCATAAAACAAAATTAACTTTGGTAACGGATGACTAGAATAAACAGGATAGATGTCCTCTGTCTTGTAGAAAGACACAGATA
The DNA here is from genome assembly GCA_916999025.1 of Orgyia antiqua. NCBI lineage: Eukaryota > Metazoa > Arthropoda > Insecta > Lepidoptera > Erebidae > Orgyia > Orgyia antiqua. Next base: position 35,401,796 of record OU779865.1, on the reverse strand, counting down.
TTATTCAAACATAATCCCGGGGATTTACCGGGATTCTCTAGGACTCTTGTTATATTAACGTTTAATTACTTTGTTTATGTTTAACTAAATTAAATATTTTGTTATTTACTAGCATCTGCTGTTGCCCGCGACTTCGTACGCGTGAAATTTAGAAATCAATCCTTAACAAACAGAAGGTTCGCTCGATAGATGGCGTTGCACGTTTTATAAATCGCGCTATCGTTTCGTTCCACACATTAAAACTTAAGTACCTACGTCAAAATTTTTAGTGTCATCATCCGGATTTCGCACTTATAAATTAGTAAGGATAAGGATAAGGATTAACCAAAACAAATTACTATTATAGCAAGTGTTGATTCTTGGGTGACGGGTCTTGTGGTCTAGTTTTGTAGCGGACTGCCGGACTCCTGTTTCTGAGATTGCGGATTCGATTCTCGTAATCATTTGTGTGATATTATTTATTAGTTTCAAATGTTTGTACTGCGTCTGTGTGTATCCGTATTTTCTTGCCTTTTTCACAAGTAGGTAATTAAGCTTAGCTTGGGACTACAGGACGTCGTGAGTATTTATTTATGTACCTATGTATCTATACTACCAATAGTTAAGTAACACATTTTTACTGTTGCTACGTATCTAAATGTTTTAGATTACTCACTAAGTTAACTTTGACGTGCTCGCGGTGGTCGCCGGTACTTCGATTTTCACATAAGGCAATTGTTTTTTTAACACGCTTTTATAAGTTTGGTATGTATCTATCAATGTATTAATCTGTGTAACGGAATCTTTGAAAGCGATTTTCAGCCACTTGCAGTAGACGGATTGATCTGAAATTTTGCACACCTAACAAGGAGGACCGAAGACAATACAATAATTTAAAATAATAATCCCAATTCCTTGATCAGAATTACTAGAATAGCCAAGAAGGTTATAAATAGGGAGTAACAACTCGGGAACATAGATTTGTTCCAAGGCAGGGCCGCCCTGTTTATGGTTTAAAAGTAAAATAGTAAGTAGTAGCCTTGCTTTCTCTTTTACTCCCGCTTGAAAAGAAAGAGTTCGAAAGGCTACTAAATCATTTATTTTTCTTAATGTGCTCAACTAAAAAAAGCAGCAGGCCGGATTCGTTGGCCTATGTTGTATCCTGACCTAACACTCGGTGTGTTAGGTCTAGATCTGTATCCTAAGTCTATGAGAATAGCATGTTGGAGTATCACTATGACCACATTTGTATTTTTAATCATACACGTAATAGTTTAATTGTATATGAGTAGACTCACCAAGATTATTGTGTTTCTACGTATGCCTTTCATATACAATCAGATAATTTCACATAAAAACGCTTTGTTTATAGAATCAGGTAAAAATATCATAATTGTTTACTTGTGTTTACTACGATTGTGACAACATGTGATAATAGATGGAATGCCGAATTCGACGTGAGAACAACAATGAAATAAAAATAAATAAATAAATATTTTGGACGTTTAACACAACGTCCTCTGGCCGCCGTCGCCACCTTTGCTCGGGAGGTGATGGCGGCAAAGAGGGAGGCCTTGCGGGAGCGTGAACGCGCTGGCGACACGTTACCACCCCGCAGGGCCCCGGGCGGGGGTCGTCGACGGGCAAGAGCCGGCGGCCCCTCTCGAAGAGGTGGTCGTGCGCGGCGGGTCGGTATTCAGAGACCCGCCGCGGCAAATGTGGCACTCGGCCACGCGGCGGGGGAAACAATAGGTCCCCCCGTCGAGTCGGGCCCCGCTCGCCAGGTCATGGTAAAGCTCAAGGCACCATCATGACCCGGCAGGGTAGAGAGGATAAAAAAAAAAAAAAAACGTCCTCTGGTTCCAAAGTAAGCTATATTTCTATGCTTGTGTTATGGGTACCAGATACGGATATACTATTTTTCTTTTGTAAATACATACTTATAATACATAGAAACACCCAGACGCAGAACAAACATTTGTAAGACATTTTTATACATCACACAAATGATTGTCCCGAGCGGGAATCGAACCCGCGACCTCGTGAACGGCAGTCTGTTACATGAACCACTAGACCAAGAAGCTCGTCAAAAGAAGGAAACAAATAAAAAAAAACATTCCATAGAGTTTCTTGTCTGTTCCTCTCCATAGTTCCTTCTGTCCCCTCCCCCAGCTAGGCGGTTGTTCCAAAAGTCTCTTTTCGAAAAACCGCCTAGCTTCTGACTTTTTAAAAGAGCATGATTGTCTGTATATCTTGCTTACTGGAAATAAAAATCTTTTACTATGACTTTAGAACTCCATAGTCATCTATGTATAAATTTAACATGCATAATACTCATTCCATATTCTGAATCAGTCAACTAATTATAGATTTGGTAGAACTATAGACTGCAGTTGTATTGGCTTTGTTAGGTTATACATATATTATTATAACAATTCACTGAAATACCTCGGAGGCATGAGAAAATACTTGGTCTTATTTGAAGACCCGAATTAGGTACATACTGTTTTGTAAATCTTATATAGATATGAAAGCCTTTTTGTCTTCCTTTTTTTAAACTTCTTAGCTGGCTTTTACAGTATCCTTGGAAGAAATGTGTAGTATGGTATGGTAGTGACATATTTGTATTCTTAATCCCTCACCACACGGACGCTTGGAATTTAGAAAACTTTTCCTGTTTTGACAACATTTTTCACTACTGCTTCGATCCTATTGGCTGTAGCGTGATGTTTTATAGCCTACTAGCTGACCCGGCAAACGTTGTTTTGCCATATAAATGATAGGGGTGGACATTTAGGGGGATGAAAAATAGATGTTGTCCAATTCTCAGACCTAACGGTACACAAAATTTCACGAAAATCGGTAGAGCCATTTCGGAGGAGTATAATTACAAACACCGTGACAGGAGAATTTTAGGAATTAAATTATTACTTAAAATGTCTGCTGAAAGAAACAGATCCTGAATTCATACTGACTTTTATCGCGCGTGACCTGCAGAAACTTCCACCTGTGCTGTTTAATCAAATGGATGCCACAAGGTTGTTAAAAGACATGCTTTGATTACAAAATTAAATTAAGAAAATTAAAGAGGATTGTGAGATTAATCTACGGCTGATTAAGTGGACTGACTGTCTGGCCTCTGGCTGGGAAATATGTTCATAATACAAATATTCCAAGCAGTCCGATTCAAGGCGTAAAATGCCTGGAAATGAGAGCTAGTTGTATGGCAACTGATTTACCTTATATTAAAGAACGCTAAAAACAGTAACTTTCATCGATATAATGTTAAACCGTATAATAATAACATATTTGTAGTAGGTAAAGGTCGCGTCATGTAAAAAGAACGCTGGTGGTCAATCTGCGCATAGGCGATTTATCAGTCTATTTGGTGACACGAGGTAGGGCGCGGGGGGGTGTGCGGGTGCTGTGGATGTCGGACACGAAAGAAAATATCGGTGTATCGATATATCGGCCAAATTAAGATACTAATCAAGTGCAAGTAGAAATCGCACACAAAGGGTTTCGTATACACCTAGTTCCTTATTCCATCAATTATGGACCTAGATGATCTTAGTCCATATAGCCAAGCGTTAAGCTTATATTATAGAAGTCGGTCAATAACGGACAGTTAAAATCTAAGGTTGAAATTGACAGACAGAGTGGCCAACGATTCAATCGATTTTCGATATTTGAAATGTTATATCGATACATCTGTGGGGACTATAACTGTCTCTGGACATTATTTCATCATAGACCACTTGTTCTGAAAAGAAAATTTAAAAATGACATCGACGACGTTTTGTTGTTGTCAGTGTATGGTGTAGGGCGCAAAGCGACCAATCCCTTTAATAAAAAAAAATGTATTGTGTATTACAAATGTAAATAAAAATTGATTTAAATGATTCTCCAAGTATATTATTTGTAATAATATTGAAAAGCTTAAATTGTGGATAATAACAAACTGAGTGAGTACAACTTCAGTGTCTAAACACCACACATCGATATATCGAAAAATAAAATATCGCCCGAAATTATCCCTATATCGAAAAAATAATTTCGATATATCGATATTTTTCAACAAGCCTAGTTAGTGCGTCAGTTAGAAATACCATCGCGGACAAAAGTTTTAAATTACGAAATGGTTTTACATAGAGAAGTTAGAAAAATGTTTTAGTCGACAGTGAGACGAATAGTAAAGAATTCAAAAGATTCGGAAGTTCTTACTGCTTTCCGAACTCCCAGCAAAAATAAAATAAAAACACAACCTATAACAGTCACTGACAGCATAGACCAAAATGTTATAAAAAGAATCATTCATAACTTTGACGATCTGGTTTTCACGTCACGCATGACGACTTAATGGAAGGAGTTTCAATATTACTTTAATTTTTATTTCTCTCATTCTATAATACATAATTCAAACATGTTTGTAATTCATTTTATTGATATTTTATCTAATATATTTTTATATGTGAATAAAAATAACAAATATGTAGGTACCAAGGCACGACTCGCCAGCGAAAGCCTAGTTCAAAAATAAAATAATAGCCACATAACTTTCGTGCGAGAATGTATAGGTCCCGGCACGAATCTTGAGCGCTCGGTGGTAGAGTGGGGATCGCTTTGCGCGTCGTTTACTTCATTGCAAAAGAATGGGGATGATTTACTTTAATATAATTATATAATGAAATTTTTCTTTTTTACGTAAGCCATGTTGTTGCTTGACTACATTCCACCTGATGGTAAGCGGTAATTAATTTAAATTAAAATACTTGTATTATTGTCTATTATTTATATCATTTTAGGGATAATAATTGTTTCTAATTAAGAGTAAATAAATATTTACGGACATTTCACACAACGTCCGCTGGTTACAGCGTAATGAATGATACTTGTGATATGGATACCAGATTACGGATATAATACATATACTACTTTTTTATTGTAAATATATACTTATAATAGATAGAAAACACCCAGGTGCAGTACAAATATCTGTGTTCATCACACAAATAATTGCTCTGTGCGGGAATCGAACCCGTGACCTCGCGATCGTAAGTCGGCTACATAGCCGCTACACCACGAGGCCCGTCAATAAAAACAAACATATATAACAATTTTAATTTGAAAAGCTTCAGTTCAATAATTTATATGCATCAATTTAATTGTCTTGAAGTGTACTCGTAGTTGTAAGGAAAGTGCATCTAGCACAGAGAACTAATCACGAGTGGCAGATATGACGCGACGCGCAGCAGGCCAATCACATACGATGATTTGATTCAACCGCTACCGCGCTTAACCTCCTAGCTCCAAATAGACCCAATAATTCACTTCTGCGCAGGTAAAGACCAGCGCTCAAGATTCGTGCCGATACCTATACCCATGCGCAAAGACCACCACTTTCTTCCAGCGTTCTTTTTACGTGACGCGTACTATACCTAATTAGTTAATACAAAATATACTTGTTAAATTATATATACTTAATTATACTAATTAGCAAGTAAACAACATGAAAGGAAAACCTCAAATTCTCTTTAAATAAAGATGACGAGGAAAACTGTTTACTTACTAATTAATATACCATCATATAAACAATTTTGAATACGATATAATGTGCCAATTCTAATGCACAACAAAATTAAACTGATACAAAATTATTGTTCGTAGTAATTCGGTAATGTTAGTCAAAGTTTCTTGTATAACATTTGTAAAACAGAATAAAGAAGTGTTATAACTACTTAATATACAATAACCAGTCAAGTCAAAATCAAAATCAAAAATCATTTATTCATGTAGGCATATTCTCTTTTTGCCAAAAAAAAAAAGCTCTTATGATATGTCCAAAAATTGTTTATCCTACCACCGGTTCAGGACTTTCAATCCGCTGAGAAGAACCGGCGTAAGAAACTCAGCAGATATCTTCATAATAAAGCAATATCTTTTGTCATATTAATCTTTTTTTTAAATATGTAATTATTAAAGTTCTTACAATTTATATAAATTACTATTATAATAATATGTGTTGCTCTGGAACCATTTACTCCCAAGCTTTACTGTCATTAACATAGTCTGAAATTTTATAATACGCCTTTTTACATAGTTTAGATTTTACAAATTTTTTAAACTTAGATTTATTTAATTCTTTCACATCATTAGGGAGTTTGTTATAAAAACGTATACCATGCCCCATGAAAGAGTTACTTACTTTGTAGAGACGAGTAACATGCATTACAAGATTGTGCTTATTTCTGGTGTTAACATTATGGTAGTCGCTTTTCTTTTTAAAGTGCTGACTATTATTATGAATGTACAATAAATTTTCATATATATATAATGTGAATCGACTGTCAAGATATTTATGTCCTTGAATTTCTCCCTTAGGGAATCCCGAGGGCCTAGGTTATATATAGCTCTAACAGCGCGTTTCTGGAGCACAAATATCCGATTAACGTCCGCACAGCTTCCCCATAGAAGAATTCCATAACACATTACACTATGAAAATAACTAAACTATTCTAGCCGTATCTACATCTGTAAGTCGTCTAATTGTTTTTACCGCATATGCCGCAGAGCTAAGTTTTCCAGACATTTTTTCAATATGTGGGCCCCACTGTTATTTCGAATCAATAGTGATTCCTAGAAATACAGTTGATTGTACTGGTTCCAGTCTCGCTCCACTCAAATGTACATTAGTCTCAACTTGAGCAACATTTGGCATAGAAAATTTAATTACTTTCGTTTTCTTAGAATTTAATAATAAGTTATTAACATTAAACCAGTGTACAAGCTTTGAAAGTGCGTTGTTTACTTCGTCATAATCACGCATTTGTCTGTTTATTTTAAAAGTCAAAGAAGTATCATCAGCAAACAAAACAATCTCATGATCGCTCCCGACGTAGTATGGTAAGTCATTAATATATGTGAGAAAAAGGAATGGGCCGAGAATGGAGCCCTGTGGGACGCCCAAAGTAACAGCAGATCTTTTACCGTTAACATCAACTTTCTGTATTCTATTGTCCAAATAAGAGTTCAAAAGATCTAGTGCTTTATTTTTTATACGAATAATGATGTAGTTTCCTAACTAATGTTTCATGATGCACACAGTCAAAAGCCTTGGAAAAATCGCAGAAAACACCTAGCAAATCTTGCGAGTTCTCCCAGGCCGAGAATGTACCTTTCAACAGTTCAACCCCTGCATCTGTAGTTGAACATCCTTTCGTAAATCCAAACTGTTTGTTATGTAAAAAGTTATTATCATTAAAATGCTTGAGGAGCTGATTCAGAATATTTTTTTCAAAAATCTTACTTAATGACGGCAGAATAGAAACAGGTCGGAAATTCGATGGATCCGAAGTATCACCTGATTTAAATAAAGGTATTAAGTATTTAGTATTTAAGTACTAGTTGGAGTCGCACATCCGTATTGTTATTATCATAATTAAATTCAAATGTAATATTCCCGGAGCTAGATAATGGGTTAAAAGCAATAGCCCCAAGTACATCGTGCGGCACGTAGACGATACTGGAGATCTTTCTTCAGCAACAGTCGTCAGATCGTCGAACGCTATAACCTGCCTATTCCCACTTCAGATTGCTTACTCTTCGAGTAATATTGTACACTCCCGTCCTTCTACAGATTCCACGTTGGGAAACACTGAACATAGCCCTCTTTATAGCATACTAAGCGACACTGAGTTTTGTTATGAGACCAAAATTTAGAGACCACATCTCAGTTCTGTAAGTCTTCATTGAAAACACACACCGATCAAATTAAAATAAATTTGAAATGAATTTTTCACATAAATTTTGAGGTTATATGAAAAAAGTGTAAATAAAAAAGTTTTAGATCTTTTATTACCTACAACTTTGCCATTAGACTTTTTTCCGATAGGCCTTTTAGTTTTGCCGGAAATCGAGAGAAACTACGGTTTCTCTCGTTAGGGTAAAATACGTTTTACCCTTAAAAACTCACCCCCATCTTCATTCCCGACCTCAGCCCATAAATTATAATTCCTTTCATTTTTATAATACTTTCCTCCATTTCATTAGAAATGGAGGAAAGTAGTATAATATTAGGATGAAACCCATTAGGGTTTCATCCTACTATTATTATTTTTCACTTTTTATTATTTTGAGAGGCTTCTACCCTGTTCTATGTATGTACAGTTTGTCTTATCCTGTTTGTTTGGCTGTTTATCAAATGGATCATTACGTATTATTCTTAATATATACGACTTTGAGTAAATCTACATCCCTCGGTGGATGAAACAGGCTCTCTCTTAGCTTATGTTAACAAGTGCATTAAATATTTTGTTAAATATTAGACGCGTTTTATTTTAACGATAACTATTCCTCCAATTCATCGCGCTGTGATCACTACTTAACTCTTTAAACTTGTATCTCTATCATATATTAGCCAAGAACAACGTTGAAATGTAGAAAAACTTGAACTCTATGTAATTAAACCTATGCACAAACAGGGATAAAAATAAAGTTAATCATTATAGACCGACAGATTTAAAAAGAATAATTTTTAAACTTTTTGTACCACTCAATTTTAAAATCTATGTGGGTTTAGAAGAGGTAAATCTATGGTTCTAGCTGCCTTAAGGCTTGTCAGATTACTTTTACAAAACCCTAATTAACGCCCTTCAATCGATCTTTTTAACACGCTTTTATAAGTTTGGTATGTATCTATCAATGTATTAATCTGTGTAATGGAATCTTTGAAAGCGATTTTCAGCCACTTGCAGTAGACGGATTGATCTGAAAGTTTGCACACCCTAACAAGGACCGATGACAATGCAATAATTTAAAAGAATAATCCCAATTGCTTGATCAGAATTACTAGAATAGCATGTTGAAGTATCACTATGACCACACTTGTATTTTTAATTATACACGTAATAGTTTAATTTTATATGAGTAGACTCACCAAGATTATTGTGTTTCTACGTATGCCTTTCATTCATATACAATCAGATAATTTCACATAAAAACGCTTTGTTTATAGAATCAGGTAAAAATATCTTCTTCTTCTTCTTATTTATTATTTACTTGTGTTTACTACGATTGTGACAACAGAAACTTATGTCTCTGACAACATAAAACTGTCAACGTTTTATAAGTAGGTAGCATAGAATTGAGTATTGATGACAATGCAATCATTTAAAAAATATTCAGGATATTTTGAACTAAGCAGATTCGGAGATCGTACAACATATCTGTATAAGCCAGGGACGTATGGTGACATGGTGTAGTGATTTAGAACGTATTTATATGATAGAAAAAAAAAATTAAATAGACATAATAGAAATTATTCTATCGAATATTATGACTATGATCCTAGTAACAACGTTTTGGGGTTCCCCAAGGAAGCATTTTAGGATCAATATTGTGTGTGTATTTAAGTATAATATTCCATATTTTTTACAGTATAATTTGAAAGGAATAGGGTGGTGACACTTGAATTTGTAATCTGTTATCCTACGGATTTTAATAGACGATTAGTACAAACACATTATTAATATTTTTTAATTTATTTTACAGGAGAGCGACATCTACATTAAACATGAAGAAGATATATTTAAAATAAATTGTAAATTTAACATTATATCTGAAATATTAACAGAAATTGAAAATAATTATTTATATAACTAATACTATTTTTATTATATACCTACTTAACATAACAACGTAACTGTACCTATAGTAACTAAATTATTGTATAAATGGTACAAATATGAAAAGCTTATAGACTTCGATAACATCATCTGTGCCAATAATGAGCATATTTCTAATTTAGAGCCATCTGACAGATCTGAATGCATCAAAAATAATAATTTTCTGATAGAAAAGGTGAGGATAATTTGCAAAAACCCGAAAATAAAAACCCAGTTATCAAAATACCACAATCAGTGTTATTATTTTATATGCGGGAAGTTTTTTTTTTTTGTTTGTAATACATAGTTTATATGAAAAGGGACATCGTTATTTATAACATTAGAAATGATTTAAATCCTAACAATAATAATTATCAACTAGATACATTATCATTAATTTTTCGTTTTAATAAATAATCATGGACATTTCACACAACGTCCTCTGGTCCCAAGCTAAGCTTATATGCTTGTGTTATGGATACCAGAATACGGATATAATACATAAACTACTTTTCTTTTGTAAATACATCCTTATAATACATAGTAAACACCCAGACGCAGTACAAACATTTGTATGACATGTATGGATATCACACAAATGATTGTCCTGACCGGGAATCGAACCCGAGACCTCGTGATCGGCAGTCCATTACATAAACCACTCCACCACGAAGCCCGTCAAAAGTTTTCCAGAGTATCGTACAAAAGAGAAGCCCTTAAAGGATCATTTCGCTGTTTGTCTGACTGTCTATTTGTCAATCCTATAATAAACTTCTCTGACTCAGCAACGTATAATTATTTTCGTTTCATTTTATGTTTTCATATTCCACATTTTATTTCACTCATTTTTTGGACTTCTTGCCGTGTCTAGGAAGGAGCTTTTGCAATTTATCCCAAAAATTGTTATCATCAAACCACAAGTAGCCATTATTAATAATACAAGATCTGATAACATCAGGTAATTCTGGATCTCTCACGATAGCGTCATCTAGTACTATAACTATCACATAGGGGGACCTCACTTGTTTGCTCCAATTATAAGCTGTTTGGAATTCCACCATTGCCCAATCAGATAATAGAAAATCTTCTGTCAATATTATCATAGTCTTTCTAGAACTTTCAACAGATTGAATTATCTGATCGGGAATTAAGTGTCCGACTATCCAGTCCCTGCTATGTATACATACTGATTGACTTAACTCAATCTCTAATTTTGGCAGTAGTACATTTACAATGAATTCAACATCTTCATGAGCGAATGATACAAATACATCATACTGTTTACTTTCATCTTGTCTTATTTGTTGTTCTGTTAAATCATTTCTTTTGTGATTCTTCATATTTTTCATATATTTGAATATTTTATTTCGACGAGCATATATTGATACGATTGATATTGATATAACCAAAGCAATCATAATGTATATTCCGATTGTGTTAAATAATATTAATTTATTACCACATACTGTATATATGTATACATTAGATAAAAGTTCTTTGTTATTATCACAAATTATGTCCTCGTAATCAACTAGAATACCTCTATTACGCATCGCTTTCAATAACCTGGTTAGATTACAATCACAATTAAACCGATTATTTGATAAATATATACGGCTTTTAGTTCTCGTGTGATAGGAGACTTCCAAAAATGATTCGTTTAATATTATATTAGTAATATTGTTGTTTCTTAGATCAATTTCCATCATTTGTCTATTATATGGCATGTACAAGTGACTTTCCTGTGAAAGATAAAGAGATTAAAGTGATGATACATACATCATGAGTTAAATATTCTAGAAGCTTTACATGTTAGTAGCTGATACCCATGGCTTCGTAGGCGTGGAATTTAGAAAAAATGTCCTGTTTTAAGGTACATCATAATACATAATATAACAAATGGATAAAATCACAGACAAACCAGATAGTGTCTAGTGTTCAGTCTTGACACGTCACTTCAGTCTGGCTAAATCGTACTTCATAGACTAATAAACTATGGTATTCATGTGACGCGTAACTTAAACGTCACATTTACAAGCAATAAAACAAGTATTGTATTGGGAAGAGACATTGACATTACAACATTAGATTAACCTGTTGCGTGTATTTATAGACACACCACAGAAAGTATCTCACGCACACATAGATATATAAGTGGCTTCAAGCCGGCTGAGTGATGTAGCCGTAGACACATTACTTAGACACTACACCTGGTATATCTGTCGATAAAATATAATGATTATATACTTACGTTGATTGTCATAATGTTATTACTTGATAAGTTTAACTTATGTAATGTGGGTATATCGTACCACCAATGTTCAAATGTACTGATACTATTGTTGCTCAAGTTTAATTCTATTATTTGTAGATATTCTCTCTGGTTTGAAACTACGCGTTCTATTTGATTCGATGTTACAGAGAGGACGACTCTTACATCTTTGAACGTATCCAAATCTAGTACTTTAATTTTGTTATGATCTAGCAACACTTGTACAAATGTACTAACGTGCGTGAATAAAGGGCTGTAAAATAAATAAAATAAACATTAATGTACATTGCACACAACGTCCTCTGGTCTTAAGCTAAGTTGATACGCTTATGTTATGGGCAACCATGCATTAAACACACAGGCAGTAAACAATACAGTGAAAAACGAGGTAGACATGCGAACAGAGGGTTCCATACATTTAAAGCTTACACAATGACATCAACTGATGCGAACTGTCACGCGCAACGTAGTTTGCGTGGAATTTAGAATACTTTTCTCATCTTTGCAATATATTTCAGTTATGTGAATTTGTTTCAGCCATGTTATGTTCGCTTTTAATAGTCACAGCGTGACGTTATAAGTATAGCCTAAGCCGTCATCGATAGATTTATTCACTGAATTTTTCAAATCGGTCCAGTGGTTCCTGAGATTAGCGCGTTCAAACAAACAAACTCTTCAGCTTTATAATATTAATATAGTAGATAAAGTATAGTTAATAATGCCAAATGGTGCTTTTGACATTATCAATAATTATGTTGTCATGTTTTAGTTATGATTAGTTGTGTTGGTACTAACTACTGTCTTTTCCGAGACCGGCTTGTTGGGGAGGTTGGAAGTCGTAGAACCTGCGCAAGAGACGATATGTAATGACTCTCGAAAACAACTTATAGACGTGGCTCAAGTTTTTCAAGTGGGTTATATCGCCCTTCTTGAAAAACAACACCACCACGCTCCTGGTCCACGCCTCCGCAAAAATGCCCAGAGGATGACAGCATCGAACAGCTTTTGAAGGGCTACGAGGACCGGCTTACCGCCGCCTTTAGAAGCCCCGTAGTGATTCCATCATCACCCGGTGCTTTGCTGTTCTTTAGCTGGTTAAGAGCCATTCTGATCTCGTACAGGCTGACGCCCGGGAGGTCCTCAGTATAGTGCCGGGTTAGCTTGGATCGTGCATCTTGGACCAAGTTTTGAAGTTCAAGCTGAAAGCTTTCGGGGTTTTCGTACTCGGCAGGTGTAGGATATACTGTAGACTTCATCAGTCGGGACCGCTCGACTGTAACACGAATATTATATGTGCTTCGTACCATTCGGTGATCGCACCCGGTTTTTACCATGTCACTGAGTCATCATTGAATATTTGCCGTTTATCCGACAAGATGAAGTCTATTTCTCTCAGCTCACCGCCTTTTCTTTTGTCTAGTTTCGCGTTAAAGTTTTTTTTCGACTGTCTGTGACTGATAAATATATTATTATAAAACCAACTGATGTACACAAATTGTGGAACTCTCATCTCTCTAGCTATCACTGCTGTCACCGCCCCAGAGATACAGCCTGATGACAGACAGATGACACCAACAATAAGGACTGGCAAAAGATACTGATAATGGGGTGGCACAAGGGGGCGTTCATGTGCTTTTCACACAACGTCCGCTGGTCATGGGTATCATCTATACTAATAGTAGCTGACCCGGCAAACGTTGTTTCGCCATACAAAAGTCAGGGGGGTGTTGAAGAATAGATGTTGGCCGATTCTCAGACCTAACGGATCTGTACACAGAATTTCAAGAAAATCGGTCGAGCCGTTTTGGAGGAGTACGGTAACTAACATTGTGACATGGAAATTTTATATATTAGAAGAAAGAAGATTATAAACAGGAAAACTTTGTTTGTTTGGTTGTAATGAATAGGCTCAAAAACTACAGGACCGTTTTTAAAAATTCTTTTACCGTTCAAAAGCTACATTATCCGCGAATAACATAGGCTACGTTTTATTTTGGAAAAAATAGGTTTCCGTAAAATATTTGGGTTTTTCGGAAAAAAATCAACCGGAAAAGTTACTTATTTTGCGTACGCTGCCTAAACTATAACAGATAGAACCATAAAATGTTCTAATTAATTGTAGATCATATCATATCATCTACAAAAAAGTCCGCGACACACTATACCTATCTATGTCGAGTGAGGCACAACAACCATTTTTTTATTTAATAATCATGAATTTTTTTTGGACTACATTTAAACGCATTTATTTCACTTATGCTATTATTCCGGTGTCCGATTGTTTGACCAAAAGTCATTTGGCAAAACTACACTTGACAAACAACGTTTGGCAAAACAATGAATTCGCCTATTGATCATTTTACCACTGATCATTTTACAAATGTTTCATTTTGCCAAATCAACTTAAATTTACATTTTATAAATTATTCTCATATCATTTGCTTTACAAAACTAACATTTGGCAACTGAGTTATCAGATAAATCTACTATTGGTCTAAAAATTTGGCTTTCTTGTTAAAATGACCATCTTTGGCTTATTTTTTTGCAAAGCCACTGCGCGGTAATTTCCTAAAAAGAAAATACTATAAGTATTAATTGATATATTTTTTTATATAGAATGAAAAAAAAAGATATTTTACATTCATTACTTATTAACCTGATCGTTTTTGGAGATATACAATCTCTTTTATTAGATTGGGTTAGGTTAGGTTAGAACTATAAGCGCAAAGCGATTTAAGGGCATTTCTCCCTTTAATAATGATTCATGATGATAATGATTATTAATGATACAGACAAAACAACTTAATTTACGAAACATACTCGTATCATTTAGTGAAATGACAAAAAGGTCAATTTATTAGAAAATATAGACTATTTTATGCAACTAATTTCAATATTATTGAAATATTCACTATATAGAATTTTTAAAAAATACTTAAAAAAATTATTTTAAATGTTGTGACGTCATCGTGGTACGCAATCTGTGTATTGCCTTTTCCTGATAGACTTAAGACAGATTGCAATTCATCTTTTCAAAGTTGCTAAGTTGATATAATAGACCAATTTCAACTCCACCACAGAGTAGTATATCCCTCAGAACGCCTTAATATTTTAAGTCCTTCATTTCAAGGGCAAATAGAGATCATTTGCTTTTTTGGAAAAATAATCGTTAATATAGCAAATTTTCCGAAAAATACTAATGGATGATGATCAGAAACCCTATTCCCCGAAATGGTTTTTGAATTAAGAGCTTTAAAAATATATAAACTGTAGTAAATATACTGAACACAAGCAAAGTAGCGCCATCTAGTTACGTCGAGCGCGTTGACTAGTTACACACTTTTTTTCTTCTGTGCTTGCGCTTCATTGCTTTTGTACCTAATAATTTATAATTTCAATTAAACTATAAATACTTAAACTTTAGCTCCGCTTTTTATTTCCACAGGTTATGGGCTTATCTCATAATTGGAAAAAGTATTAGTTTTTCGTAAAAGTTAAAAGTTTAGTTCCGTAAAGTACCGCGTGTAAAAAATTGAGGTTAGGTTGCCGGTTATTTCTTTTTCAGCGTATTTTACATTTAAAACCTATCAGTTTCCGAAGCAATGTCGATAAACACCGTGCATATTGAAAAACTGACCGGAAGGGACAATTACAATACATGGAAATTCGCTGTAAAAGCCTACTTAGAGCACGAAGATTTGTGGTCGTGTGTGGATCCTGATAACAAGGAAACCGTTGATTTTACCAAGGATGTAAAGGCCAAAAGTAAAATTATTCTCCTGGTTGACCCAAATAATTACCACCACATAGAACAGGCCCTGAGTGCACGCGATGTCTGGGGCAAACTTAAGTCTGCGTTCGAAGACTCCGGATTGAGCAGGAAAGTATCTTTATTACGTGATCTCATTAATACAAACCTAGATAGTTGTACCGATATTGAGGATTATGTAAATAAACTAGTAACTACTGCTCATAAACTGAGAAATATAAGTTTCAAAATTGATGATGAATGGTTGGGAACTTTGATGTTAGCTGGTTTGCCAGACCAGTACAAACCAATGATAATGGGAATAGAAAGCTCCGGTGTTGTAATAAGTGCAGATTCTATTAAGACTAAGTTGTTACAAGAAGTAAAAAAGGAATCTGATACTACTGTATTGTACACAAAGCATAGATACCCACAAAAGAAAAATTATAGTTCCCATAATAATCAGAATAAACCCCGTGGTCCCCGTTGCTACAATTGTAATAAACTTGGGCATCTGAGTAAGAACTGTTTTGCCAATAAAAAGGAAAATTCTAATAATCCTACTAATAAAAATTATGCTGCAGTTTTTTCAGCCTGCACAGTAATGGACAATTGTGATTGGTATGTGGATTCTGGTGCATCCATGCATATGACGAGAAGATCTGATTGGTTATATGATACAAAGACACCTTCGATACAAAGTATAAAGGTGGCCAATAATTCTTCAGTTACCGTACAGATGATGGGAAATTTAGATCTCAATCTCTGCTGTAGTGATGATAAAGTAAGCAAAGTCCAGGTAAGAGACATTTTGTTTATACCAGAACTGAGTACTAACTTGTTGTCGGTTAGCCAGTTAGTAAAAAATGGATGTCAAATAAATTTCCATAGTTGTGGCTGTAATATTTACAATAAAGAAAAAAGTTAGTAGCAACGGCAAGACTAATCAACAACTGTATTGGACTTCATGTGACGAGAGACAGGAAAAATGGTATCATGTATATTAATCAAAAGAAATACATACAGGATGTACTACAGAAATATAGTATGTCAGACTGTAAACCTGTCAAGACACCAATAGATCCGCTTACAAAGTTACATTCATCTGGTGAAGAAAATGCAATACTAAGAAATATTCCTTATCAAGAAATAATTGGATGTCTGTTATATTTATCTCAAGGGACGAGACCAGATATCAGCTATGTAGTTAATTACCTAAGTAAATATAACAATAAACCAGAAATGAAACATTGGGTAACTTTGAAACGAGTATTGAGATATCTAAAAGGTACCGTAAACTACAGTTTATCTTACAAACAATGTGTAGAAGAAGAAATAGTTCATGCTTATTGTGACGCTGATTGGGCTAACTCTGAAGATGACAGAAGATCCTGCACAGGATATACTTTTATATTTCAGGGAGGATCTATATCTTGGAGCTCAAAGCGACAACCTACTGTTGCTCTATCAACCACAGAGGCCGAATACATGTCTTTATCGGCATGCACCCAAGAAGCACTATGGCTAAAACAACTGCAAGAACAGTTTTGGCCACATCTCAAGCATCATACTATACGTATTTATTGTGATAATCAAAGCTGTATTAAACTTTCAAGAAACGATGTTTATAATTCCAGAACCAAACATATAGATGTCCGGCACCATTTTGTGAGGCAGAATATATGTAAAAGGGAGATTGATGTGCAATATGTCAACACTGGAGAGATGGTCGCCGATGTTCTCACCAAAGCGACTCCACAGGTCAAGCTCGACTACTTCTCTAGAAAAATGGGCTTATGTTCAAGGGAGGATGTAGTAAATATACTGAACACAAGCAAAGTAGCGCCATCTAATTACGTCGAGGGCGTTGACTAGTTACACACTTTTTTTCTTCTGTGCTCGCGCCTCATTGCTTTTGTACCTAATAATTTATAATTTCAATTAAACTATAAATACTTAAACTTTAGCTCCGCTTTTTATTTCCACATAAACAATGCCAATTAGCATTTGAATATTTAACACATTTGTCAAGTGTAGTGTTTGCTAATGGATCATTTGCTAAGTAAGTTTTTGTAAGATGATACTATTGTCAAGTGTATTGTTTGCCAAATGATGGTGAAACGTTGTTTGTCAAATGATCATTTGTCAATAATTTTTTGGTCAATCATTAGGGAACCTATTATTCCTTATCAAAATAAATTATTTCATCACTAAATACAGTTTATGTAGATAATATTTGGTTTTTGAATGATTAAAATTGGACGTTTGGTTTTGAAGCTATGGGGAAATTAAAATATTACGATTTCTGCTGTACGGCCCTTTGCGAAGTGAGTGTCACCAAGGTGTCCGCGCGGCTCAAGCACGACGTCCGCTCCTTACGCAGCGGTCATGCGCGAAGTATAAAAATTTTCAGGCGATTTTTTTTTTATTTTGTTCTTAAAACTACACTCTACGCAAAAGTTCTTCTCAGAGCTAAACAACAGTTCCATTCAGAGCTAATCAATAGTTATTTTCAGAGCTAATCAACAGTTCTTTTCAGGGGCAACCTACAGTTCTTTTCAGGGCTAAACAACAGTTCTTTTCTGAGCTAGAATATTACACGCTATTAACATTTTTTTAAACATTTGAAAATGCCTTAAGAGAGCCAGGTCTCAAATTTCTAAACATAGTTCTCAAGCACGGGCACGGGCTAAAGGCTATATGTATATCATCACGCTACAACCAATAGCGGCAAAGCAGAAGTGAAAAATGTTGCAAAACCGGGCAAATTTTTCTAAATAACACTACTACATAAATATCTTATATATAAAATTCACGTGTCACAGTGTTAGTTACCGTACTCCTCCGAAACGGCTCGACCGATTTTCATGAAATTTTGTGTACATATCCTCTAGGTCTGAGAATCGGCCAACATCTATTTTTCAAACGTTTTTTTTTTTAGTATGGCAATACAACGTTTGCTGGGTCAGCTAGTATATATATATACCTAAATAATCTGGGTAGACTCACCTTGGTAATTTAATAATGTAATTGTCTCTCAAATCTAAATATTCAATGTTTTGTCCGAAATGCAGGAAAGAAGGTATCGTAACTATTTTATTACTCTTTAAGGTGATATTTCGTAACGACGTTGTTTGACTAAATGACTCTCTCGGTATAATCTCTATCATGTTGTCAGCTAGATCTAAGTATGTCAAATAGGACGACCCAAGAATAATTTGAAATAAAGCGTTTAATGTTGATTTTGTTATTCTCAAATTGTCCAAATTTTTAAATTTTGAAATATCACTCTTGCTAAATTTTATCTCTTTGATATTTATTCCATAAATTACCTGAGAAATATAACAGAAATCAGCTGACCTGGTTGAAGGTCTCACCTTCATATAACAAGATTGAGATGAGATAAAATGACTTTATTTCGCGTTGGATGTAATCAGCTCTAGACTAGACTGAGTGTTGTGGCTAGCGGTTTCACACTTTTTCATACTTTGCCACAAGCCACAACGCTCAATCTATGTCCGGAAGTCGGCGGAAAAGGCTTATTCACGTTAGGATTGTGAAATGTGGGTAAAACTCATAACCCACTTCTAGCTTTAAAAAGCCTGAACAGCTTCTAATTCGACACCAGCGCCATCTAGGTGTGCTCATCAAACTGAAAACTGCATTCGAGTTTTTCATTTATCCCGCGGGAACAGCGCGCTTGTCCGGGATTGAAAGTGGCCTATATTGATAAGTTAGTCTGAAATAGAATCTGTCTTTGTATCAAATTTAATTACAATCTACTCAGCCGTTTGAGCGTAAAGGAGAAACAAACAACATTTTGTTTGTTTAGGAATGTTCCATTTATTCGGGATATAGGTAGGCTTGTGGGTAAGCTACTTCTAGCTTACCCACAAGCCTTGTTGTTGTCAATGTTAATCTGGTACATAAGCTCTGTACCAAATTTCATTTTAATCCTATGAGCCGTTTAAACGTGAAGGACTAACAAACATACACACAGATAAACTTTCACATTTAGTTATAATATAATGGAATTTGATCATAGAAGTACTGATTAAGCAATGTCTATTAAAATTAAATGTCTATTATATTTATTATTCTTTTAATCTGGTAGATAATGGTTATAGCATTAAGTCCGCCTATGTACTTAATTGTGCTGAAGTTTTAAATAAATAAATAAATGTCACCACCCCATTTTCATCTCATTTATATTATATCTAAATGTGAAACTTTGGTTGAATTAGAATAAATAACTAAAACTTTACAAGAGAGCTTGAAATATCGTTACTTGAATAGGCTTCGTCCATGATAGATTAAAATAAGGGAGACCGACTCTCATATTAGCAATCTACGACGTGTACACATTAGCGAGACTACTCTAGCTAGAGTATTAATAAAGTCTACGTAGACAAATTCCGCTACTCTCGCTCTGATGATCTCTACGTGTACGTAGAAATTATAGTATAGACAAGCTTTGCCTCGCGATATTACCCGCGGTAAAAAGGATAAAAAATAAGTTCGTTTTTTATTATCCCACGCGATTCATATCGCTATGAAAACAATCTTTCAATTCTAATTTACAATCGCTAGATGGCGTTGCAAGTAACTGAATTGAGTGTTCCTTAATTTCTTAATACTAATTTTGTATAATGTAAATATTTCTTGATCAAATGGTTCGATTGCTATGAAACAAAGACTAAGCAATACCTTAAGTTGTGTACAATTTTTACGTATAACATTCATTATAAGTGTTGTAGATTATATGTGATGCGTGCACAGAAAAACATCTAAACAGACAAAAATTTCAAAAATGCTGGAAATGCAGGAAATGGTTTCTGTTGATTGTTCTTTCACCCTCTGACTATTTTTTTTGTAGATAATATATTCAATGTACAAAAATTTTTATTCTACAGATTTGTTATATGTATGTCGGTAAATAGACCAGAGGCCTGAACAGGAATCCGAGCACATAGCGTAAGAACTGTCTTACCGATATTCACGCCTCAATCTATCATACTCTTGCACACTTATAAGGATAACTGGCCTCCACATCAACCCCTTATAGCCAGTGCCCAAGCCTCGCAACGAAGAATCATCACTACGTTCACACAATGAGGAATACATGTACGCGCAAACACGTACATGACGACTTTACACAATACACGTACACACGCGCACACAGATACACGCCGCGCCGACGCCTATAAGGACCAGCTCAATATCGATACGTCGAGGATTGAGCAGCGCGACGACTCGTACAATACCGACTTTTACACACACTAATACGCCGCGACGTGCACAGCACGAATTCTCGAATAATACTGAGCCTCAGCCACGTTCGCCTATCGTATTTAAAGCAACTTGCGAGTGGGGGTAGTGGAGGAGTTGCGACATAATACAATCTTAACATTACGGCCATGATACGCGTTATGTAATCTTCAATATCTTTAGGGCATATTCTTAGTTAAAATCTCGACATTAATTAGATACTAAACTAAATGAGATTTAACTAACTAATTAGGCATAAGTAAATCAGGAACTAATTTCGTATACCTACAAATTGGTTATAAACACTGTAATATTCTTTTAAAACCTATGTCCTTTACACCTAGCCGACATGTATATAGATATAGATGATAGTAATTTATTGATTTTTGCAATTGACATGCTATGCTTTACTTAATAAATTAAATAATGGTGGAAAAAGTGACTTTTCAAGTCCCGCTTGCGGCAGTCACTTTTTCCACCATAATTTAATTTATTATAGATAGATAGATTAGATTAGTCTCTAAGCTAGTCTACGTGGACGAGGGGCTTTACAGTATTACCTCACGCAAGTGGGACAGTGGACGGAACATTCCATCTAAACTCTCTAGTGAGCTGTTCTCTATATGTAAATATTTTAAGTTCTTTAGTACAGACATTGTCTCAACCTCAATTGATGTCAGATTCTTATTGTCTTTTAATATCAAAGATTGCAAATCTTCTAGACCTAGAAATAAAACAGAAAATTAAAGTCAGCGAGACACAGTCAGGGTTCCACGACGTTTCGAGTTCCTTACACAAAACCTTCCTTACTTAATAATGCACTGTCCATCTGTCACCAGGCTATATCTTTAGAACGGTCATAACTAGAGAGTTGAAAATTTAACAGCTTATGCGTATTATCAGTTAAATACTTATCATCATCATCAGTCTCCTTGTTAGATGGGGATGAACCCCAAATAATGGGGTAATATTATTATGATAATAACGGTATGGAACCTTTCGTGTGTGAGTGCAGCTCGCACTTGGCAGGTTTATTTAATCCATTTTAATCATATTAATTATTATTATGTTTAATAAAAGTATAACTTTTCCAAGTTGTTACTTACCACAGGTCATATCTACGGTAATACTTTTAATATTACTATTTATAATGTTTAGTGTATTTATCATTGTACTCTGTGACCCACTAAATGTCAAACTAGATATAATATTGTTACGTAAAGTCAAATTCATCACAGTCTTATCACAACGGTTGTCCAGAAAGTTAGACGCATTTATTTTGCCGCCTATAAATTCGTATTTTTTAATCCCAAACAGATATAATAACGAACACGGGTCTGTTACCTCCTTATTGTCATCTGAAATGTGAATATTATATTATTAGTAACTTTTGCCGGCGACTTCGTAAACGTAGAATTTAGAAAATTTCCCCTGTTATATCAACATTTTTCACTGATGCTTTACTCCCGTTAGTCACAGCGTGATTCTAAATAGCCTATTAACCTTCCTCGATATATGTACCTACTATTCAACACTAAAAAAATGTGGCCAGTGGTGCCTGACATTAGCACGTACAGACAAACAAACTCTTCAGCTTAAAGTTTAATTAAATGAACTAACAACAACGCCAACGTATAGAACAATCTGTAGAGTAATGCGGACGGGTCCCTAAGCACGACGTACGGTCCGCATTACTCTAAAATGCTCCTTAAGAGGATACCAAAATAGCTTCGTGCATTTTTCTATGTACGAAGTTTTCATTGTTTCTTTAGAATGAATGGCTAGAGCTCTAATTTTTAAGTATATGTTTTTTCAATATATGATCTAGGATCGCATAAACTCAGAAACGCGATTGAAAAAAGTTTTCTCGATAGAAAATCTTGGCGAAACAACCTCTCAAGTTTTTTATTTTTTTCATTTGTCGGTCTATTATCGCGTATTAACTAATGAAATAACTTTAAAAACATAGGTAACTATTATGTATAGAAACACGTAAATCAGAATTAAAATATATTTAGTAGATTTTGAGTAAATAGGAAAAGTATCCCTAATTCTTCAATTTCTGTGCCTACTGGCTGTGTTAATATGTACGTGTCGGCGATGATATACGATAATATTGATGTAGGCCCTTAAGCATAATACAGATTGGTCTATACGGACCGATCCGCACGGCACTAACATCCGTACCGAACTAACATTAAAACCAGCCATAAATAGCGATATTGGTGAATCTGTGTTGTTAGATTTAATAAAATTTATGTGTCCGCAGCAATCAAGTCTCTGCCTACCCCCATGGGAAAGAGGCCTGATCTTATGATGAGATTTTATACCTAAGTTATTAATTTATTGTTGAAATTGCTTCATTCTAATTACTCACCTGTTGTAATCACTTCTAACTTTTCAACAGGTATTACAACACGGTAACGAGTTCTTTTACTTCTATTGTTGTCTACAATAATATCTTGAATTGAAAGAAGTGATGTAACATCTACATATTTATTAAGAGTATTTGAAATACACCTCAATGTTGTACAGTGACATGATATCACTTTCACTTCTGCGTGTGATTTCCTCATTGTTGTTATTTGTGGCAAGTTTTCACAATCACTTATACAGATTGTACCCTAAAATATATAATAACAAATAAAGCGTTTACAATATTTTTCTCAAACACCAATCCCGAGTTGTACTCTCGTATGAGGGTCCCGTACATTATCACAAACATTCCGTAATAAACATCATCAATAGAAAGTCATAAGTAAACCATCAACATATTGAGAACATATTTTTTGTATGGGAGCACCCTCATACATTTATTGTATTGTTGTTTTTATTATTTGTTGTTGTAACATCAACTGATATACATCAACTGTGAACATTACAACTGTCTAGATTCATTATGGAGCCACGAGAACCCTTTCGGACTACACCGCAACCCTAGTAGTGGACACAAGCCCAACGGGGCCCCTCTACACTAACGTACTTTTGGAATCAACGGAGGAACGCATACAAAAACGCGTCATCGGCATGGGCCTAGTCTGTTCAAATGACGAGTCAAATGCTCGCCACCCAGACCTGCACCTAAGGTGGTCGAAGGTCATCCCAGGTATCTCGCCGCTCACGGCGTCTTCTAATGCGGCGGGGACGTAGGCCTTGCCTCTCCCCTACCCGTTCCGGCTCCTCCTTTGCTTCTATCACCACTTCACAGAAGCAGGGAGCACCGTCCCACGCCACCTCGCTTCGGATTATGGCCTGCATGTGTTACTTCCATCTGTCACTAGGCTGTAACTTACAGCCTAGTGACAGATGGATGGACAGTGAAGTCTCGGTAATAAGTTCTCGACTTATTAGTATGGAACCCTAGAAACTTACGTTACAAACTATAGAAGATGATAAATGTGTATCCCAAAGTCTAGTCGTCATATTTATTGTAGAATCTCCGAAGTGACACGAAGCATTTCTGTAAGAATGATCATCATTACAGAGACAGTTATCTGGGCACGAGTTGGACGCTATCACTGTTTCAATGTGGATAAATAACAGCATAACAACATATAGCTGACATCCGCTGATACTGAAAAACAATAATAAAAAATCTGTCAAGAGCGGAGTAAACTCGCACACTCAGGGTTCTGTACCTAAACTAAAAAATATAAATATCTGCATTCAAGAAATCGGTTAATTAAACTTACACCAACTCACCAACTTAATTTTGTAGTTGAAATATATAAGAAATCGCCTACATTTCAGCTACTTCATAAGTTGGTATTAGTATATACACTTTTTTCTTGTGACAAATTACATGGTTTTGATTTCTCCCTATATCAGCACTATAAAGACTTGGTCTATGCCAAATTTCAAATCTCTAGGGCAACGGGAAGTAACCTGTAGGTTTTGATTTCCTAGCATAAGTCAAAAATTCTTTACAATAGTCGTAATTCGGTTATAATAATATCTTCTAAATGCGTAGGTGTAAAAGGTTGATTATATTTTTTACATCAAGAGACCGCATAGATCTACATATTATCTTATGAGTTTCAAGTTGAAACCTTTAGCCGTTACTGAGTTACAAAAGTTTGACGAACGGACAAACAGACAGATGGACAACAAAGACTATAAGGGTGGATGAGACTATAAGGGTTTATAGGAAACCCTAAAAATAAAGTAAAAAATAGATATTGTTTATTTGTCTACAACCATAAATCAAGATACAAATGTTTTCAACTAACAGTAGTTGATTACAAAATAAAATATTACACAAACAGAGGTATGCAACGAACAAGTGACAGATTTTACATGAGTCATATTAGGTTGTGGATTGATGGTGCCTGAAGTAGGTATATATATAGGATACCTGTAGTACAGGTTACCAGGATTCCACCCGACATATGGTCGAAGTTATATTCCCTGATTCAGACAATTCACCGGTAACATATCGCACTATTCCTGAAGGAAGGCCGTAAGTGATTTTTACCAACTTTTGAGGAGCGTAAAAAAACTGTCCTATTTTTTTATGAGCTCTATAAATAAGTTTCAAAGAGAAAATCGTAGATCACAGTTGCCTACAACTACACGTGTTATTTAATTTAGGAACAGCTTCATGTACTTCGAGATAATCTAAAAAAACACGGTTAATTCTGTGTTCCACGAAACACAAAGAATATTTGCAGCTGTAACTACAAATACGGCTTTTTCGTTATATATTTTAAATTACATGAACTATTTCAACTCTTCTTACGACTTTATACTCTCTCATATTTTATTATAATCTAAAGTTGTAAGTATAATCACGTCGTTATCATGTTGTTATTTAACGGAAATTCCTTTTTTGTACATAGAGTTACATATTTCTAGGGAGCTATTTTTTTTAGGTTAGTTAGTGTATTTATAAATAAAGCTTTATAATGCGAAAATTGACTTACTATTGACTTAATATTCAATTCGTATCATAGTATACATACTTCTTATGGTAAATAAACTATTATGTGCGCGTATGTAAGTCAAAACTATAAATATATCGACAAATTAATTTAGTGAAAATGAAAACAAACAGGGTTATTCCATCCATTCATCCATCAACCTTTTTCCGTCCACTGCTGGACATAGGCACACCGCTCGATCCTGCGCTATTTGCATCCAGCGGCTCCCAGCATATTTGATGTTCCACCACCAGATCAGTCCACCTTTTTGAAGGCCCACCTACTCTGCGTCGTGTGGTACGTGGTCACCACTAGAGGCCCGTCTGTCTCCATTGTTTAGTCACGTCAGCGTGCTATGTCGTACACACCGCTTCTTCTACGGACCTCCGTATTCCGTATCTAATCGCGTAGGGAAATATCGACCATGGCCTTCTCCATGGCACGCTGCGCAACTTTGAGTTTTGTTATGTTCTATAATTTACACGTCACTATAATTTTTAGATTTACTCTGTGTAGTGCCGTGTTAGTTTGGATCGTGGATCTTGGACCAATCCGACGACAGAGTTTAGGTTATGGGTATCTTGTACAACTGTCCACGGAGCTGCTCGACCGCACTCAAGATCTCATCATTGTAAGGAATGACAGTACCGTTGTCGGTGTTCAATCTGGTTTGCTGACTCTGTCTAACACAGATACCTTTTGCGAACACTTTAGAAAATGTAAGATAATAATAAATAATAATAATAAATATTCACGGACATATTACACAACGTCCTCTGGTCCCAAGCTAAGCTTATATGCTTGTGTTATGGGTACCAGAATACGGATAGAATACATATACTACTTTTCTTTTGTAAATACATACTTATAATAAAAATACATACAATAAAAATTTTATATTGCTCTTTGGTACGGAGTCATCTAGAATACGCTTCTCAAGTATGGAACCCTCGATATGATATCTACCTAAATCGTATTGGGAGCATACAGAGAAAATTTGTAAGGTATCTACAATTTCGCACAAATTGCTACTTATCAAACTATGAAACGCGATGTAGGAAGTTTCACTTACTTCCCCTGCATGAAAGACGCAGAATTGCTGATATATCATTTTTGATCAATTTAATAAACGGATCTATTGATGTAACAGAGATGGTGAACAAAATAGGATTGTGCGCACCGACTACTTTCCGGCGTAGGCATAACATTTTACACGTACCTGCGGCAAGTTCTAATTATCGCCAGAACACATATTTAATTAGAGTTGGTCGTATGTTTAACGAGGTGTGCCGGGATGTAGACATCGATATTTTCAACACCGAGCTGTATTTTCTTTGAGGATGGTCGCGATTGATTTGTTTGTATTATTTGTTATTGTTGTTGTTTTGTTTCTTTTTAATTTATATTTTATCACTGTAATTTTTTCATAGTTTTTATATACATAATATATCCTTTGACATAATTTTTGTAATACAATAATTAGAATGAATTTAATAATATGCAGAATTGTACCTATATATTTGTGAAAACTTTTAACTGGCCATATTTTTACTATTTTGTTTTTCTATAAGTATAAGTATTTAGCTGTAAGTTTTCCATTAATTGTAAAATAAAATAAAATAAAATAATACATAGTAAACACCCAGACGCAGTACAAACATTTGTATGACATTTATGGATATCACACAAATAATTGTCCTGACCGGGAATCGAACCCGAGACTTCGTGATCGGCAGTCCATTACATAAACCACTCCACCACGAAGCCCGTCGAAGATAGTCGTTCATGTTTACAATCTCTGACAACACGTCAAATCGCGCAAACGCCTAGCGGTCAACGTGAACACGAAATCGCCACGTCTCCGCGCCCGCGCCCGCCACCGCGCCCGCGCTTTTTAACGTGAACAAGTACTTAGATTGTAAGACACGAAAATATAACGCAAATGTACTTAAATACTTGTTGTATTTAAGTACATTTGCGTTATATTTTCTTGTAAATCTTCTGTTAAAATTTACGTAAGCGTAATGATGCCTTTATGAGCGGGAAAAATTTTAAAGCAAATAAGTGTAAATTTGCATACCACTATTTTATGCTGGAATTTTATATTTTCTAAAGTCGCAAAATTTTAGTATTTTTGCATTTATTTCTTCATTTTTGTCAATAGCTTCACCAAAATTTTGACAGAAGGTGTAAGCCGTGAAGCTCGATATATTTATGCAATAAAAATATTGACGCAAATTCACTTACGTCCTTTTTTTTACGGATAGTGCGATATCATGAGCTCGTTAAATTTGAGTGCAGATTAAGCGTGAAAGTACTATCAAGTGTGAGTCTTCATAGACTCACACACTTGATACTGCTTTTTCACAAACACTCTCTAAACTCATGTTTAGAGAATGTTTGTGAAAACAATAATGTTAACAGTTTAATAATAATTTTAATATACAAGACATACAGAGTTAAATTCAATTTTGTCTGTCTTTGCGGCCGTGGTACTAAGGAGCTTCTCCTAATAGATATGACCATTTGTAAACAAATACACCGTAGACAGAGGAATTTGGCGACATGCTGGATAGATTACAGAAAAGCCTATGATTCTGTACCACATACATGGCTTTTAAGGGTGCTGGAATTGTACAAAGTAGATGCGTGTCGCCAGAACTCTTTGTTTGGTGAGCCTATAAGGATTGAGCGGGGTATCTTTCAAGTTGACAGTCTGAGCCCCCTTTGGTTCTGTCTAGCTCTTAACCCACTTAGTACTTTACTTGAGGGTTTGCTCCCACTAGACCACAGATAATAGATTTATTAAAGATCACTGAATGCTTTAGTAGATCTATCAAAATGAAGTTTGGTGTGGATAAATGTACTTTCATGCATGTAAAACGAGGACGTGTTATAGAGTCCGAGGGAATTCAGCTCTCAAATTCTGTACATCTCCGACCTCTCCTCGAAACTGATACCTATAAATACTTGGGTATGTCACAGGCCTTGTGCATCAATGAAGTGGACATGAAACAATCGTTGCGGGAGCGTTTCTGTGGCCGCCTGAAAAAAGTGCTAAATAGTCTTTTGTCGGGCAACAAAGTGCGTGCCTTTAATGGTTGGGTCATGCCACTTCTGATATACTCCTTTGGTATACTCAAGTGGACTCAGACTGAACTTGAAGCTATAGATAGGAGGTTCTGCGGTCTTTTGACTGCGTATCGAATGCATCATCCGCGTTCATCAGTAATGAGGTTGTACATCCCTCGAAAATGTGGAGGCCGAGGTTTTTTGAATGCTAAGACCTTACATAATTGGGAGATATGCAACCTCAGGGAATAGTTTATCCACGCTGATACGGATATGCATCGAGACGTGGTTGCGATGGACCTCGGGCTCACTCCGCTCACCTTGGCTAAAGAAAACTGGCCGATGCCTGTGGTACTTAGCACTAAGGACCGCCTGGAGGTATGGCAGAGCAAGGAGCTACACGGAAGATTTTATCAGGCCTTACACGGGCCTGATGTTGACTTGTCATCTTCCGTGACCTGGCTGCGATTCGGTGACTTTTTTGGGGAAACCAAAGGTTTCGTCTGTGCAATTGCTGATGAAGTTATCATGCCGAACAACTACCGGAAATATATTCTGAAGGACGGCACTGTTGACATCTGTCGTGCTTGTCACCAACCAGGTTAGTCCCTCAGACATATTGTTTCCGGCTGTTCGCGTCTACCTACCGGCGAGTACTTGCACAGACATAATCAAGTAGCCAGGATTATCCATCAGCAGCTTGCTCTGCGATACTGCCTTGTGGAAACCGTGGTGCCGTACTACAGGTATACACCTGAGCCGGTAATTGTCAATGGTCGTATCACATTGTATTGGAATCAATCTATCATCACGGACAGGACTATTGTTGCTAATAGACCTGATATCGTGGTGGTAGATCGATCAGCGCGCTGCGCAATGATAATCGATGTCACCATTCCTCATGCCGAGAATCTCGTGAAAACTGAGAAAGACAAGCAAATGAAATATCTAGACTTAGCGCACGAGATTGTCGACATGTGGGATGTGGACTCGGCGATCATTGTGCCGATAATCATCTCAGTCAATGGACTAATAGCCAAGAGCCTCGATCAACATCCAGAGAGGCTCGCGTTAGGCAGTTGGGTCAAGGGTCTGATGCAAAAGGCAGTCGTCTTCGATACGGCTCGCATAGTGAGGAGGTTCCTGTCTTTGGATCCCTGACCACCGACAGCGGTCCCTGTACTCAATGCCGGTGGTGCACTATTTATTATATATTTTTTAATTAGATTATAAACGTGTGAGTGCGTTTTTAATTAGTGTATTTATTGTATGTTTCTTTTTTATTTTTATACGGTATGAATGTCTTATTTTTATAATCTTTTTAAAAAATATATGTGAAATATGAAAATAAAGGAATACGGAAATAATAATAATTTTAATTCAAAAACTAAAAAACACTGAACTTCTGAATAATATTTTACATTGTTATATTGTCATCGTTCCTTAACCCTTTCAGGACCATAAGGTTTACAGCGATAAATATATGTATGTATCTAACTTTTTTAGCTGATTTGGGTGTGAAATGAACAATTATGTACAGAAAAACGGAATAAAGCCTATAGTTTTCTTAAACTATTAGATATAGTAGAGTACCATACTGTTGTACCACTATATAAATATGACCGCTGAGGACCACTGGGAACAATATTTACCTTACGAAAATGTTGCATTTTGAGACATTTGTGCTAATCATTTGCAGTTAATAAAACAAGTGAAAAAATACTGCAAGTTTATGATTGTAAGTCTGAAAAACCTTAATGAAATACGGAGTTCAGTCCGCGAATATTTTGACTTTTGCGCGGAAGAAATATGATAGTGATTTTCTTTGTAAACGCTCCAAAATGCATTATATGCTGGCTACGTATCTTCTGTTATGATATTCAATCAAAAAAATATGAATTAAGTAGCAATTGAATAAACAGTTGCGCATTTTAAAGATGGGAAACATATTTCCCTTGGTCCTCAAAGGGTTAATATATGTGTAACATTTCAGATCAATCCGACTACTATGCAAGTGAGTGAACAATCACTTTCAAAGATTCCATTACATAGATTAATACATTAATAGATACGTACCCAATTAAAGGAAGCGAGTTAAATAAAATAAATATAGTTAAATTGTTTTGAAATCAGTTTTTCCCCCGAGGACCCGCTAAACAATTTTTTTCTTAAAATCTTTACAGTACAGAAATTGACCATTTAGATTTTTATCATACGTATAGAGTTAAGAATATAGAATAGATATGTTCACTTACCATCTCAAGTTTATAATTATCATTATTAAATTGGGAACACGTCAATAAATAAACAATAATTTGAATGCACTACCAATATAACACGATGATATAAAAGGAAATATTAAGCCGAGTCAAGAGCGATACAGATGCTCCCACTGTTGGTTCCGTACCTGATAGCTACTTACTGGTATAATAAAACCTCTAAAAGTTTATTTGTTTGAATGTGCTAAACTCAGACACCAAGAATCCGATTTGAAAAATTCTTTCACTGTTGGATACTACATTTATCAAGAAAGGTTACAGGCTTAAAAACATCACGCTGCGATTGATAGTAGCGAAGAATTAGTGAAAAATGATGCAAAAGCGGATAAAACTCGAAGTCGTAATTGTGCGAAGACGAACTGTTGACTTAAACAATGACGCAGAGAGTAGTTAAATGTTCAAACTATAATGTGGTTATATTAACGAGGTGATTTCTTTCATGTATAACAATATGGATGTGATGGATGAAGAAAGTATTAGCAGAATAATATGTGCAAGTGTTTTTAATGAAGTTGACATAACACAGGCAAAAGGTTTACTATTCGACTCTGTACCGACAACAAAACGGAGTATTGAAAGAAAACGCGATAAAAAAGCTATACGTGATATTGATGATATAATATGTCTCCTGAAAGAAACAAATCCTGAATTAATACTGACTTTTGTTGCGCGTGACCTGCAGAAACTTCCACCTGTGTTGTTTGATCAAGTGGATGTCACAAGGTTGTTGAAAGACAGACTTTAGTTACAAAATTAAATTAAGAAAATTAAAGAGGATTTCGATTAATCTATGGCTAATTTAGTGGACTGACTGTCTGGCCTCTGTCTGGGAAATATGTTCATAATACAAATAGGCAGTCCAATTCACGGCGTAAACTGAATGGAAATAAGAGCTCATTGTACGGCAACTGATTTACCTTCTAGTAATGAACCCTAAAACAGTAACTTTCATCGATATAATGTTGAACCATACAATAATAATATATTTGTAGTAGGTACCTAATTAGTTAATACATACAAAATATACTTGTTAAATAATATTTACATAATTATACTAATTATCAAATAAACAACATGAAAGGAAAACCTCAAATTGTCTTTGAATAAAGATAATAAGGAAAACTGTTTACTTACTAATTAATGTGACATTATTTTAGTAATTTTGAATACGATAGATATATATATACGCCAATTCTAATGCACAACGAAATTAAAAGGATACTAAAATATTGGTCGTAATAATTCGGTAATGTCAGCCAAAAGATTCTTGTAAAAAACCATTTGTAAAACCGAATATACACTTGTTATAACTACTTAATATACAATAACCAGTCAAGTACAAGTTGGAGTTATCATAATAAAGTTCATTTGTAATACTTCTGGAGCTAAATAATGGGTTAAGGGCAATAGTTTCAAGGTACATCGTGCGGTACGTAGACGCCACTAGAAGATCTTTCTTCACCAACGGTCGTCGAATCGTCGAAACGAACCTGTCTATTCCCACTTCAGATTGCTTAATCTTAGAGTTATATCGTACACTCCCGTCCTTCTACAGATTCCACGTTGGGAAACATCGAACATAGCGCTCTCCATAGCATACCAAGCGACTCTGAGTTTTGTTAGGAGACCAAAATTCAGAGACCACGTCTTAGTTCCATAAGTGTTCACTGAAAACACACACCGATCAAACTAAAATAAATTTGAAATGAATTATTCACATAAATTTTGAGGTTATGTGAAGAAAGTAAAAATACAAAAGTTTTAGATCTATTTATTACCTACAACTTTGCCATTAGACTTTTTTCCATAGGCCTTTTAGTTTTGCCGGAAATCGAGAAAAACCGTTTTTACTCTTAAAAACTCACCCCCATCCCCTTCCCGACCTCAGCCCGTAAATTATATTTCCTTTCATTTTTATAATACTTTCCTCCATTTCTAATGGGTTTCATCCTACTATTTTTTTTTCACTTTTTATTAATTTCAAAGGCTTCAACCCTGTTCTATGTCTGCACTGTTTGTTTTATCCTGTTTGTTTGCCTGTTTATCAAAAATCGCTGTTTTTCTGATTGTCTGTTTGTCTATCTCCTAATAAACTTCACTAACTTAGCAGCGTATAATTATTTTCTTTTTTGTTTTAAGTTTTCATATTCCACATTTTATTATTTTTAAAGGCTTCTACCCTGTTCTATGTCTGTATAGTTTGTCTTATCCTGTTTGTTTGCCTGTTTATCAAATGGATTATTACGTATTATCCTTAATATATATGACTTTCAGTAAATCCACATCCCTCGGTGGATGAAACAGGCTCTCTCTTAGCTTATGTTAACAAGTGCATTAAAAATTTTGTTAAATATTAGACGCGTTTTAATTTAACGATAATTATTCCTCCAACTCATCGCGCTGTGATCACTACTTAACTCTTTAGCACGATGAGTGCGAAACGAGGCTTGAAAGACCTCGGCCGTGTTTCGTCTTTACAGCGGTAAGGAAAAACTTAAACTTCTCTGTCGTGCGAGAGGCGTAACTTCCGTCTGTTTCAGCTTAGGAAAGAGATAACTATTGTAAAGGTTGTGATCATTGAATATAACCTATACAATGATACAGGCCACTTAAGATTTGTTTTTAAAAAAAGGAATAAAAAATTTAAAAATTTGAAAATAAAAAGAATAGAATAAATAGAGGTGAATAGGACATGATGAGAGGATGTTGAAAAATGATTGTAAAATAGTTTTTCTTTATTATAAAAAATATAACAAGTTAATTAAATGTGTTTTAAATTATTATTATAAATTAATTGTAAAGAATAAGCTTTACAAATGGTGGAGGCGCCGGGTATAGCGGCCCGATTGGTGAACCAGCTCCTACGCCCAGGGATGTGTTGACGAGCAAAGGGTCGACACAGGATAAATATTTATTATCAGAGAAGTAGCCGTATCTTTTTATTAAATTTTTATAAATTATTTATAACTAAGATGGAACTAGCCACGGTAACTTTCGGTGGTTGCGCACAGGAGTGCCTAGATGAATTCGAAGAAATGTTTTACGCTTTAATAACATTCAAGAGATGCCCGTCTGAAGAAGAAAAATTATCACTATTGCCCTCATTTTTAAGGGGTAACGCCTTACTTTTCTTCCGGGGCATTAAAGACACGTGCAAAAGCGTGCAGGAGGTATTTGATAGACTAAGGGAAGAGTTCCAAGAAGTAAATTACCAAGAATGTTCGCAATAATTATTTGCATAATGATGTAAATTGGTTTAGTGATTCGATTAGATTAAGGTTATATATATAGTGATAATTATAATTTACTAATATTGTTTTATTTTGGTGTGTTTCATATTGTTCGGGATCGGCGAGACTTCATAATGACGTCAGCAAATTTGTACATAAGAAAGTTGCAATGAAAAGGAACCACATCAAAAATTTAATTATTTTTTCATATTTATATTTTGAATGTTTAGTTATAAATGTGAGATAAATATATTAACATAGTAATTGGATAGTGAGTATTTCGTACTGGGTTATGATTATAGTATTAAGGTAGAGCGATTAATAGGTATAATTATGGGTTGTATTGAGTTATAATGTCGAAGGAAGTGGCTTGGTAGAGTTAGTTGGATGAGTCGTATCAACGGGTAATATCTTTGAATGCAACATGGTAAGGCCATAGGCTATTTGTCATGGAATCCTGTTTTGGGATATCACGCATTTTAGAGATAAAACTCATAAGATAGGATTTAGGAAAGTAGGTGCTAGAGTAAAGTATTTGTTCATTAGGAGAGAAAGGTGAAAGGTTGAAAATTGAAAGAAGTTGTATTATAGTGAGAGGTTGCTGATAATATTTTTATTTTATTTATTGGGTAATAGTTAGATAATAATGATTAGCGAATAGTTTATAATTACTTAGATAATAGAATGATTGATTATTTAAAACGTTACTTGTGGTAGAAGAATGGTTGGTAAATTTATCTCACGAGAAGGAATTCTAAATGTGGAATAAATTGGTCATTCCCGAGCATTCAGAATTACTTAGTAGAAATTATACCTAAATAATTGAAAAGAAGGTTGAGTTTTATCTGAGCATACTTTAAATTTTAATTTGATAATCTCTGGATTCTGTCAATTATAATGGTTTCTTATGTAAATTTTCTCATTAAGCTGGAAAGCTGTTAAATTAGCATATCTTTCGGATCTATGATGCTGACCTCATAATTGAAGCTCGATAGTTTTTATAAGAGCATTAATTGTTTGGTGATGGACATTTTTCTGATTGATTGTTGATGATATATGCTTTGTGTCTTGGTGTGATAGTTTTAAGGATGCCTTATCATTCTTGTTTATTATTGGATAAATCAATTTTAAAGATGAAGTAGTTTAATATTTTATGAAAAGAGTGATATGATATAAGGGCATCGTAGTTAGTGTGGTTCGGATAACTAAGATTAGAAAGGCAATTTTTGGTTGGTTTTTTGCTTTTCAAGTTTTTCGAAATGTATTGCTTCGAAAAGCTAGGTCCTAGCTGGATCTAATCTGGTTCATTCTAGTTTGTTATCATGCTTTCCAACCTTAGGTAGGGTGTCCAGTATTTTGTAACTTAGAAAAAAAAATTTTTTTTTTTTTTTTGAAAAAAAAATTTTTTTTTGTCCTCTAAGGGGGGGAGAATGTAAAGGTTGTGATCATTGAATATAACCTATACAATGATACAGGCCACTTAAGATTTGTTTTTAAAAAAAGGAATAAAAAATTTAAAAATTTGAAAATAAAAAGAATAGAATAAATAGAGGTGAATAGGACATGATGAGAGGATGTTGAAAAATGATTGTAAAATAGTTTTTCTTTATTATAAAAAATATAACAAGTTAATTAAATGTGTTTTAAATTATTATTATAAATTAATTGTAAAGAATAAGCTTTACACTATACATCTGAGATGTGCTATTGACTCTGAGTATTTTGGTATACCTACCTTAATACCGGATGTTTTAGGCCTCGTGCCGCAAGTTTAATACAGTGCGGAACGAGTTTCCGAAAACCTCGTACTCCCGCAGATCTCGTGCCGCACCCTACGCTAGCTTCACGCAGTTAGTATTGTGTAAAACGTTGGACGCTGCGTCCGCGAAGCGAAGCGTTTTAATTTAACGATAATTATTCCTCCAAATCACGGACATAACTCTTTAATCTGTGTAAATTTAACACATAATCATAAAATTTTATTGTATTTTTTTTAATGTCATTTATTTGCTATGTACCTATATTTGTATATCATGGGACTTGTGCCTTAATAAAGAAATTTGTTGTTGTTGTTGTTGTTGTTGTTTAACCTTGTATCTCTATTATATATTAGCCAAGAGCAAGGTTGAAACCCAGAAAAGGTGAAACTTTCTGTAATTAAGCCTATGTACAAACAGGAATAAAAATAACGTATGATTTCAGACCGATTATTGATTTAAGGGAAATAATTTTTATTTTTTTTTGTAATAATCATATCTAAAATCTATATTGATTTAGAGGAGGTATATCTATGATTCTAGCTGCCTTTAGGCTTGTCAGATTACTTTTACAAAACACTAATTACCCTTCAATTGTTCTTTTTTTAGATTTGTTTAAAGCGTTTGATTGTTGATTACACAACATATCTGTATAAGCTAGAGAAGTATAGTGACATGGTGAAGTGATTTAGAATGTATTTAAATAATTTTTTGGAGTTCCTCAAGGAAGCATTTTAGGCTCAATATTGTGTGTGTACTTAATTATAATATTCCATACTTTTAACAGTACCTTTGGGAAGGAATAGGGTGGTGACACTTGAATTTGTAATCTGTTACCCTAAGGAGTATGACAGACAATTAGTACAAACACATTTTTAATATTTTAATTTTATTTCACAGGAAAGAGAAGCGACATCTGCATTAAACATGAAGAAGATATATTTAAAATAAATTGTAAATTTAACATTAGGTATATCTGAAATAATAACAGATACTGAAAAAAAATATTTATATATAACTAATACTATTTTTATTATATACTTAACAGATAATTCTATAATGTAACTGTACCTATAGTAACTAAATTATTGTATAAATGGTACAAATATGAAATGCTTATAGACTTCGATAACATCATATGTGTCAATAATGAGCATATTTCTAATTTAGAGCGATGCCTCTGACTGCATCCAAAATAATAAGTTTCTGATAGAAAAGGTGAGGACAATTTTCAGTAATCAAAATACCTCAATCAGTGTTATTATTTTTTAAGCGGGAAGCTTTTTGTTTTGTTTTTTTTTGTTTTGTTTGTTATAGTTTATATGAAAAGGGACATCGTTTTTTATAATATTAGAAACTATTTAAATCCTAACGATAATAATTATCAAGTAGGTACATTATCATAATTAATAATTAATTTCTAAGAATATTGTTCTAAGACCCAATTTCCTTTTCTAGAGTATCGTACAAAATAGAAGCCCTTAAAGGATCATTTCGCTGTTTGTCTGACTGTCTGTTTTTCTATCCTCTAATAAACTTCTCTGACTCAGCAACGTATAATTATTTTCTTTTTCGTTTTATGTTTTCATATTCCACATAATATTTCACTCATTTTTTGGACTTCTTGCCGTGTCTAGGAAGGAGCTTATGCAATTTATCCCAAAAATTGTAATCATTAAACCACAAGTAGCCATTATTAATAATACAAGATCTGATAACATCAGGTAACTCTGGATCTCTCACGATAGCGTCATCTAGTACTAAAACTATTACTTGGGGACCTCACTTGTTGCTCCAATTATAAGCTGTTTGGAATTCCACCATTGCCCAAATCAGACAATAGAAAATCCTCTGTCAATATTATCATAGTCTTTCTAGAACTTTAAACAGATTAAATTATCAGATCGGGAATTATGTGTCCTACTATCCAGTCCCTGCTATGTATACACATTGATTGACTTAACTCAATCTCTGATTTTGGCAGTAGTACATTTACAACGAATTCAACATCTTCATGAGCGAATGATACAAATATATCAAACTGTTTACTTTCATCTTGTCTTATTTGTTGTTCTGTTAAATCATTTCTTTTGTGATTCTTCATATTTTTCATATATTTCAATATTTTATTTCGACGAGCATATATTGATAAGATTGATATTGAAATAACCAAAGCAATCATAATGCATATTCCGATTGTGTTAAATAATATTAATTTATTGGTACATACTGTATGTATGTATACATTAGATAAAAGTTCTTTGTTATTATCACAAATTATGTCCTCGTAATCAACTAGAACACCTCTATTACGCATCTCTTTCAATAACCTGGTTAGATTACAATCACAATTAAACCGATTATTTGATAAATATATACGGCTTTTAGTTCTCGTGTGATAGGAGACTTCCAAAGATGATTCGTTTAATATTATATTAGTAATATTGTTGTTTCTTAGATCAATTTCCATCATTTGTTTATTATGCCATGTACAAGTGACTTTGAGTGAGCATATTACTTAGACACTACACCTGGTATATCTGTCGATAAAATATAATAATTATATACTTACGTTGTTTGTCATAATGTTATTACTTGATAAGTTTAACTTGTGTAATGTGTGTATATCGTACCACCAATGTTCAAATGTACTGATTCTATTGTTGCTTAAGTTTAATTCTATTATTTGTATATATTCCTTCTGGTCTGAAACTACGCGTTCTATTTGATTCGATGTTACAGAGAGGATAACTTTTAAATATGTGAAAAAACACAAACAAATACAATTAGTAATTAAAAATTAAAAAATTACTGATAGTACTGGATTTGACGGAATAAGTACAAGAATTCTAATATGTCTATCTTTAAAGTTATCCAATGTTCTCTGTTATCTGATAAATATGTGCCTTTCACAGGGTGTCTTTCCAGAGAAATTAAAGTTAACCATTATCAAGCCTCTATTCAAGAAAAATGATAAATGTGATATAAGTTTTTATCGTCCAATAGCCCTTGTGCCGGTAATTTCAAAAATTTTCGAGAAGGTGATTTATGATCGAATTTACAATTACTTTGAAATTAATAATCTGTTTTGTGATGAACAAGTTGGCTTCCGTAGGAAGAAGTCCATCGATTTGGCAATATATAAATTTCTTCATACAGTGTTAAACGACGTTGACAAGGGTAAACTTTCGTGTGCTTTGTTTATGGACCTAACAAAAGCTTTCGACTGCGTTGAACACAAAATATTGCTTGACAAACTATATGCTTATGGGATTAGAGGATTTCCTCTAATCCCATAAGCATATAATAAATAAAGCAAGATAGGATTTTACCAAATCGTATGCATTTGCATACGATTTGGTAAAATCTTATCTTGCAGATAGAATCCAAATAACGCAAGTCACCAAAATATGTACATTTGCAAAAAAAGAAGTACGCTACTCGTCTGCATATAGAAAGGTTATCTTTGGCGTTCCGCAGGGAAGTGTACTTGGTCCATTACTTTTTAATATATACATATATTAATGATCTTCTAAAGGCTACATCACATAATACTGTTTTATTAGCTGACGACACTACAGTTATATTTACGGGTTTGGACCAGCAACATATGGAGCGCGAAATTAACATGACGTTAAAAAATGTGACATCTTGGCTAACACAATAATTTAAAAATTAACATTAATAAAACTAATTTTATGACTTTTAGAAATCGAGTAAATAAATTGACCTCTATGGATGTTCGACGAAATTAACGTAACAAAATTTTTAGGCTTAAATATAGATAGTAATCTAAATTGGAAACACCATGTGGAAACCTTATGCTCTAGGCTTAACACATTTTATTACGCCTTACATATGCTCAGGAAAACAGTAAATCTATCAGCTCTGTTAACAGCGTATCATGGGTATGTTTCTCCTATTTTGAGATATGGCGTTTTGTTCTGGGGCAATTCTACTAATAGACTAAATGCGTTTAGAGCTCAAAAGAGATGTGTTCGGGCATTGTGCAACATTAAATCAACAGAGAGCTGTCAACCACTGTTTAAAAAATTTTAATTGCTTCCTTTGCCAGCTATATATATTTTTGAAATTATAATTTTCGTTCGAAAAAACTTAGATCTATTTACTAATCTCAAGAGCAAAAGGAGGAACCTAGAATTAAGTATACCTGAGCATAAAAACATCGTTATTCAACAAAAGTGTATTATGTATGGCTCAGAAAATTTACAATCACTTACCGAAGGCCATTTTAGAAATTCATAACTTTAGAACTATTAAAAATATATCTACATTCATTTTTCACCTATGCTTCTCTTGTAGCCTATAACCTTCATCAATAAATGTAATATCCAACACTGAAAGAATTTTTCTAAGCGAACCAGTGGTATCTGAGATTAGCGCGTTCAAGCAAACATACATCAGCTTTATAATATTAATATAGAAGTATAGATTTCAACTTTACGCGTACGAAGTTGCGGGCGACAGCTAGTCACAGGTAATATAGAGTTTACTCAAAATTCAACCTTATCTAAATGTACGATGACACAGTAACAGCGAAACGCTTTGGTAAAATATTCCTTTAGAGTTTCTGAGTAAATATTTAAGTAGTTTTCACTGAAGCAATCACTTTATAGCTTGCTAAAGGATTTTATTGAAACTGACTTTAATTTTCTCCGTGGTGCGGATATTTCTAAATATAGAGACGTAGTTATATTGGAACTAGGTGATTGGGTCTATAAATCTTTCTAATCAAGAGCTTAAAAGAAGAAAAGGAAATAAATAATTGAAAACGAGGACACAACCGTTATAATCGTTGTACATGTATGATCAGATGTTTGAGAGTAATTGAAGCCAAGGAATAATGTTTAGAGAAAAGAGCTTGACGGTATGATGATAAAAAACGTGAAAAGTGCGAACTTGTTCGTGTTAAGGAAAGTGTCATCAACTCAATTCCTTCATTCTTCATCCTAATATTTTAATAACCAGCTAAATGACCACCAGAAGACCATACACCGTTCTATAAGAGAAAATAAAAATAGCTCTAAATTAAACTCTATGCTCACACGTCAGATCAGCGTGCCTATTTGGCAGGGCCGACTCCTGAAGTGGAGTACGCTATGCCAAATAGTGGAACTTTAATGGACTATTAAGAAGATGTGTTAGTTCAGGGATTTCAACTGCTTATAATATCCATTAAATAAGTCTTTTAGGGCCCCGCAAACAGGATGGCGAACAATCAAACTTAGTACAGACTACATAGGTTTGTACGTAGTTGGATTGTCATCCAGTTTTTTATTAGACAACCCTTGTGGTCTAGTGGTTCGTGCAACGGACTGCCTTCCACAAGACGCAAATTCGATTCCCGCTCGGGACAATTGTTTGTGTGATATTTATAATTGTCATACAAATGTTTGTACTGAGTCTGGGTGTTTTCTATGAATTATGAGTAATGTATTTACAAAAGAAAAGTAGTTTATATATTATATCCGTATTGTGATATCCATAACCAACCATATAAGCTTAGCTTGGGACTAGAGGACTCTGTTTTGTGAAATTTCCATAAACTGAAATTAAATACATATATTTACGTTACACTTACATATAATTCTAGTCCGTAGAAAGTAATCTTACAAGTCTTTTTATAGGAACGCTTAAAGCCTTCTTAGTTCAAAAGATTTCACCTAAATGAAGGCAAAATAAAGGATTCATGTCCCTTGACCGATTCTAAGACGAGCATGTCATATAAATGATTACTGAAAGCAACAACCGAGATTTCCCAAGCGGTTCCAAAAGGTCACAAATTTGAATGTATTGTATTACAAACAGGACTTGAATATGAGATGTTTTGCCACTCTGGAGCTTAAAAACACATCCTTTTAAATAAAATCTGGATTTCTGTTTCTTTTATTCGTAAAATCTTTTATTGGAGTTTTATAGTTGGACATAACTAAATCAGCCAATATACCTCCCAAAACCGTGAAAGTCCTTCAAAATTAGGGAAATATGTGGTCTACTATGCTAACCAGACATGGTGGTATAGCTTGTACTTTGTAACAATTTCTTATTATTATTTTATTTTAAGAAACATCTACACAATCACAACACTTTACGTCTATTTTTTATCTTTATTGAAAGTCAATAAGACCTGAATATTCTCTTACACTTGTGTGACTCATTTGTTTAAAAAAAAACCATCTTTTACGGATGCAGACTTTGCAGCTACCATGATCACGGGTAAGAGTCCTACCCGTGACAATGGTGTCTGCAAAGTCTTCAAAACCTCGTGCTAAAATTTAAAACAAATACACTCGTCTGAATCCAATAAGACATGTCTTTACTCATTGAGTGAAATACTGAGATGTTGTAATTTGTCTGCAGGTTGTATAAAATAAGGAAATAAAACGTATCTTCGTATACAAGACTTCTATATTAAACTCCTATGTTTCCTATTCTGCCTCACTTTCATGGGGTTATGAGGATTTTTGTAGGTAAACGTATGGATGTGTTATTAAGGATTAGTCAGATAGAAAAAAAAAATTGCAAATCAATAATAGCACAAAGCTGCTCTTAGATTATATTAATAAGAAATTAGCTATTATCCGCAACTCGTTAACGTAAAGTTAGATATCACTAGGTACATTTA
Source organism: Orgyia antiqua (assembly GCA_916999025.1). Lineage (NCBI taxonomy): Eukaryota > Metazoa > Arthropoda > Insecta > Lepidoptera > Erebidae > Orgyia > Orgyia antiqua. The sequence continues at coordinate 35,358,964 of OU779865.1, read as the reverse complement.
CTTACTAAATTAACTTATATTGGAAAACGTGATCACTGCAAACGGGACTTGAACTTAATGAGCTCAGAATACCGTTCCGTAGCTCTTCCGACTGAGCTATTGCAGTCGTGTCAGTGGTAACTTCTCCACTACAATGTATCTCGATTGAGTCTTCATCAACGCGTTGTTCAACACCATCTATCATGTCCGTTTGCATATTCTCTTTCACCTACATACCATGAATTAGCAGTTAAATCCATTTCTTGAATATTTCAGGTAAAATTTTCTAACTTATCCTACAATTTATCAAAAATACCGTCTGAAAAACTATTTTTTCGAAGGAAAGTTGTAAAATGAATGAAGTTCAACATTGAAACTTTGGTCATGTTTAATGGGGGGACTTTAATGATAGCTTGGAGCAGTTGAGGTCGTAGTTCATAAACTTTGTAACTGCTGTGTGAGAGAACTTAATTGTAATAATAACTTTTATTTTCACCATTAGTTCTTTTCCCTTAGGAATCCAATCGACGCAGTTTTTTTTTTTGGCTAAGGTTGGGCGAATGACTACTCTGTATGTGAATCCACCTGTAATAAAAATGCCAGTATAGTGTAAATGCACTATAAATATCTCATCACGGGCCTCGGGGCCTAGTGGTTCATGTAAGGGACTGCGAATTACAAGGCCGCGGTTTCGATTCCCACATAGCACAATCATTTGTGTAATATTTATAAATGTTATACAAAAATAGGAGATCGAACTCTTTTGTTAGATTATTTGTGTATACTTTTATCATAATCTTTTTTCACACAATTCATTTGCTAAATAATAAAAACTAAAATAAAAAAAGTACAAGAAAAGATATTCTCTAGGCACTTCAATATCAGTTTTTCTTTTATTCAGTGGCGACAGATTTTATAACATAGAAATCTTTTTAGAGATTATCTCTCTCTCTCTCTCTCTCTCCAGACCATTAACGTCCCACTGTTGGGTACGGGCCTCCTCCACTTAAAAAGAGATTATGGTCTACTATGCCGCTCTGACCAGGCGTGTTTATTTCGCACACCCGCACAAGGGTTTATTTTACAGTAATTTCTTCTCACAGAGTATGTTATCTTGTTAAATTGTTGTTCAATAAAGTTATTCTCATTATTTTATATTATTAAATTGTTGTTACATGCTTTATATTAGCTTCACTTGTATGTTTGTTTGTATGTTTGTAACCGACTCCTTTGGACGCTATTTTGACCCACTTTAAACGGTCAGATTCTATTCAAATTTTGCACACCTGTCAAAGACCAATGACAATACAATAATTCGATTAAATAAAGCGTGTTATTTAGTTTTTTTAAACTATTTTTTTATTTTGTTAAATTTTTGCTCAATAAACTTATTCTTATTCTTGTTCTTATCTGTGTACAATATTCCTTAACTGATTTTTACAGCTCAGGAATATTGTACACAGAAAACTTTTTATAATTGTTTAAAGTAAATTCATATTGAAATAGCTATTATTAAAATTTACATTTAGATAAAATAGAAGGTTACCTAGTAATACATACTATATATGTGGAACAATTCATTCACTAATGGATTGGTATTCTCAAAACTATTCAGAGTCGATCTCAATACAAGAAACATTTGTACAAGAGTTGGCTATATATAGCATATTCAAAATAGATGGAATTTGAAATTCCACATTCCAACTGCTTCTAACTTTGTTAGAAAAGGAGTTTAAGATGAATATTTATAGCGGATGCCTGTGGTTTTACCCGCGTTTTAGTTACTGCCCTGCACCTTGCTTCTAGCGTGATTATACCTATACGTATAATAAGGCCTCCCCCACATTAGGCGTGCGCGTTTCTCGAGCGTGCTCGCAACGCTCACGTCGCGTGCGCGCCGCGAGTGCGCTGCACAAGCGTCGCGTGTAGCCGCCGTGTGACGTGGGTGCAGCGAGCGCGCGGCGTGTAGTGCGTGTACTCAGCCGCTGAGTATACGCCGCGCGCCGCGAGTGCGCTGAGACTCGCGGCGCGCACTCAGCGCACTCGCGGCGTTTAACCCCCTTCAGTCAAGTTTGTCACAATTTGGACCGTGCCGTGTTAGCTAGCGTCGCTTTGCTTTTCTTATTCAATTACGAACAAAATGGATTCTGACGAGGAAACACTACTGTTAGCTGTGCTACTAAAAAGAAATAAGACGCAATTAAAAGTAAAAAAAACGCGACGCATGCCGCGTGAGCGTTGCGAGCACGCTATAGAAACGCGCACGCCTAATGTAGGGGGTGCCTAAGTGCTGTTTTAATCTATATAGTTATATAATTGTACAGTTTCTTTAAAAAATCATTTCAGTTAACGGCGTGAAAATAACATTACATCCATCCAAGCAACCTTATATTCAAAAGAACTACAAAATCACACATTTTCCCAACATCAATGAGGATTAGCAGTGGTCGTCGGTGCGAAGTAGCCGGCCGCGGCGTAACTAGGTGGTCACGGCTGCATAAGGATGACGGGGCCTAATGCTTTCCCCGTGAAAAAAAGGGCCACCTTTGCCGGGTCATGGGCAGGGCAGATCGCGGGAGAGAAAAAAAACTTCAATGTAAAAAGTAATATTTGAAAAAAAAATCCGTTGTTATTATACCATTGTACCGCGTGGTGACGGTTTAAGAATACATGTGTCAAGACCCCATTTCCTTCCCATGGTGCAGTAAAAGCCCGCTAAGAGATATTATACACAGAAAACATCTGTATGAGATGGAAAACTCGAAAATGGACCCAGTGCCAATACGTACAGTCTGCGCAATGCACAGTTAACCATAATTCCTCTCAAAGTAGAGGAGGCCTGTACCCAACACTCGGACGGAAAGTAGTTAAATATTATAAAAGTGAAAAGTTAATAAAATATGTTAAAAATTCTCTGTTTACGATAAAGCTTTACTGTAAGACTTAAGAGCCGTGCTTAAAAGATAGAACACAATATTATTCTTTGTAGACTTTTCAGCTTAAGCCTATGTTTACCTTTCCATTTCAAAGGATAAGCTTCTAAATTTATCCTGATTAAGCCTCCGAATGAAATACTCCGATTGTAATAAGGGTACTATGTAGGTGTATAGAGGTTGAAGGTAAAATAGAATACGAAACGGATACAGATGTAATCTTTACGGGCTTCGTAGTCTGGTGGTTCATGTAACAGACTGCCGTTCGATTCCAGCACGAGACAATCATTTGTGTGATCTTTATAATTTGTCATACAAATGTTTGTAATGCGTCTGTGTGTTTCTATGAATTTTAGGTATGTATTTGCAAAAGAAAAGTAGTATATGTAGTATATCCGTATTCTGGTACCCAAAACACAAGCATAAGCTTAGCTTGGGACCAGAGGACGTTGTGTGAAATGTCCATGTGTATTTATTTTTACTTATAAATTATAAAACCAAGTCGTTATTTTATGTTTGTATAACATTTTAAATTATCAAAACTATGCGCTACGTAACACGTATTTTAAGGCGGATTTTTTTAATAGATAGAGTGGTTTGTTGGTGGATTTTTGTATGGTTTATTGGGGTTTAATTTTTAAATACCACGTGTACGAAGTTGCGGGCAACTGCTAGTATGATATGGAACGCCCAGACTGAACTAAGATGCAATCTTTTTTTTCTTTTCTACTTTTTAGAACATAATTCTATTGATTTTTTCGCCATATTATAGATAAAAAGTATATCTATGCTTATATCACTTTTTTTTTTTGTAAAATCTTACCAATTTTTTGTGATAGACGCTGCAACTTCATCTAAAGAACACCGACAAAAAACGAGATTTTCGGATGGTCATATTTCTTTTAGTTATTATGTTTTGAAAAAAAGAAAGTGATACAAGCATAGATATATTATAACACATATAATATACTGTGAAAAAAATTCAATCCTCTGGAGGCAATACCCACGAAGAAAACAGGGGACTACCATGCCCATATTTTTGTATGGAGCATAGTTTGGTGTCGTGCACTCATAACTTCTGTTTTTTCCTCCAAAATGTATTAGACCCTTTAAGGTGATTACATTTCTATATAAAAAACATTGTAAGATATGATTTTCTATATGAATTCAGAAAGATATATATTTAACGAACCATGGCCGATTCCATTAAAGATATCGTTCATCACATCAATTCGTAACAAATATTACTGTCGGTCAGAGAAAACCTTTGAGAAAAATGATCTTATTATACTTATAAATATGGTCAGTATATTGATGAAAGCTACAAAAATTCCTGGGTTCAATTCCAAGATATTTGAGAAAATAATATCATATCTATCACTAATATACCAGATGGGGGGTTGACGTTTAATACAGAAGACAAGTAACTTTAGCCGACTTAAATCGTACTGTTTAAAATAATGAAGTTTCATATGACGTATATTTCGGCGAGAACACCGAATCAAACATTGGGTATTCAGTATCACATAATGTTTATTTAAAATACACTTATTTTATTATTAGTATTAGTTTAAGTAGCGTAACACAATAGATTAAGAGGATACCAAAATAGCTTCGTGCATTTTTCTACGTACGAAGTTTTCATTGTTTCTTTAGATTGAATGGCTAGAGCTCTAATTTTTAAGTATATGTTTTGTCAATATATGATCTAGGATCGCATAAACTCAGAAACGCGATTGAAAAAAGTTTTCTCGATAGAAAATCTTAGCGAAACAACCTCTCTAATTTTTTATTTTTTTCATTTGTCGGTCTATTATCGCGTATTAACTAATAAAATAACTTTATAAACATAAGTAACTATTATATAGTATAGAAACACGTAAATCAGAATTAAAATATATTTAGTAGATTTTGAGTAAATAGGAAAAGTATCCCTAATTCTTCATTTTCTGTGCCTACTGGCTGTGTTAATATGTACGTGTCGGCGATGATATTGAATAATATTGATGTAGGCCCTTAACACTTATAATTTTTACATTTAAGCACTACGATAATTTTTCAATACAACATGGTTGCATCTTTTATCAAAGCTTTCGACACAATGACGCCATCTTGAAGGAACAATAATTTGAATTCTCTTTAATACAAACTAATTAAATTTATACAAAATCAATTATCAATACTATTAACATTCATAATAATTAAGTTTATTATTTTTAAACAATACTAAATAACATAAAATACAGAATTTGCGTTTTTACAAGTTAACAGGTATTAATTAGTCTATATTATTTTGTATAGATGACGCTTTTTTAAAGAGAAATCATTTAACGATACTTTTCTTATCAAAACAGTAACTATATTAATTATATTAACAACGATATATTGATACATAACTTAAAATGTAACAAATTTATTTAAAATTAGACATTAATATAAATATGGCCAATAAATATAGTAGGGCGCCCATATATACCTAATTACCTAGCCTGTATCATTAAGACACGGATAGATACATATTTAACACACACTTATATAGGTATCTGTATGCGCCATAGACACTACGTCTGGTACCTATATCTGTAATATCTATTTCATCGGTCTTGATAAGTTGGTACCAATTCTACCTGCACATTTGCACATATAATCTTAACTAAAATACGAAAGTTTATAGCGTCAATATTATCTATTATTATATTAATTAAAATCTTTATTCTATGATACACAGTTTTGTTAATAAGTAAGTTTAATTAACGTTACTGAATTGTGATATTGACGCAACCAATTAAAATTTTTTAGTTATGTATTCAATACTGAAATAATTTTTCACAACAGACCAATAGTTCCTGAGATTAGCGCGTTCAAATAAACAAATAAACTCTTCTGATAATAATATATTAGTATAGAAGTATAGATATATTTCGTTACATAGATTTTATAGATAAATACGAATGTAGATATTAAAAAGGAAATTAACCACAAAACTATGCAACATAAAACATAAAATACTAAAAACAATTGCGAAAAAATCGTTTAGGTTCTGTAATAAATGTTTGTCGTTTTTATAACCCATTCACACCCACTTTAACAGTTAAACGTTATTTATATAGTTTTTTTTTACAAAAACGGGTCCAAATAATCGAACCCTCATCAGGTCCAACCCTCATTAAGATATTGGTTTATTGGTACAGGCTGGGTTTATTTATCACCCTAGGATATTACTTCAAGATGCCTTATCCCTAAAAGAATGCCCAATTCGACCTAAATATATGGCATTTTAAAATACAAATGTTAGAAGAAACAAAATAAAAGTAGCAGATCCAGATTTCTTATAAATAATATTATTAATTTGAACTTGTAGTTAATAGAGCACGTAATTTTATTAATATTTTTCACTAATATGGCTATACTAATCCCATTTCCCAATAACTCTTATTCCCAGATGTGTAGTTCTACTACAATATTTGTAAAAATAATATAAAAAGCTTGGTAAACTTGCTAAAGTTTTCCATTCTAGAAGTACTTAGGGACAATAACTTTCAGTTAAGAAAAACTTCAAAGTATTTTTACTTTATGATACCACAGAGTAGTAAAAATTGCATTACTTAATTTTCAAATAACAAGTAGAACTATTTAACAATATTATTAGGTATATCTCTCAGGGCCATTGACGTCCACTGTTGGGTGTGGGCTTCCTCCACTTTGGAGGTGATTATGGTTTATTGTGCCGTGTTGGCACAGGGTTTATTTTCGAGGTTTCCGTTTCTTACAGAGTATGTTATCTGTAGACAAGATCCTTTAGCTGGCTTTTAGAGCACCCGGGAATGGTAAAAATTATACGTTATCCTTGTGGTGACGGATTAAGAATACAAGTGACACCACCCCGACACTTGTATTCTAAATCCGTTCTGTATACGTTCTTATTGTGGTGACGGATTAAGAATACAAGTGTCGGGGTGGTGTCACCTGTATTCTTAATCCGTCACCACAAGGAGAACGTATAATGTTATATAACTCTATTTTATGTTTATGTGTATATTATTTTAATTTCATTCCACAACTTTTAATATTATCTCAGCATCATTATATCGTCACGCCTTTTCCCTGTAGGTAGGCAGAGACAAATAAAAATGTTTTTTTTTTATGTTTCTGTACTAAATTGGTTTCGTTTAAAATTTGTTTTATAATTACGTATTTGCAAGTTGTACCTATATTCATTACCTAAAATACCTATAATATAGTTAAATATAGTGTACAGTAAGCCATTGAAATGGCTAAACGCATGGACTGTACGTTTTCAATCAACAATCTGGCAAATAGCCACGGATTATTGTCATAGTTATTAAAATAAATCCGATTTTAACAAACCTGCAACCTTACTGCCTGCAAGATAGATTAAAATAAACGAGACAAAGATCGATAATGTTTTATAAAAAAATATTATAACGCTGAAGAGTTTGTTTGTTTGTTTGAACACGCTAATCTCAAGAACTACTGGTTCGATTTGAAAAACTCTTTCGGTGTTTAATAGTACCTTTATCGAGGAAGGCTATATAACATCACGCGGTGACAAATAGTAGTAAAGCGTTATTGAAAAGTGTTGCAAATAATCGGAAAATTTTCTAAATCTCACGCGTACGGATACGCGGTCAATGTTTTATAAAAAATAGAACAATTAAAAAGGCGACTTTCTTTTAGCTCCATTATTAGACTATGATTATTTAGGTACTATCAAGGAACAAAGAAGAAATAAATGAGATAAAATTCTATGAATTCGTACATCTTCCAGTCTAAACACAATATTGCAATGTCACGCATAAATATAAAATAGGGTGCAATACATAATTGGGAAGTGGATGAAATTAAGCTAACACGCTAACTAAAATAATTATTAAAAATTATAAAAAAATTGTATAATACTTTCTATCACAAATTACATTGAATTTAAGACAAGATACAATAATGATTTCTGACTACTGGTCATGTGCTACAATCTAAACATACTTCTACTACTGCCACAGGGGACATGGGCTGAAAAAATTACAAGAACCAACTTACAGTTAAATTTAAACTTCGTTAAATGAAATGTTTCAATTTAACTTGAAACTCGTTTAACACGTGAAAAGTTAGTAGTAACCAAAAAACAATCCTCAGTGGAGTATTCATTGTGTTAAGCAGTTGTTGTATAAATAAATTGACCCAGGTTTCGAGCATATCCGATGCTCATCATCAAGACGAGTGCGCAGCGTTGTCCGTGACCTTCCGATGCGCACTGACGGACACCGCTGCGCGTTCGTCCTGATGATAAGCAGCGGATATGCTCGAAACCTGGGTTGACATCATCGATCTCATAAAAGTGAGTGTTAGCCGGTAGCATATATTTATTTTTAAGATGACTCAAACTCACGAAAAATTCAATACTTTAGTTTGATGTGAAATTTTTAGATAAAACTCTGTCTTTTGTGTATTAAGAGGGTACTGTACTCCTCATTTAGGTATAAATAGGTAGGTATTGCTATCCCTATTTCCGAACGCCGCGCTAAAAGGGACAAATAAAGATGAAGCGGATTTTACCTACGAATTCTTTGAAAAAAGACGTTTCGTACTTCCGTTTTTTCTTCGCGAAAGTTAAACCGATATTAATAGTTTTTGCGTTATGTTATAGATAAAGAGTAATAGATAAGAAATTCAAAGTTTTCGGATTTTTCCCAATATCACCAGTATCTAGTCTAACTCTGAGCCAAATTTCAAGCCTCTAGAGTATCGGTAGAAGGCCCTGGATTTTGATTCCTGAATTGCGGCGAAAACTAATCAAATGGTGCTAATGTGCACCTCATTTTTTTCAAATATTTCCATATTACTTAGAGAAATCAGGTTGATTATATTTTTTGAAGTAAGGGACCGCGTAGATCTACATTTGGTATGAGTCTCAAGTTGATACCTTCAGCCGTTGCTGAGTAAAAAAAGTTTGACAGACAGACAGACAGACTCAGACGCCGGAGTGATCCTATAAGGGTTTTACGAAACCCTAAAAATGGTTTAATAGACAATATAAAATCTGAGAAACATGTGAAATCAACTTATAAACTCTCTCTCTCTCTCCAGCCCATTTACGTCCCACTGTTGGGCACGGGCCTCCTCCACTTTGGGAGGGATTATGGTCTACTGTGCCACGCTGACCAGGCGTGTTGGCATAGGGTTTATTTTCGAGTTTTCCGTCTCTCACAGAAGATGTTATCTGTGTGCAATATCCCTTAGCTGACTCTTACAGCACCCATGGGAGGAGATGGGGTGGTGACACTTGTATTCTTAATCCGTCACCACTTATAAACTACTTAGCTGAAATTCTTAGTTGTGTGTGTGTCTCACCCATGGGAAACAATAGGACGTTACTCAGCTTATTGTTGTGGGTTTGACCCCACAACGCTGGTTTTCAGTAACGCCCTGTTGGATTGCAATGCATGGCGCCAATCAGCAACATAAAGTTGCCAATTCAATATAATATAATCTAATATAAAAAATTTCCATGTCACAATGTTATTTACCGAACTCCTCCGAAACGGCTTTACCGATTTTTACCAAATTTTATATGCGTATTCAGTAAGTCTAAGAATCGGCTATTATCTATTTTTCAAACAGACATTTGTATGGCAAAACAACGTTTGCCGGGTCAGCTAGTCTTATATATAAAATTCACGTGTCACAGTGTTAGTTACCGTACTCCTCCGAAACGGCTTGACCGATTCTTCTCAAATTTTGCATACATATTCAGTAGGTCTGAGAATCGGCCAACATCTATTTTTCAAACTTTTTTTTTTAGTATGGCAAAACAACGTTTGCCGGGTCAGCTAGTCTAATATATAAAATCTAATATAAAATGTACAATCTTATGATTACACGTAAAAGCATATGACAATACAATTTACGTAAACCTATATACTAATACATATTAATCATATATCTGTTTGTTTACACACTATGTTTACACACAGCTTTATCTTATTCTACTCTAGTACATATTTCTCAGGTACGATCAACAAATCAAGCGTACAATTAATCAAAGGACCTCTGTATTGAAAATCTACTTTTTCAAAGGCTTTTCGAGTTTGAAAATGAATGAAGTTTTCGCCAATATTCAGTGAAACTTTATCGTGTTTAATGTTCCCGAATTAATGATAGCCCAGAGCGTTTGGGATTGTCGATTCGGTTTGTAAACTTTGGCACTGGTGTGTGACAGTACCTAATTGCTCATACAACATACATTAAGGATGTATATCTAATGGATAATTAATTTGTAGGGATGCTTTGTTTATATAAACTCACAGAATAAGACCAGAAGGAGCGCTCGGCAACAATTGAATGCATTGTAGTGTCTCCCTAAAGGAGCCCAGCGCGGGCGCACGCACCTCCCTTCACCTCCGCGCAGTGTTGCTAGCTCTCGAGTCATTTCCTACTAATTCTCACTTTTGGGGAAAATGTAAATTTCTTTTTTATTATTTATTATAAAATAAAGTTGTTATTTTGTATGTACCGTAAAACGGGGTTAATAGAATTCACGGGGTGATTAGACACAAAACCAAAAAAGTTTTTCAACCCAAACTATCTGAGAGGCTTTAGCCTAAAAAACATACTCGTTTGTTTTTCTTATTAGTCCATAATATTTTTTATAAAATGGCAACACTGGATTGTCTATGGAGTGATACACAAAAAAATAATAATGTCATAATGGTGACAGTGTAATTCGCGGTAAAGTTAAACTCGCAAAACTTGGTGTTTTTTAATAGTTAGAAGTGCAGTTACGTACACGAATTTGGTGCATTTTGAAGCGTTAGTGATTGGCCATTATTTTTGATAAGTAACGGTAAGTATTAACATTATATATTAGTTAAAATAATGCAAAATGTGAAACTTGCCACTTTTTAAATTGTTAAGAGGTTACTAGACACGATAAAGGGGAGAATAGACACGAAATACGGGGTGTATAGAAGCCACATAAGGGGTTACTAGATACGGGAAGGCTTGAATAGAAACACGAAGGGGGTTATTAGATGCAATGTTGTTAGGGTTGTCACACGTACTAGATTCCTTTTTAATATTATTTTCATCTATGTTATTTAATATGATTTAAGAAGTTAATCATAACAAAACAAATAATTAGAATTATTATGAATTTGGTAAAAAATAATATTTTTTTCTAATATTATCAATTCGAAAGTAAATTTGCTTGTTGGCTACGCCTTTACGCTTTATCAACTCAACCGATCATCATGAAATTTTTCATACACTTTGTCAGAAAACGATTAAGGATTATAGCAGGTATATTTTTTTCTAAGTAGGTATGTCTACTTTTTTGATATTGACGTGTATTTTTTTCGTAGGTAACATGCCGCGGCAATATAAGCCTGACCCTAGAAGCAGACGGTACAGAAAATATGATGAGGAGGTGCTTAACGCAGCTATTCACGAATACCAAAGAACTAAAAATAAACCAACAGTATCATTTAAAACAGTCGCTGATAAATACGGTATTAATAAATCTGTCTTATACAGGCACTGTACTAAAACCATGAAAAAACAGGGAGGTCAGACAGTTTTTTCATTGGAAGTGGAGAAACACATGATAAAATATATAAATATCTGTGCTGATTGGGGGTATCCTCTCGATTCTTTAGATTTTAGATATTTTATTAAAAATTACCTTGACAAAACAGGAAGAACCGTTTTAAAATTTAGAGACAATTTACCCGGTCCTGACTTTTTAGCCAATTTTATTAAGCGTCATAAAAATGAAATCACACAGAGAAATTGTCAAAATATTAAAAGAAACAGGGCAGCAGTCTCTCCTGAGTCTATCAAAGAGTTTTTCAAAGAATTAGAAACCTCTCTTAGTGGTATTGATCCCAAAAACTTAATAAACTACGACGAGACAAACTTGTGTGATGACCCAGGCCGAAAAAAAATTTTAACCAAACGGGGAACAAAATACCCTGAAAGAATCATGAACCACTCGAAAGCTTCTGTCTCAATCATGATCGCTGCGACAGCTGCTGGAGACGTACTGCCCCCCTATGTAGTTTATAAGGCCCAAAATCTTTATGACACCTGGACTGAACATGGGCCACCTGGTACACGGTACAATCGTTCCAAAAGTGGGTGGTTCGATGCCAACATTTTTGAGGACTGGATCAAAAGTATTATTCTGCCGTATTTCAGAGGAAAAGAAGGAAAAAAATGTTTAATCGGAGATAATCTGTCCTCACATCTATCGATCGACGTGATACAAATGTGTCAAGAGGAGAATATATGTTTCGTGTTTTTACCATCTAATAGCACTCATTTAACACAGCCTTTAGATGTGGCTTACTTTCGGCCAATGAAAATTGCATGGCGAAATATTCTTCTAAAGTGGAAGAAAAGAGATGGTAAGAAAGAATCTTGTGTTCCAAAGGGATGTTTCCCAAAACTTTTAAAAATGCTTATGGATGAATTACATAAAAATGCTAAAAACAATATATTGGCTGGATTCAGAAAAACAGGAATTAATCCCATTGATCAAAACCAGGTATTAAACAGATTGCCAGCTGAAGATTGTGAAGAAGAAGTGGAAAAATCTATTTTGGACTTACTTAAGGAGCTACGGTATGGAACAACCAGCGTCAAGCAATCTACAAGGAAAAGAAAGTTAAATGTAATTGCTGGGAGAAGTGTAGGGGATGGAACTGAAGGTGAAAACTCCAGGGTTCATGATGAAACTGATGATTATATTGATTCAGATGACGAAGATGTAAAAAATAAAAAACAACAAGGGGTTTATAAAGGTACTAAGACATCTAAAAAAGGAAAGGAAAAAGGAAAAAAGTCCAATAAACAAAATGAAAATAATACTAAAGACAATGTAATGCATCAAAATGAAAAAAGTACGGAAGAGACGGTAAATAATGGAGAAAATGAAACTGAAGATTATATTGATTCTGAAGATCGAGATGTAAAAAATAAAAAACAGAAAGACGATAATAAAGGTACTGAGATCTCTAAAAAAGGAAAAGGAAAAGGCAAAAAGTCCAATAGACACATTGAAAATAATGCTAAAGAAAATGTAACAAATCAAAATGAAGAAAATGCTGAAAAGACGGTAAATTATGAAGAAAATGAAAATATCACATTAGAGTCTGAAACATTTGATATAGGATCAATGCCATTCATTTACAATGACGAATTTGAAATAGAAAAGCAATACTCTCTTGGTTTACCAATGTTTAAAGAAGATTATAAGGATAGATTTGGAGATTCGAATACAAGCGCACAAGTCTTAGAAGATATTACGATTAATAATATTGAAAAAGAAGAGAAACAAAAGAACAAAATTAACATTATTTCTATTGAAACTTTTACTAACAAACAAAATTATTTACACGTCAATAAATATAAAAAGAAATCGAAGAACTCTTACATTACAAAAACAAAAAATGTTATTGATGATGAACTGAAACCTAGTACGAGTGGTATAAAATGTATTCCCTCAAGAAGACCATCCTATTACAAAAATGACAACGATATCCTTAAAGATTTAATGGATGATGGCCTACAATGATTTAAACTGAGACATTACCTACACCTACTTTTGATGTCAATCAGGAAAGATAAATATTTTGATTTAGCAGCGTAGTTCGTAAGATTTTTAAGTTCCTAATATCTCTAAATTTAATAAAATAGAAATTATTTAAGTTAATAAATTGTATAAGTTATTGAAGATTTATATTTGTAACAACCCTAGCAAATTTTTCTATTCGCCCCTCTGGCATTTTCATTCACCCAATATTCCAGGTGAATAGAAAACTTCATATTTTGTCATTTTATTTGTAAATGCATGAGTAAAACCAATAAAATTATTATAAAATAATAAAATTAACAATAAGACTCATTTGAAAATAATGTAAGCGTTTATTTAGGCATAAAAATAATTAAAGTTAATCGAATCCAAAATTACGAAACGTGCCTATCAACCCCGTTTTACGGTATGTCCTCTGTGAGTTTAAATCTTCAAAATTACGTAATGGATTTTCATAAAGTTTTTTTTTAATAGATAGTAATTCAAAAGGGTGGTTTTAGTTATGTTAGGATTTGATTCATATATTAACCTTAACCGATGGTATGGAAAAAATATTTGGACTTATCATAAGCACATAATTTTCCCTAAAAAAATTAATCATGATTATTAACAATACCTACATTAAAAATTCCGGGCCATTTGAAGGTTTCTTGAATTCAAAAATTCTGAAGTGGTAGGTATACGTAAATTAAAGAGAAAATAAAAATTGCAATATGTTTATTCACAATAAAATTTAGCAAATTATAAATAGATTTAAGAAGTAAAGAAATATTATGAGAAAGTTATTTAACCCTTAATTTGACAACTGAATTAAAATATGTAAATGTATAAGTTTAATGAATGCTGGGCATCAAAACCATCCTAAGAACTTTAAAAAAAAATTTTAAAAAAATCCTGCATTGCCACAGCTGGGAAAATCTGTGTCCGCCACAGCGGACATTGCTAAATGGTGGATAAAATAAAAAAAAACTCAAATTTTATATTTTTATACCTTGAAACTAATAAAAATAATTTTCTTTGGACGTCCAGAATACAATTTCTTTATCTTTTACCAGTGACGAAGCGAAGTCAGGTTTGGTACTTTAGATTATGCAAAAACAGGATCACAGGCATAAATTTTGATAAAACAGGTAATGTGGGACTTTCAGAAGCCTGGTGTTCGGATTCATCATATTAGATAGACTGATAATTAATTTGGCAAGACATTAAATGATAGAAGGAGAATTATTTTAGTTAGTAGCACATTCATAAAAAATTAAGCCTTTCAAACTCCGAGCGGAATTTCTCACTTGCGTCTAAGGGAATGGGTTATTTAGGGATTAAAGCCAATATTCTAGATACACGCGCAAACTGTTGACAAGCAAAAAAATTAAAAAACCAGGAATGTCTATAACCGCAAAACAAACCGAATTTGGCAAGGTTCGCCACAGCGGACATAGTTATTTTTATATGTATTTGGCAATGTCCGCTGTGCCGGACAGTGACGTTAAGCGAATAATAATTGGTCAAGTGCGAGTCGGACTCGCGCACGAAGGGTTCCGTACCATTATCTATGCAACATAAGGCAACGTTATTAGTATCGAGCAAGAAACGGTAAAAAATCATGTTTGTTGTATGGGAGCCCCCCTTAAATATTTATTTTATTTTATTTTTAGTATTTGTTGTTATAGCGGCAATAGAAATACATCATCTGTGAAAATTTCAACTGTCTAGCTATCACCGTTCTTGAGATACTGCGTACGGAACCCTAAAAATCATGTTTGTTGTATGGGAGCCCCCCTTAAATATTTATTTTATTTTATTTTTAGTATTTGTTGTTATAGCGGCAATAGAAATACATCATCTGTGAAAATTTCAACTGTCTAGCTATCACCGTTCTTGAGATACAGCCTGGTGACAGACGGACGGACGGACGGACGGACGGACGGACGGACGGACAGCGAAGTCTCAGTAATAGGGTCCCGTTTTTACCCTTTGGGTACGGAACCCTAAAAAACCACAAAATCACGTTCAAACGTTAAGCATTACAGATAAGCATTATCACATACGCATATTCTAATGCAATTTGAAAAGTATTTAGTAAAGTATTAGTTTATTTAGTAAAAGCATAGCAAGTCAATTGCAAAATATTAATAAATTAATGTAAAAAAAATCAATTTTATTCCCAAAAACATCAAAAAAAAAAATATTTTGAATCCGTTGACATTTTGTTCGCTATTGACAAACGTAGTATTTCCAACCTAATATTTTACCTTCTACTACGTTTTTCATAGGTTGACCAAAAAATAATCACGCATCAGTCTTTTTAAAGTTTTTATTAGCAATTTTTTTTTTACAATGTTACTTTTATATTCGCTGAATTTTGTAAAAAGAGTATTAGTTTTAATGTAGTACATACCTATTAAGTAGTGTAAAAAGTACCTAAATAAGTCCCGCACGAGACATTTTTTTTTAGTAATATTCGTATTTCAGAGAAAGATATTTCTACAACGCCATTCGCTGTTTTCTATGTACACATTTTAAGTAGATTTTTCCAAATAAAATATATCTATATGTATCTATAACTCATGCTTTAAGCATAGCTTGGGACCAGAGGACGTTGTTTGAAATGTCCGTGAAAATTTATTTATATTTTCTTAATGCTAAATTTCTAATTATTTAAATTACTTGCTTAACTTTTGCATTGCCTCTGTAGGTATGTCTGTCAGTCTGTCTGTTTGTATTTACCTACAGGCTTTAAGATTTTGACTTTGTAACTTTTAATTTAATATCGGTGTTTCAAAATAAATTAAAATGAATAAAGAGTAATGTGAAATATCTTCTAATATATAAAATTTCCATGTCAGAATGTTAGTTACCGTACTCCTCCGAAACGGCTTTACCGATTTTTACCAAATTTTATATGCGTATTCAGTAGGTCTGAGAATCGGCTAATATCTATTTTTACTCACCTCCTCCTTGACATTTGTATGGCAAAACAACGTTTGCCGGGTCAGCTAGTATATAATATATAAAATACGGTACTCTCAAGTGTTGCTACAAATTTGTATTTTATTTAACTTAGGTGTTCGTGAGCTTATTTCAAGTTTATTAATTATATTAATATTAGTCTACTAAAGTCCTTTAGTCGCTATGAAGGCTCATTACTTAGGGTAGCTTATACAAAATAATGCCTAGTCGCTCTAAACTTGTTCTGGGATAAGAGAAGACTATTGTTGTTATATGAACATTAACAAATTGGATAAAACCCAATTTGTTAATGTTCATATAACAATATACAAAGGCCACTTTAAAATTCTGGAATATAGCGTATATAATATATTATATATAATATAAAATACTAATTTCTGCATAGTTTTCACCTATTTGTCGTTTAGCCTGTAAATAAAAATATTTATAGTAAAAAAAAATCTAAATTTCGCCCTAGTTAAACCTTAAACAGATGCTTTCAAATCCGTAAAAGTCTTTTTTATGTATTGTTCTACAGGAGCAATTTCTAAGCGTAATAAGTCTTGTAGGAAAGTTAGTATAAAATGAACAATACCGACAAGTTATAAAACAGCTGTTTCACATCACAAGCACGTATCTACAAGCAACCTTAATTTGAAACAGCAACTTGCTCGCTTCACTTACTTTATTAGAGCATTATTCCAACAAGAGTTGAAATTGTAAAGCGACCTCTGATAAAAACAGTACGAGAACTATGATCATACTCATTGTGTACGAACACTGTTTTGACAGGCCTCGTAGTCGAGTGGTCCATGTAATGGACTGCCGTTCACGAGATCGCGGGTTCGATTTCCGCTCGGGACAATCATTTGTGTGATACTTGTCATACAATTGTTTGTACTGCGTCTAGTTGTTTTCTATGTATCATAAGTATGTCTTTATAAAAGAAAAATGTTTATGTATTCTAGCCGTATTCTGGTACCCACAACATAAGCATATAAACTTAGCTTGAGACCATAGGACGTTGTGTGAAATGTCCATGAAAATATTTATTTATTAATAAGGCGACTTGAAAAAGTACAAGAACAATGATCATACTCATTGTGTACGTACACTGTCATGTCTTAGTGAGCGTGAGGCGATTGTGGATGAGACGTGCGTAGCGGCAGTATTTTTGTCAAAATAAAGAGTGTATTTAACAGCTCCGGTTAATTTAATACTCTATGCTAACTTTATTCAAATATTCAGAATTGAGACAGACGGAGTCTACCTGAGATAGTCTAGCTTGTTCAGACTGATTACATTTTAGTTGTTATAGAACTAACTAACTTATTTAAATCAAATTTGAACTAAATTTCAATAGTTTCAATAAGTTTACGGGATATTTTAGTTTTAAGGATTCAAGGTCAAAGTTTTACAACAATCAAATCTGGAATTTTTTATTAAATTTATTCTGAAATTGCCTTTAGTACAAAAATTGCAATATCCGGAATTCACACAGACCTTGTTTATTTTACGTTAAGAGGATACCAAAATAGCTTCGTGCATTTTTCTACGTACGAAGTTTTCATTGTTTCTTTGGATTGAATGGCTAGGGCTCTAATTTTTAAGTATATGTTTTTTCAATATATGATCTAGGATCGCATAAACTCAGAAACGCGATTGAAAAAAGTTTTCTCGATAGAAAATCTTAGCGAAACAACCTCTCTATTTTTTTATTTTTTTCATTTGTCGGTCTATTATCGCGTATTAACTAATGAAATAACTTTAAAAACATAAGTAACTATTATATATAGAAACACGTAAATCAGAATTAAAATATATTTAGTAGATATTGAGTAAACAAAAAAAATATCCCTAATTCTTCCTTTTCTATACCTACTAGCTGTGTTAATATGTACATGTCGACGATAATATTGATGTAGGCCCTTAAGTTTGAACTGATTAGACGATAGTTATTGGTGATAAAATGATGAAATTCAGTCTAAATGGCAGACAGATCATATCATTCGACGAACTGCCGATGACCACATTTTGACGAGAGTAGTGAAGATCACTAATAAGTTAGGGCAACAATATCATCAGTATAGGAATTTTCTAAATGAACTACTCAAAATTCATCCAAGTTAATAACTGTAGGAATTATATATGAAATGAGATAGTTACGCCAAGAAGTAACTAGATTTTTTCTATTTAATCTAACTTAGGCGTCCGTGAGGTAATTCAAGTTGTACAAGATTAATCTAGGAAAGTCGTTCTGAAACCTTGATGGCGTATAACTTGGAATAGCTTAAATTTAAAGTTATTTAACAACATTACTTTTGTAGCTTCTTATTTCTCCTTAGTAAAGTGTAGTAATACAAGTCGGCTGATGAAAAACATAGATCTTGCTGTTTTGGTAAAATTAACATTCCCTATAAGAGGATACCAAAATAGCTTCGTGCATTTTTCTACGGACGAAGTTTTCATTGTTTCTTTAGATTGAATGGCTAGAGCTCTAATTTTTAAGTATATGTTTTTTCAATATATGATCTAGGATCGCATAAACTCAGAAACGCGATTGAAAAAGTTTTCTCGATAGAAAATCTTAGCGAAACAACCTCATCATTTAGTAGATTTTGAGTAAACAAAAAAATATCCCTAATTCTTCATTTTCTATACCTACTAGCTGTGTTAATATGTACATGTCGACGATAATATTGATGTAGGCCCTTAATGATGAATGAGAATATGTAATCGACCCATTTCTCCACACACATCAGTTCACCTACTCGTACCTAACGAGCGTTGTAAAAGACAGTTAAATAGTAGCTTGGTAAAACAGAATCCATCTTCACATAAATTAATTATTTATGCGAAGTTCTCGAAGGGTAGTTTGGTAGTTGTGGTCTGAAAGATGCAGAATCGAGATTATACTAAATAAAATAAATACATAAATAAATTATTTATTGATTTCTTTCACAAAGGCAGCAGATATAAACAAATACAGAGCCAATATACAATATTATACTTGAGAGATACCTTTGTGAGAGACTACTAAACAATATTTTATGATATTAAATCAAGCAAAGGATTTACCATTTAAACCAGAGGACGTTGTGTGAAATGTCCGTGATTATTTATTATTTATTAAAGGATTGTAATGAAACAAAAAAAAAGGTGAAAGAAAGTTTAATTTATTGGTCCCTGAATCACTATTGTCCCTAAATCACTGCTGTCACTATGAAGAAAACTGCACAAACAAATAAAGTACTTTAAAAGTCACTCCACTCGCGAGTTACGAAAGAAAAGGGAAAAAGAAAACACTTAGTTCTCCGTGGAAGAGTTGGCCGTGCTTTGACGGCCGCAACAGGAGACCGGTCACCAGGTCAGGACTGTCCCTCCAAGTCCGGTAGGTGGAATCTGTATAATAATATACTTGAGTTTATAAATTATTTTAGGCCTGGTCGGCGAACTCGGCGACTCCAATTATTAGATGAGATCTTGGATCACACTTAGGCGTAAAAGATTTTCAGATAAACTTCCCAGCATCTACCACTCGATCCTCGACCCAGACCAAACTCGAACTGTCGCCTTCTCTATTTTTTTTTACGTTCCAAACTTTCATCTATAAATTTAAATAATTTAAAAATAAACATCGATACTAGAATATTCTAGCAATCAGCCAGTATCTTAGGTAAAATGATTCATAGTACTTAGAAACTCCGTAGTTTTACATAGAGTAAAGAAATAACATTAAATTTATGACAGTTGACAAACATCAAAATTTTGACATGTTTACTTAAACATATTAAATATATTTCATTACATATCAATTATCAATCCAGGATATGTACAAAGGATATTAGAAAACGAATAATTGCAAAATAAATAAAGAATAAACGTAAAAGGAATTATGTAAAGTTAATAAAGATATTATGGAAATGTCACCATGGACGGTATCAGGTATAATATTAATTTATGAGAACAAATCATATTTATTCTGGAATTAAAATAATTATAAAGTTACAAGCGTTTCATTTATGAGAAGAAATAGATTTATCGTATCCTTACATTTCCCTATACTTGAGTTTATAAATTATTTTAGGCCTGGTCGGCGAACTCGGCGACTCCAATTATTAGATGAGATCTTGGATCACACTTAGGCGTAAAAGATTTTCAGATAATCTTGCCAGCAACTCCCACTCGATCCTCGACCCAGACCAAACTCGAACTGTCGCCTTCTCTATTTTTTTTTACGTTCCAAACTTTCATCTATAAATTTAAATAATTTAAAAATAAACATCGATACTAGAATATTCTAGCAATCAGCCAGTATCTTAGGTAAAATGATTCATAGTACTTAGAAACTCCGTAGTTTTACATAGAGTAAAGAAATAACATTAAATTTATGACAGTTGACAAACATCAAAATTTTGACATGTTTACTTAAACATATTAAATATATTTCATTACATATCAATTATCAATCCAGGATATGTACAAAGGATATTAGAAAACGAATAATTGCAAAATAAATAAAGAATAAACGTAAAAGGAATTATGTAAAGTTAATAAAGATATTATGGAAATGTCACCATGGACGGTATCAGGTATAATATTAATTTATGAGAACAAATCATATTTATTCTGGAATTAAAATAATTATAAAGTTACAAGCGTTTCATTTATGAGAAGAAATAGATTTATCGTATCCTTACAGGATTAATAAAGTCTTGTAATATGTCATATACGTGAACTGGTCGTTTGGGGTTGGGACAATGAAATGACGCTACTACTATCATTAAGTAAAAGATATAATGGTCTTATTCATAATGACTTATCGGAGGTTTAAAAGTTCACTAAAATCGGTTCGCGAAAATTGTCAAAACTTGTTATTCATAATAGTCTTTTTAAAGAAAGAAAGAAAGAAAGAAAGAAAGAAAAATAGTTTTATTTACAACTTGCAAGGAAAAGACGAGAAATACATAAAAACTAAAGATAATATTTACGCTAAAACGTTTATTATCACTCCGATAAAATCTCCGTTTAAGCCTCCGATAAGTCATTATGAATAAGACCAATAGGCATAGACCCCACAATTGGATATTTACCAATATATCACTAACACTACTATTCCAAATTCAATAGCTTCGAATTGACACACTATTAATGTTCTATTCGATATTAACTACAAGTTCGTGTCAGTCTAATCGTGTTAACGGCTTCTAGAGTTTGATGCTATCGACTCGTAAATAATTATCTACAACCAATCCTAGACTTTACTACATCTTGTGGAGCTAAATTGCTCTATTTAGAGACCACCTCGGTAGTTTACTTTTAGATTATTTAGATACATATTATGTAAAAACAATTTGAGTGCCTTTGAAATTTGAGGGTTTTCATCGATTTCTTAGGAGATAACCGTCAGATCCTGATCTGGTGCCAATGGGATCACTCGGGAAGCATCAGCATTCAAATAAAAAAGAATCGCTTCGCCTTGCTTAAAGGTAATAAACATAAAAAACGTACAGACGAGTTCAGAACCTCATTCTTTTTGAAGTCGGTAAATAAAATGAGTTGCGAGAATAATAAATATCTGTTTGTATAGCTATGATTATAAACAAAATATCACACGCGCTACCTAAAGCCTCTAATTGCAAATAGAATGGGTTAGGTATTTTTGTATATTATCTTGCTACACAGAATAGCGGCTCTACGCAAAAATTAACTTATAAAATATTTAATAAATTTGTACAATTTACGGTAGCATATAAAATGTGATTAAATATTTTGTTTAAAGTTGTTGTTAAGCGTTTTATTTTAATATGCAAAATAATTAAAAATTTTGTGTTAAAAATTTATGCTGATATATTAAAGCTGAAGACTTTGTATGTTTGAGCGCGCTAATCTCAGCAACTGCTGGTCCGATTTGAAAAATTCTTTCAGTGTTGGATAGTACATTTATGAAATAAGGCTTTAGGCTATATAACATTCCGCCGTAACCAATAGCGAACAAAGCATCAGTGAAAAATGTTGCAGAAACACGGAAATTTTCTAAAATTCAATAGTTCAAGAGTTTATTAAAATTTTTATTTTTCCATCTCTCACAGAGGATGTTTTCTGTTTACGATATTCCTGAGCTGGCTTTACACAATAGATAGAAAATAAGTGTATTTAAAAAAAAATAGTTGAATTGACTTTGTGTGCCTTTGAAATTTCAGGAAATTGAATTCGATTTCTCAGGAGATAACCTCATCAATAAGTTTCTGACCCTGTGCCAATGGGACCACATGTGAACCACCAGCTTTAAATAAAAAAAAGAATCATTAAAATCACTTCGTCCAGTTAAAAGTTATGAGGTAACAAACATAAAAAAAAACATATAGACGTGCGACGAGCATCGACGAGCGTCGTGGTTGAGTGGTTCATGTAACGGACTGCCGAAAGAAGAAGAAGAGAAGAAGTCGTGGGTTCGATTCCCGCTCGGGACATTAATTTGTGTGATTTTTCTAATTGTCACACATTTGTGTTTGTACTACGTCTGGGTGTTTCTACGTATTATAAGCATGTATTTACAAAATAAAAGTAGTATAAGTATTCTATCTGTATTGTAGTACCCATAACATAAGCATATATACTTAGCTTGGGACCAGAGGACGTTGTGTGAAATGTCCATAAATATTTGTTTGTTTGTTTATTGGTCGCTGCGCACGCCCAAAACCGCCTCACGCTCAAAGGATGCTTATAATACGCTTGTTCTTGTATCTTTTTCAGCGGAGATTTGAATATTTTTTGGAGATTTCACACAAAGTCCTCTGGTCCCTAAGTAAGCTATATTTCTGTGCTTGTTTTAAAAGTAGTATATGTATTCATGTATGGCTATATTCTTAGCTTGGGACCAGAGGACGCTGTGTAAAATGTCTATGAATATTTATTCATTCATAACTTCCTCCATTTTTAAGTTGCTTAAGGTGTAGTGACACTTGTTTTCATAATCTGTCAGCACACGAAATAATCAGAATTTCTGCAGGACTCAATAATATTTCTTATTTTTTAAACTATCAATTAGTTAAGTATTGTAATGTCAATGCTTTCAATCCTAAAGTTTCAAAAGGTCTATTCCACCTCTCCCGTATTCAGTATCAAATCTAATTTAACTTAGCAAGTTTCAGGTATTACTAACTTTATTCAAATATGCAGAATTGAGACGGTTACTAGTACCAGCGATAGTCAAGCTTGTTCAGACTGATTACATTTAACTTTACCTCAAAGAGAGCCTGCCAATTGTATTTAACTTAACTTGTAGCCACTAGTAAGTTTACTATGCATAATTAAAGTTGTTTATGGGCATAGATCACTCTAAATAGATACCGCATGTAAGGCTATCAACACAGACTGAACATATGCTCTGATGAGCATGAAAACTAGATGTATGAGACCTGAGTCCTGGTGTGATTTTGAAATGAAAATGCATTATTTCACACACCGCAAACTCCGCCTTCCGCAAACGTTGATGGGTTATATAGTTAACAAAAATCTAGTAATACTCTATCCATTGTAGGTAATCTATGTATACGATCGTTAGTATTAAATAATTAATCAATATTAAGTATTTAGTTTTTGTATTCTAATTTGCATGTTGCGTTGACGGCAAAATAAGTTTATCAATTAATTGCAACCATGATTTACGCAAATAAATGGTTTATTTTATGTATAAAAGATTTGAACTCTTTATTGCGAGTAATATTGAAAAACGTATTACGGTTCAAATATGGCCCAACCGAAGACCAGCGCTGGTATCCAGTAGACCAGTATCATGCTGAGTTGGGCCCGTATTTGTAACTGGTCATAGTGTTATTACTTACAATTATTAATGCTTTGATTATTATAATCTGTATTCGGTAAGTGGCTTCAAATAAATCTTTTCTTTCTTTTTTAACTCTATTATCCATATTTATTACATTTAACATAACAAAATTCACATACAGATTATGTTTTTTCTTAGCGACATAAAACCAGAAATAAATAGCTAGAATAAAATTTGTACGCAAATAAAGTTTCTTAATATAATAAGCGGAAATATATCAAAGTCGTTCATATATCATTCCTTGGTAGTTTTTGTGGCAGCTGTGGTATGTTAGTATGTCATATTGTGGCGTCGAGTACTAAGCCAACTGGAGCAGCATGACGTTTCATAACTATAATATTATAAAGCTGAAGAGTTTGTTTGTTTGTTTAAACGCGCTAATCTCAGTAATTACTAGTTCAAATAGAAAAATTCTTACAGTGTTGTATGTATGAATAAATGTACTACTGTATAAATGTATTATTTATCGAGAAGGCTATGTGCTATATAATATCACGCTGCGATTAATAAGAGTGAAACACCAGTAGAAAAGGTTGCAAAAACAGAAGGAAAAATTGCTAAATTCTATGGGTTGAAGTCTCGGACAACAGCTGGCGAAATAATATAAAAATATTGCCACGTCGCCGGGGTGAACTCTGTGACGTAATTTCATTAGTCGTGGATTCGATTCCCGCCAGTAAACACCCAGACGCAGTACAACCATTTGTATGACATTTATGAATATCACACAAATTATTGTCCCATGCGGGAATCGAATCCGCGACCTCGTGAACGGCAGTCCGTTACATTAACCACTAGACCACGAGGCCCATCACCTTGTAATGTTCTCTCGTCACCTTGTAATCTCCTGTTGTATTAAAGCTCTAAGATATTGTGGTATATTATTGTATAGGAATAAATATGTTATGCCATTAAAGTAGTGAGCGGGAAACATTAAGTTATGTAAATGTTATATATTAAATTGTTGTATATTTCGTTTGTTGTGAATATTTCTATTATTTCACTGTAGTTTTTGGGTTCTGTATATTCGCCTGAGAATTCGCCGTCCATCTAGCCGTCCGTCTGTCACAAGGCTTTAATAATATCTCTAAAATGGCGATAGCTAGAAAGCTGAAAATGTCACAGTTTGTCTGTCAGTTGATGCTTTATCAACGAATACTCATCATCACCATTCACATTCTTCTACTCCTATTTTGTTATTTAAGGTGGGAATATGACGATATTATTATTATAAAAGCTACTACCCGCCACTTTGCACGCGAGAAATGGAGAGCAAGCCCTAACTTTAACAGAAAAGCCATTCCCTTGAGCCATTCTATATAGTAATAAAAACCGCATCAAAATCCGTTGCGTAATTTTAAAGATACTACACTCACATAGGGAAATATGTACAAAATAAACGATGTCAGGAGAAGTAAAGAAATGGTAAACTAGTCCAAGTTGAACTATTTAATAATGCTAGACTGATGTCGTTATTTATCGTATTGGGACTTGGACTTGGATTATACAAAATTACATACAAACAGATATACATTCTAAACATAAGTACTCATATAAAACAAATACATACTTCATATAAATACATGTAGATGAAAAAAGAAGAAAAGATGACGAGGACGGAAACAGCGACAGCCCTATTAAGCATTATTGTGTCTTTAAATAGTGATTCTTTAATTTGCGCTTAAATGAAGGCAGTGATTTGGATCTCCTGATTTCCTCGGGTAGCATTCCAAAGACGAATTGCTGTTACAGTGAAGGAATTACCGTAAAAATTAGTAGAATGTTGCGGAGTTTTAAAATTCAATTCTTAAACATAGATTATGCGTGTCATGGACAAATTCAAAACGTTCCTTTAAGTAAGAGGGAGTGGAAGGGTTGAAAAGTATACCGTATAGCAGCGAAACAATGTGAGCATTCCGGCGAAGTCGTATTGGTAACCATTTAAGCTGTGTTCGAAATTGGGAAATATGATCATACTTGCGCAAGCCAAATATAAATCTTATACAAACGTTTTGGAGACGTTCTAGCTTACCTAATTGGTATTCGGCGAGATCTGATCATACACATACAACAATGATCATACTCATTCGAGTGTGAGGCGACTTTGATCGCGGCGTGCGCAGCGACTAATGAAATTACGTTACAGAGTTTGTTTGCGTTACCTCAGCAGGACACCCCGCCGATTCGACAGTATATTTGTCACTAACTGTTGCCCGCCACTTCGTACGCGGAGTATTTAGGAAATTTTCCCATTTTTTTTTGCGACATTTTTCACTGATACTATGGTTTTATTAGTCGCAGCGTGATGTTATATTGCCTATAGCCTTCCTCGATAAATGTTACTACCTCACATTGAAAGATGGCGTTGTACATCAAAAATGCGATATAGACTCATTCGAGTGACATTGTAGTGGATAAATTGGTTACTGTTGGCACGGCCGCAATAGCTCAGTCGGTATAGCGACGGTATGGTATTCCGAGGTCGTTGGTTCAGGTCCCGCTTGCGGTGATCACTTTTTTCCACTATAATTTAATTTATTAAGTAAAAGCATAGCAAGTCAATTGCAAAATAAATAAATTACTTCTGAAATATTTTTTCAAGTCGAAATCTCAGAAACCATTGTCTGGTACAATGGTTTCTGAGATTTTCGCATTTTCCTCCCCTAAAAAGTTATTACTTAAAAGATACCTACCCGCTAATAAAATAGCACATGTTCTACAGTTTCAAAGATAAAAGAAACAATTGTACAACACGTAACACAACGAGTCAATGAAGCGCTGCTTGTATTCGTATGCAAGCTATTAACCATAGAGTCTCTCATTTATAGATAAGGTCACTTAAAAATGAATTATATTCTTAAATTGTAATATAAAGGGAATCCTAAAATTAATTAACTAATTAAACTCAGTGTAAGGAACTTTGTTTCTCTGATAATTATGTCCAAAATATTTAGATTCTATATATTTTTTGATTTTTGAACTTAAAATTTTTGTATAACACTAAATTTGAGCACCAATTTTGACAAACTTTCGTATCGTTATACCATTTGCACTATTAATACATTAATGCTCTTATTCATAATGACTTATCGCAGGTTTAAACGGAGATTTTATCGGACAGATAATAAACGTTTTATAATTCTTTATTGTACACACAGAAAATACAAACAGAAATTACTTAAAAATAAAAGGCATGTACATAGGCGAGCTTAATTCAAATATGAATTCTCTTCCAGCAAACCTTTTTGAGATAGAAATTTGAGGAAGAGGGGCTTATAAAGTGCACAACAGAATATTTAACTAAACCTATTTGCTTATATATATATACATATACACACACAAATATTTACATACAATATCGTAATAAATACATATTTTATAACAATAAACTACATACATTATACATATACATAATATTGTAAAGCTTCTTCTTTAATGAAAAACTTTTAGAATAATTAATTTGTTATATTTTTTATAATATAGAAAAACTATTTTACAATCATTTTTCAACATCCTCTCTTCATGTCCTTTTGTCATCCCCAAATTCTTTTCTTTTCATTTTCAAATTTTAAATTTTTTATTCCTTTTTTAAAAATAAATCTTAAGTGGCCTGTATCATTGTATAGGTTATATTCAATGATCACAACCTTTACATTCTCCCCCCCTTAGAGGATAAAAAAAAAATTTTTTTTTCAAAAAAAAAAAAATTTTTTTTTTCTAAGTTACAAAATACTGGACACCCTACCTAAGGTTGGAAAGCATGATAACAAACTAGAATGAACCAGATTAGATCCAGCTAGGACCTAGCTTTTCGAAGCAATACATTTCGAAAAACTTGAAAATAAAAAAACCAACCAAAAATTGCCTTTCTAATCTTAGTTATCCGAACCACACTAACTACGATGCCCTTATATCATATCACTCTTTTCATAAAATATTAAACTACTTCATCTTTAAAATTGATTTATCCAATCATAAACAAGAGTGATAAGGCATCCTTAAAACTATCACACCAAGACACAAAGCATATATCATCAACAATCAATCAGAAAAGTGTTCATCACCAAACAATTAATGCTCTTATAAAAACTATCGAGCTTCAATTATGAGGTCAGCATCATAGATCCGAAAGATATGCTAATTTAACAGCTTTCCAGCTTAATGAGAAAATTTACATAAGAAACCATTATAATTGACAGAATCCAGAGATTATCAAATTAAAATTTAAAGTATGCTCAGATAATACTCAACCTTCTTTTCAATTATTTAGGTATAATTTCTACTAAGTAATTCTGAATGCTCGGGAATGACCAATTTATTCCACATTTAGAATTCCTTCTCGTGAGATAAATTTACCAACCATTCTTCTACCACAAGTAACGTTTTAAATAATCAATCATTCTATTATCTAAGTAATTATAAACTATTCGCTAATCATTATTATCTAACTATTACCCAATAAATAAAATAAAAATATTATCAGCAACCTCTCACTATAATACAACTTCTTTCAATTTTCAACCTTTCACATTTCTCTCCTAATGAACAAATACTTTACTCTAGCACCTACTTTCCTAAATCCTATCTTATGAGTTCTATCTCTAAAATGCGTGATATCCCAAAACAGGATTCCATGACAAATAGCCTATGGCCTTACCATGTTGCATTCAAAGATATTACCCGTTGATACGACTCATCCAACTAACTCTACCAAGCCACTACCTTCAACATTATAACTCAATACAACCCATTATTATACCTATTAATCGTTCTACCTTAATACTATAATCATAATCTAGTACGAAATACTCACTATCTAATTACTATGTTAATATATTTATCTCACATTTTTAACTAAACATTCAAAATATAAATATGAAAAAATAAATAAATTTTTGATGTGATTCCTTTTCATTGCATCTTTCTTATGTACAAATTTGCTGACGTCATTATGAAGTCTCGCCGATCCCGAACAATATGAAACACACCAAAATAAAACAATATTAGTAAATTATAATTATCACTATATATATAACCTTAATCTAATTGAATCACTAAACCAATTTACATCATTATGCAAATAATTATTTCGTTATAGAACAATTCTTGGTAATTTACTTCTTGGAACTCTTCCCTTAGTCTATCAAATACCTCCTGCACGCTTTTGCACGTGTCTTTAATGCCCCGGAAGAAAAGTAAGGCGTTACCCCTTAAAAATGAGGGCAATAGTGATAATTTTTCTTCTTCAGACGAGCATCTCTTGAAAGTTATTAAAGCGTAAAACATTTCTTCGAATTCATCTAGGCACTCCTGTGCGCAACCACCGAAAGTTATCGTGGCCAGTTCCATCTTAGTTATAAATAATTTATAAAAATTTAATAAAAAGATACGGCTACTTCTCTGATAATTAATATTTATCCTGTGTCGACCCTTTGCTCGTCAACACATCCCTGGGCGTAGGAGCTGGTTCACCAATCGGGCCGCTATACCCGGCGCGCCTCCACCAATTGTAAAGCTTCTTCTTTACATTCACTTTTATAAATAAATAAATAAAATAAATAATTTGTTATATTTTTTATAATATAGAAAAACTATTTTACAATCATTTTTCAACATCCTCTCTTCATGTCCTTTTGTCATCCCCAAATTCTTTTCTTTTCATTTTCAAATTTTAAACTTTTTATTCCTTTTTTAAAAATAAATCTTAAGTGGCCTGTATCATTGTATAGGTTATATTCAATGATCACAACCTTTACAATATACACACTATACTAGCGATAGGAAATGCGCTTTAGTTCTCCTTTTGATCAAGAGATGAGCTGGCACGAATTTCGTGGGGAAGAGAATTCCACAGGAGCACTGCATGTACAGTAAAGGAATCACCGGAATCAAATACTCAAAGCGTTCACGAAGATAGAGAGGGGCATTAGAGCTATGAAGGATAGTATAAAGTAAAGAGAGAGTATGCCAGTCCCGACGTTGACGAATAGGCAACCACTTCAACTGGGCCCGGAATCTTGAAACGTAAAAAGACTATTATGAATAACAAGTTTTGACAATTTTCGAGAACCGAATTTAGCGCATTTTTGAACCTCTGATAAGTCATTATGAATAAGACCATTAATCTTTTAAGATCATTCGAATAGATCTAGCTAACATTTTTTTTGGTTTTGTCTCTTCTTGCCATCTGCGATCAGTCTTTTGACTAAAAATGATTTGTTTCGGGTCGAAAAATAGCAAAGGGAGAGTCATCATGGGATACATCTTCTTTATTTAGTTCACTTCATCATCGAGGTTGGAGTGTAACACGTTTCTTCAGATGTGTTCTGCTGCTGACTTGTAGTAACTGGACTGGTAATTTATTAACATGATTAGCGAGTATCTCATAGTGTTACATTCAATTTCTTCAGGGACAGTTCTAACATTCAGATTTTTGTGTATTTAAAAACGAACGACGGGCTTCGGGCACGAGGTTGCAGGTTCGATTCCCGCTCGAGACAATCATTTGAGGGATGTTTATAAATGTCATACAAATGTTTCTTCTGCGTCTGGATGTTTCTATGTATAATAAGTAAGTATTTACAAAAGGAAAGTAGTATATGTAGTATATCCGTATTCTGGTACCCATAACACAAGCCTATAGCTTAGCTTGGGACCAGAGGACGTTGTGTGTAATGTTCATGAATATTTATTTTATTTACTTATTTAACTATCATATTTTGTAAATCAAGGGAATTTTGATAATATTCTGAGAATAATGTTCGAAGTCTGAACATGTAAATAGATGTTAATATAATAACATGCTCACGCAGCAAACGTTTAACGCTTTCTAGCAGTTGGATAAATATTTCCATATTTTATATTTAAACTTGTTACGATTAACAAGTTATTTTCTAATTAATTAATTCTAAAGCCAGAGCTATACAAGTATGCTTAGATAGGCTAAGTTTGCATCATTATTTAAAAATCAAACGTTTGCTTCTAATGCATTGGAAACTCTAAACTATTTGTAAGGCTATGGGTTCAATCAAAGGGGTTTGGATCAGTTTAGTCAGACGAAAACGGATAAAGCGTATGATCGTTTGATCCACCTTCACAAAGACTATACAACGTTTTAGTCAAAAAGCAAATACAGTATACTAGCTATCGCCCGCAGCTTCGTACGCGTTTAGTAACTAGTATAACCCTCACTCCAGCCCATTTACGTCCCACTGTTGGGCACGGGCATCCTCCACTTTAGGAAGGATTATGGTCTACTGTGCCGTGCTGACCAGGCGTGTTGGCACAGGGTTTATGTACGGCACCGCACGGCTCCTTTATTAACTAAGTAGATGTTGTAAAATAACATTATCATCATTATGTTGGAGTTATTTTTTGAAAAATAAGTATACGTCCGTGTGGTGACAGATTAAGAATACAAGTGTCACCACCCCATCTTCTCCCATGGGTGCTGTAAGAGTCAGCTAAGGTATATTGCACACAGATAACATCTTCTGTGAGAGACGGAAAACTCGAAAATAAACCCTGTGCCAACACGTCTGATCAGCGCGGCATAGTAGAGCATAATCCCCCCCTAAGTGGAGGAGGCCCGTGCCCCGCTATGGGACGTTAATGGGCTGGAGAAGAGAGAAGAAGTATATGTAGTGTTAGCAAATGGCCGCGAATTCACCCGTGGACCCCCCTTTCCTCTCCATATATACACCAAACCTTAACAAATAATACAGAAAAACCACCCTCTTGAACCCTTCTATGTATTAAAAAAAACCACTATTAAATCCGTTACGTAGTTTTTGAAGAAATGAGCACACATAGGAACAAACATTCAAAAATTACGACTTTGCTTTTTAATAAGTAAAAATTCACAAAGAAAACTATCAGATATATGATTAAATCAACCACAAAGCTATATTACAAGTTTAGAGGAATAAATCTTTTAATCAATTCAATTCAGAAAAGTTAATCATTTCTGATACACCAGATAAATTGAAAGTACTTCAATAGAAATAAATAACAAGAGAAAATAAATGGAACTTTTATTGTGATTGAGAAAGTGATTTTGTCGGGATAAAGTTTCTAAATAAGTCGTGAATCAATGTCGAAATGTTATCGTTTGAAACACCCGTTTATGAAAATATAATTGAATAATCCATTAGATTTTGTAAGAAATGGAGTGAAAAAACTTCTTTTAAATAAATATGTATGGAAATGTCACACAACGTCCTCTGGTCCCAAGCTAAGCTTATTATGCTTGAGTTATGTGTACCAGAATACGAATAGACTACATATACTACTTTTCTGTAAATATATACTTATAATACATAGAAAACACCCGTCTTTATCATCACCTATCAGTTTTTTAGAATTGAAAAAAAATTCAATAAGTGACGGGCCTGGTCGAGCGATTGTTAATTAATTATTTAATTAATAGTTTAATAAATGAATGATAATAATAATATTACATAATTTATAATAAAATTATTTTTTAAAAAGGTTATAATGTGTGCATGTTTGTAATATTGTATTTATAGGGTGTTTATTGTGTTTTTTAATTTGAATGAGTGTTTTTTTAAATGAATGAGAAAATATTAATTATGTATATCTTTATTTTATGTTTTTCAATATTGTATGCTATTTAAGCAGGACATAGTGATACTGTATTTTATATTTTTGTACCTCTTTTACCTATGACCACAATAAATTAAATTTGATTTGATTTGCCTTATGGTCTAGTGGTTCATGTAAGAGACACCCGTTAATGAGGTCATAGGTTCGATTCCTGCACGGGAAAATTTTTGTGTGAACAAATATTTGTGTTGCGTCTAATATTTATTTACTTTACATATTATTACTAGCTGTTGCCCGCGACTTCGTGTGCGTGAAATTTAGAAATCGAACCTTATCAAACAGAAGTTTACTATACCACTCGATAGATGGCGTTGTATGTACGTTTTTAAATCGCACTATGGTTTGGTTACACACATTAACACTTAATTAAACTCGTCAAAATTTTTGGTTATTATTCCGCTTTTCGCATTTATAAATTAGTAAGGATATACTATTTACTAGCTCACCCGGCAAACGTTGTTTTCCCATACTAAAAAAAAAGGTTTGAAAAATAGATGTTGGCCGATTCTCAGACCTACGGAATATGCATGCATGTAAAATTTCATAAAAATCGGTCAAGCCGTTTCGGAGGAGTACGGTAACTAACACTGTGACACGTGAATTTTATATATTTGACGGGCCTCGTGGTCTAGTGGTTCATATAACGGACTGCCGATTACGAGGTCTCGGGTTCGATTCCCGGTCAGGACAAATATTTGTGTGATGTTTTTAATTGTCATACAAATGTTTGTACTGCGTCTGGGTGTTTACTATGTATTATAAGTATGTATTTACAAAAGAAAAGTAGTATATGTATTATATCCGTATTCTGGTACCCATAACACAAGCATATAAAGCTTAGCTTGGGACCAGAGGACGTTGTGTGAAATGTCCATGAATATTTATTTATTTATTTATTTATATATAAGATTTATATAAAAAATAGACAAATTACTATTCCCTAATGATATTTTTTAATAAAACCTATTAAACATATAATAAAACGAGAAAAAATCTTTTATGAGTGCAGCAGTGCTCACTTAGGTAACAGTGAGTTAGCTTGCATCAAGTTAATTGGATGCACTTACATTTTAATTGTTCTAGCAAATGCAATTCAAGATGGCAAATAAAAGCAAATGAAATCTGCTAAATTAAGCAAAGTGGACTTTAATTTATTTATCATTAGTTTACTTAAGTATTTAACTAACCTAACTAAATAATTACCTATTGTCTGAAACTTGTATGTAACATATATTAAAATTAGTTTCAAACTAAAAACCACTCTTTAAAGTTGTGAATATTTTTTTAAATTCTTTCTGGTCCTTAATGTGTGTGCAAAATTTCAGATCAATCCGACTACTGCAAGTGGTTGAAAATAACTTACAAAGATTCCGTTACATAGATTAATTAATTGATAGGTTCAGTATGTATCCGAACATAATAAGTACTGTATAAGCGTGTTAAAAAATACTTTTTACGAATGTAGCCACATATGTTTTAGGTGTCGCTCAAAGCTTATTTCCGAAAAGTCTTAATAGATGCAAACGGGTGATAAACAAGCACATGGCTCGTCTGATGGTAAGTAGTTGCCATAGCTTATAGACGTTTACTACAGCCGGAGTCACTCTCTCATTGGTCTTTGGAAAACTATTTACGTCCTTTTTCCGTACCAAAGGGACTATTACCTACTAAGACTTCGCTTGTCGTCCGTCCGTCCGTCTGTCACCAGGCTGTTTCTTTCAATGGTGATAGCTAGAAAGCTAAACTAATACTCATCATCATGATTCTCTTGCCTTTAGCCCGTTATTTGGAGTCCCGTTCTTTGATGACATCCCTTCGTGTGAACCCAACTCGTAGTTGTTGGCCTTTTGAGTTCCCCATGCAATAGTTCTTTCGGAAAACCACGGCAAGTAGTTCATTGCACAACTTGTTCAGATTTTAGGAAGGCGAACTGAGCAAAATCCAAAATGCTAATCCTTTTCAAGCATTTTAAATTGGAAAAATCTTTTTTTCTTTTTTTCTTTCAAAACATTTTTATAATTAATCCGTGAACAGTAATTTTTTTTTCAAAAACCAATTATTAATATCTGATATTTCTTTGTTTAAAAACAAAACTAATTTCATAATTCCACAAATCAACTGAAATTTATGTTATTTTTCTCATTGTTGAGGAAGTTATATTAAGAATACTTCAGTATTGTTGATTGATATGAAAACTTTACGATTGATATGGCTTAGCTAAATGTTTTGAAACAGAGTTGTTAAGTGTGAGTCTAATCACTTCTCATGGATTCAGTATTACTTTAAAGGAAAGGAGAGGAAAACCAAAGAAAAGATGAATGGACTGTGTCAGAGACGATATGAACGAAAAACGAGTTGATGAGAATATGACGGCTAATAGGAGTTTGGAAGGTAAGAACGTGCTGCACCGACCCCAACTAGCTTGGGATAAGGGCAGGAAGGAGAAGAGGAAGACTCCTTATTTGTGGATGTTTTAGATTTTCTACGATTATATCAAATACTAGCTGCTGCAGCGAGTTTGTACGAGTGGAATTTAAAAACAAATTCCTCGTTCTGCAATTTTTTTTAGTAGTGCGTTGCTCCTATTAGTTGCAGCGTGATGTTATATAGCTTATAGCCTACCTCGATAGATGTACTATCTAACACTGAAAGAAGTTTTCAAATCAGATCAGTGATTCCTATTATGACGGGCTTCGTGGTGGAGTGGTTTATGTAATGTACTGCCGATCACGAGGTCTCGGGTTCGATTCCCGGTCAGGACAATAATTTGTGTGATATCCATAAATGTCATACAAATGTTTGAACTGCGTCTGGGTGTTTACTATGTATTATAAGTATGTATTTACAAAAGAAAATTAGTATATGTATTATATCCGTATTCTGGTACCCATGACACAAGCATATAAGCTTAGCTTGGGACCAGAGGACGTTGTGTGAAATGTCCGTGAATATTTATTTATTATTTATTTATTCCTGAGATTAGCGCATTCAAACAAACAAAAATCTCTTCAGATATACAATATTTGTATAGATTGAATAGTACCTGGCAAATATTTCAATACTCTAATCAAAAACAGTAATAAATTATTACAGTTCATAGGCCCGTAAAACTAATTTGATCGCCCTGAAATAACAACCTACTTATGAAGGCAATTTATTAAACTTTTTTATAAAAACTTTTAAAACTAACCGTAATTATTAAGTGGAATCGGCTGAGTAAATTTGCACAGCCTTCTAATTAACGAGAAGAACGTGGCAGTACTTTGGTCCTCCAAGCAGTCGATTTAGGGTATGGTGTAATGCATAACATTTAGTGGAGAGTAAAAAAAAATATCAGGTACGTGTGGATTAGGAATACAAGTGTCACCACTCCATTTCTTTTCCAGGGTGTTATAAGAGCCAGCTATTGAACAATATAAGCAGTTAATATCTACTGTGAAAGACGGAATACTCGAAACTAAACCTTGTGCCAACATGCCTGGTGAGCGCGGAATCGTAGACTATAACCCCTCCCAAAGTGGATGGGAGAGCATTGAGTAACTACATCGCATGACACGTACGCATATATTCCAGGAAAGTTTACGTCAGGTAGATGGCTGGTTGTATATAAATAGAAGGTAAGAAAGAAAGAAAGCATTTATTTTTTTAACGTTAGGGCAAAATCAACTTACAAGATACATTGAATAAGATATTATAATACAATAAAACTAGGAATAAACACAAAAAAAAACAAAAACAAGTACAACATATAGGAACATACTCGTAAATATTTGCAACCCGAGCGTCGGAAAATTGGAACACTGCTCAGCTATTGTTGTGAGATGTACTCACGAAATAATGCTGTACAACTGTACAGCATTATTTCGTGAGTACATCTCACAACAATTATGTGACAAATTGGGTACGCAATACGCATAATAACATAATAGGGGTTAAAAAGACTGTTAATGTTGAATTAACTCCAATAGTTAATTCAACATTAACAGTCTTTTTAACCCCAGAAAGATAATCTTATTTAGATGTACGGAAAAGATAATCATGCGTGAAATGCACGCATGGTTTTTATCTGGTTATAGGTTGAGATATATTTATATATTGAATAAAATATCTGTTATTATACATTACTACACTTATATAAATAATAAAAAACTAGAAATAATTTATTTATATTTATTTATTTGCACAAAAAGAGAATTTGAATTTGAGAATTATACTGAAACCTCTTCCAAAAAGTACCAAAAATTATGAATGTTCGTTTTTTCGGCATTCAACTATGTTATTACTAAAATAGTTACACCTTTTAATTACTAAAACAGTACGAGAATATTGTCCATAGAATGTCATCATTTTCCTGCCCTCATCCCACTATTGGAACTTAGCAAAACATGTGCTTTTCTTCCGTCCTTTTTTTGTGTGATGTCATATCGGTATTTACTTATTTTTCCTTCATTTTCTCTTCCATATGGTCCACCAATATTTCTTTTGGTCTTCGTCTACTCCTGATTACTTTCAAAGTTATTTGCAAAACACTCATAATAATATTACCGTTCTT
The DNA here is from genome assembly GCA_916999025.1 of Orgyia antiqua. Lineage (NCBI taxonomy): Eukaryota > Metazoa > Arthropoda > Insecta > Lepidoptera > Erebidae > Orgyia > Orgyia antiqua. The sequence continues at coordinate 35,321,468 of OU779865.1, read as the reverse complement.
TTATCTGATGACATGACCATATTAATACAGCTTCTCATTTGTTAGTTTTTCTACCACTGACATCACTCTTAGACTATAATATATTCATTCTATTTTGGCCTAGGTACTTATCTTATACTGTATATTCTAAAGTCATAAAGGTAAAAAACAGTAAGTCAAATATTATTTAAAGCAAAAATTCTATTAAGAGGCTGATAAAAGATCTGATTGTTCGACAGCAGGTCTGTACTTTGTTCTTCCAGCTCTAAATTTCCTAATATAGTCTTCTCGCAGTAGATATTCTGTCTAGTTTTAAAGTATAAAAGCTTCCTTTTACACTCTGCATTATTGTCTTCACTGCTGGGATCTGATACTTGACCCATAGCGTACTCATGGGAGAATTCAATTTTTCCTAGTAAAAGAGCGACCAGACTACTGACTACTACTACTGATTGACATCTCTAACAATAATAAAAAAGTAGATTTAAAGCATAAAAATAAGACAAATAACAAAATCATCATTTACATTTTAGTCATAAAAGTCACGTTAAAGATAATCATGTGTAGTTTTCACGCATACAGATGTCATACATCAAAATCGGTAAGACTTACCTCATGGTTTTGTATGTTTCTCGGTAGCTCTTAGCTCCAATAGAAATATCCTAAACGCACAAATACGAAATCCCGCTATTTTGAAAGGGACAGCTTTTTTTCTAAAACCGATGCGTAAATTTGACGTAGATTATCTTACCAGGGTTAAGCAACAATGCAAAAAGTCTTTTCCTATTTAACTTAACTATTAAGTGTTCTGTTTTTAGTAAATATTAAAAATTGTTTGATATATTTACCATCAAGGCTTTTCCCTTTGAGTTATACATAAATTAAAAACCGTTGTTAGCTACTATCTGAACATTTCCAATGAATTATTTATTTGTTTTTATAAATTTATTTCACGTACATTCGTTAATGCATGCAATACTGTTACAGTTACATGCATTAGGCCTAACCTGGCCCTTTCGGTGGAGATCACTACATTTCTCTCAAACGTCATAATGTAAATTTTAACCTATTATAACATAACGTCCGGAAAATTTATATTAATAAATGAATAAGTATTCAGGGACATTTCACACAACATCCTCTGGTCCGAAGCTAAGCTTATATGCTCGTGTTATGGGTACCAGAATACGGATAGAATACATATACTACATTTCTTTAGTAAAAACATACTTATAATACATAGAAACACCCAGACGCAGTACAATCATTTGTATGACAATTATAAATATCACACAAATTATTGTCCCGAGCGGGAATCGAACCCGCGACATCTTGATCGGCAGTCCGTTACATGACCCACTCAACCACGAGGCTCGTCAAACTACTAATATTATAAAGCTGAAGAGTTTGCTTGTTTGAACGCGCTAATCTCAGGAATCACTGGTCACGCTGCATTTAATAGGAGCGAAGCTTTAGTGAAAAATGTTGCAAAAACGGGGAACAATTCCTAAATTCTACGCGTTCGGAGTCGCGGGCAAGAGCTGGTTTTCTTTATATTAGTGAATAAAAAATAACACATCCAATATCTCTTTTAACTTGTACCACGACCTATTCCGGTAACTCAAATGGCACACTTCAGAGATGAGTTTGCGACGGATTTCCAGTTCCACCGCAAACCTGCGCTGAGTTTATTGTGGAGTTCCAACATTAACCAGTGCGTATGCACACTCTATTTGTATTTACCATCGGTCAACTTGTTTGTGCATCGGATGGTCAACCGCATTCAATGAAAACTTATTTCAATATTGAATATACGACAGTTTCAATATTTCAGTACGATAATTATAATATTATATAGATAGGTATTGTATCAATATGATAGCTTTTTATGTTTGTGACTTTAAAGAGCAATAAAACGTAAAATATGTAATTATGGTCTTATTCATAATGACTTATCGGAGGCTTAAAAGTTCGCTAAAATCGGTTCGTGAAAATTGTCAAAATTGTTATTCACAATAGTCTTTTTATGCTAAAACGTTTATTATTTCTCCGATAAAATCTCCGTTTAAACCTCCGATAAGTCACTATGAATAAGACCAATAAGCTATACTTATATTATAAAGCTGCAGAGTTTGTTTGTTTGAACGCGCTAATCTCAGAAACTACTGGTTCGAATTGAAAAAATATTTTTGTGTTGGATAGTCCATTTATTGAGGAAGGTTATAGAACATCACGCTGCGACCAATAGGAGCGAAGCATCAGTAAAAAGATGTTTTAAAAACGGGGAAAATTTTCTACATTCCACGGGTATGAAGTCGCGGGCAACAGCTAGTATGAATATATTATAATCAATATCTTAATCACATATGTATCTGATACTAAACAAACATATATAATGGTAACATATTAATATATTGAGAGCTCTTTATAAAAGAAAATGGCTCATCTTAATAAACCTCTGAACCCTTTCAAAAGCATTTCAAACCCCTCGTTGTGGTACAAAAAAGCGATACTCGCCAGAATATTGTTACAAGCTTATTGTGTTTTGTGGAGTGACCCCATTTTATTATTTTCACGTATGACTTTATTAAAATAGGTGATAAAGTGAGTTTATACGGCTTTTGTATTATCTTATTATCTTTTGGGGAAATATGAATAGGTTGTCGTATCAATTTTTCAGGTCCTAAACAATAAGGGGTCACGTGGTAGATATACGACTACATGTAGCCCATTTGTTAAAAGCTTTTGTTCAACTTACGATGTTAATGTGTTTTTTATAGTAGTATTTTGTAACACACAATTTTAAAAAAGACTTAAATTTTGTATACAATTAGTTCAAACATAATCGATTCTATGTGAACATGAACAACTAAACTTAACTAAATAATTTCCATAGTTCATAAACTAAAAAAACGCGCTTAGAAATCCTGCGTATCTTATTAAATTATTATTGGTCCATAATATTATGTGTGCAAAATTTCAGACAAAACGATAAAACGATGAAAATCACTTTCCAAGATTCCGTTACATAGATTAATACATTGATAGATACTACCGGACTAATATAAAAGAAATGTGTGAATGAGAAAAGGAATATGCGTGTTAAAGAAATGAAAACTGATAGTGTCTATAGCACAATTTGGCAGTGTTAAATTTAGTGTAGTTGTGCACATAGACCTAGTTGCGTAGTGTGCGTAGCGACCAATAATAATGATATGAATGAGACTAACGCAAAACCTGGAAGCAGATTATAGGCTTTCGAAAATCTTGTAGTATAAATAAAAAATGTATCACAGGACCTAGGGAAAGCCTACAGACCGCAGGGCAGCTTGAATCGAGCTGAATGTGAGTGGCGACACTGCGGTCCCGAGTGCCCCTGAGAGTTGGTCGTGGCCTCGCCTTCGGCTTGCCTTTGTTGGCTGGCCGAACTGGAAACCGAGAGTACCTAGACTCTCACCTCTGTCTTGCCTTCACTGGCCGGACAGAGTGGGGTCGCCAGAGCTATATGCTCGGGGGTGGAAGTGTCAATTTCAAGGGCGTAATTACGGGGAAACCTGCTCCGGGTCTCGGCCCGCGATGGTGAAACCGGTGCCGCACCACTCTACACCCCAAGCCGCTCATACCGGTGTTGCTCCCTGCTGCCTTGTCTGGCGGCTGTGTAGTGTAGCGCCCATCCAGTGAGTCTGCGAGTCACGGTCTGCCACGTTTCAACCTTAATAGAAGTATTGAGAGCAGACGTCCGTAGTTTTATCAATAGTTATAAATTCAAGCAGTCCACTAAACACCAAACTCTATAGACCTGCTCGATTTTCGTATTATATTTTGCAATAGATTTACTCGTACCACTGGCATTCCATGACTGTATTTTTATAGTGCAGGCGTGGAATGTCCCTGGTAGGTGTCCCATCGCGTTTTTAAATTCATTAAAAACCTCAAAAGGACTCTACGTGTTGGATCCATGTCCACACGCAAGCCTAATAAAGGGCCGATATTTCTTAAAAAAAAATAGAAATAGCCCGTGAATTGCAAACTGAGAGACATAATTTGACGGGCCTCGTGGTGGAGTGGTTTATATAACGGACTGCCGATCATGAGGTCTCGGGTTCGATTCCCGGTCAGGACAATTATTTGTGTGATGTTTTTAATTGTCATACAAATGTTTGTACTGCGTCTGGGTGTTTACTATGTATTATAAGTATGTATTTACAAAAGAAAAGTAGTTTATGTATTATATCCGTATTCTGGTACCCATAACACAAGCATAATAAGCTTAGCTTGGGACCAGACGACGTTGTGTGAAATGTCCATGAATATTTATTATTTATTTATTATTTATTTATAATAATAATAATAATATCAATTGTATTTGTGTGTGTTACCTAGGGCTACCGACCTAGCAATATTATTATATTTGACTTATAAAAGCGTGTGTAGCAGTCACACACGCTTTTATAAGTCCGTTGCTTTTATAATCTAAGATTAGCATCTGTGGGGCCGGGCAGTGCTTAGGTCAGCAAATGTAACATCACACTTGAGAACGTGGCTTTCTGGAGGCTAGAGTTAGTCACTCTTGCGACGAGTTTAAATAATTTAACGTGTACAAAATACTTTAATTTATTGAAAAATAAGAATAACCCAAAACACATGCATAATAAGCTTAGCTTGGGACCAGAGGACGTTGTGTGAAATGTCCATGAATATTTATTTATTTATTTATTTTCTCAGCCAGACATTTATCATATCAGGTCCCAACAGCATCCATTCGCGTGGCATAGACAACAAAGTCATATTTTCGTTTACAAGTTTACTTTCAAGTTTTTTTCCCAATGAGAACAAAAGTTTCATTAAAATAATTATGTACGACACAAATGTAATTCAAAATTCCTAAGGCGTATATTTCTTACAATATTCAACAACTCAGAGTCATAATGAAATAACTTTACTCGGTGTTACTGAAAACTTAAGGGCCTACATCAATATTAACGGCGACATGTACCCATTAACACAGCTAGTAGGTATAGAAAATGAAGAATTAGGGATATTTTTTTTGTTTACTCAAAATCTACTAAATATATTTTAATTCTGGTTTACGTGTTTCTATATATAATAGTTACTTATGTTTTGAAAGTTATTTCATTATTTTTCATTTGTCGGTCTATTATCGCGTATTAACACGCGATAATAGACCGACAAATGATAAAAATAAAAAATGAGAGAGGTTGTTTCGCTAAGATTTTCTATCGAGAAAACTTTTTCAATCGCGTTTCTGAGTTATGCGATCCTAGATTATATATTGAAAAAACATATACTTAAAAATTAGAGCTCTAGCCGTTCAATCTAAAGAAAAAATGAAAACTTCGTACATAGAAAAATGCACGAAGCTATTTTGGTATCCTCATAAGGAAAATATTTAATTTGAAGTTGGATCGAAAACCAACGGAGAATACCAATCTTTGTTATAATCAAACGAGTAGTTAATATGTTTATCACGGATTTGTAGATACAATGTTATCAATTCTACCGTGCACATTTGCACATCTAAAACAAGTATTATGTATTTCGATTAATTGGCTTTTTCGTTCGAAAGTTCAGTTTTAACATTGCCGAATTCTGTTATTGACACTATGAATTTCAATTTTCTTGTTCAGTTTAGATGTGCATGTAGAATTCGCGCCATTATATTATTATTTAACATAATATAACTTTATATTATAAAAGCTTGGTATCACTTACCAATCACTTATCATGTCATTTGCCAGTCAATTAATATACCGCTACTGCAGATTATGAGTCTTCCTTCTTATTCTACTTCAAAATGTAGCAAACATCGGAGAAATGTTTCTAATTCAAATTTCACGCATGCGAAATCGCGGGCAACAGCCAGTCCGTTATATAGGTATTCAAGTTTCAAAATAACGACTTTTCATCATATAAATTTTAATTGACCATAAACATAACAAGGCCAAAACTAGGCCACTACGGGTACGTTAAATTTTATAGCGAAATATCATCAATAAAACATAATACAGTAGCCATTATTTAAGTGACCATAAAATGTTACAAACTTGATACTTATCGCATACTAAAGTATGGGTAGGTGCTGAGGAAATCGATCTCCCATCGTTATGTATTAGGAATACAAGTGATACCACACCATTTCCTTCCCAGGGTGCCAAAAGGTAAAAGCCAGCTAAGGAATATTATACACAGATACCATCCTCTGTGATAGAAAACTCGAAAATAAACCCTGTGCCCACGTGCCCGGCAAGCGCACCATAGAAGACTAGGTATACCTAACACCTCCCAAAGTGGAGGCGGCTCGTGCCCAACAGTGGAGCGTTAATGGGCTGGAGAGAGAGAAAGGGAGATAAAATCGGAGTAGTAAAGCCTGTTTGTCCGAATGTTTTAATGTTTTCTTTAGATTATTACTAGCTTTAAAGGCTAAAGGTAACAGGTTAGTAGAGCTACCTACTGCCCCATTCCTCCGCTTTGAGCATGATGATATATTATTATAGTCTATGAAGGGCCTCGTGGTCGAGTGTTCATGTAACCGACTGCGTTCGATTTCCGCACGGGAAGTTATGTGTGCGATATTTATTGTCAAACAAATGTTGGTGCTGCGTGTGTCTGCGTGTGAAATGTCCATGAATATTTATTATATTTATTTGTGTCATTCTAATCGCATAGAGTTATACAGCTGAAAAGTTTTCTTAGAACCCATTACCATTACCCAGTTATTTTTGCATAAAAATGCAACGAACATCCTTAGGTACATCCAAACATCCGTAAATTCTCACAAACATTTACTTAACGTTTATAAAATTAGTAGGATGTTTTTGTTGTTCAAATACAATAATTGAAAACCTATTTGCTACTAATTACGTAAATTAATATTTCGGAAATGGATGAAACTGTTCAGTTTTCATTAGCGGAATAATGATTCACAACACAAGTAGCGCCATCTGTTATAGTTGTGAGAAACTAACATTTAAACTGTTTTACTTTTTTGAAGCTTTTTGGGGAAATTTATTTAAGATGCACTCACACAGAAAACATCGACACCATGAAGTTAGTCGTAAAAATAGGTAAAGCGCAATTTATTTATCTTTGTACCTATGTAGGTATGTATATATGTAAAGCAATCTTTAAAAGTGATTGAATGACACTTGCAATAGTAAATAAATAAATAAAATTTTGGACATTTCACACAACGTCCTCTGGTCCCAAAGTAAGCTATATTTCTATGCTTGTGTTATGGATACCAGATACGGATATACTACATATACTAGTTTTCTTTTGTAAATACATACTTATAATACATAGAAAACACCCAGACGCAGAACAAATATTTGTATGAGAAGTATAAAAATCACACAAATGATTGTCCTGACCGGGAATCGAACCCGAGACCTAGTGATCGGCAGTCCGTTATATAAACCGCTAGACCACGAGGCCCGTCAATAGTCGGATTGATCTGAAATTTTACACACATATTAATTACTTTAGAGCCAATAAAACAAAAATTTCCAAAAATGCTGCCATCAAGTGTGTTATTTAGATTTTAAACTAAACAATTATTAATGTTCTTTATAATGCGGATCTATTTGAAAGGCGTAAAAATAAAGACCAAATTTGCAGATTTTCATTTATTTCAGTGATTACTGATTACATAATTAATTATAACATACGATATCTTATGACTATTGATTCTAAAAAAATCATTTCCAATATCACCCTTACCTAGTTATTAAACGGATAAATCCATTACAATTACTGTTTATTTACTTATATTAAATTAAATTAAAACAATAAGAAATATTAATCAAAACATTTTTATATGTATTTTACGAACAAGAAGTCAGCATTCAAGTGATATTAAATTAATGGTTAGTTTACTTAAAATGCCTCTTAAAATCTTTGGTAAAACACAGCAAAAACAAGGTGATAAAAAATAATTATAAAATAACACGTAATATTTAGGGTATTGCCTTGAAAATTCGCTCAAAATCTAATATAGAAACCGACTACAGACACTGCCACTAAAATTTATAAGAATTTTTTTCCTTATTTTAACTAATTTTTTAATTAAACAGTTTTATTTTATATACTACGGTTAAAATCTCTGAATTGCATTTTTTATTATACTGATTAACAAATAACTGTTGAGTTTTTTTTATTTATTACTTAACTAATTCTAAATTACTTGCTAAGAATTCTAATTATTAACTATTTTAAAGGCTAAAGTATAGTTAAAATTATAAGAAAGATGAGATATTTTAAGATCATAGATGTTTAGGAGGATTAAATTAAATACGTAATGAATTGACATAGTTAAGACAACGACACTGGCAAGATGGGATTGTTTTGTAAAATAAAATCATGAGGTGATTTTTACGTTCGTGTATTAAATTCTTGTGATCTAGCATTTAAATTATCTAAATAAATCAAACTAGACTCACAGCCAGAATGATTCTTCAAACGTCATGCCTAGATATGGTAGAGGAAGGTATTTTTTTTTTATTTTAAAAAGTTTAAAGTTAGTTTTTTTAATCTATAATTATCTACAGTGCATAAGTTTAATTTTTTTTCTATTTTAATCAAAAATTAGGATTTTATTCAATCCATTTAATTGGTTATGTTAGATTAGTAGCGCTACTTAAAGTTCAAAACAGCCAAAATTGTTCAGCTCAACATTTGTTTCACAAAACAATTTTGGTGTCTTAATCTCAGAAATCTTAGAATACAATTTTAGAAGAATTTTTTTATATGGAAACTACATACCGCTTTAATAATTAACTTTCAACGAATTTCATCGGTTTAATTTTGAATTATACTAAGCTAAACAAGTGCTAGATTATTTAAAAATGCATTTTCATATTTTCAATTTTAAATACTTAGCTTTAAATATTTTAAGGATGTAAGGGGATATGAAAATTATGAAGTGAAACAATTGGAAATTAATGATAGATGTTCCTTAGTAGCGATTATAATATAAGAGATGGAGAATAGAAGAGATAGCTAACAGCTAGAAGCAACTAGACCAATGGCACTGTGGAATGTACCCGTGTTTATAAAAAATTATCCTAAACAGCTTAACAATTAACTTTTCAAACAAGATTATGTTGTATTTACTCTTAAATTTACACATTTTTTTTTTCACCGTCACTAATTTTTTTTAATATATTTTATATTTATCTTATTACACTCCTCTTTATTGCCAATATTTATTTATTCCTAATCCGTGATTCAGCGAATATGTATTAAGTTGTGATTTGCGATTATCCCTATAAGTTTAACATTATAGCTTTTAAATACGAAGATTCGTGAGCTCAAGGAATCTTCACATTTAATTTATTTCCTAAATTTGTGGCAGGATCTGTTTATAAACCAGATGTTGCAATAACACTACGTATATATCTAATAGAATCCATCTCAAACCCATACAAACAGATGAAAAAGGAAGTTGCTTACATTTGTATGGAACTGCATGGGTTCTTTAGACATCATAGAACAATTTTCAAGGTAATACCCATTTTAGTTCTATTTAAAAATAAATATAAGGTTGTTAACGTTCAATTATGAATATTTTACACATTCCACGTGTTTATCCTTTTAACTTTCCCATTAAACTCTACCGATAGTATCATGTCCAAACGTTATATTACTAGAATTACAAAATTTAACGTATTTACAACCATTTTTTAAACTTCATTTTATAACAAAAACATTCATAAGTACATTCTTGCTTCGCGCACAGTCTAAATGTACATCCTTTACATTAGAATTATGAGGGACTAGATTCGTTTTGGGAACAAAAACTACAAACATAATCAATGAAATTAAATAAACGTTCACGTCTGCTCCTCTAGGTTTTGATCAAGCTACATCTTCATATTGTCTGGCAGTTATGTTTTGATAATCTTCTGTTACATTAATAACATGTCGAAGCCTTCCAATCTTATCAGAATGTATCATATTGGATACTTTTAAACTGAATATTTTAGAATTTTGGTGATATTTTTACTTAAATATAATGTGATTACATAATGATACATTTGCCTTTTTCAGCCCAAGGATTGTTTTTCTTGTCTGGTGCATGTATAAGTGGATCATTCTTTTCATTTTCTTCCACATACTCCCTCATTCTGTAACAAAGAGAAATTCTTATAAGACTATATTCGATAACTTTCATTTTTAAAGAAATTTATGGTAATTGTTTAACATTCCCTTCAGTAAAGCATTTGGAAAAAGAACATCTATTTCCAAATGTTGAAATGTTTTGAAATTTCAATGGAAGAAGGAAATAGGTTCCCGTTTCACCCTTTCGCTACGAAACCCTAAAAAGTATACATAATTTGTAATAACTTATTTTTATACTGCTAAAATTCAGGGATAATATTATATTTAGGACATACAATAATGTCCCTAAGCAGTCTTCGATTAAATAGATCAGTTCTAATAATAACAACACAAATATATGTTGCCTCACAGCAAATATGCAAACAGGTCTGTGATTACTGCGCTTTTAAAATTTAATAACCACTTAAAATAATCTCAATGGAGCATTTTATCTTTATGCACCACTCGAGTCCAATTTTAGTTCTAAAATGGAACATCAACTGGGTGGAATCAATTAAAACGAAAACTTTAATTAAACGAAACGTCTGCAAAGTTTTCAATAGTGAATATACGCTTCGATTACATTGAAAGAGGGATCGGAAGTACAAGTTTAAATACTGATTGGCGTTTGCAAATACTTTTATTGCATTTAAGATACTCTTATCTTTAAGATACTTCACAAACAAAGAAAAATAAAAGTAATTCGATGGGATTTATTCATGATAGCTGTTGCCCGCAACTTCGTACGCGTGGAATTTAAAAACCAAACCCAAATTATACAAAAAACCATCCTCTTGAACCACTCTATCTATTAATAAAAATCACAGCACAATCTGTTGCGCAGTTTTGAATATATAAGCTCGCATAGGAACATGTATACAAAAATAACGACCAAACATGATAAAATTTGCCATTATGGAATCTGTGACTGATCATTATGACAACATTGTGACGGGCTTCGTGGCGTAGTGGTTCATGTACTGGACTGCCGTTCACGAGGTCGCGGGTTCGATTCCTGCTTGGGACAATCATTTGTGTGATATTCATAAATGTCATATAAATGTTTGTACTACGTCTGCGTGTTTTCTATGTATTATAAGTATGTATTTACAAAAGAAAAGTAGTTTATTTCTATCCGTATTCTGGTACCCATAACACAAGCATATAAAGCTTAGCTTGGGACCAGAGGACGTTGTGTGAAATGTCCATAAATATTTATTTATTGTAATAGCAGACTTGGACCCCTGGTATAGCTATGCATAACATAAACACACAGAATATACATAAACAAAACCACTATCAACATGTGTAACATGTTCAGTAAAATATTTTTGTAAGATTTTGATGAGAGATACCTTTTTATGTAGTCAATCGATAAATCCACACAGAAGTCTTATAACTACCCGACCTTTGTAATACAATTATTTAGCTTTCACGACGTTAGCAAAGGGCATCACCCCCCTACAGGTAAGAGTAGTATTATAGAAAATAGTAGATATTTGTTCTTATTGAAACTAAAGTGAAAATATTAGTAAAACTGGAATACGATTGTCAACATGTTTAAAACTCATAATAGCGCAGAAGTTAAAACAACGGAATGGTTTTTGGAAGACTTATTTATTTATTTATTATATTCTTTATTGTACATATAGAAGAACAAACATAGTTGATATGAGCATAAATATATAGGTACAAAGACGAGCTTAACTTAATACTGAGTTTTCTTCCAGCAAACCCTTGAGTGAGTCACGAAATAGTAATAACAGGATAGCTAGGTATACAACAAGAATAGATTTGCAGTTGTAGAAAGTGATAAAATATATACACGGGTATAAAAGTAAACCTACTTATACACAAATATAAATATATCTACACAAACATATACATATATACATACGAACATAATAAATACATACGTAACTATTTGGATAGGAGATATTTTTTTACTTTTTTCCTGAAAACGTCCAGAGAAGGGCTATCGCGCAAGGAATGTGGAAGGGATTTCCAGAGACGAACTGCGTGTATAGTGAAAGCTTTTAAGATTCAGTTTTTCTGAGTTCTAATTTTAGCGATATCTATTCAGTATATTAAATGTTAGTGAAAAGTAATAAAAGTAAAGTATTCGTATACACCTTTCATGTAATAAAACAGCTTGAATACCTAAAGTAATTTATTGATTTTGCAATTGACATGCTATGCTTTAATTTATTAAGTAAAGCTTGAATAGCTACTAGAAATGGGCAGGCGAATTTTTGTGACGTCGTAAATCGACGTAAATCTATAAATAATAAAAAATAGATGTTGTCCGATTCTCAGACCTACTGAATATGCATGTAAAATTTCATAAAAATCAGTCAAGCTTTTTCGGAGGAGTACGGTAACTAACACTGTGACACATGAATTTTATATATTAGACATATTATAAAGCTGAAGAGTTTGTTGGCTTGTTTAAATGTGCTTAATCTCAGGAACTACTGGTTCAAATTGAATAAATTATTTTTGTGTTGGATAGTCAATTTAGGCTATAGGCTATGTAACGCTACGCGGCAATCAATAGAAGCGATGCATTAGTGAAAAATATTCCAAAAACGGGAGAAATTTTCGAGATTCCACGCGTACGAAGTCAAGGGTAACAGCTAATATATATACATACGTTTAAGGCTAATAAAAACGTGTTGAAGGTGAAAATTCTTAGACTCTCAATTACTGTTTTAAATCTACCATGAAATCAGTTATAACAATTCACCTTTGTTCTCGCAAATTCGGTATTATTCTTGCACCAAATATACTAAAACTGATCAAAGCAAAGTGCTAACATAAATAGTTTTTGAGTTCAAACAAATGATATGAACTATTGATTGATACTATTTCTATTCACTTGGTGGGTGTTTAATACTTAAAAATATTTATAAAAGTGGCTCAAATAGCGATTGATCGTATCGTCAGATAGCACACTCTTTATCAAAATAAACAGCAATATTTAGAAATGTTGTGAATAAACTTCCTTTCTCTTTTTATTTTTCGTTTTAAAGTAGTTATTTGATGTATTTGTTAGGATTGAGAAATATAGGAAGGAACATCATAGAATTTTCAGCTCTAATATGTCAGCCAATAGCACAAAGCTATACAAACTTTTCAAAATCTGTTTGTAAGTTTTCCGGTTGGATTTCACATACAAAATCTGGCTTTAATTGGCAATTAGATTAGCAGATTATATTCGAATTAAAACTGCAGGTATGTAGATTTTGCGTCGAGTTTGGATAAAATAAGTTTTGGTCGATTTTTCAAGATAACATGTGTATTTAACAGGTATAATGACATTAATTTTGTGGGAAAATGTTAAATTAACTAGTAATATTCTTTGAGAAAAATGATTATACAGAGTCACTAATAGAGTAAAAGAAAAAAAAACTTGGAGCTTTTGTATCGAAAGAGCATGTATAAGGACTTACGCAGACAATATAAGCTACTCTTATACATATTTAAAAATTACAGACTTTTATTACTAAAGTAATTTATTAATTTTGCAATTGACTTGCTATGCTTTTACTTATTAAATCAAATTGTGGTGGAAAAAGTGATCACCACAAGCAGGACCTGAACCCACGGCATCGGAATACCGTTCCGTAGCTCTGCCAGCTGAGCTTATTGCGGTCGTGCTAACAATCACAACATATAACCTTAACAAATTACTTTAGTAATAAAAGTCGCGTCATTATTTCAGCCCAATTGTATACTGTAAAGAATACTAGGTGGCTGGTCGAGATTGTTGCAAAAAATTCTCGATAGATGGCGTTGCACATCAAAAATGCGATGTAGACTCAATTGAGGAACGTTGTGGTGGTCAAATTGGTTACTGTTAGCACGATCGCAATAAGCTCAGTTGGGAGAGCTACGGAACGGCGTTCCGAGGTCGTAGGTTCAAGTCCCGCTTGCGTTAATCACTTTTCCCACTACAATTTAATTTATTAAGGCTTTTATTAGTTTGGTACGTATCTATTAATGTATTAATCAATGTAACGGAAAGTTTGAAAGTGATTATCGCCCACTTGCAGTAGTCGGACTTAACTAAAATTTAGCATGCACGCTTCAGGACCGATGACAATGCAATAATGTAAAATAATACTCATGATTTTATTTATATATTTACTTTTTGATCCAAGCAAAACCATTATTTAACCCTATTTTCAATTCTAACCATATTTTAAGCTTAATACAAAACAATACAAAATTAGCATAAAGTTTTCTGCAATATTACTGACGGACCTCGTGGTGTACTGGTTCATGTAACGGACTGCCGATCAAGAGGTCGCGGGTTCGATTCCCGCTCGGGACAATCATTTGTGTGATTTTTATAATTGTCATACAAATGTTTGTACTGCGTCTGGGTGTTTCTGTGTATTATAAGTATGTATTTACAAAAAAAAGTAGTATCCGTATTCTGGTACCCATAACACAAGCATATAAGCTTAGCTTGGGACCAGAGGACGTTGTGGGAAATGTCAAAAAAAAAAATTATGTTTGTGAGAGGTTCTTTGTCGGCAACAGATCAACCCCCCTATTGAATAATTTATCATGCTCTTAAAGGATGACACTTTCTTTATCTTTGCAGAACAATTATTTGAATACAAAATAAGTAGGAGATGAAATTCTTGTTGTAATTAAAAATTTATTGGTTTTATCAATTTGTTTGGGTAATTTTAATTTGCTAATCAGACTCTTAATATTACAATTGAAACTCTCATAGGGCATGGCATACGTTTCTATAACATACTCCCTAGTGATGTAAGAGAACTCAATATTCCTAAATTATAAAAACAATATAAAAACTCTCTTTTTCTTCCGTCCATAAACTTCCCACTGCTGGTCACGTGCCTCCTGTACTTTAGGAGAGATTATAGTCTACTATGATGCGTCGACCAGGCTTGTTGGTACAGGACTTATTTTCGAATTTTCCATCTCTCACAGACGATGTTATCTGTGTAATATCTCTTAGCTTTGACGGATTAAGAATACAAATGTCACCACCCCATGGTGCCTGTCCTGGCCTTTACAACCAATTAATATCATATGTGAGAGATGATACGTTCGAAACTAAACATTATGTCAACAAGTGGGGTCATCGCGACATAGAGCAAGTTTCTCTAATCTTTCCGATTTTCATACACTGGCTTTATTCCCTTCGTACTCTTATGTACCTACTTATTTTGTTTAATATAACTAAAAAGGTCGAAATTAAGGAGGCCGGTGTCCAACAGTGAGAAGTTAAAAGGCTGTGGAGAAAGAAAAAAAAAACACTATATTCTTCAGATCTAGCTCTATGGTAGCTATAAGCAGGTACTAAAACAGTAGGTAAATATTGTAACAAAGGTTAGCTAAATTAATTGTTTTTTTGTGAGAGTATGCGAGTATATACTATGATCGTTCTCATATAAATTCGTTAGGCATTGTTTACAAGCGAGCTGTATGAATGTATAATAACGATTTATTAAAAGGACGTGATTTAATTAATTTTGTTTGATGTTAAAGGTAAAGTAATTTATATACTTTTTATATAACACACACATAGGCATACAAATACATAATTATAAAGTGGTTATGTAAGTGTGACCAAAAGGAATCAATTTTGATGCAAGTTCTTGGTAAGGTTTAAATGCTGATCAATAATATATGTACTAAATATATGTATTACTAGCTGACCCGGCAAACGTTGTTTTGCCATAGGTACTACAAAAAAAAAAAGTTTGAAAAATAGATGTTGGCCGATTCTCAGACCTACTGTATGTGCATGTAAAATTTCATAAAAGTCAGTCAAGCCGTTTCGGAGGAGTACGGTAACTAACACTGTGACACGTGAATTTTATATATTAGAAGAAAGATGTTATAATATCGCGACTTATAATATGCCTGTCGGGTTCCTTATCTGAAGTCTCTGAAAAGTCGGGTATACATTTAAATTAAATGCACGCGTCTTAATTCATAAAAAGTGGTTTTATAAGTAGTTTGTTAGTTTTTTTTTTTTGAATTTGTCCTGATGGTGATCCATTAAGAATCCAACCAAATTTCTCGTCAGAATGCACTTTAGACACAAAAGTGATAAAAATATACTTACGTTACGTTAGTATATTAGCAACATAATATCTATCTTATTATTCTACACTGCATCAAGAATCAATAAGTTTTTAATTTAGCAAACCATGAAAGACGCTGTTATTTTTTACGCCCATCCCAAAAATAATTTGCGTAATTTACCGATGTAGTCACGTATTTGTGACGAAGTGCCAGGGGGGATACTGGCAGGGGAGTGAGTGCAGGGGAGTGAGTGCAGGGGAGTGACGATTAGGGGAAAGGGACGGAGTTTTACGAGCCCTCCAGTTAGTACATGTTACACGTTGACTTTGACGACCATTCCGACGTAGGCAGTTACGAGTCCAATTAAGTTTAAGTGTCTGGAAATTATTTACTTTTTTGATCGACATTCTAAGGCTATATTATTGTTCTTTCAGTCTTGTTACAGCTTGACAACATGTTTTATAATAAAAAACTAGCTGTTGCCCGCAACTTCGAATGCGTGGAATTTAGAAACCAAACCGAATTATACAAAGTAGTAGTACAGTTTTTGTTATCAATAAAAACTTATTAAATCTTATTATTAAAGTAGCCAACCTCTTGAACCTCTCTATCTACAAAAAAAACCCATTAAAATACGTTGCGTAGTTTTGAAGATATAAGCTGACATAGGGACATATATGTATACAAATATAACGACTCTGTTTATAACACGTAAAGATAATTATAAGAAAGTAACTTTTTCTGTCTGTCTTTCACGACCAAACTACTAAAAAGTTTTAAATGTCATTTAGTTTACATGCAGTCTAGGCCCATAAAAGGACATGGGCTGCTTCTTAACAGAGATTCAAAAAACAAACAAACTCTGCAGCTTTATAACATTAGCTCATGATACAAATGGAACGAATAAAACCTTAATGGAATAAAACCTCCTTCCCGATATTTTAAAAACCAATAACCACGAAACCATTACACATGTACAGGATTTTTATTTCCCAACATTATACGTTACCCCATAAGAATATATAAGACAATCGTAACATAAAAATTAATGGTACTACCTTATAGTACAGGCTACATACATATATTATGTGAATGATCATAATAAAATAATGTTTATTGCGTACAATTCTTATTTAGTATGCAAAAGTGTGTGATGCAAGTTGGATTCTGAAATTAATTTTGATTCACAAATTATGGGAGTTAATCTACTCAAAATAAAAGATTACTTTAAAACTGATTATGGTGACAAATAAATAAAATTGGATCTAATTCAACTGAATCTGCTGAAGAATTTGTTTGTTTAAACGCGTTAATCTCAGGAACTACAGGTTTGATTTGGAAAATTCTTTTTGTGTTATTTAGTATATTTATCGAGGAAGGGTATAGGCTATATAACATTACGCTGCAACCTATAGGAGCGAAGCAGTAGTGAAAAATGTTGCAAAAACGGGTAGAATTTTCTAGATTCGACGCGTACAGCGGGCAACAGCTGCTGGTAGTGAATAAGAGTACCCAAATGTACTTACATTTATAAATGATATGACCTGTAAAGCATTTACAGGTCATATCATGAGTACAATAATACATACACTATGTACCTACGTGTGATAAATAATTTAGAATACAAGCATCACCACCCCATATCTTTTCAAATATGCTGTAAAAGCCAGCTAAGAGATAATAAAAGTAAATAACATTTTTAGGATAGACGTAAAACACGTAACTTAACCCCACGCGCCTGGCCAGCTTGGCATAGCAGATTAAATACTTCTCTGAAGTGGAAGAGGCCCTTGCCCAACCTTTTCCTCTCCTTTCTCTCCAGCCCATTAACGTTTCACTATTTGCTACGGACCTCCTCCACTTTGGGAGTGACTATGGTAGACCATAGTCACTCCCAAAGTGGAGGAGGTCCGCGCTGACCAGGCGTGTTGGCATAGGGTTTGATTTCGAGGTTTCTGTCTCTCACAGAGGATGTTATCTGTGTGCAATATCCCTTAGCTGACTTTTACAGCACCCTTGGGAGGAGATGGGGTGGTGACACTTGTATTCTTAATCCTTACAGCAGACGTTTATTACTTATATTGTCCCTTAGCTGGTTCTTAGGGCACCTTGGGAAAGAAATGGTGATACTTGCATTTTTAATCAGTTGAGCACACACGGACCGTTGTGTGCTCAAGTGGATCATAAATAGTCTGGAAAGGAGAGAAGACATTATATGCTGGTGCTAATTTAAGCAAACCTTACAGAAAGAACTGCCAACTATTGCGCGAATATTTTTTGTGCAGTAGAATATTTTTGGCACAGCTTATGTACTTAAAAAGTCAACAAAACGTTAGGCAAATTCTTGGAATATAAATTGCGTTTTCGTAACGGTTATCACAAACACGCATTAGCATTATTATAAGAAGAGAATACTTAAATCTTCCCCTGTCATATTTAGGGAATGAAACCATTTTGTTTTTGGGTCAGCTATTTCCATCTAAACGACGTTTATGTATTTGGGTTTGTATAATTTGTCCCAGTTTCTCTATAATCAGTTTTAATCGGCTCATTATTAAAAATAATTTGGTTATTTATAAAATATTTTATGCTAATCATGTTACATATATTTATGCAAGATTGTTGATGAGACAGCAAAAGGACCCCAAAATATATCTACTTATATTTTCAAGAATATCTGCTATATTTACGAGTATGCATGATTATGATTATATATGAGTTTACGGTGGAAATATTTAGATTTAATATTGATTTAGACTTATATCCAGAGAACATTATGATGATTTTCAACAAACTATTATCCGGAACCCAGAAATACTGAATTTATGGAGAATTAATTATATTTGTAACATAAAATAGTAGGACGTCCAAAACGATTCTCATAACACAATGGGTGGCAGAAAAGTTAACCAGGTCGTAGAATGCAGTATTAAAACTAAAATTTTAGGTAGATTCTCATAGTGCTTAATATTTTTGTTTTGATCATACATTCTTATCAAAGTGCTACCTCAATAAGAGTTAATCGTTAATCGTTTACATTTTTTTGATACTTGAAAATTCGTTATAAAGAGGATTTTCGTAAAAACGATTCGTAATGTAAAGGTACTTGTTTATACTGAATCATAAGGACAAATCAAGGGGATAACAAAAAAAAAATTTAATCGAGGAATTCGTTAAATTGAGGTTTGTTATATCCAGGTTGTACTGTATATTAATAAGAATTCTTCTGAATACTAGTAATGTACCAAGCACAAAAAAACTATACTATATACTACAAGTGTTAGATAGGGCATTTATCGAGGAAGGCTTTAAGCTATATAACATCACGCTACGACTAGTAGAAGCGAAGCAGTAGTGAAAATTGTTGCAAAAACGGGGAAAATTTTCAAAATTCCACGCGGACGGAGTCGCGGGCAACAGCTAGTAATCAATAAGGCTACAACATAAATATTCGAAAAGAAGTTCTAAAAATAGGTATCTAAAAATATAAATTTAACAATAGCCGTAACCCTATTGAGTAGGGTTGCCAAAATCCTCTGTCACAGTAAGGGGACCGACACAGTTTTTTGGGTCACTTGTTTCTGAGTGAAGTAATATGTTGATGGAGATTTTATTCGTACCCGACGTTTAGACATGGACAAGTGGATGTTTTGTGTTAACACTTATTGCTGTTTTATGTTTTCTTAAGAATATACTTATGAAAAATACTTGGTAATTATAAAAAATGATGGATTTGTTACTGAAATATGTAGGTAGGTACATCTTGCCCTCATTATTTTATAAGATGTAGTCTTCTAAAGCATAAGCCCACATTTCAACAAACTCGAGCCTCAAATGTAAGAGTTATTATTTAAATTTATACTCAATCATATCCATTATTTAATTAAGTTGGTCCTAAGGGGCCAACTTGTAACTTTTAATAAAGATTTATAAAAATCGGGTGTTGCGGACGGGGTCGCAGGTTAGCACTAGTTTTGTATATACTACATCCTAAGTAAATAAAACTATTTTTAAGAATTTATAATTTACAGCTCAGGCCTACCGCGTACCTAACCATGTCTAAAAATCTCCAAAAGTTCAACTAATGTATAAAACAAAAATATGCACATATAAATTCCTAAAAAGTGGTTTTATTTTATAAATAAACATATTATAATAAAAAGCAAGTGTAAAAGTATTAAGGAAATGGAAACCTTGAGTTACAGGAAGAAGTGAAATATATTTTATATGTGGTATCTATTTCATCCATCATTGTGTTAGCCGCGTTATTTAATCTTTTGTGAACATTCGTATAAAATTATGAGTACATGTGAAGGGATCGGTATACATTATACTGGACACCCAATATTGAGTGTTGCGTGTTATACTTGACCCATATATAAGTGCTCATTACATTTCTCTCAAAACGTACCTACGTAGGACGTGCTGTAAAAAGCAAAGTGTATCTAATAAAGCGCTATTAAGGGCCTACATCAATATTATCGTATATCATCGCCGACACGTATATATTAACACAGCCAGTAGGCACAGAAAATGAAGAATTAGGAATACTTTTCCTATTTACTCAAAATCTACTAAATATATTTTAATTCTGATTTACGTGTTTCTATATATGATAGTTACTTATGTTTTTAAAGTTATTTCATTAGTTAATACGCGATAACAGACCGACAAATGAAAAAAATAAAAAATTTGAGAGGTTGTTTCACCAAGATTTTCTATCGAGAAAACTTTTTTCAATCGTGTTTCTGAGTTTATGCGATCCTAGATAATATAATGAAAAAACATATACTTAAAAATTAGAGCTCTAGCCATTCAATCTAAAGAAACAATGAAAACTTCGTACATAGAAAAATGCACGAAGCTATTTTGGTATCCTCTTAACACTAACCGGTAAGAAGACACAAGTGATCGTTCTTATGTGGGTTGGTTTTTTAGTGGCTCTGCATCGAAATTTGTTAAGAACCTCGTGAAAGGAGATCCTAACTAATTGATAATTGCGAGCTCCGAGTTGACTGAGCTCAATGCACGAAACCTTAGTGCAAGTCAAAAAAATAGTATAGTAAACTTCTGTTTGCTAAGATTTGGTTTCAAAATTTTATGCATAAGAAGTCGCGGGTAACAGCTACTATTTTTATGAGTTAACTTTTTGGCTACGTGCCCACCTACATGAAGGTAATTCTTCTTACAGCCCATACAAATAGGTAAGTGCAATTAGACAGTGTCTGAATCTCTCAATTAAGATATTGTATGCTGAGAATATTCTTTAGCAGACACTGAATGCATTCATAAGAAGAATTAATGAAGTAGTTACATACATTCATAATTCATCACCATTTCGAGTATAAAACCCGACACAAAGTAGCATAATAAACGAAATTCAATGTCATAAAGATGTACTCAAATTGAGTATCAATATTTTATTAAGCCCATCGTGATAATGAATCAATATGTGCTAAAATTATCATGAAAACATGACGTCACTTTTACCTAAACGTTGATACTTTCATTGTTCGTCCGTTAAGTGCTTTCTCTCGAATTTCACATTTATTTTTAGGCAAGTTTATTTTTCCTTATATCGAGTGGGGCTATGAAACACCTGATACCGGTTTTCAAGGAAAGCCTTTCTGGTTTGAATTACTGTTTATCTTCATTCGTAATTTGATTTTGTGTCTGTTTTCGATTTAAATAAATATATTTCAAATATATGTATGTTATAATAGACACATATTAATAGTTTTATGATAGTTCTTAAAGTATTAATCAAATTGCATTGTTTAATAATTAGTAACTGTGAAACTAAGACTAACTAACTTAGAAACATGTATTTACTTATACATGCTTTGCCTTTATCCCTTTATTTGGGGTAAGTGCAACTTGTTAATTATTCTATAACCTTCTGTCTGGAGTCATATCTGTAATAACTTCTCTACTTTATATATTCTCTTTCATACCGCTCATTCATCTTTTCTTCGTTCTTCGTCTGTCCACTCTCACTAGCAGAACACTTTTTACAATATGTATTACTTTCTATGTAATGGACATTATAATCCTAGGTCTTAAAGTGTTATGCTAAACTTTTAAATCTCAGTCCTCTCTAATTATCTCTTACTGTAGATAAGAGAAAATACGCGTAAAATCAGATTGTGGAACAAATTTCCTGCCGTGGTTTTCCCATAGGAATACAACGTGGGGCTCTTCAAAAAGGGCGTTAAAAGGTTCTTACAGGGTCAGCAACGCGCGAGTGATACCTCTGGTGTTGCAAACGTCCGTAGGCTACGGTAATTGCTTATCATCAGGTGAGCCATATGCTTGTTTGTCACTCTTATTCACTTATTATAAAACTAAGTCGTTATTTTTGTATATCCCTATGAGAGCTTATGTCTTGAAAACTACGCAACGCATTTTGATGCGGTTTTCGTTATAAGGTAAAGTGGTTCAAAGGATGGCTTTTTTGAGTAAATTGTTAAGGGTTGGGGCATATTGGGTAAGGACGAGCTCAATAACTATTAATGCGGGTGAAACTGTGGGCATTAGCTAGCGTAGTATAAAAAAAAACAAAGGATTTTCTTAAAAACAACAATGAATTTGCGTGTATTTTAAATCGAATAATATGCACCACATGTGAGAAAGGTATTACACCCTGAAACAGCAAATCATAACATGTTCGAAATATCATTACAGCAAAAACAAAAGTAATATCAGAAATCAAATTAAGCGCAGTGTGTTGCTGTTGTGTTATAAATCACATAGGTTTATTATTAGAAAGTAATCTGTTTACGATGTAAAAAGCTTTATTTTTTGCAGCGAGGAATAAAGTAATGTGATTATCCTTGCTGAAACTTTTTGTTTTTATGAGATGTATGATGGTAATGTAATTTTATGTTTAAAATATACAGTAAAATAGCTATTGCTATCGCGGTTTTTCCAGCAATCATAATTACTAGCCCATTTCTTGGCTTTTAGTGTGAGGTTATCTTAAGTTTTATTCTAATGTGTAAGCTATAAAACAGCGAAATTTTAATAAAAAATGTTAATCTTTTCGTAAAGATCAACGAACATTCCTGGATCATGGATCATGATCATTGATGTATGATATTCATACGTAAATCGATTGATGTTTGTATGAATTTCATACATTTTTACATACAAAATTTGCGTTAACAATATTAGTAGGAAGCCAGTGCCTTTGTAAGAAAAAACACGGTAGGTTAGGTTAGTTATATAATTCAAAATGTCTGATCCACTAATTTGTTAAATAAATCAGTATTTTAATTAGAATTCAAATCCTATAATCCAAACAACATATGTAACGAAAAGGATAAGACCTTATTGTAGGATTAAATAAGATGCAAATATCGGAGATAAGCGCTTTCACCATTAGCCCTCTGTGTAATTAACATCATTCGTTATGTAAGGGTTTGGAGAATTATTTTGCTAAAATTCATAGTAAATCATCATTCTTCTGCCTTTATACCGTTATTTGTAATCAGCGGAATATGTCATTTATTTCGATACTCTTCTGACAGAGACGTCATATCTATTCTCACGTTTCTTTCATAATCCCTTTCACACAACAGGTACATCATGGGTACATTCTTTCTTTGTTCTTCTTCTATACCTTATTCTTCCCATTTTCATCGTAAAAATCGTTATGAATGTCATATTTCCTGGTGGCCGTAACACAAGTTCAATCTTATCACGGTCACCAGAGATCTACATGTTTTGTTACTGTTTTAACAGCGTTTTTATCTTGTTATTTTTTGTTAATTGTTACGATGTAATAAAATAAATAAATAAATAAAAATTTAAAATAATGTTTAGGTATAAATATTATGAGTAGGTACCTCGTACCTCGTACCAAAGTTTAAAAATCATGAATAATTAGATTTTATATAATATGCGACGTCAAGTTTGGAAATTTTAACATTACGTACTGCAAATAAAATATTTCAAAACATAAAAAAGTCCATAACAATAAGTTAAAACAGTCAAAGTTTAACTGACTAAAACCGGATAATCCGGCTATTAAACTAAAACCGTAATCAAAAGTCCAAAACACGAAAACATAAGGCTTTTGTTAACATTAGTTTTAATTTCATCCACATAAACCTCCTGAATTATGCTTCATAATGCCCGGGGATTTAATACATATGGATACATACGGCTTTATACGTTTGAGGATTAGAATTGTATGCCGTCATCATATATAATTGTATTTAGAATGGATTCATAACTAAACAGTGTCTAAAATATATTACTAGAGCGGGTTTACCCCCTTTTAAAATGACTGTACCAAGCGTGATGATATTGTTATACAGCCTATGTGTTATTCTGATCTATAAATTAGACAACTGTCCAGTTTTATTAAAACTCATTTGATAGTTTCTGGGCCCTAAGTCCGTTATATGAATTGTATCACAATGGTAGCTCAAGCTTCTCTCTCTCAGCTTTGCATTTGTTTGCAATAACACTAAATAACTGATTGCTTAGTGGCGAATTTTATCAAGTTTGGTAATCTATTGTTAATTTTTTGAGGTTATAATGTGCCATTGAGCTACCATTGTGACACAATTCATTTACCGGACTTAGGGCCCTGTGTGAAAGACCAACAAACATCCTATTCATTTACGAAGACATTCTTAAAAAATTTCACAGACAGTAATGAAACGAAAGTTATTTAATTACGTAGACACTATTTTAACTAAATTATGTACTTATGACAATACTATCGATTTACTACATGCAATCAGCTGAGAAGATTTGGCCTAAGAAACTCAGCTATTTTCGTAGAATAGAATAAGATATAAATGCGCATGTTTTCTTTAAGCTTTGTTGATTGTTAAACTTTACGAGTATCAACTAAATCATAACGTAAACCTGGCTTTAAATATCCACCAAATAAGCTAAAAATTACTTTCAGCACTTGTAGTAAGCAATCGTGTATGATTGACAAACATATTTCAAGTACAAATATGAAAATCAAATTTTGTATTCTCAAACACTCAGACGTCAAGATAAAAATCACAAACATAAAGAAACTCATAAGAACATGTCAATATCTGAATAATACGTTCCATGAATCAGTGAGCGGTGAAATATGGGAAAGGGGCAAAATCATATTATGGGGTCATAAATAATAGGTATTACTCTTCAACGATCGGAAATCTATATATCTTTGTATTGAGTTTGTTTGATCGGAAGAATGTAACCAGTTAATGGAAGTTTATGGCTTAATGTGGTAAAATAATATTGTATTAATGTAATTAAATTTTTTTTTTAATTTTGTAGTTATATTCTTTTGGCGTGTGGGGGCAAGATGATAATTAAGGATTAAATTAAAATTATAAAAATTATCTAAATTTTTACAATGAGCCAAGAGCTAACCCTGTACTAAAACCAGAAGACGGCTTATGTGAACCTGGACGAAGTAAATGTCAAAGATTTTTATTTCAAATGCATTTTTTATTTTAGAAAGTCTGAAGCTACTAGTACGGGATCCGTAGTACATTTTTTTCACTTGATTACTATCAAGCTGATTTTCCGTGAGTAGCTTTATTATGACGAGACGCCCAATAATTTTCTATTCCAAAATCTCGATTGTGGTAGCTAACGGAGATAGCAAGGATAAAATATAGTGGTTCAAGAGAATGGCTTTTTTGCATAGATTGTTAAAGTTTCATGTACTTATATTGTGTTCGATAACTATAAAGGCGGGTGAAACCGTGGGCATTAGCTAATATATATATATATATATATATATATATATATTATATAAATACCTATCTTTAAAATTTTCTTAAACAGACTAGTAACAAAGTCCCGTCATACAGAATATACAGAGAGGTATGGTATATAAAACATGGCAACACGGCTGACATCATAAAAGAGTAAAAACGTTTGATAAAAGTACATGACGAACTCCTTATCCTTTTAAGTATTTACAGCTGTGCACATCTGCTCTTATGGCAAGGTCGTGTAGGAACAAGTGACATCATTAGGTCAGCGTTTGTTTTACAAAAGCTTAGACTTATGTTTATTATCATTAGAAACGAAATTGACGAGCCTCATGGTCGAGGGGTTTATGTAACGGATTGCCGTTCACGAGGTCGCGGGTTCGATTCCCGCTCAGATATTTGTGACGTTGTACGCAGAACAAACATTTGTATGACATTTATAAATATCATAATTGTCATACAAATGTTTGTGCTGCGTCTGGGTGTTTACTATGTATTATGTATATATTATGTATAAGTATGTATTTACAAAAGAAAAGTAGTAATGTATTATATCCGTATTCTGGTACCCAAAACACAAGCGTATAAGCTTAGCTTGGGACCAGAGGACGTTGTGTGAAATGTCAATAAATATTTATTGAATATATATTTTGTTATTTATTTATTTATACAAGCTTGCACTCATATTATTTTTAGGGATCCGTGCCAAAAGGTAAAACGGGACTGCATTACTCTGACTTTGCTGTCCGTCCGTCTGTCACCAGGCTGTATGTCTGAAATGATGGTAAGGAGCAGAAAATTGTATTGTCTGTGACTATATTATTATTTAGTTGACGCTAGAAGAACTCTTCAGCCTATTTACGTCCCACGGTTGGGCACGGGCCTCCTCCACTTTAGGAGGGTTTATGGTCTACTGTGCCGCGCTGACCAGGCGTATTGGCACAGGGTTTATTTTCGAGTTTTCCGTCTCTCACAGAGGATGTTATCTGTGTGCAATATCTCTTAGCTGGCTTTTACAGCACCCTTGGGAGGAGATGGGGTGGTGACACTTGTATTCTTAATCCGTCACCACACAGAGACGCTACAAGAACAAATACTCATAACTATCGTTTTATTGCCTTTATCCTATTATTTAGGGTCCGTTATTTAGGGTCCCGTTATTTGGGGTCGGTATGAAAAATTTAATATATAATAATATCGATACGGAACACTTCGTGTTCCAGTCCAACTTGTAGTTGACCAGTTTTTTTATTCGTTTTTATTGTTATTTAAAGTTATAAAAATGCGAACTACCTACTTGACAAACAACGATAGACGGATAGACAGTTTTTTTATTATTTTCGATTATTGCGAAATATTTGTCGACTACAGACATTTTTTTTATGTTAAATTAAGATATTATTTATTCATCAGAAGTATTTACAATATTATTTACATAATAATAGGGATACAAAAAAGGGGAGGAATAAGACTATACTATATATAACTATACTATATATAACTATATAATAATAATAAAAAGTCAAAAAGTTTTGACCACCACCTAAAGAAACTTGCGTTGAACGCCTTCTGCCTTCTGCACCAGGCCCTTGATCCAATCAAGGGCCTGGTGCAGAAGGCGGCACTCCTCGGCACGGCACGCATTGTAAGGAGGTTCCTTTCTCTGGGGCCCTAACCACCGCGGCACCGGTGGCTTGGTCCCTGTGCCCGACACTGATGGGCCTCTGCGTAATTTTATATTTTTAAATATATTTTTATTTTGTAATTTTATAATGAGTTTAAATAAAGAATACCGAAATAATAATAATATAATTAATTACTACAGACTTAATTTAAGAATAATATTGTTTATATAAATTCACTCATTTAAGAACAATATCCAAACGCAATAAACAGGATATATTTACATTTTAATGTTAAATGTTAATTATTAATGCGGTTTATAATAATTGTTAATCTTATAGTCGACACTTTTGTAGTTAATAAATTGTTATTAATAGAGTCTAATGTTATGAGAATATTGAACAAGAGTTGGTAAAAATTTTGGACTTACCATAAGAATTCATTCAGCAACACCACAGAATATAATAAAGAAATACCTATAGCATGAAAGAGAAACTGAACTTTTCATTCACAACAACGTTTTTCTAAGAAACTATCAATATTTAGTTGCTATGCTAAGGTATTCTCCATTCATAGAAAATTTGTTTATTCTAAGAGTGAAGGAGAGGTGTATATTTTATAGTTTATCAGCGTGCGAGATCTCAATCATTATAATATAAAACAACAGTGTTAGTTTGTATAAGAAAAAGCTTTGGGAACGTGGGAAGACAATAATACTTGTAGGTTTGATGGCCTTTTAATGTTTTAGACGATATAAATCGTCTTTATAAAAATAAAAATTACTAAACGAAATGTATAAGCGCCCACTACTTCCGTTAAAAAAAATATAAAAGAAAAATAGAATTCAATTCGAATCATTATTTAAATTTAAAAAAGGAACAAAAGTTTTATATAATTGTGATAGGTATTGTTCATTAAAATTAAGAAGTTTTTTTTCTTTTTTGTAGTTTTTCGCATGGTTTTAATTTTTGCCTTATGCCAAAAATAAGATGTTATAGCTACCTACAGTTTTTTTTAATAAGCGCATGATAGTAACATAGACTTACGATATAGATCTAGACGTAACACTCGGTACAACGAATCCGGCCTGCTTCTTTTTCTAGTTGTACACATTAAGAAAAATAAATGACAAAGAGCCTATTTAGTAGCCTTTCTAACTCTTTCGTTTTGAGCTGGAGTAAAAGAGAAAGCTAGTAAGAAGAAAAGAGAAGGCAAAGTTTCTACATATTTTACTTTTATACCGTAAACGGGCCGGGCCTTGGGACAAATATAATGTTCCCGAGTTGTTCCTCTCTACTTATAACCTCCTTGGATAGTAATGATTAAATTTGATTTTTGAATTAAATATATAAAAGGAGCTGCTGTCCTGGTATCGTCATAATATAATTGTAATGACATAAACATCAGCGGTACAAATAAGTGTGTGACATTTACAAATATCGCACAAACACTTGTACTGTGTGGGAATAGAATACGCGACAACGTGAAATAAAGCACAAGGCCAGTCACGTAAAAGTAAAACTTCAATTATACACAAAATATACCTTTAAAGTTGAACATGAGTGGTTTAATATAATTTATTACTGATAAGATCGTGGGCTCCCATATTGACAAGGGTGATAACGCCTTATCGTCACTAGGACTATGTTACTAAACTTATAAAGTTAACCCCTTTAATTTATGACAAACTAGCTGTTGCCCGCGACTCCGTACGCGTGGAATTTAGGAAAGTTTGATGAAAATCCATCCAGTAGTCTTTACGTGAAAGAACAACAAACATCCTTACATTCATACAATACAACATTAACAAAACATCCAAACGAGTATGGATAGAAGACCGAGGAAACGTTCGCGTTGCTCGGCCAACAGTTTAAGTATTTTATATTGTCGCGCGTAATTGTTTTTTCGTCATATCTCCTAAGATATTCATTTAAATTGCATGCTGTACAAAGCAGTTATTATATTAAACGTGTAAGCAAACTAAGGTATTTAATTTGATAAAAAATGTTACTATATACACATAAATAGCTTTTGAAAACACGCCATTGAATTAGATAATTTTTTTGACATTATTATGGGTACAGCGGGTTTTCCTAAAAAGATAGACACCCTAATAAATAATGCAAAAAAGCCACCCTTTTGAACCATTCTATCTATTAAAAGAAAACGCATCAAGATCCGTTGCGTATTTTTGAAGATATAAGCTCACTTAAGGACATACATACAAAATTTGGGACTTTGTTTTATAATAAGTAAAGATGTTAAAGACCGGTTAAAAGACTGTTAAAAGGTTTTAGTAGCTTTAAGGTCCTTGTTTGAAAGTTTCACTATTCGACTGTCAAGGAAGGGTCATATTTTCCTCCTACTACGTCTTATATCTTGTAAGTTTTTTTATTAGGTACCTACTTTAACGATAAAAGGAAATGCAATCTCCGTAAACTTTTAAGTAAAAGTTGCTGCTTATTGCCGTATGGTGACGGATTAAGAATACCTGAACACGAGTAGACCAAAAATCCCTGTGTATAGACTAAATACCCCCAAAAATTGAAGGATTGCCCAATAATGTAGCCTTAGTATTAGGCTGAGATTTAGGACATTACATTTGAATAAAGAATTTATTAGCCATTTCAAATATATGTATTACAATATCATTAGATATTTGAAAAACAAAAAAAAATACTTTAAAATTTCATCGCTTTTTAAATAAATTACAACATAAGATATTAGTACTACTTGACTATAATAATTATCTATTTATAAACAGATACAGATAGTCGAAATTCGAATATTGCATAAATATCATTTTCTTTTTATATATTTCGAAAATGTCACCCGGCCTGTATTGCGTTCCATTTTCAATATTTAAATAAAATCTCTTTGTATCCAAATAAAGAAATTAGAAAGTAAAATATTATTGTTGGCAACACATTGAGCGCGTGGGCGCGTGCATTTGTTTGTAAATTCTCACCGAGTGGTAACTATCGATCCGCGGAGCTGTTTATAACGTTAACTGATAGAAATATTTCTATATGCGGAAATATAAATTTAAGAATTAATTGATTTCAATTTACGTTTTCATAATATTAAGATTTTTTATTATTATTTGACTTGCAATCTGTTTGTGAAAACATAATAATATGGCTATAAATTCAACTTGATCAAATGTTGTGGTAGAGCAATTTTTTATCTCGTTCCGTACATTTTATTTAAGAACTGATCTAAAAACATGTAACATTTGGCTACATCCTCCAAGGAGCTGATAGAAAAAATTACTTTGGTTTTATACCACAGCTATTTCTGAGAGGTTCTTTCGTCTATCACCAGGCTAGCTCTAACTATTACGGTTCCAGAGATAGGTAATAGCTAGAGACCTGAAAGTTAGACAGTTTATGTTTATCAGTTGATACTATAGCAGAAAATACTCCTCATCTTCATTCTTCTGCTCTCATGCCGTTATTTGGAGTCAGGGTATATTATGATATAACTCAAACTTGTCCTTGATATATGATGTCGAAAATATGTGATAGTAGACATCAAATAAGTAGAATTTCCGTGTGGTGACGGATTATGAATACAAGTGTCACCAACCCATCTCCTCCCAAGGGTGATGTAAAAGTCAGCTAAGGGATATTGCACATAGATAACAGAAGACTGTGAGAGGCGGTAAACTCGAAAGAAACCCTGTGCCAACATTCCTGGTCAGCGCGGCACAGTAGACCATAATCCCTCCCAAACTGGTGGAGGCCCGTGCCCAGCAGTGGGACATAAATGGGCTGGAGAAGAAGAAGAAGAATTATATCGTTTACTAGCCGTGCAAAACCGGGGCGGTTCACTAGTTATACAACACATGATACAACAGTCTGATATAAATCATATAAATAACTCCCAAATAGAAACATCTAGAATACATAGAAACATGACATCTATTCAATATGATAATAACGTCGCCTGTCCGGTAGTGTGAATAAAAATCTGTGTATAAAAATCAATTGCTATTCGTTAATCTCGCAAAAATTCGAGAACGGCGTGGCCGATTTTGTAGATTTTGGTCTTAAAATGTTCATGAAAGTCCAGGGAAAGTTTAAACGGTGACAAAATATTTAAAATTCCAGGCGTATAGAGTAGCGGGTCTCTTTGTTTGTAAAATAAATTCCGGCACCTACATATCAACTAGGTACTCATTACTAAATAAGGTAGGTACAATTCTAATTGTATGGAAATTCATTTTCGTATCGTATGAACATTTATATTATACCAACGTCTGGCAGCAATTCAAATTTGTTAACCAACGTATTAAAATATTAATTGCATTACTATTGTTTATTTTAATTGAATTTGGCTCAATTTCGAATGACAGACTACGTATTTCTAATAACATACCCTTCTTCTTCTTCTTCTCCAGCCCATTTATGTACCACTGTTGGGCACGGGCCTTCTTCACTTTGGGAGGGATTATGGTCTACTGTGCTTCAAAAAGTGGCCATTGAAAATGCCGTTTCCTCTGGCTCTAAAGTCAAGATGGGGGTGCCACAGGGATCAATCCTAGGTCCATTGCTATTTCTAGTGTACATAAATGATCTCCCACATGTAGTGAAGGAATCCATGTCAAATATAGTCCTATTTGCAGATGATATATCACTTATATTTAAAGTAAATAGGAATGATAGGGATCTAATTGAACCAAACTCAACTTTAAATGCTATAGCCAGGCGTGTTGGCACAGGGTTTAGGTATTTTCAAGATTTCTGTTTGCAATATCCCTTAGCAGACTTTTACAGCACCCTTGGGAGGAGATGGTTTGGTGACACTTGTGTTCTTAATCCGTCACCACACGGACTAACATACCCTTAGGCTCAGTTTACTTTGACTTTGTGCAATGCATTTCAACGCCTTAATGACATTTGACACTACGATTAGTTACATTTTATTTTAAACTCCTCAAAAGAGAAACGCTTATAAGGAGCCTAGATGTATTTCCACCAAAATGTAGATAAGACGAGAGGGGTAGCCAATTAAATAAGTTTTTTTTGCAGAATGCTCTTCACTAAACGATTTCAAACCTATAATGCATTTATCAGCAATTATTTTTAGGATTCTGTATTAAAGAAAACGTGAACCTACTACAGTTACTGTCCTGTCCGTCCGTCCGTCTGCCTGTCATCAGGCCATACTCGTATCTCTGGAACAATGATAGCTAGAAAGCTGAAAATTTTTGAAGGATTTGTCGTGTATTTGTTCTTTACTTAAAACCACCACCAGGATTTCGTTTCTGAGTTTTTATCCTCATTGATTAATAAAACCCAGTACAAAATTAAACTCAAAATAAACTGGCTTAATGGAATTGGACATAAAACACCAAGTAAGTAAGAAATTTTTTGTATCCCCAAATGTTATAACTTTATGGCTTCCAACACAGGTATACCACATAATGCGTTGGTTTAGCCTGGCTAAATCGTACTTCATAGAATAATGACGTTTCATATGACGTATAGCCTGTATCATAGACACACATAGCTACATTTTTATGGACACATAGATATGTAAGTGGCTTCAAGCCGGCTGACTGATGTGGCCGTAGATACTACATTTGATAAATCAGTGGCCACCGTAAACAAATTATTTACGTATTTTGGGCATGAAATTGTGATTTGATTTAAATAGCTAGGTATTTATAAATTAGTCAAATTAATAATTGACATAATTTTACTAATAAAATGATCACAGTTTGAATACGGTAAATTATATTTAACCATAATTATATCACTTAATTGTATGACGTAAATTTATAAACTTGTCTAATTGATAATTTGCGATTATGGGTAATTTTAATTGTTAGGATTTTTGGTACAGGAATGTGGCAGGTTCTTATAAGATTTTTTTTTGCACGACTTAAAGATTTTTTTTTCAAAAAATGAAGTAACAATTTACGCATAAACACAACACGTAGCCTTTAAAGATAAAAAGAACAACACCCTAATTAACCAAGTACATATTCGAAAACCTTACAAACATGTAGGTTATTGAAATATGTAATTGCTAATAGGTACTTGCTGGAAAAAAAGAAATTAAAAATAGTATTAATTTCTATATTTAACACCCATTTATTTAAGTGTTAGAAATTTAATTTTTGAAAATCGAATTATTAATAAATAATTTACTCTTTCCGTGCTAATTAGAAATTATTTTTGAATTTGGAATCAACAGAAGTAATGGCGTGACGTTTGATCTAATTTTCGAAAATGGAACAAATTTTTAACTACCTATAATTAATAACTTATTGATGTAAGAAAGAAATGGTGTCTTCAAATCGATATTGATAGGACGTTTTAATTATTCCTAAATAAATCTATTAATATTACTATAACATGTAAACCAGGAGCTTTTCTATACTATTATAAAGATGTAGAGTTTGTTTGTTTGACCACTTTAATCTCAGGAACTATTTAGAATTGAAAAAATATCTTTGTGTTGAATGGTCCATTTATCGAGGAATGCTATATAATATCACGCTGCGATCAATAGGAGTGAAACAGTAATGAAAAAATGTTGCAAAAATGGGTAACATTTCATAAATTCCACGCGTATGGAATCGCGGGGAATAGCTTGTCTGATAATACTGTCAACGTCATGCTAAGATTCTTAATAGTGTATAGATAAAGATTCATTCAATCAAACACAGAATCGACTATTGTTTTTAACAAATACTTAATTCATTAAATTAAGAATATTAATACAATAATAAACTGATTCATTTGAGGATATAACGTAACAATAAATATTTAGTACAGAATAACGGTGTGTCTACAAGTATATTAAAAATACGTATAACAGTCTCTTAGTTACATAGTTTGGTCAATAACTGAATAGTAAACCTTTTACAAAAATACGACAAACAAGCCTACCTACAAGAAAGTAATATTTCTGGCTTTATCGATTAGAACTTTTGAACTTTGCAGTAGGAACAAAACTGTGAATTAAGATTCCAATTAAATTGGTGTTAAAAGCCATAGCGCTTGGCTTCGAGTGTCATAGATTAATTGATGTCACAATATAACTACGAGAAATAACACTAAATGCAACAATTAGATTATAATTAACACGCGTGATGAAAGAAAACGGTTACATTAATAATTAAAAAAAAAAATCCTATTAGCCTCCAAAAAGTATGACCTAAGTCACTATAACTACAAATAAAAAAATATTAAAAAAAAATAGCCGCAATCCCTTGATCGTTGCACCATGAATCACGCAAAATTATACCTCAAACACATTGTAAAAGATTTCATTATCGCGTGCACACATATTGGGCGACTCCCGATTAAAACACTACACAATAAAGTCACATCACTTAGCATATTTAAAAAAAAATATAAAGATCTACTCACGCTGCAATGCTTTTAGAAAGCGGCCAGCGTTCCATAGACGCTTGGTACTTCATGTTTTCAATCTGCTTTTTAAGTGCTTCTTTGTCCATGGCTGCGAGAATACTAGGGTCCATCGCGCAGAATCTGTGGTGTAAAACACACACACATAGGTTAGTGTGAATACTGTCGATGTAGGGAACTACTTCAGTACAGTTATAAACAAAAGTGCTATTACATATAAATTAAAAATTATCTTTTAATTTTTTTAAAGTAAAACTATTTTAGAACCGTTTATTTTTTTTAATATTTGGCACGATAACGTGGAGTTTTCTCATGGTACGAAACGGCTTTAAGTGAAATGTTAAAAATAGAGTCATTTGTGTGACTTTATTTTTTAGATTTCAGTAGTCATGTTATAGAATATCTACTACTTAGGTATTTGATTTTCGCACTCAATGTATGTATAGTCGGACTTCTGATGCCTAAGGTATTTTGATCGGATAAGCGGTATAGTTAATACGTAGTACCCAAGTTGGTCGTAGATTCGAGTTCTGGTCACGACGATAATATCTTACTTGTTAGGTTACTATAATATAATTAATTTTAGTATAATATATTTTTATTATGGAAACAAACAGTTAAAACATAATTACACTTATATTTAATCGTAAACAAAAAAAAGGTTAAAATTAATTACATAATAAATAAAATTATACTGGAAAAACTGATTTGCGTTGCTCTCTGAAAGATTGTAGGTAGTGGAAGATTTGATAAACATGTGCCGGAACCATGATAGCTCAGATAGGAGAGCAACGGAACGGTATTCCGTTGTCGTGGGTTCAAGTCCCGCTCATGGTTATAATTTTTTCCACTATAATTTAGTTTATTAAGTAAAAGCATAGCAAGTCAATTGCAAAAATTAATAAGTTTATGTAATTATCAATCAATTTTAGTTAGTTTATTTTGTCATAATTATAATAATGTTAATTTGCCGATTGATTTATTTGAAAATAAATAATAATCTATAAATTATAACCAATTGACGAAACTATAGGTAAAATGTTCTACTAATATTTCGTACTTATCAGAATAACATAAAATAAAATCCTCGTTCATTAATAAAAAAAAAACAGACAAACGAGTATATTTTTAAATTTATGGAACATGATTAATATATTTGAAACACCAATCACAAAGTAATTTGAATTTACAATTAAATACGGTCTTTAAGACTAAACTTCATAGTAGTACATAGTTGCTTCTTTCTACATAAACACTAGTAAACAAAAACCAATTTCCGTAATATTACTTTGTATTTAAATTATAATTAGGGCAGATGTTCCAAAAGTGATATTTAATTCCATCAACCGCAATCTAATTAAACAATATTCTACTAATTGTCTGCAACAAACAGTTTTGTGCTCGAGTGTACTTTATCGCCTTCTCACTCGCACACAAGGGGAAATATGCGATGTGTGGGTGTGTGTATTCGTGTAAGTAATGCGCGCGCAGAACTTCAGTTTCTATGACAACCCCTTTAGGCACACTGAAGTTAGCTTGCGCAAAGTTAGTTAACCTAAACATAATGGAATTTAGACTTTAATATCTTGATATTATAGTAGATTCCAGTTTGATGTAAATGTTGTAAAATTAATGAATTGAAAATGCCCGGTACTTCTTGACGTTTTGTGTGATTATTCTTTGTTTTCATTTGTGCGTCATAGAGGGCGTTGTACTCAACGATTGACGATGACGTATTGCGAAGACTGGATTTTTGTTCTTGGCTTCTACTTCTATGAATTTTAGTCGTGAAATCAGTTTTTACACTTAAAAATACAGCCTATCTTTGATTTGACAGCTAGGTCGTTAATAAGGAATTTTAAGGTTTTTTTAGGAAGGCAAAGTACGAATTGGAATCGCATACGCAGGATGCCATACCGTTAAGTTTCTTCATTTTTACAACATTTTTCACTGATGCCTAGCTCCTATTGGTCAAAGCATGATGTTATATGGCCTATAGCCTACCTCGATAAATGTACTATCCAACATTGAAAGAATTTTTCAAATCCGATCAGCAGTTGCTGAGATTAGCGCGTACAAACGAACTAACTCTTCAGTTTTATGATGTTACTGTTGATAGTAAACATAACACGATATAACGGGACCCAAAACAGTGGGATAAACACAGGACGATAATAAATATTTGTTGTTGTTGCATCAACCAATAAATACGACAAAAAACTGAACTTTCTCAGCTCTGACTAGACTATAATTAAATTACATTTTGTTTATTTTGTGCAAAATATTATTTGTTGTTCCGTTTTCGTTGTTTTTAATATTTGTAGAATGGTATTAAAAAGTTTATTTGAACACAATTATGTACTTAATATTTTTGAAAGTGTTAAATTTAAATAAATGTATTTGATAAACAATTTTTGCATCTATATTAAATTATATTTTTAGATTTAATTACTTTATTCAATTAATTAACGTTTAATTTATTACTTTTTTATTTATGCATAAATATAATTTGAAATATATTGCAATTAAATAAAACTACTTTTTACGGATTTAGACGCGTATGTTTGTTTTAAATTTTGGCCCGAAAGTAGTTTTATTTAAACAAATGAGTCACGTAAGTGTTAGAAGATATTATGTTTACCATATACTGCAATTATTTTTATTTATTGTATTATACAAACTTTTGTGTGCCTTTTTGTCTGCTCTGAGGTAATATCCGCATTAGCTGGACCGATTTTGACCATATTTTCACGGCAGATAGCTATTGTGACAGAACATATCAGAAAACTGGGACTTTACAATAAATAATTAGGGCTCCATTACGAGGAAAAAACATTTTATGAAGATTTTTCATTTTGATTTTATGGAGCCGAAGTTATGTGGTGCAACTGGTTTAAAAATATAGGATAATCCTTACTAATCCTTTCTCCTCCTTCCTCCTTTTAAAAATATAGGATAATACTAATATTATAAATGCAAAAGTAACTCTGTCTGTCTGTCTGTTACGCTTTCCCGCTTAAACCTCTCAACCGATTTTGATGAAATTTGGCACAGACAATCTTTAGACCCTGAGAAAGGACATAGGCTAACTTTTATTGCGAAAAAAAAATTTTCGAATTCCACGCGGACGGAGTCCCGGGCAACAGCTAGTCATTATATTAAAAACAAAAACATAATATTAAATGCAAACGTAGCTACCCAAATAAATGATTATTTTATGATATTCTATGAGAACTACTTTAAATACAATCTATTGTTTATATCCACAGATCACCGCAATAGATTCCGCACGTGGCCATCAAAGTACATTGAAACTATTCGCTACGATCGCATATCACAGGCCACGTGGTAGTGGTTTATGTAATGGAACACTACGTTTCATGGACTGCTGTTCACGAGGTCGCGTATTCGATCCCCGCACCGGACATTCATTTGTGTGATGTTTAGATCTGTCATACAAATGTTTGTACTGCGTCTGGGTGTTTTCTATGTAGATATTATATGTATGCACGTATAAAAAAATACAGATATACCTACTGTAT
This sequence comes from Orgyia antiqua, assembly GCA_916999025.1. NCBI lineage: Eukaryota > Metazoa > Arthropoda > Insecta > Lepidoptera > Erebidae > Orgyia > Orgyia antiqua. Next base: position 35,283,011 of record OU779865.1, on the reverse strand, counting down.
TCTTTAATACAAGCATAGAAATATAGCTTAAATTCGTACACGAGGACATTGTGTGGAATGTATATGATTAGTTATTTATTTATTTATTACATACTAGCTGTTGCCCGCGACTCCGTCCGCGTGGAATTCGGAAAACATTTTTTTCGCTATAAAAGGTAGCCTATGTCCTTTCTCAGGGTCTAAAGATTGTCGGTGCCAAATTTCATCAAAATCGGTTGAGAGGTTTAAGCGGGAAAGCGTAACAGACAGACAGACAGAGTTACTTTCGCATTTATAATATTAGTAGGGATTTATTAATATTAAAAATATTTAATGTATGAGTCTCGTGTGTGATTTCGCTACGAGCAATAATAATTGGTCAAGTGCGAGTCGGACTCGCGCACGAAGGGTTCCGTACCATTATCTATGCAACATAAGGCAACGTTATTAGTATCGAGCAAGAAACGGTAAAAAAATCATGTTTGTTGTATGGGAGCCCCCCTTAAATATTTATTTTATTTTATTTTTAGTATTTGTTGTTATAGCGGCAATAGAAATACATCATCTGTGAAAATTTCAACTGTCTAGCTATCACCGTTCTTGAGATACTGCGTACGGAACCCTAAAAATCATGTTTGTTGTATGGGAGCCCCCCTTAAATATTTATTTTATTTTATTTTTAGTATTTGTTGTTATAGCGGCAATAGAAATACATCATCTGTGAAAATTTCAACTGTCTAGCTATCACCGTTCTTGAGATACTGGGTATGGAACCCTAAAAATCATGTTTGTTGTATGGGAGCCCCCCTTAAATATTTATTTTATTTTATTTTTAGTATTTGTTGTTATAGCGGCAATAGAAATACATCATCTGTGAAAATTTCAACTCTCTAGCTATCACCGTTCTTGAGATACAGCCTGGTGACAGACGGACGGACGGACGGACGGACGGACGGACAGCGAAGTCTCAGTAATAGGGCCCCGTTTTTACCCTTTGGGTACGGAACCCTAAAAATGGATTACTCTTAACCCACAAACCACGTATTTCTTCAACGACTAAACGCATCAAAACGTTGAAGAAATACGTGATATAAAGGTCTCATAATACGATATCTTTTGCGGGTGATCTGTGTTTATATTCTTAATATATAAAACGTCTTGTCTTTCTCATTGTTATTATAATTAATTTATTAACATAAGATTTCTTTTATTCTGAATTAAATTTGAGGGAATATTATTGTGTTTTGCAAAGGCTAGGGTCAGCGAAGTCAATCTTACTAAAGCGTTCTTTACATATCTATAAAAGATTTAAAATAAGAGAAAGAATTATGTATACCTACAAATAATTACCCAGTACGTCGATCTGTCATTTATTAAGTTTCTGTGGATTCTGCATAAAAAGAATTGCCACAATACATGTGCAAATAGAAATTACAGCTTACCTAGGATTTTATTAATACAAATTTGTTTATTTTCTTGTGCTTATTGTATTAAATAATTATGATTTTAATTCAGATTTTTTTAAAATTTGTATTGGAATGGACTGTCGTCCACAAGGGTGCGATCCCCGCACGGGACACATTATTTGTGTAGTAATTATAAATATCATAAAAATGTTTGTACTGCGTCTGAGTGTTTTCTATGCAGCTATCATAAATATGTAGAAAAGAAAAACTAAAAAAAAATCTGGTGCCCATAACACAAGCATTATAAGCTTAGCTTGGGACCAGAGGAAGTTAGGTGAAATGTCCATGAGTATTTATTTATTTATTTAATAAGTAAAATCGTAGTGTCCAGGATCGAATGGGAGTCTTCTGTGTCGATACCGCCTTATTTGATTGAATGTCAATAAATCGAGCCTTACAAGTGCTGATAATCAAAATAATTTCCTTATTTCAATAATAAAAAAAAAACATGCATATTTTTTGTATATAATAATAATAAAGCCATTTATTCATATCTGTTGTCATACATTAGAATTTCAAAACATAATCATCAAATAATTAAATTTTGTATATAAACAATAACCAATTCAAATCTAAACAAACATATACAAAATATTAATTAAATAACAAATTCATAACATCCGTATTGGATTTAGTCCCATTCGTTTTGTATTTAACATCCGAAGATAATTTTACAAACGAAATTCAAATGAGATTTACAATCAATCAGAAACAGATTATAATGTACTTATTGGTTAGTATTGATCTATATATAATATAGCTGAAGTGAAGAGTTTATTCGTTAGTTAGTTGTAAACGCGCGTATCTCAAGAAAAGAGTTCGATTTGAAAAATTATTTATCTGTTAGATAAGGCCATTTATTGACGAAGGTTATAGGCTGAAATAACATCACGCTGCGATAAATAGGAGCGATGTATTAGTAAAAAAATTTGCAAATACGGGGAAAAATTTTCCTAATTCCACGCGTACGGTGTTTCAGGCAACCGCTAGTTATTTAATCTTTAGTCTATAATAAACAGTTTTTGACACGCTTAATTTAGTTCTGTACGTATCTATCTATCAATATATTAATCTATGTAACGGAATCTTTGAAAGTGATTTTAACCCACTTGCAGTAGGTAGTCGGATGGATCTGAAATTGTGCACACCATATTAGGGACCGATGACAATGCGATTGTATAAAAAAAAATTCAGCATTTTCCATCATGTTTTTTTTGTTTTTGAACCAAGTAAATTATTATAATAAGAAAGTTTGGTAAATATTGCCGAATTGTGTTATTTACACTATCAATTTTTTTTTTTTTTTTAATAATTTAGTTGTATAAATAGAGTAGGTGTCAGTATAAGTCAAGTAAAAGTCCCGCCAACACAAAGTCAATCAGTTAACTCTATAAAAACAAAATGGGTTATTAAACAGCATTGTGCCGAGGGATCGAAAACCCAATCTATCGGGAATTAAACCCTTCTCGACTCATGACAAAGGATTTTATCGCATTTCTACATCGATAGATGCATATTAATTCGTTTTAATGCTCTTTGGGAATTTTGTGAGAGAATGTTTTTGCAAAGGAAATTCTCGTAAAATTCTTGCACAATACCGGCGACGGATGTTTTGCATTCTAATAGATCATGTACTGGGTTAATTCCTTTTTAACCGATTACAAAATTGAGGTAGTTAACTTGTAGCTTATATCAATAATCTTATCATCTTCAGGCGTGTAACGGATTTTTTCAGAGTTTAAATTAAATACGCATCTACATTATATTAAAATCAAAATAAGCTTAGCTTGGGACCAGATAACGTTGTTTTATTGACGTTGTGTTGTGCATAAATATTTAGATGAGTAGTTACTTTCCGAGTAGCGCTAATTGTCAAATAAAAGTTACGAGTATCTTTTATCAATTTCACAAATTATAGCGCTACTCGAACATTGTGAAATTCAAACGTCTACTTAACGGTGACTTTATCTTGCGAGTAGCCTACATGACACTTTACTTGTAGATCGTGAAAAAGGCCCTTAGACCTAGCACAAAAATCCTGAGTAGGCATCGAATTCACGACGTCGTGGAAGCAAGTATTGTGAATGAATCTTTTAATAATAAAAACCTGAAGAGTTTGTTTATTTGGACGCGCTAATCTCAGAAATTTCTGGTCCGATTTAAAAAAATCTTTCAGTGTTGGATAGTACATTTATTGAGGAAGGCTAAAGACTATAACATCACGCTACGACCAATAATAAAAAAAATTCGAAAAAAAATATAAAAATTCGACGGGCTTCGTGGTCTAGTGGTTCGTATAACGGACTGCCGATCATGAGGTCGCGGGTTCGATTCCCGCCTCGGACAATCATTTGTGTGATGTTTATAAATGTCATCCTAATGTTTGTTCTGCGTCTGGGTGTTTCTATGTATTATAAGTATGTATTTACAAAAAAAAAGTAGTTTATGTGTTCTATCCGTATTCTGGTACCCATAACACAAGCATATACGCTTAGCTTGGGACCAGAGGACACTGTGTGAAATGTCCGTGTATTAGTAAAAAAAAAATAGAAGCGCAGCTGTAGTGAAAAAAGTTGCAAAAACAGAAACGTTTTTCTAAATTCCACACATACGGAGTCGCGGGCAACAGCTACTAGATAATAAAACAAATGGTCCATGTCCATGTGTCTGTCCCTACACAGAACATTTAGAAGAAAATTGTCACCATCTCCATTTTCTTTACAGAATGAGACAAATATCGAAACTAAAGCAACACACCGCGTTATACATGTCATATAATTAGAGCAAATAACCTGTCTTTATAGAGAAAGATCATGCTCAACAGTGGGACATTAAAAGGCTGAGCTGATAAATAAAAAAATAAAATTACCTAAGTGTTGATTGTTTCGGTTCAAAAAGTGTTTAAAAAGAGCTGATGTTGTAGTGCTATCCTTTATTTGCAAACTTGATGTCTTCTGAAAAAAAAATGATACAAATAATTATAATATTCCCATTTCATTATTTTCTCAAGGACAGATTTAACTTGTTTAAAAACAAAGAATATTTCAATAAAAACCACTTTTTGCGGATTATTTATTTTACGTAAGTAAGTTTAAGTTAAACAAATATACCTACGCGTCGGAATCTGTCAAAAGCGGTTTTATTTAACCAAATGAGTCGCGCAAATGTTAGAAAAAGAATGTGTAGGTACTTCACAGAATTATATGGTAGGTAGTGTAGTTCTCTCTCTCTCCAGCCCATTTACGTCCCACTGTTGGGCACGGGCCTCCTCCACTTTTGCGAGGGATTATGGTCTACTGTGCCGCGCTGACCAGGCGTGTTGACATAGGGTTTATTTTCGAGATTTCCGTCTCTCACAGAGGATGTTATCTGTGTGCAATATCCCTTAGCTGTCTTTTACAGCACCCTGGGAAGGAGATGGGGTGGTGACACTTGTATTCTTAATCCGTCACCACACGGAAAACATGTAGTTCTAATGCGGCGAAATTACAGCAGTAGGGGCTTCATTAAACTTCACACAATTCCACAATTCAAATAAAAATACGAAACTATATTGAATAAATTTATAATAACTACATTTAAACTTAAACTGATTTGAATTACTTATTCTAATTCTGTATTGCCAGTATTTTTTATCGACTTCAAAAAAAGGAGGTTCTCAATTATTATTCTCATAACTTTTATTTATTTAAAAGGTCAGGTCAGAATCTGATGAGAACTCCTGAGAAATCGAGGAAAACCCTCAAATTTCAAAGCCAAATGCAGTTGGTAGAACTTTTTTTTTTAAATACTTAATTATATTTACAACAATACTGTAGATACTATAGAGGTTAATCTTTTCCGCTCAATATCATTATGGTAATCTTATCTAGAAAATATTCTGCGGATAATTCCTTGGATTGGATAACATAGAGAATGACCTCCAAAAAGAAACATTGGGACAGCTGAGATACTTTTTAGGCTTCCGCTGCCAAGACAATCTATATAATCTGATTATGGTAATAAATTATTAAGAAAATGATTACAATGTGACCTCGATAAACTCCGTGATGTTTTAATAATATGGTTTTAGTGAATTTATGCATAAAAATACGGAATTATAGTACTTATAATACATTTTCATTAGAATTTTTTGGTGAAAGATCTAATATATTTATTACTACCTAGCCCGAGACTTCGTTCGCGTAGAATTTAATAAGGCATCCCCTTTTTAGGGTTCCGTACCCAAAGGGTAAAAACGGGACCCTATTACTGAGACTTCGCTGTCCGTCCGTCCGTCCGTCCGTCCGTCCGTCTGTCACCAGGCTGTATCTCAAGAACGGTGATAGCTAGAGAGTTGAAATTTTCACAGATGATGTATTTCTATTGCCGCTATAACAACAAATACTAAAAATAAAATATAATAAATATTTAAGTAATTATTTTATTTTTATAGTTAATAATTTTATTTAATACTAATAATGTTGCCTTATGTTGCATAGATAATTGTACGGAACCCTTCGTGCGCGAGTCCGACTCGCACTTGACCAATTTTTTGAAACATTTTTCATTGCTGATTCGCTCTTATTGGTTGGCAGCGTGATGTTATATAGCCTTCCTCAATAAATAAATAAATAGTCATTCATGGACATTTCACACAACGTCCTCTGGTCCCAAGCTTTTATATGCTTGTGTTATGGGTACCAGAATACGGATATAATACATAAACTACTTTTCTTTTGTAAATACATACTTATAATACATAGAAACACCCAGACGCAATACAAACATTTCTATGACCGTTAGAAAAATCACACAAATTATTGTCCCGAGCGGGAATCGTACCCGCGACCTCCGTTACATAAACCACTCAACTACGAAACTCGTCGTAAATGTACTATCCAACACTGATATTTTTTTCCAAATCTTACAAGCAGTTCCTGAGATTAGCGCGTTCAAACATACAAACTAACGAACTTTTCGCCTGTCTTTATGAGGATAGTTATTTGTGTATAATATTATTATGTTATTTAGTATGTATTTTTAATTTTAAGCATAGGTATATTATGAAGTTGCGGCCAATAGTTATTTTGTCACAAATGGAAATTGAACCTACAATTATTATTTGACTGTTTGCTATAACAGAAAGAAAGAAGAAAGAAAAGAAATTTATTAGCGATAAGACAATACACACAAAAAGAGTAAAAATAAATAAAAATATTAATATATTAACAGAAAAAAAAAACATAATAAAAATAATCATAATGCTGGTTAGAACTAGCGCTGGTCTTCCGATGGGCCGCTTAGTGACGTCACAGACTACAAGGATGGCATAAGTTTACTACACATATAAAAATAAAATAAAAGAACACGAAACAAAAAAAGTCAAGTGCGAGTCGGACTCGCGCACGAAGGGTTCCGTACCATTATCTATGCAACATAAGGCACGTTATAGAATCAAATATTCTGTGAATAGTTAAAGCGTCTACCTGTCAACGTTATTAGTATCGAGCAAGAAACGGTAAAAAAATCATGTTTGTTGTATGGGAGCCCCCCTTAAATATTTATTTTATTTTATTTTTAGTATTTGTTGTTATAGCGGCAATAGAAATACATCATCTGTGAAAATTTCAACTGTCTAGCTATCACCGTTCTTGAGATACAGCCTGGTGACAGACGGAAAGACGGACGGACAGCGAAGTCTCAGTAATAGGGTCCCGTTTTTACCCTTTGGGTACGGAACCCTAATAAAAACAATAGTAATACATATATGGTGTGCGAAGAACATGTCTCTAGAGGTATAGCGTGATAGTAGACAATGGGGTGTCTCATGAGACTTACCCATAATATAGGAACAATGGACTATGATAACTGTATTATAAATTATATTTAGTCTTTTCATCATCATAATTTATTTAATATGGTATGGTAAGACGCGGAAAGTTGTGATAGTGTAACACGTTTGTAAACAGGTTTGATTCTCGCACTGGATCATAATGATGAGTATTTTTGTTATAGCATCAACTGAAATTAATAAACTGTGAAAATTAAGAACTTAAGCTACCAACGTTTCAGAGATGACAGTTTGTCTATGGTGTGTAATGTGTAATTAGTAATTACGCTTACAAGAAATTATGGGTTTAAATAAAACTACTTTTTACGGATTTAGACGCGTCACCATGGTCACGGGTGAGTCTCACCCGTGACCATGGTGACTGCAAAGTCTCCGAAACGTCGGGCCAAAATTTAAAACAAATATACGGGTCTAAATCCGTAAAAAGTAGTTTTATTTAAACAGATGAGTCGCGCAAGTGTTAGAAAATATTAAATTATGGGTTGTCATAATAATAAAAATATAAGAAGATAAAACATTATAAAGTTTCATTACTGGCTAATCTAACGAGAAGCCATCCCTTTTGTTCCGAGAGAAGAGCAAAAGTTAAAAAAACAAACTTTTTGTTCAATATTAGGTACTTATTCATTATGATTAAAATTTTTAACCTATACTTGGCAATAAATTATCTACCTAAGTACAATACGAATAAGTTAATATTTAAAAAAAAATGTCAGTAAAATCGATCGATTGATTCAAAATGTTTATTATTGTATTAGAAGTTATTTAGTTGTGACCAATAGTGGTTAAATAAACTAATATCCTAAATGTTGTCGATTCAAAATCCTTATTTTAATAAGCACTGTTTAATTTTTGAGGAAGGCATTTACAAGATGAAATAAATTGCGGGGCAAAGAGGGAGATTACGCACGCGCAGTAACGGGGCGTGTTAGGTTATTTTTCGTTACGGAATTTCTGGATTTGATGTCCACACTTAAGGCCCGCGATAGAAGCTATGCAATAGCTTAAAAACCTATAACATATTTTAGTAATGTAATGTTTTATGAACAAATTAATGTTTAAACTATACTTACATGTAATGTAGCTTAACTATAAGCTTTTTCACGTACAAAATCAACAAGTAATCAGCCAAGAAAACACAATAGAAACACACTTAATGTCTTCGAATATTCAACCTACATTTTTCATTGCGTGACTCGACCTAACCGCTAAGCTAATTAAATTACTACTAATTCGATTACCTCAATATGCTACCGTCTGCCCTCCACACATTTACAATCAACGCACACACGCACAACAAAACAAATAAATACACGTAAACATTAACTAAAGTACACATAAAACAATAATAACACGGAATTCCAAATTTAAAATTTTAAACAAGTCATTCGATTTTCAAAACTTTTGAATTTTTTTTAACTTTTGAATGGTATTCAACATTAAATAGTTTTTATTGATTATAAAAATAGTTTTGTTTTCCGTGTTTTTGTTTTTCGTCACTGTTTGTAAATTGAAAAACGTACCGTCTATATTGGGCGCTAGTTCCACTATACGAGGCCTCGTATGCGCTCACTGCCTCGTTCTACGCTCTAATTGACTAAGAACGTATCATGCAACTTTAATATTCAAACTTTGTATTTGCTAATAATGCAGATGTCAATTTGCATTCAAGTGTTGCGTGATATTTCTTTATTTAGAAATCTGATAAAGTTATACCTACTTACCAGTATTTTTATAGATATAGATGCAATTTTAAGTTATCATTTTAACTGAAGCAGTTTTATATGCCCCATAGCCACTAAAAGTCAAATAAAAAATATATGTGTATTTTAACACCGTTAATTTGATTTTGGTCCTATTTTTTTTTTCTTAAGTCTAGTTACGCTCTGGGTCAAAAAAAATCAATGTGCCAAATTAAGTCACACGTAATGCAAACCAAAACCAAATTTTACTAACCGATTTATAAAAACGAGGAGATTCTAAATTTGATTGTAAAAAATATTTTTTTTTTTAATTTAGGTATGTATAATAAAAATAATATAAGTACCGTTTTCTTTATTTAAAATTACACTGACGAAATAAATAAATGGGAATTATGGAGATTTCATTATCTTATTGTGCCTAACCCAAAAACAGAAACAAAAACCTAATGCCTTAGCTTATTTTTAGGGCCATCCGTCTATGGGATTTATTTAAGTATCTCTAATTTTTTTTTATTTATCTGCCTTATTGAAAAACAAACACTCATACATCTACACATTTTTAATGTAAATATATAATATAAATAAAAAAATTGTCACCTACAGTGTAGTACCGACCAATCGTAGAACAAGGGTACGCACACATAGACATGTAATAAACTCACACACTCACACTTCAGATGCATATTGACCGTTCACTATTATGAGTTAGTTTATAATAGCGCGTTCACATTGTCACACGAGAATTGATGTAGTTCTGTAAATGATTTACAATGCTATTGCTATAGCAATTGACACGCGTTGTCTGGCATTTTTGATATACACTAGCTAATGGCCGACCCGCGTTGGTTTGACCCGCGTTTATAGGTATTGAGCCCAGAATACACACCAAACATTACAAATTGTACCAAAAAGCCACTGAACCACTCTATTTGTAGTTTTGAAGATGTTATAAGCTCACATAGGGACATACAAACAAAAATAACGAGTTTTTTAATATAAATACTAGCTGACCCGGCAAACGTTGTTTTGCCATACAAATGTCAGTTAGAGGTTTGAAAAATAGATGTTGTCCGATTCTCAGACCTACTCAATATGCATGTAAAATTTCATAAAAATCGGTCAAGCCGGTTCGGAGGAGTACGGTAACTAGCACTGTGACACTTGAATTTTATTTACTTACTTCTAAATCTTACGGTACGGTTTTCATAACAGCTATCTCTTGTCTGCGAGTTCGTACGCATGGAATTTCGAAAAGAAATGATACGCAACGGAAGCTCTCAAATATGTATAATTTTCTCCATTTTTACAACATTTTTCACTGTTGCCTCGCTCCTATTGGTTGAAGCGTGATGTAATACCTATAGCCTAAAACCTTTTTCGATAAGTGGACTATCGAACACAAAATCAATTTAAACCGGTAGTTTTTAAGATTAGCGCGTTCAAACAAACAAACTCTTCAGCTTTAAAATGTAATATATAAAATTCTCGTGTCACAATGTACGTTCCCATACTCCTCCGAAACGGCTTGACCGATTCTTATGAAATTTTTATGCATATTCAGTAAGTCTGAGAATCGGCTACTATCTATTTTTCAAACCCCCAAGTGGGTTAAGTGGGTTATCCACCCCTGACATTTGTGTGGCAAAACAACGTTTGCCGGGTTAGCTAGTATTATTTAAGATTCATGAAAGACAATGGAAACATACTCGTAACTCACATAGGCGCCAACGTAAATGATTCGTGACATATACACAAACACCTAGATATATAGACAGGTGCAAATACTATTGGTTATTAATGTATACCTAGATATGCATGTGTGCATCAGGTGGTTTCTTTTTTCAATCTACCTGTTAACGGATCTAGTGATTGGAACATAGGTACGTATTTACTAATGTACTAGCTTCTGCCCGCGGCTTCGCACGCATTAGTGGCCGAAGAAAACTGTATTCTGGACAGAAATTAATAGATACTAACATCGATACTGAAATCCATAGCAAAATTTACATCAATCAACATTCGTTATAACATGCTATGTATATCAAATAAAATCAATTTAATTAGGACAGTATCTCAATTAAAAGACATACCTGCATTTTTTGTCAAAATCGTAGGCGATGCGTGTACGCCGCAATAATAAGTCTATGGTACGCCGTCACTCAAATGTCATTTACAAAAATCAAGTAGTGTATTCTATCTATCCTATTCTATTCGTATCTATTCTGGTACCCATAACACAAGCATATAAGCTTAGTTTGAGACTAGAGGACGTTGTGTGAAATGTTCATGAATATTTAATATTGTCATCGGTGCTTAATGTGTGCAAATTTTAAAATCCATCCGACTACTTTAAGTGGGTGAAAATCACTATCAAAGATTCCGTTACATAAATTAATACATTGATAGATACGTTCCGAAAGTCCCCTGATCTCAAAGTAAGCTGAATAATACTTAAAGTTGTCAGTAGTATTTTCTAACACTTGCGCGACTCATCTGTTTAAATAAAACTACTTTTTACGGATTTAGACGCGTATATTTGTTTTAAATTTTGGCCCGACGTTTCGGAGACAAACGTCAGGCCAAAATTTATTTAGTTCGTTGTGTCCATATCGAGTGGTTGAATCGCTGTACAACACTTATTATGGTAACACTGTATGGGCTATTGTGAAACTGTTCTGGACTCTGATTGTATAGGGTTGGCAATACACAATGCTACCGATTCTACATGCACAATTAAACTTAACTAATAAATACAACTTGCTAGTCTTAATAACATAATTCGGCAATGTTAGCTGAACTTTATAACCGACTTTAAAATAAAAAAAGTCCTACTGACTTCATGTGCCTTTGAAATTTGAGGATTTTCCTCGATTTCTCAGGAGGTAACCACCAGATCCTGACCTGGTGCCAATGGGACCAAACGGGAACCACCAGATTTCAAATAAAAGAAGAATCAGTAAAGTTAAGTAAAGTTTCAGTTATCTGTTAGTTGTTGAGTTTTATATTAAATAAACATAAATCATAAATTAATGTAGAGTTTTATATTAATTAAATGATTTTCATTTAATATAAATAAATAAATAAATATTCATGGACATTTCACACAACGTCCTCTGGTCCCAAGCTAAGCTTATATGCTTGTGTTATGGGTACCAGAATACGGATATACTACATATACTACTTTTCTTTTGTAAATACATACTTATAATACATAGAAACACCCAGACGCAGTACAAACATTTGTGTAGCTTATTATATTTATGTATTTATTTAATATATATTTATGTAGCTTCAAGTTGATAGCTTAAGAGACAATATCTGATATATCTGTTTCTTTTCTCTCTAAACAAATACGTAAATAACACTTCCATTGATAAATAACATATATCGAAGAAACACCGTAGACATCACCTGTAATTAGAGCCAGAGCAGTCATCTATCCAAACACCTTGTAATACTGGATAAACTAACTACGTTAACTACAACATTCTATTAAGAGGATACCAAAACAGCTTCGTGCATTTTTCTACGTACGAAGTTTTCATTGTTTCTTTAGATTGAATGGCTAGAGCTCTAATTTTTAAGTATATGTTTTTTCAATATATGATCTAGGATCGCATAAACTCGGAAACGCGATTGAAAAAAGTTTTCGCGATAGAAAATCTTAGCGAAACAACCTCTCTAATTTTTTATTTTTTTCATTTGTCGGTCTACTATCGCGTGTTAACTAATTAAATAACTTTAAAAACATAAGTAACTATTATATATAGAAACACGTAAATCAGAATTAAAATATATTTAGTAGATTTTGAGTAAACAAAAAAATATCCCTAATTCTTCATTTTCTATACCTACTAGCTGTGTTAAAGCTGTGTATATGTCGACGATAATATTGATGTAGGCCCTTAACTACGATGAGATTGATCCGTGGCCTACGACACGTGTAACTGGTTTGGAAGGATCCTTTTATGAATATTAACGGATCACCATTCAGTCTCACCAATTACAGTGAATAAATAAATTACTCACCATTGACACCATTTGAGGACCCACTTCACAATATTGGAAGCTAAGTTAAAGCTAAAAATCCTTAAGTAAACTATTTTAATCAAGTCTCCTACGACATATTTATCCGCGAAGCAATTAATAATATTAGACGTAACTTTCCGGCTTTCAAATAAGTGATGTTACAATATTAATACTAATTCATAACAGACTTACATGTGGCTCTGATAGTACGCCATTTGGACAATAATAAAGCTGCTTAGAAAGATATATAGTGACAGAAAGATGTGGGGATAAATTGAGTGAAATATATTTTTGGGGAAACTCGAAATGGGGAAAGGTTCACTAAATATATCTGTAGTTGTTTCTTTTTTATCATCATTTTAGTTCTTTTACGAGCTAATAAGTTAATGCCGTATTATTCACTCATATCTATACGAGTATATGTATATACTTATATTAATATTATAAAGCTGAAGAGTTAGTTTGTTTGAACGCGCTAATCTCAGTAACTATTGGTCCGATTAGCAAAATTTTTCACAGCTGTATAGTACGTTTTAGTAGGGGAGCCGAAGAGGGGATTTCGGGATTTACTAAAGCGCGTCAGATTAATATACAGGAGGATACCTTGTACCCGGTTAAGTACCTCCACAAAATATGAGACCCATATATAAGGCCGCCCGTGAAGGATACAGGATCAGATTAGTAAAAAAAAATTGACCATCAGAAATTCTCGAGCGCGTCAGATTAAGGTAGGGTGAGTTAATTACATCCTAAAAAGTGTATATTCCACTAATCTGACAATTTGAGAGTGACGTAAAAAAAGGGGAGGGCAACAAAGTTGTAAAAAAAAACGTTATCTCGACATTCTCGAGCGTAGCAAAATTTTTTTTATTTTGAAGGTAATAATTCAAGAATAATGAAAAATATATAATCTGACAATTTCCGCAAGCCGAAATAACAAAAATTCGTCGATAAAGTTAAATGCGTGCAGCTGCGTGATGCCTACATTTGGGTTTGTTTGAGTTGGACTTCTAAATGTTTAATTAGGACTGTTTATGAGATATTAAGCCATCAAAATATATCGTAAAAAAAGTTGCAAAGTTACACTGTCGGCTTTTTAATTGTTAGATTTACCAGCTGCTCTGTGTCTAGCCAACCGGAGTCGCCGATAAGATATAACAATAGATTTTAAGGACAATAGAGTCGTAAAATCTCATCTCCATTGAATCATAGCTAGACAAGAAGCACAATTAAAAAGCTCTTCAAAGCGTGATCATTTATAATTTACAACAATTAAAAAGAAAGTAAATATTATGATCTAAGATAATTTGTATCACAGAATAGTTTTATCACATAATGGACAATAATTTGAAAGTGTAAATACTTTCGTTAATGTTTTCGTTCTTCAAACTATTTACTTTTGAGGTGTAAGTATTTGGTACACAAGGAAACGTTGAAGTTACTAACTTTCTTTTAGTATTGAATATAGTCGCTTCAATTTTATTTTTCTCAAATCACGCTGTAATAGAAATAATATTTTATACTTGTCTAAAAATTTGTATGATTTATCTTTACAACATACTCATAAATATTCCTAAGAGCTTTTTAATTGTGCTTCTTGTCTAGCTATGATTCAATGGAGATGAGATTTTACGACTCTATTGTCCTTAAAATCTATTGTTATCTCTTATCGGCGACTCCCGTTGGCTAGACACCAGAGCAGCTGGTAAATCTAACAATATAAAAGCCGACAGTATAACTTTGCAACTTTTTTTACGATATATTTTGATGGCTTAATATCTCATAAACAGTCCTAATTAAACATTTAGAAGTCCAATTCATCTTTTTGAAATTTAACTTTTTGTAGTGTCGGCTCCTGCACTATAGTGTGGAGGACTGGGAATAAACGGCACCTTTCCCTCCTCACCCTTTTTATTCCCATTCGTCCACACTATTCCCATACCTCCACACTGTGGACGACGGGGTGTGGAGGACTGGGAATGACCCGCTGAGTTCAAAATATAGTTCAAAGTACAATTTTAAGCGCCCAGGAATGGAATTAGCGTGAAGTTGCAGGGATGGCCTTTAAGGTGAACCGTTTTTCGAATTTTTTTTTGTCAGATTAGGCGAATCCCTCTAGGTAATCGTCAGATTATGAGACAGTACGTTTAGAACATAAAGATGAACCATATATATCTTAATCTGACGCGCTTGAGTATTTCAAAATGGCGAATTTTTTTTGCACATTATGAAACTGCCCGTGAGTTTGCGTCCCATCGAAATCGTCAGATTAGTGAATGAGAGCTTTTTTTTGGTGCACTTAACACTCCCTTAGAAAATCTGACGCGCTCGACAAAATTTTTTTTTTTTCATTTTTAACCCTTAAATACAACCACCCGCATCATGCAAACGATCAGATTAACATACGTACATTATTAAAAATACGTAGGGCATTGATGCTATCAATATCTGACGCGCTCGAGTATGTCCATGCAACAGTTTTTTTTTACATATTTAAAAATCTATAGCCGCTTTCCCCACCGATAAAAGTGAAAAATCACATAACATTTTTTTCTTCTTATCATCTAAGCTTTGCAACTCAATAGGTCTCTATGACGCTCGAGTAAATCCCCATTTAGCATCGTGGGCTCCCCTACCATTTATCGAGAAAGGTTATAGGCCTTATAACATCATGCTGCACGCTTCGAAGAATAGGAGCGAAGCATCAGCGAAAAATGTTGCAATCACAGGAATTTTTTATTTTTATTTTACGCGATTTGTGAATTTTTAGACCACTGGTTATTGTGGTCACGTCATTAAGATGTCATTGATATCATATGAAGTCAGAAATGCCGATAAGAGGTAAAAATTATAAAAAATTATAAAACTTCACGATATCCTACAACAGAAACTGGTCTCGCTATTAAGACTTTAATTTAGTAGGACGACTATTAATTTACTGGAAACCACACGGAGTGGTCTTAAACTGAATATAAGCTCATTTTAATATAAATTTATCTCATTTTAATGCTAAAACTACGTATAAATGACATATAGTTTGAAAACTTTATTTAATAATATTAATAAAAAATGTCATTCTTTATACTAAAGCGCCTAAACAAATTGTCAGAGCTATAAACTAACTAAACTATTTTTTTTTTATCAGGCGATTTTATAAATTGCGCTCCGCAATGAATAATAAGAATATTTATCTAACATTTTATGCTTTAAATTCCTACGTAGGCAGTAAGGCTGTAATTTATGCAATTTTCTTGTCAACCAAGTGTCAACCCTACAACAAACAGATGATGTGACAATGATTGTTTGTCCGTCGTTTAAACAAGGGTCCCCTACATCGCTACATCTATTGATATTTAACACAGTTTTCAACAGAAATATACATACACTAACTGTTGCCTGCGACTTCGAGCGTATGGAATATCTAATCACCTTTTTTCAAGCTAAAAACCAGCATTGGTGTTTTTTAGACTCTGGCGAATTATATTATATTATATTTATATTATATTATAATTATATTATAGAATATAATTATAATATAATATAATTAGAATATATTATAGAATTATATTATATTATATTTATTATATTATATATTATATTATATATTATAGTGTAGCGAATTTCAAAGCAATCGATTCAGTAGTTTTGGCGTAAAAGAGTAACAAACAGACAGGACGTTCAGTAAGCTATTTTTAATCACAGATGGTGCGTTGACGTTTAAAATTGAGGACAAGAAATAACTTTGGTTTTGCTAAATCGTACTTCATAGAATAATGTCGTTTAATGAATTTTCACGCACACATAGATATAGGTATATCTGTGTTTTTACTTTAGTTTTACTAAACAGCTTTAGTTTTTTAAGTAGAATAACACAATAAAACCAATTAAATTGCGCTAAGGTTTAGTTAACAGCTCTCTGCGTACGTAGGGTGCAGATTCAATTAAGTCGGTACCGACACGTCGGGTGAATTTTCATTATAATAGGACACCATGCCTAAAAGTTTGTACTATAATGGTGACAAAATGTATTGTTAAAATATTTATAGGTTTGTTTATTTGACTTGCTATGCTTTTACTAAATAAACTAAATTATAGTGGTAAAAATGATAACGACCTCGGAATACCGTTCCGTTGCTCTCCCATCTGAGCTATCATGATTCCCGTATATGTTTACCAAATCTTCCACTACAATCTTCTCAATGTCTCTGATGGGAGAGCACACTATTTTAAACGTGAAAATAGTGATTATTAGTTATTTATGTATGTATGTAGTATGTATTTACAAAAAAAAGTAGTATAATATGTATTCTATCCGTATTCTGGTACCCATAACACAAGCATATAAGCGTAGCTTGGGACCAGAGGACGTTGTGTGAAATGTCCATGAATATTTATATATACATATATTTTTTTGTAATTTTAAATTCATTATCAGCTTATTGAAAAGCTCAAGTGGCTTCCAATTCGCCTTCGCCGGAATACTCATGTCCTTTCATTACTTTACAATGTATTATTTAATCCCAAATCCCCCAGTTATCTTAAAAATCGTTTTGTTTTTGTTCATGACACACACCTGAGACCTCAAAGGTCATCCGAATATCTGAAACTGAGCGTGCTCAGACACTCAACGGATTTTTATGCAAAATCATTTACAGTTGAAGCCGTACGCCTATGGAATGCTTTGCCTGTAGAAATTAGAAGAGCGCAGTCCTTAACAAATTTTAAATCAAAACTTATTCATTATTCCGACGGGCCTCGTGGTGTAGTGGTTCATATAACGGACTACCGATCATGAGGTCTCGGGTTCGATTCCCGGTCAGGACAACCATTTGTGTGATGTTTTTAATTGTCATACAAATGTTTGTACTGCGTCTGGGTGTTTACTATGTATTATAAGTATGTATTTACAAAAGAAAAGTAGTATATGTATTCTATCCGTATTCTGGTACCCATAACACAAGCATATAAGCTTAGCTTGGGACCAGAGGACGTTGTGTGAAATGTCCATGAATATATATTATTATATTATATATTATTATTATTACACATCACTTCAGACATAATATAAGTAGTAATATTATATATTTAAGTAGTATATATTTATGTATATGTGTATTTGAATTTGTTTACGTTTATTTATATTCGTGTATGTGTATTTATATTCGTATGTTCGTTTTTATGTATTTGTAAACTTATGTAACACTTTCAACTACTATATTTCAATTATTTGTCCATCCTAAGGTTGCCTGTAAGAGATTGCATTTCGCGATAAGGCCGCCCTTTGTGCATTTGTCATTGTAATCTAATTTTTATGAAATGTAAATCATTAATGTGCAAATAAAGTGTTATCTATCTATCTATCTATCTATCTATCTATCTATCTATCTATCTATCTATCTATCTATCTATCTATCTATCTATCTATCTATCTATCTATCTATCTATCTATCTATCTATCTATCTATCTATCTATCTATCTATCTATCTATCTATCTATCTATCTATCTATCTATCTTATTACTATCGTAGGTGTTTAGTTTACTTTGTATTATAAATATGTATTTACAAAAGAAAAGTCGTATGTGTATTCTATCTGTATTCTGGTAACACAAGCGTAAAAGCTTAGCTTGGGACCAGAGGATATTGTGCGAAATGTCTATGAATATCAAAAAAATTAAGGTTTTGTGGATATTTGGCTAAAATACGATCAATGAACTCCTAATTACTGATGTTCTTAAATGACTCCATTTTAGATGCGACATATTTCTCTTTGTTTGAACACGTTCTGTTTTTAATCAAGTGAGCACAGACGTCTGGCCATGCTGCCATCAGCTATGACCGACGAATCTATTTTGTCTTATAGCTCTTTATACTTTGTGTTTATACTAAAGGTAAAAATGAGTGTGTGATATTTATGATGTTTGGTTGGTCTATGTATTTTATGTATAACTATAGACTATAGTTGTAGTTTGTAGCCCTGGACCTCTTAAGGACTTTTTAAATGTATTGCGTACGAGGTCCAGACCTCGTACGCAATACATTTAACAAGTCCTTTTTTTGACACTTTTTTACTGCTGCGTCTTATAAAACTAGCTTTTGCCTGTAACTTTTTTCACGTGAAATCTTGGATGACTATAAGGAACTTAAAGCAGGTTTCCTGACGGAAACTGAAACTCCTCGACTGGAGGCCATGTATCGGACGACGCAGTGTGGGCGGTTCCCAACGAGATAAACAGTCCAGCAGTGGACGGAGAAAGAGAAGAACTATTTACAGTAGGTACGAATTTGGATACTAAAAGTTTTTTATTATATTTAGTCTAAAACAAGTCTTGTGACGTCACAAAAAACCTAAAAGTTAGCTTGTAGGTACAGCGAGTTCACGTCAAACAAAGTTTTTCGTTCTTTTTTATAACGTCACTTGAATAAACGAACGGAATGTCCATTCTTTCAAAAAACTTTAATATAAAAATAATATCAATCTTTACTTTTTTAATATTATTATTTTTTCGTTTGGTGATGGATTCTACTGATAATATAGTCACAGAGCTTCATTTAATAAAAGAAAATCAATATCATAAAAAACCAAAATGGATAGATACGAAAACGAGAAAAATTGAACAAGTTCGTGATCTCATTGTGTTGTAGTAAGTTAGATGTGCCTCGTAACAAATTCAATTTACTCCTTGTCTTGTCAATGCGAGTTACATCATAAGATATTGGTGAACGGTATAACTCACCTAACGAACTAAGTACTTAACTACTTCAAATTGTTTATAGGACAGTATTATTCAGTGCAAGTGTACGGTCGCACGTTTCATATAACGTATCGAAGAAAGAAGTCAAAAAATAAACATAAGACTAGACCCAACTTGTTCAGGACGTATGATTTCCAATCAGCAACGCAAACGTATTTAAGTATGTAAGTATACATTCTAAGATAGTGATATAAGTTCTATATTTCGCAAAATGTCAAGTATTGAAAAAGTTCTAACTTGCATAACTCATTTCATTTCATTTATTCTTTATTGTACATATAGAACAACAAACATAGTTGATATAAGCATAAATATATAGGTACAAAGGCGAGCTTAACTCAACACTGAGTTTTCTTCCAGCAAACCCTTGAGTGAGTCACGAAATAGTAATAACAGGATAGCTAGGTATACAACAAGTATAGATTAGCAGTTGTAGAAAGTGATAAAATATATACACGGGTATAAAAGTAAACCTACTTATATACAAATACTAGCTGACCCGGCAAACGTTGTTTTGCCAGACTAAAAAAAAAGTTTTGAAAAATAGATGTTGGCCGATTCTCAGACCTAGAGGATATGTACACAAAATTTCAGGAAAATCGGTCGAGCCGTTTCGGAGGAGTACGGTAACTAACACTGTGACACGGGAATTTTATATATTAGATAAATATATCTACACAAACATATATACATATATACATACGAACATAATAAATACATACGTAACTATTTGGATAAGAGATATTTTTTAACTTTTTATATTTTTTAACTCTTTCCTAGTATGTCAAAAAATTTGAAAATAATAATGATGAAGGTACTAAATAGATACTAAATACTGACCACAAAATAATTTAGTTGTTTTGTCTGCAAGTATGAAAAAAAATCCTGACGTCAGGTTTTCTGGACCAATTTTTTTTTAACTATAAAACATATTTAACGTAGTTTTCACCTACTTCTTTAGATCGAATTTATGCATGTTATCTTTAACACAGTTAACTAAAACCACTTTTTACGGATTTAGACTTAGTATTTGTTTTAAAATCCGTAAAAAGTGGTTTTATTTAAACGATTGAGTCGCGGAAGTGTTAGAGAATATTACACAACAGTAAATTTTAAACACTTTAACAGTAGTTTAGTGTCGATTCAAATAAATAATTTATTGGCTGAATTTTTATTATTAAGGTTTGAAATAAGGTAGTTGTGTTGAAACCTTGCATCTTTGCTAAAGTAGTAACTGAATAGTTTATAAAACAGGGCCCCGTGTCAGACAGATGCTAAGTGGACTTTGATGGGCGGCTGCTAATGGTGGTTGAGGCCTAAATGAAGAGAGGATAGCGGTTTGTACTCCCATTACATCTATCTATCATAATAAATAAATAAAATAAATAATCAGTACTGTTCTCTCCTTTCTGTCTTTCTTCTTCTTTCAGTGCTTCTGTGCTTTTGTAGATAAAACACTGACACGATTCAGAATAGATTGTGAAGAAAATATACTTGTCCTTAGTCAACCCATCTACGAACTGCCTAAGATCGTGCCAAATATGTGATTTCACACTATCTTCGCCTAATTTTATACCTTTTTGTCTCAAAAGAATAACATTATTTTGCATAGATATATTCCGAACGGCAACGTTTTTTCTACATAGGTGACCTTTCTCAGAGCAATACGGAGCCCGTACCCATAAAATATTGCACTTTATACTGTGAAAAGTTTAGATAATATTTACAAACACTAGCTATGGCCCTCGACATTTAGTAAACTGTCCTCGTTTTTGCAAAATTTTACGCAGATGCTTCGCTCCGATTATTCGCAGCGTGATGTTATATAGCTTATATATAGTAGGTATAGATTACTTTCAGAATGGGACTTATCAGGATAGAAACGTGTTTATTTATTAATTGTTTATTTATTATCGCTAATTGCGTCAGTCAAAATACGTAACAGATTTCTCTTTAAAAATGTTATCTTTGTTTTAAGTTCGACTTAAACTGAAAACTGTAGTAGTAAATATTTATAGAAATAAGCACAACAAATTCATAAAACGAGTAAGATCGTGTTATATGAACATTACAAAATGTTCGTGCAAAACCACTATTATAAAGTTTTACAACTGTTTCATATGACTGTTGTGTTTACGTTTATTATAGAGGTGACCAGACCATATCGTGTACTGCAGCGATAGAATACCTTAAAGTTTACCTACATAATATTATACTCATATTTAAGTAGTAAGTATAAAGACATTACATCGTTACAGGACATTTCACAGGAAAAGATCTGTTGTTTTAGTACAATCTATTGTGTATCGTGTCTGTGTTTTATCTACGAAAGCACAGAAGAGCTGAAAGATGAAAAAAGCCAGAAAGGAGAGAACAGTGCTGATTAAGATAGATAGACAAAATGTGACTACAATCCTCAATCCTTTCTACGTCCGTAGGCCTCCTCCATAGAACGCCACAATGCGCGGTCTTGTGCCACTTGTATCAAATGGTTCCCATCAATCAACTATATCGTCGCTTACTTTGTCAGGTATATACTGCACTATATACTACCCTATACTGCGTCGTTTGGTCCGTGGTCGCCACTCTAGAACCTTTCTTTCCCAACGATATCAGTCCTACGAGCGACGTGGCCTGCCCATTGTCACTTCAGCGTAGTAACCCTAATTTATATTAGACATATTATACATACATAGGTACTACATAAAAAAGTAGGTATGTACCATCTATATTGGACACAGGGCTTCCTCCAAACGTCTGGTAAATATATTGTACACAGATGACATCTTCTGTAAGAGACGGAAGCCTCGAAAATAAACCCTATGCCAATACGACAATGGCACGTTAATGGGCTAGAGAAAGAGAAAAAAGAAAACTTTACTATACATTAAAGCAGACATGGTTGTTCCAACTTTAAAATATTTAAATTTTTTATTTTTGTTGCCATTTTTCCGCTATATCTGCAAACTTAAACAGCTGCCACTGCCATCAACCGCCATTCATTATCAGACGGTGGCGGGAGGTGCACGTCTTCAGCCAATACTTAGCAACTCATCACACAAATTGAAACAGTCAAACATTGTTCTTGTCAAATCGCTTCTTAAGAGAAAAGTACAAAGGTACATTAAAAACGAACCTCAAAGGGTATTAGTACTTTAGGAAAATTTGAAAGATATTTTAGCGAATATTTTAAGTGAATAGGTTTGGTTTTACATATAGATGTTTGTTCGCTGTAGATTTCTGAAAGATTATCATAATTCGATACCTAAGTCATGAATTTGTTTGTTTGTTTTTACGCGCTAATCTCAGGAAACACTGGTCCGATTTGAAAAATCCTTTAAGTGTTGGGTAGTACATTTATCGAGGAAGGCTATAGCCTATATAACATCACGCTGCTACTAATAGGAGCAAAGCATCAGTGTAAAATATTCCAAAACGAAAAAAAATTCTATGCCAGTTACGAAATGAATTTTCAGTATTTTTTCAGAGTCGCAGTCATAATTACATCGACGTGATAGTAAGTATTTCCTCACACTCTTGTTTTTATTTGAGTTACTAAATTAAGTTTCCTCAAAATCAGGTACACTAGTATGTATAACTTTTTAATTATTGCAAGATTGACTATATTTTTAATATTCAGATTTTTTTTCAAAGAATAGTATCTCTCACCTCACTGATACCCAATAATACAATCCATACAATGTAATTATATCGTTCCTCCGTGTGGTGACGGATTAAGAATACAATTGTCACCACCCCATCTCCTCCCAAGGGTGCTGTAAAAGTCAGCTACGGGATATTGCGCACAGACAACATTTTCTGTGAGAGACGAAAAACTCGAAAATAAACCCTGTGCTAACACGCCTGGTCAGCGCGGTACAGTAGACCATAATCCCCCCCAAAGTGGAGGTGGCCCGTGCCCAGCAGTGGGACATAAATGGACTGGAGAAGAAGAAGAAGAATTATATCGTTTACTAGCCGTGCAAAACCGGGGCGGATCACTAGTTATACAACACATGATACAACAGTCTGATATAAATCATATAAATCACTCCCAAATAGAAACATCTAGAATACATAGAAACATGACATCTATTCAATATGATAATAACGTCGCCTGTCCGGTAGTGTGAACATCATAAAAGCAGAAATCCAATAACACTAGTGATCCGTGCACTATTTTGCTTGATCATAAACTAGCAAAATATTTAGAGTGGACTAACGTTTTATTGTCAGAGAATATTCTGCCTAATATAATATACTCTGATGTCATCGCCGCGCTGGTATACTCCAAAAGGGTCAAGTGCACTTACAACCGTCGGGCATGTATGACCAGATTGATGAATGTGCATGAAGCCAAGGAAGTATATTTGGATCGTAGCAAATGGCGCTATATAGTTTCTGCCTAACTTCATTAAAAAAGGGCGTGATGTTATGATGATGACGATGATATAAATTGAAAATTAATTTTGATATGCTGAAAGCTTTGTTTGCATATTCATGTCTTTTTGCTTTGTATTTAGTCAGTTACGAAGAAGCAGGTATGAAATGCATTCAGTTAATAGTTTTGTTTTTTTGATGATATCCGGTCTCTTACGTTAATTTAAAGAAAGGAAGTAAAACCACAAGTTTCTTATTTGTCCAACATCATTCGTTTATCGTTAAGTGGAATTATCTATTTACTGGGCCTTATTTGGGTAGTCTAACATACTTGCTTAATTTGATACCAGTCTCAAAATCCAAAGTTTTAACGGACCTGTCACGTCTGATATAATTATTTGTTCTTTGAACAAGATAGAGAAGCAATATCAAACATATTGCAGTAGAGGATTTCAAAGACTCGTGTGGATCATAGGAATTTATTAAGTTCCTATGATTCCTATATGTTTCAGAATTGCCAATGTTTGTCTAAGTAGAACATGAAGGAATATACTTTTTTCGAGGTAAAGTTATTATTATAATTTCATAATTTATACGAGACGACTACGGAATAAATAGTGTATGGTGACGGATTAAGAATGCAAGTGTCACCACCCTATTTCTTTCCCAGGGTTCTGTAAAAGCCAGCTACAGCATTTTAGCATTTAACGTCTACTGTGAGAGATGGAAAACTCTTAACTAAACCCTGTGCCAACACGCCTGGCCAGTACGGCACAGTAGACTTTAATCCCTGCCCGTGCTCAGCCGTGTGATAGTTATAGGCTGGAGAGGATCTAGGTACTGAATATTCTTGCATTAAGATGAAATATGCAAATAAAATAGTTTCCTCTTCAGAGATTTGAACGTCCCACTAGTGGAGATAGGCCCTCCTTCATAACGTGAGAATATAGGCTTCCTTCAATTATAAGAATATAATAAGCTGACCAAGCATGTTAGTAAACACTTTAGTTTCGAGCTAACCTGATCTCACAGTTGACCGTTTGGAAAAGAATAGGAAATGGTATCTACTCGTAATAAAGAATTGCGTATTTTTTAATTGACATAATCTGTGCCTACTTCTATGGGGGATAGGGGTCACAGTATATATTATTTATCCTTAATCTATTACAACACGAACAATAATTAGATAAAGAGTCACTTATTAGTTAAAACAGTAGATCTAAATCCATAATTCCGATAAGTGTTTGTTTAAAATACAAAATACCATATTTTATAATTTTAAACAATAAATATTGAAAACTGTTTCGAGACACCGTTATGAATATTATTGATATCATTAAAAATCACTTAGTGACAATATTCTGGGTAGCTATCACATCAAATTTTAATATGCAACGTTAAATGGTGTCAGATTGGTATGGAAATAGCTCTAGTCGCGACCGTAAAATCAATACATAAACGATTTAAAATGATTTTAAATAAAGTTCTATAATAAATATTCACGGACATTTCACAAGTCCTCTGGTCCCAAGCTAAACTTATTATGATTGTGTTATGTGTACCAGAATAGGGATAGACTACATAAGTAATTTTTTTTTTGTAAATACAGACTTATAACACATAGAAAACACCCAGGCGCCGCACAAACATTTTGTATGACATATAAAGATATCACACAATTGTCCCGTGCGGGAATCGACACGCACCTCGTGAACGGCAGTCCGTTACAAAAACCACTAGACTACGAGACTCGTTTTCTTCAGCTTTCATACATTTCATAATTTTTCATGAGACATTTTGGAAGCTACATACTATACGCTACAGGTATACCATAAGGAAATGCTGATTAAGCGTTGGAATTATTTTCATTTCCCTGCCTTTGGTGGTTGGCAAATATTTTGCCATACATCCATGACATACATTGCCAATGGGGTGTTATCACATGATGTTATGTTACGGCCTCAGCAGTTTTTTTTTTCATTGTTGAAGAAAGATAACCTCCAAAGTAGGCCACAGTGTTCTTGATTGCTTGTAGGGCCTCTTTTTAAAGTCGAGAACTTTTTCTCCAGTTTTATTTGCTTTGAAAAACTAGAAGGTTCCCAATATTTCCACTAGACCTGTCTGTAATAATTTAGTCTATTTCTTAGATCCAATATTTCAATGTTCACTGAAAGTGTTCAGTCGAGTCACGTCAACGCTTATCTTGTTTCAGATGAAATTTATCACTGCCAACGTTATTAGATCGCTGCAAAATTAGTTTTATGTTGTATAAAGTGGCACTATATTTTGTTTAGTGAAGCTTTGGATTACAACATTTTTATTAACTCAAAGTCATTGTAATGTAATGAATGTTAGGTGTTTCTCTAGAAAATGGAAGCCCAGCCTTATCCCTGATGATCTCGTAGCGTGTTTAAATATTTCTGAGATACTTATTTTCATTGCTTCTGATCGTTTTCTGTGTGTTCTATGAAAATATATTATATTCTATAAATCTAAAATATAAACAAATATCTGGACTTGATGAATGAATTTAAAAGTTTGAAGGAAGACCTAAGAAAAGATGGAAACACTGTGTGAATGAGGCAATGAGGACTGAATGAGATAAATGTTATGATGAATGTTAGTTTCCATACTTCCCCGAAACGGCTTCACAGATTTTTATGAAATTTTTATAATATATTATGCATATTCAGTAGGTCTGAGAATCGGCTACTATCTATTTTTCATACTTCTAAGTGATAAAGGTTGTCCATCCCTAACATTTATATGGCAAAACAACGTTTGCCGGGTCAGCTGGTATTAAATAAATTTTTATTCAACTAAAGCGATATTTATTCTAAACTTAATTGAACACCTCTTCTTATAATCATAATCTTTGCTTAAAACTGACTTCTTTTATTTCTTAGTCTTCAAATCCTGTTTTTTCTTATTTGCTGATTGAGATCTGAGTAGAGTTTCTTGTACTATAGCTTCGTCTCTTTCTTCTAGAGCTTGAAGCAAATTTGAAGACCAACGAGCTTCTATAATAAAAGATAGGAAAACAATCAAACCGATATTGATTTACTGTAATTTGGATACTATCGTTATAAATTATATATTTTATTACAATTAAACTTTTCAGTTTTCCTGAACACATTTTTTTTAATCTCTTTAAAATAATTGATAATAAGTCACGTAAGAGTGATACTTGATTTATTTTTAGTTTTCCTAAGAAACTATAGAACTTTTATATGTTTTTAAGTTACTTACCAACATTTAGTTTTTCAAGTAAACGAGATCTCTCCTTTTGTCTTCCAAGAACATGAACTTCGTTAAATTCTTGTAACTCACGCATCCTATCCAGCGCAGCTTCTTTTCGAGCCTGGCGATCTTTCTTAGCTGCTTCAGCCATATCCGAGCTTAACAAAACACTAAGAAGAAAGTAGACAATTTTTTTTGAAATGCCATATTTTGTATGACCAGGCCAAGTCTGCTCTTACAATATTGTCACAATGATCCCCTCCAGCCTATTTACGTCCCACTGCCGGGCACGGGCCTCCTTCACTTTGGGAGGGATTATGGTCTACTGTACCGCGCTGACCAGGCCTGTTGGCACATGATTTACTTTCGAGTTTTCCGTCTCTCACAGGAGATGTTATCGGTATGCAAAATCCCTGATGAAAAACAATGATCACTGATTGCATAATGGCGAGTTTTATCAAGTTGGTTTACGTGAAACAAAAAACTCGTAGTAGACTATGAGTTTTTTGTCGACGTCAGTGACTGATCATTGTGATAAATTGTAATAGCAGACTTGGGCCCTAGATGTAGGAGTATAAGTGAAGCCAATGAAGTGTGTTCATCTGGGGAAAAAATGGGGTGTGACACTTCTTCCGTATTTCTTAATATTTACACTACGGGATGAAATTATTGGTACATTGTCCTAATTAGCTTACGAGCAGCACAGCAAACACATATCAGTGAGTTTTATATCAAGACCTCTAACCTGCCATCTTCATCCCACTCCTTGATACATGATGGAACGAAACTCAATGGAATAAACTTGTCTCTCAACTGTTCAGGCATTTCAAGGTATTTTTGTTCTTCCTCGTCTTCCACTGACATCTCCATTACTAAAGAATATGGAATACATGAATGAATTATTAAATAATTCGACAAAATAATTGTACATACCTACATAATTTATTTGGACAAAACTTACCAAAAGGCAAAAAATAATACTCATAGAAAAAGAAGTTGACAAAGTCAATTACAGAATTAAAAAATTAGGTACCTACTGTTTTTCAATGTTTTGCTTGTATACTTACTAGAACTTTCCGTTACCGGTGAGGGACCAGGCTGTTCTTGTTCTGTAAAAAAAGGAACATATTTCTTTAAATATTATTAATGAAAGTGAAAAAAAGCATTTCAGTATTTTTACGTACTTTTTAATTCATCTTCAACGTATTCTTCGGCATCGACTCCTTCGTACATATGCATCTTCTGTTAATCAAGATAATAGGAATCAGTTTTGACATAATAAATTATCTAAGTATCTGTATGCAAAAGTACCTAAGTAAAGTACTTACTTCAGCTATACTATGAACACTTTCAGGGGGTGGAGGCGCTTCTAAATGCTCTTCTCTAAAAAGTTTCCTGTAATATTTTTTTTACTAAATTAGGTGGCCCATAGTTTTAAGTAGATATTAGTACCAAAATAAGCGGTGATTTAAAAATATGAAAGAAAATCACACACTTAAATAAAAGGCAAATTAAAACATCACATATGTGAAATAACAATAATCTAATCTGCTCTTAGTTTTCCTCTTATTTGATGATTTTATAGTATATCTCTTCTAACCTTATCTCCGCACCCCTTAGATTTCTTCCTGGTTCATTTTCTCTCCAAGATTTTCTAGCTGCTGCAAATATTATATCTCTTTCATCATCTAGTCTTGCAACGATTCCACCACCGACTGTCAAAGAGCATTCCAGCTCAACATAAGCATCACCAGGCTGAGGTTGTTGACTGTGAACGCCTACTGAACAGCTTCTATCCATTGGTTTATCTCTGGCAGAACCCGGTTTTATCACTACAGCCTAAGATAAAATGCAGTGCATTAAATAATAATAATTAGGCTTTAATTTTGGTCTCCAACATTTTAATTTATGCTACAATGGATTTTCAATTTAAGGTATCGACGAGGTTACCGTGTGAGATAATAAACTACGAAGTGATGAAAAAGGTTATTCTTAAGGGCCCTGATATTTTAAGGATCTAGTTCTACATCCGTCCATCGTTCTATCGTCCAGAGCTGGTCACAGACTTCTTCAAAAGAATGTCACAACGCGCAATCTTCTGCCATTTATCAAGAATCTTGCAATCCTAAATATTATAAAATAAATAAATAAATGTTCATGGACATTTCACACAGCGTCCTCTGGTCCCAAGCTAAGCTTATTTATATGCTTGTGTTATGGATACCAGAATACGGATAGAATATATATACTATTTTTCTTTTGTAACTACACACTTAAAATAAATAAAAACACCCAGACGCAGTTCAAACATTTGTGCGACAAAAGAAATAAATTTTCTTTTTTTCTTTTTTTCTATTTATTTTTTCGCTATCTTCTAATATCCTATTTATTTTTAACGTTTATATTGTTTTCCAATTCCATCTTAACACTTACTTTAGCGTTAGTTGGTTTACGTAGGTTCGCGTCTGTTTTGAGCATTTCATTAGAATCACGAACTTCATCTACTCTTTTCCATTGATTTAGTGTTAAAGGCCAACCAAATGGTGCCGTCACCCTGTTTTAGAAAGATTATTCAGTTATACTAACTTTTAAAACATTTATTTTTTCTGCAAAATATACCTAAGTATTGCTTGTAAAAGTGAAATACTTAATTTATAGTTATACGAGTGATTTCATTTAAAATATTATTAATTTATATAGGTATACGTATGATGGATTACAAACTTACTCAATAGAATAAAATTTGGGGTCAACTGTAGGTTTGACCTGAAATAAAAATTATAGAAACGTTATAATCTTACAATAGATGGGAAAAATAACATTGTAAGCCAAGTTTTCCAAATGAACACGTAATGAATTGAGGCCTAGAAGAATCTGGAAAAAGACCAAGGAAAAGTTCGATGGATTATGTATAATTAGTAAGAATGAAATAGAAACGGTGTGTTAATCATGATGAAAGACACAAGGGCATGAAAAGGCTGATGAAAATACAAAATTAAGTTAATATTCAAGATTTTTTCAAATCAAAATTAGAATAATAGTTAGTAATTGGAATGGTACAGTGGAAAGAACATACATTAGATAAAGTAAGTATAGCATACACGTTAAAGTTATTAATAGCTAAGTATATGTAATAAATATTTTAAAGAATACCTTTATCGTTGATTTTTGGCTTCTACTACTGTGCGGTTTGTTCTTTATTCCTTTCGTAACAGATCGAGTACTGTTCATGTTAAGAGCGGGAGAACTCTATAAAGAAAACAACGTTTAAGGCAAATAAATATATGTATTCGTTCTAGTAAAGATTTTGTTTTGTAACCAAAGGTTAAGGCTACTGAATGCACATTCATTCAGTTGCGTAAAACAAGTCTGATTTATTTTTACTTCGCGTCAATTATTTTACTGTTATATTTACAGTGAAGAAACATTGTTGTTAAAAATATAACAGAATTTAACAGAGAAGTATTTGATACTAACGGAAAATATGTACTGTGAAGTAGGATCCTTAGGTTGATATGGTTCCAGACTGATGTAAGGCCAGAATACTTCTCCGGTACCAGAGCATTTGGAAACTTCCTCAATCAAGCCAATTGGTGACAGTGTGCGAAGAGTAGCTACAATTTCTAGCTGTAGATATAAATATATAAATTGTAATGTCAAAATTTTAGTAAGCCATTAATAATGACCAAACACAGAACTTACTTCGGAAGAGGTAGCTGATGCCCTAAAACTGATTGCTTCATGTTTGGTCACAGACAAATGTATTCCTCCCAATATATTCCTTCGATTTGGTAAAAATATTTCATCAAAATGTGCTTTAGTAGCAGGTGCGAGGGGAATTTCCCTGCAGTTCATTTCGTTGTCACAAACATGGAACGCTCCATCGAGGCTAGACAGTACAGTAAGTTGCCAGTGTGCATCGAAACGTATTCCTGATGCCTCTTCCAAGCTACCATGACCCATGACTGTAAAACTAAGAATATAATGAGTTAATAAATAGTTGGCTGTCATGGTAGATATGAAATATCCTGGTGAAAAAGGAAGTTTCTAGTAAATACTAAATAAAAATCCCAATAGAAAAATTCTGAGTTACAAAGCCCAAAAATATCCTGTAAATATTGAGAATATCCCTTAAAACTTCCTTAAAAGTAGACGCAAAATAAGATAACAAACTATCATTTATGATTTGAAACTAATTTAGCGAGCCTCTAAAGATTACATTGACGTTTTCCCATTATTTCCAATTACAGGAGCGTCAATTTAACTGCGTAACTAGATTCAGCGGAAGACTGTTAGGTTTCCTCACAATTTTGTCGTCATAAAGCTCTGATAATTAACTTTTAATATGCGCATAATTTCAAAGTTAGTCGCGCGTGCCAAGAGTTTGATATCGAAATATTAGAGTAGCATAATGATATTTTGTCTGTAAAATTGATCCATAATTATTTATTATTTAAAAACAAATACATGTCATATTGGATGACTATTGATTAAATTTTATATTTAAACGGCTTATAAATGGGAGGAAAATAATAGCTATCTTCAAACTAAATTTCACGAAGTATACAAAAGCACGAATATATTTATAAAATAAGGATATAAAAATACATACCCAAGCTTGTTTGGACTAAAATCAAATGTTTTATATGCATTAAAAGCTTGCGGTAATTTTACTCCAGTATCATTGTCATATACAGCCACAGTTATATGTTGGAGAGAACTGCCAATATCAAAATGGACTTTGACATCAGCATGGCAATAAAAAACTCCTTGAAAAAACGGCACCCATTTGCATTTGGTTGATACAGGGCTGGTCCCATGATGTTGATGAATACCATATACGCCACTAAGAGCTGACGAGATAGAATAAGCATATTTTGCTCCGGGATACATACTGAAGAATTCGTTCATAAGGCCCATTACAGATTCTTGACTTCCATAAACTGCATCTTGTAGCTGCAAAACACCAGTATATTAATACCCTTATTGCGTAGGTTTTACCTGACTATAACATTATTTGATTAGATCAAATAACAACTTACAGTACAAGGACAATATTCTAAGTTCATGGTACATGAAAATAAATAAATTTTATAACAACAAATTCTAATCTGGTCTTTGTTGTACGAATTATTTTCCCAACTTTTCATTTCAGTTCCTATCGAAGTTTAGAATTTCTCTAAATAGAGTTTTCTTCTTTTTCTATCGTTCTTAAGATAAATATTTATTTAAAATATTTATAGCAAAACATGGCCGTGACACTTCATCCATCAACTTTTACTGGGACTGCTTTACTTTTAAAGTCATAAACCAAAAAGCATTTAAGACGTAGAATTAAAGGACAGCGCTTAATTTCTTATTACTTACAGCTCTTAAAACTTCAGGAGTAATGACAACATGAGCATTGAGACATTTCCTAGCCCAGTTTCCTCTCCAATACGCTTGAATAACTGTTGCAGCTTCA
Source organism: Orgyia antiqua (assembly GCA_916999025.1). Taxonomy (NCBI): domain Eukaryota; kingdom Metazoa; phylum Arthropoda; class Insecta; order Lepidoptera; family Erebidae; genus Orgyia; species Orgyia antiqua. The sequence continues at coordinate 35,250,162 of OU779865.1, read as the reverse complement.
TGTTTTCTAATAACTTTGCTCCTCTCTTCTTTCAGAATACCACATGGCAATTCTTCTGTGGCTAGTTCACAAATGTTCGAGGTAATCGGCGGTTTGGGTGGCATGAGTAACTTTTGCATAATTTCAGGAGACACCTTAGGACTTTCTTCCACTTGGGCTTCTTGATACTATACAATTTCAAACAATTAATTCTCAAATCACAAAATTGAATATAAACTACGACAATTCCCAAGTTAACGATGTTAATGAATGTGTATTTTTAGGTATAGTTCTGGACAAATATTGTAATTGGAAATCACACATACAGAAAATTGTTAACAAAATCGATAAATTCGTGTATGCTTTAAAAAATATTCGACGAACAGTTAGCATGGAAGCCGCACTGGCTGCTTACCATGGTTATGTCTCCTCAGTGCTTAGGTACGGAATAATTATATGGGGTAATTCAGTAGACATACAGAGAGCCTTCATAGCACAAAAAAAATGTATACGAGCTATATGTAACGTGAATGTGCCACATAGTTGCGCACCATTATTTCAAAAGCTCAAGATACTCCGCCTATTGCCTTGTCTGTATATTTTTGAAATTTGTATTTTTGAAAAAAAGCAAGACACCCTATTTGAAAAGTTTCTTATTGCTGCAGATATCAGCCAATGAAAAAATCAGTTTAATCCTCCTTAAATCCAGAAAGCTAACTCTTTTTACAAATATAATTCACTTACCTCTACTATCTCTTCTTCCTGTTCTTCTAACATCTGAATTTCCTCAATTTCTGGTAACATACAGTCACAAGGATCCAAATTTGCAATCGTTCTTACTGAAAATGCAGGTATGGGTGTGGGCGGAAGTCCAAAATTTGGGTCCAAAAAATATTTTCGCAACACGATGTAGATGTTTCTTCGTTCATCAGACTGTAATCTCTTAAAAAGATAAACTTGAAGAGCTTGTCTAAACATCCAGTGAAGGAGCGAGCGATCGTAACCCACTATTTCATTTTTCCAGGGCAAATCCGGGTAGTAGTGCCTGTCAAAATAATACTGCGATTATCCATTCCTGAATTCGTACAATAGGTCAGTTTTATTTTAGTTTACTTAAAAAAAACGTAGTGTTAAAATAAACCTTAAAGGTGGAAATGATGATGAATTAAACGAACAATGAAAATAGTATTGTAATAAGATTTTGAGGACTAAAAGCTAAAGATTTTCCTTTTTAGTATTTATCAAATTTTAATCCATATATCCATACCGTGTACTTACCTAAAGAAATCTTGATCAGCCAAGTGAACACCAGGAAAGTAGTTATCAGATCTGTTAATCTTCAACCAATTTGAAAACGCAGAGCCAAAAGCTAATAGGAACTTTGAAATCCAAGGGCACTCCCTTGCTGCTGCGCATTGTATCTGGTCTCTGGGTCCTAACTGTAATCTAGATTCACTCAGCAATGTTATATGCCAGTTCATCCTAGCGTTTACCCAGATCCTAAAAAATACTTTTCTCTGCAAAGCTAGTCATTTGACTTTCAACTAAAATGCCTCGGATTGTTGAATAATGTATTGAATAGTGTTAATACAATTTGTTATGAACCTTTGGTATAAAGTAAAATTTTTTGTAAATATTAATAAATATTCATGGACATTTCAAACAACGTCCTCTGGTACGAAGCTAAGCTTATATCACCTTATAAGCTTGTGTTATAGGTACCAGAACATGGATAGAATACATATACTACTTTTATTTTGTAAATACATACTCATAATACATAGAAAACACCCAGACGCAGTACAAACAATTGTATGACAATTATAAATATAACACAAATGATTGTCCCGAGCGGGAATCAAACTCGCAACTTCGTGAACGTCAATCCACAAAAACCACTCAAGCACGAGGCTCGTCAAATGTATATTTTATGCCTGCGTAAGTTATATTTAAAAGCGCACAGATCTTTATTTAATATTATTTTTAATGTAATATTATTATATTATATTAAAAATAATATTAAATAAAGATATAATAATATGTATTATTATATTTTTTATTCCTAGCTTAAATACGAGTAATTGCATTTCTATTCATAATTATCTCGATAATGATTTTTAGTTCCAATGAATGAAATGTGCCTATAGGCTAAGAACTAAGAAATACCTGCAAAAATGTCTTCCTGGTTCAAATTTCAATTCTACAGAGTCATACCCGTGTGACTTCACATACGCCTTGGGGTTCACGGGATCACAATCTTTGAACCATTCAAATCTTTCCAATACCAAATATGCGGACTCCTTACTATCTGCCATTAGCACTCCGGAGTTTGAAAGTACTCTTTGATGCAAGATACTCAACGATATCTTTAGGATATTGGTTTCAGGACCATCTATTTGTAGATAAAGTGGTGCATATTTAGGTGCTTGGATATCTACGGCTTTATTTAGAGGTATTTTGGTCACTCGAATAGGAGGATTACTTGCTGCTGATGTAGTCTCAAATATAGATGGATAATATAGTATATTGGTTGTTATTATTAATTCGTACATCTGTAAAAAGTACAAAAGTTTTACAAGGAGCTTTTTGGATCTCAATAAAAGTACAGATCGAATAGAAATACGATACAAAACTACTGAAAAAACCATTACAGAAAATAAATAATTTATCATAACTGAATTATATTTTCGTGATGTTTATAGCAAGAGGCATTTTCAATTCAATCTTAGTCTCCACATAATATGTAATTAATAAGTTGTGATGTGCTCATTACAGTTATCCCACGTGCAGTTGATCTTACAATAACAGCTATCATAAATGTAATTTAGCAGACAAAATACAAAAGCTCATTAGACTTATTTGTTAGACTTACCGCGTCATATCTTAACCATTCTCTGAGTTCTTCTTTCATATGCTGACTAACGACTTCAGATGGTGGTTTGGATTCCTTTCCTCCTTTACCTTTTACCTGGCAACACCAAACAGCAACAATTTAAAATTTCGCATTATCATACTGTCATATTTTTTCCCAAGGGGATAGGCAGAGAAATAAGTATAGAGCGCCATCTGCTACGGTCTAACCACACTTCCTTCTTCTTTCTAGCAATTAAAAATCCGCTATATGCAAAATTTTATTAAAACCCAAAGTAATCTTACCGGTGCATATGTTTTACTTTGTTCAGCCTTTACAAAGCGAACTGTAATCTGAAAATGAAAACTGTGTAAAATATTTTCGATCTTTTGGTTGATTCTGAAGACCAAACAGACCACTTAAAATATTTTAATATTTAACACACTTAATCTGCTTTTGAGGTATGTAATTCCATCTCAATAAAAAAACCTATCAAATAATTCGGGAAAAAATTTCTTCACATTTAAAGTCAAAAAGCAGATTAAATATTAAAATATTTTAAGGTGGTCTTTTTTGAATTTCAATTTAAAATATTACAAGACTTTGATTTACCGATTCGGTACTCTGTACATCTAAGAGATGAGGTGCATAAGAAAGCTTCATTAGTCCGTTGGCTTTCAGATATTTGGTCCTTGGACAATCATAGTCTTCATACAATCCATGACCTCGGGCCCAGTCCACCCAACGATAATATTTCCACAATGCTACTTCTATCAACAAAATAAAATATCTACTAAAGCTATGTCATCCAAATAATTGAGTATTTTTTTAAAGTTAAACCGAATACTTAAATCGCTTGTATCACTTTCTTTTTTGGTAAAACCTTACCGCATATTATGTGTGATAGTCGCTGCAACTTTACCTAAAGAAAACCGAAAAAATCGAGATTTTCGGATGGTCATATTTCTTTTAGTTATCATGTTTTGAAAAAAAGAAAGTGACAGAAGCATAGATATACTCTTCATCTATAATATAGCGTAAAAACAATTAAAATCGGTTTAACTTTCGCGAAGAAAAAAGGGAAGTACGAAACCCATGTTTTTGTATGGAGCATAATTTGGTATCATGCCCTCTTAACTAAACTCTTTCAAAAAGTAGTTCAAAGGAAAGCTTCACAAAATTAGCTTTTTACGATCTTCCACTAGATTTTGAACAAATGGATGATTTATAAAACATATATGTACCTGGTTCGGGTAACGGTCTTTTGAGCGGCAAATCCCGTGCCATAGTAACAAGCAGAGTCATCTCAAACCCAGGAGTTACTCCTGGTAAATGATATGGAGGCACTTCCTTCGAGTCTTTTATAACTACATAAACCATACTTCCTTTCTAAATAAAGAAATAAATAAGGCCTTTATTTAAAAACTAATAATTTGATAAGTTCAAAAAATAAAAAACCCATATGAAAATCCTAAATATTTTTCAAAAATTATTGCATTATTATCTGTGTTTAATCTGTGCAAAGTTTCAAATCAATCTGACGAATGCAAGTGGGTGAAAATCACTTTCAAAGATTTCGTTATATACATTTATAGATACGTAACAAGCTAAAAAAGCGTGTTAATGTAATTTATTAATTTTGCAATTGACATGCTATCCTTTTACTTGATAAATTAAATTGTAGTGGAAAAAGTGATTACCGCAATATATAATATAAGCTCAGTTGGCAGAACTACGGAACGGTATTCCGAGGTTGTGGGTTCAAGTCCTGCTTGCGTTATTCACTTTTTTTACCATAATTTTATTTATTAAGCGTGTTAATGTATTAATAAAGAATGAATGAAATTAACTGAAAATCTCTTGAAGCTTTAACTCAATCGCATAATCGTACACTCAAATTGAGTAGCATGTAAGTATATCTACTACATCAATCGCAGCATAACAAGCCACTAATTGCTCTCAAGAGGACGTGACATCGTTATTCAGGACCACAAATCGGAAACAACCAATATACATTCACAGCACTTTTTTTGCGATCCGGGAACCATTGGAAATTTATCGCATCTAACTGAACATTCGAACATAATCCCTAAAAATTCTATTGGTTTTTGGATAAAATATCATTATAAAAGACATTGGTAGCTGATCGCATAACCAGGTTTTGAAAATGAATTTAAATTTAATCACGTCTTACGGATTTAATCGCGTATATTTATTTTAAATTATAGCCCGTCAAAATCCGTAAAAAGTGGGTTTTATATAAATAAACTAGCTGACCCTAGGCCCCTGACGGCAAACGTTGTTTTGGCATATAAATGTTAGGGGTGGACCACCCTTAACATTTAGGGAGATGAAAAATAGATGTTGTCCGGTTCTCAGACCTAACGGATATGTATACAAAATTTCGCGAAAATCGGTCGAGCCATTTCGGAGGAGAATAACAAACACGGTGACAGGAGAAATTTATATACTAGATGAACCGCGCAAGTGTTAGAGAAACTTTACTTGTTATATAAAAAAGTCGTTGTTTCTGTATGTATGTCCCTATGTGAGCTTAAATCTTCAAAACTACGCAACGGATTTTAATGCGGCATATTAAACTTTTTAATACAAAGAGTGGTTCTTTTTGTATAAGTAATTATTTTAATATTTGGTTTTTAAATTCCACGCTTACGAAAATATGGGAACACCTATTAAATAAATTTAAAGCCAAGCTTTATGTATGTCTGTCTGTTCCTAGGATTTTTTTAATTACTAAATGTCTTATACGATTGTTGTAAGCATTAAGTTATTTGATTCAAGGGTCGTGTGTGGGGTATTATTAACGTGTCTTGAAAATGAAACAAATTGCTCTATTTTAAAGTACCATAACAGTCGCTAGAGTATTTATAACAAGTGCTTCGATCGTTTGATTTATCTGCATTCACTATAAGAACTTGGGCCTGCAAAGGAGAGGAATACCAAAGAAAAGATGGATGGACTATGTGAGAGTTGATGAGAGTATGACGGCTGATAGGAGAGGCTGGAAGGAAAAAACATGTTGCTCTGATCCCAAGTGGCTTGGGATAAGGGCAGGAAGAAGAAACCTATAAAGAACTTTTTTCTTACAGACATTTCACACAACGTCCTCTGATCCCAAGCTAAGCTTATTATGCTTGTGTTATGGGTACCAGAATACGGATAGAATACATAAACTACTTTTACTTTTGTAAATACATACTTATAAATAATACATAGAAACTCCCAGACGCAGGACAAACATTTGTATGACTTGGACCTATAATACTCTTAGAAGTATTACTTACCGTTTTAACTGGCGTAACTTCTTTGCCTGCGGCTTTCTTAGTGCTTTTAGACTTCAACGTACTGGCATGAGTTTCATCATCATCATCCCAAGAAAATACAGGTACTTCACTTGTTAATAAATCCCAAAGTGATTGCTCATCTAAAATTAATAGTGGTAGTTATTTATCTATTGGATAATATAGATTTCATAACAATTGATGGACCGTGCGTTATGGCATTCTATGGGGCAGGGCTAAGCCCAGCAGTGGACTGAGAAAGGTTAATGGATGGAACAATTGTACAGAGGACATTTTACAGCTCAATTCCACCCAAGACCATTGAGCCTGAAGATGCTCTGAAACATCGGCCTAGATACATATACGATAAATATTGTAGCCTAAATCCGTAGACTGGTTTTAATTGTGTAAATAACTAGCTGTCGCCCGCGACATTATACGCGTAAAATTTAGAAAATGTTCCCGTTTTTGCACCATTTTTCAGAGAGAAGAACCAATGTTCTTCTCTCCTATTAGTCGCAGTTTGATGTTATTAGCATATAGCCTTCCTCGATAAATATAATACCCAATACTGAAAGAGGTTTTGATATTGGATCAGTAGTTCCTGAGATTAGTGCGCTCAAACAAACAAACTTTTCAGCTTGATAATAATTGAAGATTCGCGCAAGTTGTATAGAAAGTAGAGAATAATATAATCCACGTAAATATTAGTGTTGGTAACAGAATCTAATAAATGTTTGTAACAATTACTTACCATTAACTTTGTAATTAATGTTCAAAGCGCCAGTAAGAGTGTGTAGTACATTAAAATAAGGCATTCTCTCGTCCTCTAGACAATCATTGAACTCATCCGAATTCATATCAGGTGCGGCCAACTTGAGGAGCGCCTGATTAATTTTGATTAGCAATTAGTTGACCGCGTGATGTGAATATTGTTGCTATGTGTTTAATAGTAGGCGTTTGTATTGTTTTAGAACATCGTTAAAATGTTAAAGCTTTTACGATATGGTCATCATTGTTAGGAATTAACAAATATGTAGGCACTTAAAATGCAGTTGGTTTTTTAAATAGGTAATTTCATACATTGAAGTATTGGTCCAAAAACTTTTTGATATTTTAGTTTGATAGTAGTATCTATATTATAAAAAAGCTATTTTGCGTGATGTAAAGAAGAGAGTAAGTAGAAATAATTTTGAAAACGAAAAATTACGATATGAATGAATATTTTTTGTACATCTTCAATATAATAATATAACATCCTTGCCTTTTATCCTAAATAAATAGAATTTCCATTAACTTGGGATGTTTGCCATTGCCATAACCATACGACTATGTAACTATGGTGGTTACCTCGTCGGTCTGTATATTATTCATTTTTGCTACAATATTCGCAAAGAGATTCTATTGTTTCCATTAATCTTTTACCTACTATTAAATCGCGACTAACCTAATTTATTATTTGATTTAGGTACTATTTTACAATTATTTGATTACAATGAAGAAAAATAATCATTTATGTGGTGACGGATTAAGAATACACACTAGAAAGATAGAACATTCGTAACAAAGACCCATTTATTAGCTTTATTTAACTTGCGGTCAGCATGGTTAAAGCTAAATAGCCCCTTATTATAGCAAAGGCTCCTTACTTATATAGTGCGGTGATTGACTGACAAGTATTTTGGAAGGTTTAATTAGTTTTGAAATATTTAATAACGACAACAATATTATTGATGTGCTGACACACTGTCAATCTGTCTTTGATAGCCAGACGCAGAATGGCAGAAAGAATTTACAAAGTAGTAAAACATAGCATGCATTTATAAATATTTAAAGAAAGAAATCATCAAGAAGGAGATAATCTATATACTGTAGTAAATAGACAAATGTTGACGGATAGAAACAAAGTCTATGCAAAAGTCGAATAATTCAAATGGCCCCAAACATAAATACTGAATAGTACCTTAAAAGACCGTACTTCAAAAGAAAGGTACAAGAAACAATTACTAAGCAGCTCAACAAGCGACACAGACCAATTTCTTGAAGCACCGAAACACTCAGTCACGAAACTTTACATAATTTGTTGTTCCACTAACAAAATAACCCAATTTACAACCATCAGACGGTTTCGCAGCTACGCTTTGTCATTAAGCATTCCTTCGACCACCGTTCAATTATACCACAGTTACTCAAACTTGGCAGTCTAAACCCTTAGCCATTCACCTGTCCATTAATAATAACAATTTATAAGGTATGCATGGCCAAAACCATAATGAGTTAAGGTTATTTTTAGAGTTCTATACTAAAAGCTAAAACGGGACCATGTTACTGTCACCAGGCTGTTTCTCTGGAACGGTAATCGCTAGAGACCTGAAAATTTCACAGTTCACGCTATAAGAGCAAGCTTCTTCATCTCGGAAGGGTATTTAGTGTACCTACCTATGCCATGCTTACCAGGGAGTTAGAAGGGTTAGAAGGGGCTTAAAAGGGTTTAGAGCTTTCCGTCTCTCACAGACAATGTTTTCTGCTTAATCCGTCACCATGCGACATGGGCTAATAGTATAATATGTATAATTATTCTTATCTTCGAATAGAACGCCTTTAATTATGTAAACAATATTAAATTCGGCGCAAAACAAAGTGGAGTAGTTTTCCGATGTCAATTCTGATATTATTGTCAATTTATGTATCTATAACTTTTTGAAGAGTCTTATAAGACGCACAAATTACCTGTTTCAAGTCTTTGAATTTTTGTTTATTTATATTTTGTAGTTTTTATCAAAATTTAAATCAGTCTTTAATTAATTCTGTGCGAAACATCTCAGAGGTTCTTAGCGACATTGTTTTGCTAATGAAATTAAAGCTAATTTGTAAAACAGGTGGATTTCCTAAAACTATTTGACTTTGTTTATATAAATAGGTATCATCATATTTTCCTTATTCGGTCACTTTGTATTTGACAATATTTCTAGAGGAACACTTTGAGATTGTTTTAATTGGTTAAATGCATTGGTCTGTTTTTTGTCCAATTTAAATTATTTGTAGAATTTGTTAAGATGCTTTTTTTTTAGTTTTGTAAACGCCACGCGTATGAAGTTGCAGGCGACAGCTAGTTTCTTATAAATAAACGTAGTACGTGCTTTGTGTTTCTCGAATTCGAGAACATTTAAAAATATAGCAGAATAACTGACATAATTAACATAGCCAGAAGGCTTAGCATGTTACAGTAGGAATGGGTATGGCAATTGGGAAGGAAAGGTTCTGGAGAGACAACCACGAGTTAGGCGATACAGCGAATAGCAGCTCCCTAGCTAGAACTACGATATCGTCAAGAATACAGGGAGCTGATGAATGCAAGCAGCCCAGACACATTTTTGAGACACTTCTGAAATACCCAGGTTCAGTAGTAGACGGAGATCAGGCTAATAAAAGGGGAAAATTACGTGGGTAAATATTCATTCAGATTCTAAACAAAAACCAAATTTTGTTGATTCAAATATTTCTTTTTACGTGAAAAATGGTTTATATACAATGAAACGTCATATTGATTGAGTTAAATCACTTGTCACGTTTGCCTACAGAGTACAGAGTTTTATCACTCAGTGATAATATTAACAAGTTTGAGAAACTTTGAATTAAGCCTTTCAAAGTTTGTGGTCGAGAAATAAATGTCCAATTTGTTTCGTAATAAACGCGGCTACTGAACGAGTTCTCGTCCCCTTGGGAGCGGTGCGAGTCTAAACATTAAGCTGTTTCTGATGTTTTTGTTTAATCCTTTGATAACCGGTTTGATTGTTGATTCCTTTCTACAAAAACATAATTAATTTGCCTGTCTACGATTTTTGTGATGAAGGGTTCTTCTAAGAATATAATATTTGCATATTAATTAAAGTTTTACAAGAGAAAAATATAGGTATCTGGGATCTACTATACTTAAATTGTTATAGTTAAATGTTAACTCCAATAGTATCAAAAAACAATACAAATACCTAACATCTATAAAAATAATCAAGTTATCAATAAACAAAAGTAATTACACAACCCGATTGAGTTCTTGAAATAAAAACCCAGGTTATTACTGACCTTTAAAATGTACTTTTAATTACACAAGTGTCGTTTTAATTTGTACATATTAATATTATATTGTATTGATATCTAATATCTAATATAATTCTCGTGTCACAATGTTCGTTCCCATACTCCTCCGAAACGGCTTGACCAATTCTTATGAAAATTTATATTCATATTTAGTAGGTCTGAGAATCGGCTACTATTTATTTTTCATACCCCTAACATTTATATGGCAAAACCACGTTTGCCGGGTCAGCTAGTAATTCTGTATAAATAATCAATTCTTACCTTACACAGCAGCAAGGGCCATAAATGTACAACCTGGGCAGTCACCATGGGTGCTTGCTTCGCTCCAGGTTTGGTTGTAGGTGCTTTACATAGAAGTGGTGAGAAGGGAAGTAATGGAGCTCCTGTGGCATCCACGGGAACCTGGTCTGAGACCCATACACAACGCCATGCGCCCAAGAAATATAGACGAATGAGGTAGCACCCTGATAAAAATCCAAATTATTTTTAACTGGTACAATTTTACCTATTTTAAAGATCCTTCCTTATTTTTCAGATTATAAGCGTCCCGTTATCTAGCGCAGACGACTTCAAAATAGAAGTTTAATAAGCTTTGGGTTCAAATCTCTTTCGCAAAAGATGCAAAGCTTTATAAATTTTTTCATAACTGATACTTAGTACCTACAGAAGATAATCTACAGATATCTGCATGACGCCATAATGCATAGGTAGACGACATAATTTTTCAAGCGAACTGTAACAAAAAATCTAAATTGGAATAAGATTAATAGGAAGAACTCATTGGGAAACGTATGAATTATGGAATCTCAGAAAACCTGGTCGCTTTTATGTAATCATCAAATAACAGTCACTAAAAACTGGTCTCTGAAAGTTCTTGTATAATATAATAGGATGAAAAACACTCGTGTTCCTGACTCGTTTCAAGTTATTCCCATATTTGGTTCCTTTCATAGTGAAAGTGAAACGGTACAAGTGAATGCTATTTATGAATAAGACGAGATCTTGTTTTATGCTCAGTACAATAAATTATCTTGGAGGTGGTTTATGGTTTAAGCAAGAATGTTGTCATTAAATTTATAATTTTTGTGTCTTGTTTCTGTTTCATCGGTATTTGATCGAATACGCAATGGTGAATGGGATACCAAAGTTTTCAAATTTTCGAAGCCGAACAGTGGCCGTATTATGAGCTCTTATTCCCAGGCCGTTTACGCCGTGAAGGCAAATTCGTAATATGAACATAACTCCCAGCCATCCAGTTCGCTAAAACAGTCATAGATTAATATGTTTATAGAGAAGGTACAACTAAAAGTTTAAGTACTAACTAAAATTTTTCAACTAAATGTTTTATGTTTACCATAATACATAATTTAGTCAGGCAGTGTACGGCCTGCCTGGAACTTGTATGATTTTTAAAAAGCTCATAATACGCCCGCAGATGCAGCTTAAAACAGAACGTTAAGAATATAAGTGTCACTATTCCATTTCCTTTCTTTTCCACCAAGGCGGTAGTAAAATATAGTCTGTGAGAGACGGAATACTTAAAGCTAATCATAGTAACCATACCATAGTATGGTAGACAAATATCCTCTTTGATGTGGTTGAAGCACGCGCCAAAGGAATTTTACTAGCCTTCAAAAGTGTCTGAATGACCACGTGGAAGAATTTAATCGCTTACCATTTTTCGAAAGCACTGGACGATGTTGCGTTCCACCTCCAGGTTTGAGTCCAGGTGAGTAAATATGGTATTTAGCGCGCCAACCTTCAGATCCAAATGAACAGGTGAAATTCTCCCATTGATGTTCAATCTGGTAAATAATGGGATTTTTTTATGATAACATACTGGATGCGGAAACCGAAGGACCAGTACGATACCCATGAAGGCTCATAATTGTAAATGAACGCCAAAATAGGAGTGCTTATAAAATTAGCTGTCCAAAACACTGGGCCAGCACACGTTGTTTTGGGCCAGCACACGTTGTTTTGGGCCAGCACACGTTGTTTTGGGCCAGCACACGTTGTTTTGCCATATAAATGTTAGGGGTGAACAAACCTTTATCACTTAGGGGTATGAAAAATTTATTGTAGCCGATTATCAAACATATTGAATATGCATATAAAATTTCATAAATATCGGTCAAGCTGTTTCAGAGGAGTATGGTAACTAACACTGTGACACGTGAATTTTATGTTTTAGACATTTTGAGATATGTATATACTTAACTGATTTGAATTTATTGGTACTACTGTAGTGTTTAATGGAGCAGTCAATATTTACTTTTGTCTACACGATAAACATGTATTGTCTGCAACATGACAAATAGACAACTTTCTAGACATAGCGGAAACCTATACCTCAGGAAACCGTTATCCGTTAAATAATTGACAAAACAAATTCAACACCAATATTTAGTTGCGAGGAAGTCATTAAATATGTAAAAATGAAATCGATTTTAAATGGAATTAGGCAATACAATTATTAATAGAATTAGTAATAATTATGTTCCGGGTACAGATTTTAAGATATCATCGTGCAATTGATACCCGAAAGTATTGAAGTTCATGAGGAACCAGTTTAGTGTTACAGTAAGTCTGGTGAGGGCCACTTTTTTTCGTATTTACATACAATGGTACCGACTCTTAGTGTAGGTACAACTAAACTTAACTAAAAATGAAAACTGATAGTGTCAATAACACAATTCGGCAAGGTTAACTGAACTTTTTTATTAAATAATCTATGTAATAAAGACTAACGGTCTTATTCATAATGACTTATCGGAGGTTTAAACGGATCTTTTATCAAGATAATAAGAGTAAATAAACGTATATAGATAATAAGAGTAAATAGAGATAATACACGTTTTAGCGTAAAAAGACTATTATGAATAACAAGTTGTGACAATTTTCGCGAACCTTTTTTAGCGAACTTTTAAACCTCCAATAAGTCATTATGAATAAGACGGTAAAGATTTAATAATAAAAATGTGCCCAACGAAATAGCCAATTAAGCAAAATACGCCGTAGTTGTTATCGATTTTTAGTTAAGTTTATTTGTGCACGTAGAATTGGTACTGACATTTCATGTTAAAGGATCAAATACTCTGTAAAATAATGGTACTTGTTTTACGTTAACATAGGTACTGTCAGCTTAGTTTCAAGATTTTCGTCACGCAAATATTCTTTGTTGACCGACAGTCAAACAAACAGAAAACCCTAAGTGAAGGCATAATATTAAAGGTTTGTTGAATAATAAGCATCTATTAGACTTACTACAGATATATCAGCCTTTTCCAGCATAAAGCAAGCTGATAACACTTCTCTGCAAAATGAAGATCTTAGGAGGACTTGTGCATGGCTTAGCTGCATATCAGCCACTGACATCTTACCCCCGTTGCTCTCCTCCTGAGTTATTACAACAGTTTTCAGACAAACCATATTTTAGGTTTGAAATGAGCTAATTCTTATATGATCTCTAAAACAAAGTATATTAAAATCTAAACATTATTTAGCCATTTTTGACATTATCGGGGTACATTAAAACAAATAAAATAATCGAGTGATCTTACCCATTTCTATTATTATTAGTACTTTCAAATGTAAAGTAGATATTGATAAGAGAATTTTCACAATGATGGTTCACAGTACACAGTTTTTATTATGTACAGAATTTTACCATTTTATAAATTTTGTAAACAATACGCTGACCAACAGCACGTTTAGACTGTAGATCAACGCTTATGATCGTGGCCTTTTCTTCTTGGTGTCATCCACCCATCCATCAGTATTTCTCCGTCCACTGTTGAACATAAGCCTCACCCGTAGAACACGGAGTTTTGTTCCGCTGCATCAAATGCAAAAAAAAATGATTAAATTATCGTTTTCAAATAAAATTTTGATTAAACTAGTTTGAAATCAAGAACTATGGCAAAAATTAGCATAAAGCTAAAGATCCAAATTTGTTTTATAAATGAGTTCATTCCAGTTATTTAACATGAAGCCATTGTATCCATGAATCGGGCAATCATGGATTCGTTAAAACTTGGTGCATAAGACGATTTCATAAAATATGACTGGAATAATGTTTGGATTTACGTTGACTCAGAGAATCTATCCATTCAATCATCAGACTTTTCCTGTCCTAACTCCCTCTCTAGCCCGTTAACCCACTGCTAGGGACGGGCCTTCTCCACTTTGGGAGGGATTATGGTCTACTGCGCAGCGTTTACCAGGCGTGTTGGCATAGGGTTTATGTTCCAGTTTTCCGTATCTTACAGTAGACCCTAGCTAGCTTTTACAGCAGCCTGTAGTAGGAATAAAGGGGTGGTGACACTTGTATTGTTAATTCCTCACCAGTGTTACCACATGGGTCCTTCATGTCCATTGTCCCACAAAACCAGTAAGATGCATTTACAGAGTCCATAAATCACTATCTTCTTATAAATCATAACTTATTATTGCTAAAGAAAATTCCCTTTACGTTCAATCATTTCTGTAATTAAGTCTTTAAAAATAATCTTACTTCAAAAATTACAACTTCTGATTCCCATCTCGTTTCAGCTAATTCCTCAGCTCTGATCCATCCGTCAAGGTACTGTCTGACTGATCTTGGAAGTGGTTGCGCCTGATCATCAATCCAAACTGAGTCAGCAGAAGGTTTTGATCCTGGTTGTTTTGCAAGAACTGAATAAGCTCTGAATGCTGCTGGACCCTAAAATAAAAATAATTATATGTATGATAAGATAATGTATATAGAGATTTCAAACTTTACGTTCTTATCGCGAAAATCTAAACAAAAAATAATTCCAAGCAAAATAAAATTTTACACTCATTATATTGGCAGCTAAGATGTATCTTTAAAACATATTATGTACTGTAGGCATGGGCGTTTTCGGATTTTTTCACAAACCGATACAAATCCGATTTCAGATTTTGAAATCGATTTCAAAAACCGTTTTTGAAATCGATTTCAGTAGCGAATATCGGAGCGTAGTTACAAGTGTAACAACTCAATTTTTCAAAATAAACATCAAATAGTTGCAATCTGAATTAGACCCTATCGCCTCGTTTTTAGTTTTCAATGTGCAATTCATAAAACCATCAACAATTCAAAATCCATAACAATTCGCTTGCTTCGCGACGATTCGCTTCATCTCTTTTGCCCTTTCGACGGATCACTAAGTTAGAAAGAAAAGGAAATCAAATTCGCTCTCTCTTATTCTAACTAAGAAGTCGTACGGTAGAGTGATAGAGAACGAATGAATATCAAAACTATCGAAAACTTAAACATTAGATAGATTTCGTTTGCAGTTTGGTTAGCAAAACTAAACTCACTGTTCGGTTTCGTTCGGATTAGATTGTTTGCGTTATCGTGGTATTGTTAATGCGTTTTCTAAAAACGATTTTCTCATATTGGAATATCGATGCGATACGATTTCTGACTGCAATCCGATTTCAGTTTCCTTTTGATATATCTGTCTCATGCCTAATCTGTATGTATTATCCATTCCAGTCACACTCTACTATTATTCAATATTAATGTGTTTTTGTTCAGCCAATAGGATTTTGATAGGCCCTTTAAAACTTCTTTGTCCAGTTTTTGGCTCTGAACTGGGCAAAGAAGTTGAGAAGAAGAAGAAAGAAGAATCCTTGTACGTGTTGGATACAATTCATGATCAAACGCAATCACGCGAACGCAGTCTTTAAGCGATGTGGGCGATTGTAATAATAGTTCGAATCTATTAAAGGACAACTATTTGCTACCTTCTATAACTCTTAAATAAAAAACTAGCAGTTCCCTAGCTACTTCGTGCGCGTGGAATTTAGAAAATTTGTCCCATTTTTGCAACATTTTTTACTAATTATATAGCCTTCCTTGATAAATGGACTATACAAAACTGAAAGAATTTTTAAAATCAGACCATTGGCATTGGTTCCATCATTGGAGTTTAGCGTGTTTAAACAAATGAACAAACTCTTCAGCTCTATATTATTAATAGTATAGATAAACTTACCATGCCCCAAAACTCCGGTTGCAATTCATTATCCCTAAATTCCCTGAACGGACACTCGGTTGGATCAATATTGATGATTACTGGAGGAGGAGGCGCATTTTTAGTACTAACATTCGTTGTGCGTTTGGCCATTCTAATAACGCAACAAAATTTAACAGAATATATCCTGAATGTACTGTTAATGGAACAATAGTGCTTGTCAATATCGATAATTTATTGGTGAAATTTCTATATAAAAGTTTTTAAATGTAAACACGTCACTGACGCATGCTATTCCTTAAACGTCAATTTGACTGATGGATGTTTTTTTTCTTTTAAGTGCTATATTTGTAGTACAAGCCAGTAACTGTTTGTGGTTAAAACTATTATGTAAGTAGTATTCACGCCTGGTTATTCATAAGATGAAGACAGATGGTTGGTAATCGAGGAAATAAATATAGAAAAAGGTAGTCCTAACAGTATAAAACATAAATGTTTATGAGTAATAGCATTTGGATAACTCTAATAAGATTATAACGCGAAAGTATCGCTCTGGTACCAATTCTACAAGCACAACTAAACTTAACTAAAAAATTAAAATTGATAGTGTCAGTAACACAATTCGGCAAAGTTAATTGAACTTTCTTATTATATAACTGTTTATTATAGACTAAATATTAGAACTTATATAAATGTCTACGACCAAATAGCGAATTAATCAAAATACACATAATTGTTTCCATTTTTTTTTATTTTAGTTGTGCACGAAGAATTGGTATGTCCATCTCTCTCTTCGTATTTCATGCCAAATATACATAACCGATGTAAATGAGATTTGATATACATGTAGATCAGAGCCTGAGAAAAGAAGGCTACAATAGACATTGGAAAATTTACAAATACCATGACATAAAATAATCGGGTTCGATTCCCGGTCAGGACAATACTTTGTGTGATGTTTATATTTGTAATACAAATGTTTGTACTGCGTCTGGGTGTTTATATGTATTATAAGTATGTATTTACAAAAGAAAAGTAGTATATGTATTCTATCCGTATTCTGGTACCCATAACACAAGCATATAAGCTTAGCTTGGGACCAGAGGACGCTGTGTGAAATGTCCATGAATATTTATATTTATATTTAATTTTCAGATTTAATAAAGCTATTTATGTTTGAAAAATATATTTCCGCTTATTATAATTGGTGACAATATCTAAAACTTGAAGCTGACTAAGTAAAAAACTAGTTATTACAAGTTATAAGTACATACGTCATTAGTGGACTCTCGCTATATGTAGGCGGATATGGGTCGGCATTTATTGCAGGAAGTATATAAGTTGCCAACAAGCAAAGAGTACCGGTTCGCCGTGAAAGCCTTCGTGGCTAATGCTTGTTCTGTTCAAATTGTAATTTTATTAAGGGCCTACATCATTATTATCGTCGACATGTACATATTAACACAGCTAGTAGGTATAGAAAATGAAGAATTAGGGATATTTTTTTTGTTTACTCAAAATCTACTAAGTATATTTTAATTCTGATTTACGTGTTTCTATATGTAATAGTTACTTATGTTTTTAAAGTTATTTCATTAGTTAATACGCGATAATAGACCGACAAATGAAAAAAATTAAAAATGAGAGAGGTTGTTTCGCTAAGATTTTCTATCGAGAAAACTTTTTTCAATCGTGTTTCTGAGTTTATGCGATCCTAGATCATATATTGAAAAAACATATACCTAAAAATTAGAGCTCTAGCTATTCAATCTAAAGAAACAATGAAAACTTCGTACGTAGAAAAATGCACGAAGCTATTTTGGTATCCTCTTAATCTTGTATTTAAGAGAGTAAGTTTACACTTAAGTCGTATCTGCACTAGAAATAAATTAATATATCTAATTTATTTCGGGCATTTTTCGTAGCAAAATTGCAGCTCTATACGCCCAAACGTTAAAGCCTGATTTTGACTAACTTTATATTAAAAACTAGCTGTTGCCCGCGACTCCGTACGCGTGGAATTAGGAAAATTTTCCCCGTTCTTGCATCATTTTTCACTACTGCTTCGCCCCTATTAGTCGCAGCGTAATGTTATATAGCCTTCCTCAATAAATGTACAATCCAACAGTGAAAGAATTTGTCAAATCAGACTTGTGGTTCCTGAGATTAGCGCGTTTAAACAAACAAACAAATTTTTCAGCTTCATATTATCACAGATAATAATTATAGTATAGATGTCAGAGTTTGGTACTAATTTCCACTGTCTTATTCCCTTACCTATAGGCTGGCTGACTAAATTCTTTCTTATTACTTATATAGCTGTACTGCGTCTGGGTGTTTACTTCTATTATAAGTATGTATTTGCAAAAGAAAACTAGTTTATGTATTATATCCGTATTCTGGTACCCATAACACAAGCATATAATATTTTCTAACACTTGCACGACTCATTTGCTTAAATAAAACTACTTTTTACGGATTTAGACGCGTATATTTGTTTTAAATTTTAGCCCGACGTTTCGGAGACTTTGCAGTCACCATGTCTCACCCGTGACCATGGTGACTGCAAAGTCTCCAAAACATCGGGCTAAAATTTAAAACAAATATACGCGTCTAAATCCGTAACAAGCTTATAAGCTTAGCTTGGGACCAGAGGACGTTGTGTGAAATGTCCATGAATATTTATTTATTTATAGCTTTCATATTTGGCTGTGATTTTATACGTCTGTCAGTCGATCAAATCTTTTTCAATAACTACCACAACTGGCTTTAAAAATGACGACATTTCATACAAAATTTTATCATCCTTTTAACTCATACAAAGTATAAAAGGAATGTGTTAAGGTTAGGTATCTTTTCATGGAATACCTATGTATGGTCGATAATAAAAACTAGTGGACTGTATTATAGGTTTAATGATGGTATTACAAAAGGCAATTTCAAATAAAATTGTGTCGCGGGCAGTATCGCTGCACGCGTATCGTTCGGAAAGAATATCAAAGCAAAAGTGTTGACCAGTGGCCGCGCGGTTCGCGGCCGTCGCTTGTACCTCCCCTCCCGCGTCGACCTCTCGCGCCGATGCATGGAAGGTTTGCACCGACATACTGCCCGGGTTGAAGTACTGAGGTGCTTCAATTGAGTGGTAGAGGGCATAGAGAATTAAATCCTCGTACCACAGTTTTGTTCTTCATCTTGACCTCTGCAACACGTGAGACCCCATCTGGTCCTTGGAAGGCTCGTATGACGCGGCCTAGAGGCCACATAAAAGCAGGTATTGTCTTGTCCTTGACGAGAACTAGTGCGCCTTGCTCTAGTGCACCTGTTGAAGCAGTCCACTTAGATTTCTGCTGCAGAATACAAACATATTCGTTATAAAATCGCTGCCAAAAATGTTGTCTCAGCTTTTCAATTCGCTGGTAGCGTTCCAGTTGCGAGATGTTGCCGTCTATGACCTGTGGGTGTGGAACAGATATAAGCGAGCGTCCAATTAAATAGTGGGCAGGAGTAAGAGCGGTAAAATCTAAGGGATCATTGGAAGCAGGTATAAGAGGACGAGAGTTAAGAATGGCCTCAATTTGAGCTAAGCAAGTAGCCATTTCCTCATATGTAAGATGAGTGAGCCCTAAAACCTTTTTAAGATGAGTCTTGGCAGACTTTACAGCTGCCTCAGCAATGCCATTAAAATGTGGGGAATAAGGGGGAGAAAAGTGAAAAACAATACCTTCTTGAGCGACATTAGCTGCAACGTCTGAATTGGAAAGGAAATTATTTAATTCGTTAAAAGCGCCTACAAAATTGGTACCGTTGTCGGATAGTATGCTACGAGGTTTGCCACGGCGAGAGACAAACCGTTTAAGCGCAGCCATATAAGCTTCTGTAGTTAAAGCTGTTACGAGTTCGAGATGAACTGCTTTTACTGCAAGGCACACAAAAATGCATAAATATGATTTAATTAATTTACAACCGCGTCCTTTACGATCAGCTATCAAGATTGGCCCAGCATAATCTACGCTACAATTTAAAAAGGGAAATTGAAGATCACTACGAGATGCAGGTAATTGACCCATTATAGGTTGTACATTTTTAGCCCTACATCTGAAACATTTTAAACAATTTTTTACAATTTGTTTAGCTAAATTTCTGCCTCCTATAGGCCAATATTGCTGACGTATTGACGCCAGTAAAAGCTGTGGACCCGCATGTAAAAGCATAGTATGTTCACACTGAAATATTAATTTAGTTAAAGTGTGTTTGCTGCAAAGTAATATGGGGTGTTTTATGTTGAAATCATAGGGGGCGTTACTAAGCCTACCACCTACGCGCATAATGTTATTAGAATCTATAAAAGGAGATAAGGAAATAAGTCGATTGCTACGTGGAAGCGATTGTCCAGATTTTAAAATGGCATACTCATTTGGAAACATTTGTAATTGAGCATTTTGTAAAATAAAATATAAAGAATTTTGCAATTCCTGTGTGGTAAGAAATTCTACATTTTTATTAGATTTAGATTTAAAATTATTAACAGCTCTTAGTATATAAGCAACTACTCTTTGTAAATAGCGAAAACTAGAATACCTTTTAATGAGATCATGTACTATAGAACTACCATGATTTTCACTAATATGAAGCGAATGATTATCTACACTACTACTACTACTAACTACATTACAAATGATGTCTGGTAGATCTATCGTCACAACATTATTGGGCTTATGCGGCCAATAATTTTGCGAATATTGTAAATAAGAGGGACCAGACCACCACAACGAACTGGTGCTGATAGCATCAGCCTTCAGCCCGCGGGAAATGAAATCAGCTGGGTTGTCCTTAGACGGCACATACCCCCAAACACAACCAACAGTACCTTCCTGTATTTCGTTGACTCTATTACGCACAAACGGTTTAAGTTGATTGCATGATGTAGACAGCCACGATAATACAATCGTGGAATCGCTCCAAAAATAAATTTTGTCGATTGGTATAGTAATAGAGTCTCGAACTTTAGTACACAGTCTTGTAGCCACTAACGCTCCGCACAGTTCCAATCGCGGTATTGTGATTGGTTTTATAGGTGCTATGCGACTTTTAGAAGTTAGAAGTTGAACGTGAACTAATCCTGAGCTCTGTATGGAACGAATATAGACACACGCACCGTATGCCTTTTCAGACGCATCAGAAAATACATGAATTTCATATTTTATTGAGTCAGTACATGAAATAAATCTTGGTATTTTTAATTCATTAAGATAAACTAAACTATTGACAAATAAAAACCAACGTTCTCTAATTTCATTAGATACTATATCGTCCCAGTTGTATTTGTCTATCCATAATTGCTGCATTATTATTTTTGCCTCGACAACGCACGGACCTACCAGCCCTAGTGGATCGAAAATTTGGCTAATTATTGATAATATGTGTCGTTTAGTAATGGTTTTAGTGGTGCGATCGACATCGATGGAAACGGAAAGTGTGTCGGATTCACACAACCAATGTAGACCTAAAGTTTTAGAAGATGCGTTAATATTGTTACTATTAAAATCTAAAATATCATTGCTTGTCGTTGTATTACTATATTTATTTAAATGTATTAAAATTTGTTTATTGTTAGATTTAAATTTGCGCAAATTAAATTTTGCTGATGATAAGACGTTGATGACTCCTTCGCAGAGTTCAACTGCGCCAGAAATGGAACTATGGCCGCTAAGAAAATCATCGACGAAAAAATCACGCTGTATAGCTCGCTTTACGTCATCACATACAGCTAAAGAAGAGAGTGTAGTAAGGCATTTAGTAGCTAGGTATGGCACTGAAGCTGTCCCATACGTTAAAGTATTTAAACTGTATACCTTGAGTGGCTCCCTGGGATCGTAGCGAAAAACTATCCGCTGAAGAGATCGTTGAGTAGGATTAATCTCAATGGCTCTGTACATTTTTTCTATATCGCCTGCTATAACATATTTATGTTGACGAAAACGTAACAAAATGGAAAATAAGTCGTCCTGCACTACAGGACCAACCATCTGTATCGCGTTTAATGAAATACCTGAAGTGGTTACTGCCGACGCGTCAAAGACTGTACGCAACTTTGTTGTTGTACTTGATTCGCGAATAACCCCGTGATGCGGTAAATAATAACTAACGTTTTGAGTTGAAGTCGAAGATATATTACGCACGGTACCTTCTTCAGTCATGTGACCTAACTGTTCGTATTCGCGCATAAATTCTAAATAACGATTTTTAAAGAGTAGGTCACGTTTGAAGCGTTTTTCCAACGAAAGGAACCTACTAATTGCCATTTGAAGAGAATCACCCAATACGTGGGGATCTTTTTTTAAAGGCATCGAAACTACGAACCGTCCGTCGTCGTTACGATAAGTATTTAAGGAAAAATGTTGTTCACAAGCGTTTTCTTCCTTTGTTAAAGAATATTTAGTGGGTACTGAGTCTAGTTCCCAAAAACGATCAATATTTACATCGCTTTTTGAAAAATGACAAAAGTTTGAAGATTGAAGAAGATGTGACATAGAATTCACATGGCCGGAAACGATCCAGCCTAACTTTGTTTCGTAAAGCTTAGGTTGATTTTTGCCTAAATTTATCGTGTTGTTCTCTAAGACGTCCCAAAATATTTCAGCTCCAACTAAAATATCTATGTCCGAAGGAACGTTAAATGTACGATCGGCTAAACGTAAACCCGAAGGAAGAGGTAAACGATTTATGTTTATGAAACGCGATGGTAATACTTTTGTTATTTCAGGTAAAATAAGACAATTTAAGTCGACCCTATACTCACTGTAATAAGACTCAAGCGTGAGGTTACAAGACTGTGAACTATAAGAGGTCTGATTGTTGATACCTGTTATTGCCGTTGAGCATGTGCCATGTGAAGACAAGCCCAACTTTGATGACAATGCTTGTGTTATAAAGTTGGTGGTACTACCGTTGTCCAGTAAGACCCGAGCTGAGTGTATAGTGCCGTCAGCACCACGCACTCTCACCAAGGCTGTGGAAAGCAATACAAAATTCTGTTTATTATTTAGTTCAATTTTTGTTGAAAGAGCTACGTTATTAGTAATTGGCATGGGATTTGAAGCTGTATTATGTTCAGGCTCGATATGTAAGAGAGTATTATGACGAAAAGAACAATATTTGCAGTGTGATAATCTGCACATTTTATCTGTGTGACCAAGGCGTAAACAGTTTCTACAAACTTTATACTGTTTTGCTTTTTCAATGCGTACTTCAACTGGTAAACTTCTGAATGATTCGCAAGTGTAAAGTAAATGACTGCCAGAGCACATAGGACACTTGTTACTAGTAAATTTATTTTTATTATCATTAGAAGCTACTATAAAACTCTTTGATTTATTAGTATTAATATCTGTGAATTTTGATTTTAAGTTATTTTTATTTTCTTCTAATTTTTCTAGTAAATTAATTTGATTTTCAATGAATTTAAAAAATTGCTCTAATGTAGGAGGTTTAGATAAAGTATTACGGTGCTCCTCCCAATAACGACTAGTATTTTGATCTAATTTTTGAGACATCATAAAAATTATAATTGTGTCCCAGTATTCAACTGGCTGCTCTAATGTTTTTAATGCCCTTATATTTTTATTAGTGACATCAATTAAATAACGTAAACTTTTACTGGATTCCTTAGTACACACCTGGATGTTAAATAGTGCCTGTAAATGATTATGTATAAGTAGCTGATCATTGTCATACCGCTGACATAATAATTCCCAAGCGTTAATGTAATTGTTGCTGGTAAAATCAATGTTTTTAATAACTAACGCAGCGCTGCCACGTAGACAAGAACGGAGATAATGAAACTTCATAATATCATCATTATTGTTATTTGTGTGAATGAGCGATATGTAAGTATCTTTAAACTCGAGCCAACCTTGAACGCTGCCATCAAAATGTGGTAAATCAATTTTAGGTAAACGAACATTTGTGTGTGCCTTACCTGACCGTTCTGACAAGCTGGGCTTATTAGCAAGTATGCTCCGCGCGAGTGCCACGGTTTGATGATATTGGTCTTCGAACTCAACGCGAGTTTTTAGTTCGTCCTCTGATTTATCCACTAATACTTCGATCTCCATCTGCAAGGCATCAAATTCGCTATATAAAGGCTGAAAACGTTCATAACGTCCCTCCAATTCAAAATGCTGCAGTTCTGATAAGCAAGGAGCAGTACTAAGAGGCTTTAAATAATTTTTAAAGATAGTTAATTTAGCTTTAAGCGCACTACGCCGCTTTTTAAGTGTATCTAAATCATAATGGTCGCTCATTATGTACAATAAACTATGCACAATTTATTTTAAAAACGAAAAAGGTAGGTATGCCATGCGTAATTCAAAAATATGGCCGTTAATTTAAATAAAATGTTAACGGTCAACAAATTTCAAACGTAATGGCGTTGAAATGAACTTATACAGTAGGTATGATGCGTTGAAAAAATGTATGCGTGAATATTAGCAATCGCGCGATAACTAAATTATGCTCACGTATTATAAAGCTTAAGCAAAAGGGAATAAGTCCTATTTTAATAAGTAGCTATGAAAAACTATTGCATTTATTATAGCACTTGTTCACTCAAATTGAAGCATTAGAAAAAACAAGACTAAGAAAAAGAAATGCGTAATAATTATGCGAAAAGGTAGGATAAGAGCAAAGAAAGGATATTTAATTGGAACAATCTCACCAATACCAAATCCTCCCACGAAGTATAATATTCTTCCTTGCGAAGTGCGAACCTCCAACGCCGACCAACTCTTATTTGCTTGTTGCTTGTATTCCGGTGAGTTTTACGAAGAAAACGATAGGACCATGTTAAGGTTAGGTATCTTTTCATGGAATACCTATGTATGGTCGATAATAAAAACTAGTGGACTGTATTATAGGTTTAATGATGGTATTACAAAAGGCAATTTCAAATAAAATTGTGTCGCGGGCAGTATCGCTGCACGCGTATCGTTCGGAAAGAATATCAAAGCAAAAGTGTTGACCAGTGGCCGCGCGGTTCGCGGCCGTCGCTTGTACCTCCCCTCCCGCGTCGACCTCTCGCGCCGATGCATGGAAGGTTTGCACCGACAGAATGCTTTTATACTTTGTATAAATGAGGCCAAGAAAATATTATGTTTGGATCGTAACAGATGGTGCTCTATAGTCTCTGCCTACTACCGTAGGTAAAGGGCGTGATGGTATGATGATTGTGATGATGATCCTTAGCCTAGTCTGGGTCCTCTCTCAGAGTCTATAAGCAACTAAATTTTATTTAAATCGGATCGCTAGTTTTGTCCTCGAAAAATCCGCTCTTTTGCATTAATATTTGTAAGAATTACAAGTACATATACTACAAGTCGCATACAGAACATTGTTGAGAGACAGGAAATAATTTCCACCTGTTTACTTAAAGGTCACAAGAGAACGTGAATCACGTCAGTACTTTCACTGCAATTTCTTTGAATCATCCGCAAAATGTTCATTCATATTTTGTGATTCATTTAGTTACTTTGTGGTTTCTTATTAATACAGTGTTTTGATGTTATTTCCGTGTTTGATGACTATTTCTACATTATAAAATATTTTTCTTATGGTTCTGTGTCAAAAAGTGAAACGGGAACATATTACTGAGACTTCGCTGACCGCTCATTCTTTCGTTATTTTGTCACCAGGCTGTATTTCAGGAACGGTGATAGCAAGACAGTTTAGATTTTCACGGATGATGCTATAACAAAAAATACCAATCGTGACCAAGGGTGACTGAAAGGTCTTCGATACGTCGGGCTAAAATTTAAAACAAATACCTATACACATCTAAGTCCATAAAAATTGGTTTCATTTAAAAAACAAATAGGTACTAAACCAGAATACAATGAATATTAAGAGGGCTTCGATACAACAATCTATATCGTTTGAAGGCATTATTAAGACTACGAGTACTTAGCCTGTTTTTATTTAAAGATAGATAGATTACCACCAATGAAACATATACAAAAGTCGTTAATTCGACAAGGTGAACTAGTGGGCATTGTAAAATGTTGATTGCATTCATTTCATTGTAATTGACCGAATTAAAAGCATATTGTGAATGGTAGCTTTAAGAATATATTTTTACGTTTTCATGAAGAGAATAGCAGGCTTTGTATAGTATGTGTTTGTAGGTACATGGTTTGTACATACATAATTTTTTATTTTATTTTTATATTTTACACAACGTCCTCTGATCCCAAACTTAGCATAAATATGCTTGTGTTATGGGTACCAGAATACGGATATACTTCATATACTACTTTTCTTTTGTAAATACATGCGTATAATACGTAGTAACACCCTGAGGCAGTACAAACATTTAAATAATATTTGTACTTACTGAGCGGGAATGAAAACCGCACCCTTGTGAATGGTAGTCCGTTAAATGACCCACTGGATCACGAGGTTTGTCTAAGTAAGTTTAGATGTAATCAGTCTTATATTTATAGGTATTATCTGTGTGGTGACCGATTAAGAATACAAGTGTCACCACTCCATTATATCCCTAGAGTGCTGTAAGAGACCACTAATGGATATTATAAGCAAATAGCATTATCTGCAAGAGACGAATAACTTAAAATTAAAGAGTAAACAAAACGCCTGGTCAGCGCGGCATTAAAAAGTTTCCCAAAGAGCAGGGGGCCCGTGCCCAACAGTGGAACGTTAATTGGCTGTAAAGAACAAGAAGATATTCCCATTAAAACCCAAGTAACTCAAGTGAAACCACAATAAAATGTACTCGATGTCCATACTAATATTATAAAGCTGAACCAACTGTGAACCTCTGGTCCGATTTGAAAAATTCTTTCAGTGTTGGATAGTCCATTTAGTGAGAAAGCCTATAGGCTATATAACATCGCACTGCGACTAATAGAAGCAAAGCATTAGTGAAAAATGTTGGAACATATTCCATGCGTAAGAAGTTGCGGGCAACAGTTAGTAGGTACAACATAATAATATAAGCCCTTAAAATACTTGTCAGAACTTTGTTTACGCACAAATAAGTATGTGAGCGTTTCTGTAACATAATTTTCAAAGATATTATGTTAAGCTCTTTGAAGTTCATAATATATTAATACCATTACATACAAAATGTTTAAGAAACAGGTGATGCCGCCATTTTTGGTTGAAAACCATCAACAGCTGCGTAATTTTACAACGTAATGCTTTCAGTAAATAAAATGTGTTTCATGTAAGTAATTTTTGATGATGTAATTTTATTTATTTACTAGGTTTTGCCCGCGACTTCGTACGCTTGGAATTTAGAAAACTCTACCCATTTTTGCTACATTTTTCACTAATGCTCCACTCCTATTGGTCGCAACGTGATTTTATATAGCTTATAGCCTTCCTCGATAAATTTGCAATCCAACACTGAAAGAATTTAATAAATTAAATTACGGTGGAAAAAGTGATAACCGCAAGCGGGTTTCGCTTGCGGTAATCACTTTTTCCACTCTTCTGATTTTTATTACTAGTATATGTTACTCTACCTTTAATATGTAAATGAAATCCTATCCGCGGGATTACGGATTAAGAATACAAGTGTCACCACCCCATCTCCTCCCAAGGGTACTGTAAAAGCCAGCCAAGCGAGGAATATTGTACACAAATAACATTCTCTGTGAGAGTCGGAAATCTCATAAATAAAATGTGCCACCACGCCCGGTCAGCGCGGTACAGTCGACCATAATTCATTCCAAAGTGGAGGAGACCCGTGTCCAACAAAGCAGTCTAACACGTGCACACAACCAATGGTAGTGCAGAGATAATCAGTGGAAAAATATAGCTACTCGTTGGTAAAGTGCACACGATGGGTCTCGCGGTCTAGTGGTTCAGGTAACGGACTGCCGTTTAAGAAAAAATGTAATTGGATATTCTTATCAATACCCTTCACGCACCTCTCACCCTTCACCACCCTCGGAATACCCTTCAAGCATAACAGAATACATAGCAAGTCATTTGCAAAATAACTAAAAAATACGTAAAATATTTATCTCAATTTGAATAAATATATTTAAATTTAAAACAATAATAATTTTTGTATACAACACATTTATTTAATATGCATTCTGAATTCTTACGTAATTATGTAGAAAGTAAATATGAAAAAATATTTTTAATACCTACGTAGTTAGTTACCAACGCATTTCAAACATTTTAGCAACTTTATTTATTAAGATTTTTTAACATGAATTTCGATACATCCAGCCATCAACCTTTTCCGTCCCCCTGCTGGAAATATGGCTTCCCTATAGAACGCCATAACGCGCGGTCCTGCGCATACTCATAATAAAATAATTTTATTTAACTCGACTACATAGTAATTATATTTTAAGGTATGAATATTTATCACTCTTGTATATAAACGACAACTACACACATATTGTCCGTGTGGTAACGGATTAAGAATACAAGTGTCACCTTTAGCACCATTAGCACTTACAACCGTCGGGCATGTATGACCAGATGTATGAGTGTGGAAGAAGCCAAGGAAGTATGCTTCGATCGTAGCAGATTGCGCTCTATAGTCTCTGCCTACCCCCATGGGAAAAAGGCGTGATGTTATGATGATGAAGTGTCACCAACCCTTTATTTCTACCTAGGATAAAAGCCAGCTAAGGGATATTTCACAGATAACATCCTCTGTGAGAGACAGAAAATTTGAAAATAAACCCTGTACCAACACACCTGCTTAGCGTGGCACAGTGGATCCCTCCCAAAGTGGAGGATGCCCTTGCTTAACAACAGGCCGTTATTAGATGATTTTCTATTTCTAAATTTGAGGTTAGGAATTATTCTTATTCTTAAAAAAATAAGATCTGTTCTTGTCAAGTTGAAATGAACGTTATTTACATACAAAGATTTTATTACATAGATATACTAACTGTTTCCCAAGACATCGAGACGCGTGGAATTAAAAAAATTTCTCCGTTACCTAAAATATAGATCGATCGCGACTCAATTTTAAAATAAAAAGTAGATCTTATGTGCACAAAAGTTGGCCACACCTGTTATATAGCATATAGCCTCTCTCCTTAAATGTACTATAAAACACTGAAAGAATTTTTCCAATCAGACAAGTGGTTCCTGAGATTAGCGTGTTCAAACAAACAAACTCCTCAGCTTTATGATATTAGTATATGTTTATACGTAAATACAAACGAACGCAATAAAAGTTTAGTATCAATAATTAGTTAGTAGCAAAGACGTTACTATATGAATCGGACAAGTTTGAGAATTAGCAAATATGGATATTTTTTTTCTTTATTGCAACGTAAACACGTTTTTCTAGTTTTTCGTTGTAAATGGAGAGCATAGGTCACCGTATATTTAATTTTGTTATATTGCTACTTGTTTTATAATTATTACTCCATTCTGGAGTTTTTAGATTGTAGCAGATGGCGCTTTATAGTGTCTGCTTACCACTATGAGTAAAAGGTATGAGGGTATGAAAATGATAATGAGATTGTAAGCTCTAGTAAACTACATATCTATATAGTAGTTTTAGTTTACTAGTTTGTCTGAACGCGCTAATCTCAGGAACAACGGGTCCGATTTGAAAAATTCTTTTAGTTTTGCATAGTGCATTAATTGAGGAAGGCTTTAAAACATCACGCTGCAATAAATAGGAGCAAAGCAGCAATGAAAAATGTTGCATAAACAGGGAAAATTTTCTAAATTCCATGCGTATGAAGTTACGGGCAAGTAGTAACTAGTATTAGTACCTATATAAATATTTACTATTATTTTATATATTATTTTGAAGAGCTTCGTGGTGGAGTGGTTCATGTAACGCACTGCCGTTCACGAGGTCGCGGGTTCAATTCCCGCTTGGGACAATGTGATATTCATAAATGTCTCTAGGTACTGAGTCTGGGTGTTTACTATGTATCATAAGTATGTATTTACAAAAGAAAAGTAGTTTATGTATTGTATCCGTATTCTGGTACCCATAACACAAGCATAGAAATATAGCTTTCATTTGGACCAGAGGTATTAAATGATTTTTAAAAAAAATTGTCTACTTGATTAAATGATTTTTCATTTCATTTCATTTCATTTACATTTCATTTTCATTTTATTTCATTTCATTTCAAATGTCCAAAATATTTATTTATTTTTAAATATATACTATTACTAGCTGACCCGGCAAACGTTGTTTTGCCATACTAAAAAAAAAAGGTTTGAAAAATAGATGTTGGCCGATTCTCAGACCTACTGAATATGCATGTAAAATTTCATAAAAATCGGTCAAGCCGTTTCGGAGGAGTACGGTAACTAACACTGTGACACGTGAATTTTATATATTAGATTTTATATAGCGGCTATAATTATTGTGATTTCCTGTATATGCCATACATTGCATCGATTTATTGTCACAATCAGTTCAACTCTACATTAAGGTCGGTTGCAAAATGTAACCAGTGAAAGTAGTTCTATACAACCAGCCACAAAGACACACATACAAGCTACAATTTCAAAGAAAATGAATATGTTTGAGAGGTCTTTTAACTGGTTAAATGGCTGTAACTTTGTTGAGCAAATTTAAACCTTGTTTTATTAAATTATCGATGAATGATATTTTAATCAATGTTATCACATCTGCTAGTTGACATAAGTAGACGTTTCGTCACTTTTGTGTTAATAAAATAACTAGCTGCTACCCGCAGACTTTGTACGTAATTTAGAAAATTATCCCCGTTTTTGTAACATCTTTCACTGATGCTTATCTCCTATTAGTCACAGCGTGATGTTATATAGCCTTCCTCCATAAATATAAGTACTATCCAACACAGAAAGAATTTTCAAAATCGATCCAGTGGTTCCTGAGGTTAGCACGTTCAAACAAACAAATATTAGTATATATGATATTGTCCGTGTGGTGACGTATTAAGAATTCAAGTGTCGCTACCCCATTTCTTCTCAAGCTGCTAAAAATGCCAGTTAAGCGATATTCTACGAGCCTCGTGGTTGAGTGGTGAGAATGTAACGGTCTGCCGATCAAGAGGTCACGGGTTCGATTCCCGCTCGGGACAATCATTTGTGTGATTTTTCTAATTGTCATACAAATATTTGTACTGCGTCTGGGTGTTTCTATGTATTATAAGTATGTATTTACAAAAGAAAATTAGTATATATTGTATTCTATCCGTGTTCTGGTATCCATAACACAAGCATATAAGCTTAGCTTGGGACCAGAGGACGTTGTGTGAAATGTCCATGAATATTTATTTATTCTATACATATAACACACTCTGTGAGAGACTGTAAAACTGGAAAAGAAATCCTATGCCTGGTCTGTGCGGCACAGTATACCACAATCTCTCCTAAAGAGAAGGTAGCCCGTGCTCAACAGTGGGACCCTGGAGTAAATGACAGAGTATATAATCTATGCTTTCTTAAAGAGCAATCCTATCTCCAACTACTATATCGCAAAATGCTTCAATAAATATTATTGTATTCCCCACAATCAACTTCATCATAAGATCACGCCTTTTTCTCATGGGGGTACGCAGAGACTATAGAGGGCCATCTGCTACGATCCAAACATACTTTCTCATCAGAAAATATTGGTTATACTTCCTTGGCTTCATCCATACTCATAAATCTGATCATACATGCCCGACGATTGTAAGTGCTACGCACTTGTCCCTTTTGGAGTATACCGGCGATGACATCGGAGTATATTTTTCTTGGGCGTGCTCTCCCAGCATTGCCACTTATCTCCACTGTGTATATATTCTTCTTCTTCGTCTTCTCTAGCCCATTTACGTCCCACTGTTGGGCACGGGCCTCCTCCACTTTGGGAGGGATTACGGTCTACTATACCGCGCTGACCAGGCCTGTTGGCACAAGGTTTATTTTCGAGTTTTCCGTCTCTCACAGAAGATCTTACCTGCCTTTTACTGCACCCTGGGAGGAGATGGGATGGTGACATTTGTATTCTTAATTCGTCACCAAACGGACATAATATGACGTGTATAATATACCTATCTTATATACCTTTCGTTAATCGTTTATCATCCAATAAAATATATTATTGTGTTCCTCACTAATCATGATTAGATCACATCACTGATAATAATGTTGATCCACGTAAAACATCGTCTATAATTCAACACCAATCTGTGCGGACATGTATTATGTTTATTATTCACATAGCTAATGGCTATATACCATAGTTAATTGATATCAATAACCCATTCGATGAAAGTGGGTCAAACCACACATATTGCACACTGCTGGGTTACATTAGTTCATATACCGCAATGTGAAGATAATTTTGATAGTAAATATTATGCAAAAAAAGGTAAATAATTATAATCTATGTAAAGTGAACAAAATCTTCAAATAAACTTATATTATAAAGCTGAAGAGATTGTTTGTTTGTTTGAACGCCTTAATCTCAGGAACTTTAGGCCTGATTTGATAAATTCTTTCAATGTGCTCCAACAAGGCTATTTTATTATTAAGTTAGTTTTAGTTTTAAAAAAGTTAGTTTTAGTTAGTCGTGATAGTACTGATCGGCATCATTCTCACACCCCTGATACAATTATGTATAATATTGTTGAAAAAAAAATGAAAGGAAATGGAAAAAAAAAATCCATGGAGTTTCTTGTCTGTTCTTCTCCATAGGATCCGCGTTTGGAACAGACACCTAGTTTCTGACGTTTCAAAAGAGCTTGTAAAACATGCCAACTTGAAATAAAATATTTTGACTTTGACTTTGACTTTGACGTTGGATAGTACACTTATTGAGGAAGGCTACAGACTAACACTACTACACTACTGAATAACATCACGATGCGATTAATAGGAGCGAAGCGTCATTGAAAAATGTTGCAAAAACGCGGAAATTTTACTTAAAGATAGTTATTACTTGTCACAAACATTAGTTTATGTAAGTCTTTTACGTACTGTTGTCGATAATGATAACCCGGATTTGAGGATTTAAAAAAGTTGATAGTTGGATGTTTGTTGCGTTATAAAGTAGAAAATAAATGTTATAGTCACGAAGATCAATTAACAAACGTAGTCACCATTCAACACGAATATTTAACATTCTTCAAATTAATTTATAATTGGTAGACAATACTACTGGTTATAAAATTACACCTTGAGTGATTTCAAGATTAGTTTTAACCTAAAAATATATGTGATATTTTGATAGTCCCACCCGTGACCATTGTGACTGCAAGTCTGCGAAACGCCGGGCAAAAATTTTAAAAATACACGCGTCAAACAAACATAGGTCGTCAATTCTTGCACGGAGTAATCATTTGTGTGATTTATAATTTTTTGAGTTTTCCGTAAGTAGGTGAACAAAACAAACAAACGGAAAACTCGAAAAAAAACTGCGTCTGCGCGGCACAGTGGTCTGAGACCCGTGCCCAGCTGTGGGACGTTAATGGGCTGGGAGGAGAGAGAGAGTATCTCATTTATGTATTTTTTATGATTTATCAGTAGTAAGATATCAATAAGCAAGGTCAATAGTCCATGTGGTGACGGATTAAGAATACAAGTGTCCCAATCCATTTCCTCCCGAGGTAGCTGTAAGAGCCAGCTAAGGGATATTGTTATAAGATAACATATTTCGTCAGAGACGGAAAACTCTAAAATAAACCCTGTGCCAACACGCCTGGTCAACGCGGCACATTAGACCGTATTCCTTCCAATGTGGAGGAGTCCCGTGCTAGGAACAAAATGAAGGATTCTATGCAGCATATAAAGCAGAATATGTGTTGTTGACATACAAAATGTTATCTATTGCAATGCCTTTAGTTAAATATCGAGACAGCGTGTCGCGTACTTTCGTGACCTTAAGCATTGTAATGAGCAAGCGGTTTGATTTCACAACCGCTTTCATCAGTTAGCTGTAGGTATGTAACATGCATACCGTTGTACTATATTACTGGTTAAATGAACAATGTGTAGTACTATGTCCTTTAAATAAGTATAGCAATAATATATAGGGATTGAATTATATAATTTAAATTGGCTACCGCGACGCCTAGAATATTGAATCATAAATTTTAAAAGCACATGAAACCGATTGATTTTTTATTTTAATTATGTTGAATAGTCTATTTCTTACAAAACAAAATCGTTTTAACAGATAGTTCAAGAAGAATATTATTTGTACAGTTTATTATGGTTTCTAATTATACACATACTTTTGTACCCTAGGAGATTTTACGAGACTCTAACTTCCTCTCTCTCTTCAGTCCATTTACGCCCCTCTCTGGGAGACATAAATAAATATAGGATAGTGACTTGTATTCTTAATCCGCCAGCACATGGACAATTATAGATAGTTGCTTCCTATTCGCACAAAGCTATTAGTGATAGTTCGTCAATTACTCCTTACATACCTATTACAAACTTTACCTATTAATATAGATTTACAGCTGTTAATTTCGGAAAGAAATCAAATCTATCGGACTCTTGAAGCTATTGGAAATAGGTTTATAGTCTAATTATGACACGTGTTCTACTCGGAAACTTGGCAAAACATTATACTTCATGATACCTTCTTTTCATCGGGGTAGATAGAGACTGGTTTCAAATAAAACATGTAGTTAGACACATATATTTAGACCTGTCCAAGACCAACATTTACGTTAAAGCTGTATATCCGTTGTGATCTCATCAACAATAAAACCAGATGTCATAGGTCAATAACTATAATATAAACTTATTTGCATTATTTAGATATTTATCAACCGACGCGGCAACGTCGTACCTATACCGTAACAGTGATACGGGGCTCTCGGGTTAAAGGGGCTCCGAAATTACATTCAAAAGCTATCTTATGTAATTGGCATTGTTTCAACAAACTTAAAACATTAATTTATTAATATTTTGCGATTGACTCGCTATGCTTTTTACTAAATAAACTAAATTATAATGGAAAAAATGATAACCATAAGCGAGACTTGAACCCGCGACCTCGGAATGCCGTTCCGTCGCTCTCCCAACTGAGCTATTATGGTCCACTTTCACTGGTCCATTGGTGGACCATAATAGCTCAGTTGGGAGAGCGACGGAACGGCATTCCGAGGTCGCGGGTTCAAGTCCCGCTTATGGTTATCATTTTTTCCATTATAATTTAGTTTATTTAAACTTAAAACATGTTTAGTTACAAGTTAATACAGAAAAATCCTGAACTTTTATTAAAATTATTGCATTATATTTGGTCTTTGATATGTTTACAAAATTTCAGATCAATCCGACTATTATAAGTGAGTGAAAATAACTTTCGAAGATTTCCTTACAAAGATTAATTTAGAGAAATAATCCCTTTTCGATGAGCCTAAGAACATATTTCGATATTCGTATTCTCGTACCTTAACACAAGCATAGATATATTATAGCATACTTTGGGACCAGAGGACGTAGTGTGTAATGCCCATGAATATTTATATATTTACTAGCTGTTGCCCGCGACTCCATACGCGTGAAATTTAGAAATCAAACCTTAACAAACAGAAGTTTATTATACCACTCTATAGACGGCGTTGTACAGTTTTTACACATTAACACTTAATGCTCGTCAAAATTTACGTTACGTATTCAACTCGATTTCACATATTTTATAAATTTGTAAGGATAAGGATTTATAGGCCCTTCTATTTTTTTTCTCTACTATTTTATAATAAATATTTTGTTTTGTAATTATTTACTCGGTAAAGTCCTTTGAAAGGATCGGTTACGTAGCACTTACAACCGGTATCCATGTATGACAAGATGTATGAGTGTAAATGGAACCAAAGAAGTGTATTTAGATCGTATCAGATGAGGCTCTATAATCTCTCCCCTGCCTATGCAAAACGAAAAATGCATAATATTATGTAATATAACTATTGGATTTATATTTATGATAATTTTGTTGTTATAAGAGTTCGTAGCCGGTCAGAAGGTCACAGGTTCAAACCGCAACCTTATACACAGTGCAAATATTTGTGTAGTTTGTATTCAAGTAATTAAATACTGACATTTTAAACAATTATTAACAAATAACTGGCTATTTACAACTAAATTATCATGACTTATTGACAGACTTCAAAAAAGGAGGATTTTCTCAATTCGACTATATTTTTTATGTTTGTTACCTCATAACTTTTCACTGGGCGAATCGATTTTAATTATTCTTTTTTTATTTGAAAGTTGGTGGTTCCCGTTTGTCCCATTCAGGATCTGATGATTATCTCCTGAGAAATCGAGGAAACCCTTAAATTTCAAAAGCACGTGAAGTCGATTGACCTTTTATTATAATTATGTTGAATAGTCTATTTCTTACAAAACAAAATCGTTTTCTTCTCTATGTTTGTATGTGAGCTTAAATCTTTAAAACTATGCAACGGATTTTAATACATTTTTAACAGATAGTTTAAGAAGAATATTATTTGCACCGTTTATTAAGGTTTCTAATTGGCAACTGCCAGTTAGTTCTAATTCAGTAAAATTTACTTATTATCCCAAATGAAATCTAACCCACTATGTCATTAGTCATAAGCAAAACTATCATTACCTGAACAAAATAACGTCCCAATGTTGGGCACAGGTCTCCTCCGGTTCAGGTGGGTATTTAGTCTACTAGGTTGCGTGGACCAAGTGTGTTGGCATAGAGTTGAATTTCGAATTATCAGTCTCTCACAAAGCCATAGAACTTAAATAAATACTTCTACTCCTACTACTACCTACTGTCTGGCCAGTATACAAATTAAAAAGAAAGATAAAGTAATTTAAATTAAATTTATAACGAGAAAAATAAATAAAATGTTACGTAACTAATGTAATAATTTTAATATTAGATAATTCATGACGTTTTTATTACATTATTAATTATTTAAATGTAATTCAAGTTTTTAATTTTTATGCAACTTAATATGCATTTATTAGACGCTATTAATTATTTGCTTAAAGTAAAGTAAAGTTTAAGAGTTTAAGTTTAAAAACTTAAAGTAAAGTTTGACAAATTATTTCGCATTTTTGTATGAAATTTCCATGAATATCAATGTATTTTTCAAGGCACTATTCATTTTAACGTTTTCATCCGTATGACACCACACGGATAATAGTATAAGGATATAAGGATTAAATATATTAATGTCGCTAACCCTTTTTCTTGCCAGGGTGCTAAAGAATATTGTACATAGATAACTTCCTCTGTGAGAGATGGAAACTTCGAAAATAAACCCTTTGCCAACACGCTTGGTCAGGCGACATAATTGATCATAATCTTTCCAGAGGTGGAGTAGGCCCGACGTTAGAGAGAGGGAGCGATAGATCATCACAGTCCGCATAAAATAGTAATTTCACCAATATGACGTTGTTGTAAACTTGATTAAATATTTTATCGATACTCAGTATACCCATATACACTTAACAGTATACACATAACATAGAACTTTGAACTTTTAGCATTCTCAGTAAACCCTATTAGAAAGCAACATTTTGAAATACTATACAAAACTACACAGTGACAGTGTCTTTCATTACCTTTCACGAGGTTGCGGGTTCGATTTCAGAAAAAAAAATTTGGTTACATTGATGGGATTCGTGATCTGGTGGTTCATATAACAGGCTGTTATTCACGAGGTCGTGAAATCGATTCCCGAATAGGAATGGATTTTAATGAAACTGTAAAGTTGTATAGCTAATAGATAACGCATAGCGTGATGATATATATCATCACGTTAAAGCCAAGGCTTTGGGGAGTAATTATAAACGCAGGCATTAGTTAGTGTTTCTATGAAGACCTAAATCTTAGTTCAATACATAATAGTACTAGTATTCTAGTTTACTATGAAAATAGGCATTTCGTGGAATGAATGCAACATTTCTGGTCTTTATCATACATACAACATATACACAGGGGGTGAAAGGAACGAATCAAATTTTTACTTGTCAAAATCTTGTAGAATATGGAGTATATGTAATCTTGATACTTTTGAAAAGCAGTTAAATAATATGCTCTAAATAGTTTTATTTATTGTTACACTTTCTGCAAGATTTTTTTTTTTGCCTAGGTAGATATAGTTTTAAAAACCTTTTTGTATAACAAATACAAAATTGTATAAGAGCTTAATTAATATTATTTTGGATCTAATTAGCAAGATATAGGAAAGAAAATATTATTTTATCCAAATTAAGCACATTTAATAAGTTAGGTATGTAACTAACTTAATTAAACATCTGTAATGAAATGAAATTAAATTAAAATGAAATGAAATGAAATGAAAAATCATTTAATCACGTAGACACAATTTTTTAGAAAAATTATGTGCTATGACATGTCCAATTTTTTTCCCTACCACCGGTTCAGGACGCAATCTGCTGAGAAGAACCGGCGTAAGAAACTAAGCAGAGCTTTTAATCAAATCAATATTTTTAAATTAAATGTCAATTATACTTACAATGCTAATAACTTTACAATATGTATTGCTCCAGAGCAACCTACTCCCAAGCTTTATCATCTTTAATATAATCAGAAATTTTATAATACGCCTTTTCACATAATTTAGTTTTAATGAATTTTTTAAATTTAGAATTATTTAATTCTCTTACATCAATAGGGAGTTTATTATAAAATCGTATACAATGACCCATGAAAGAGTTACATATTTTGTGGAGACGGGTTACATGCATCACAAGATTTTGTTTATGCCTTGTATTAACATTATGGTGGTCGCTTTTTTTTGTAAAATTATGAATATTTTTATGAACATACAATAAATTTTCATATACATATATATTGCGAAGCGACCGTTAAAATATTTATGTCTTTGAATTTCTCCCTTAGAGAATCCCTGTATTAAAAGTAGTTATAATTGTAACTAATATGTTCCATAAATTAATTAACAACTTATGTTGTTACATAACAGAGATACTTAAACGTATAGTTAAAATTAGAACATACCTACTCAATAATTTTGGAAATCGTTTGTGCAATATATTAAAATTTATTTGAAAAATCTGCGTTAACAACTCTTTGCCATAACGACCTTCAAACAAAATCATGAGGCTATTTTATTATTACTTCGGAATACAGGTTTTTAGTATTAATATGCAGTGTTTTCCTTGATGTTTAAAAATAATTTTATATTACATAGCCTTCTAGTTTTTAAAACAGAAAATTTATTTAGAACACTGCTACTTACAAACAGTCAGACAGAAAAGAAAATGAATATTACATTAGAATTACAAAACAAAAATGGTGTCTTCGAAAAAGATCGTAAAATGGTACTGTTTTATTTAAACATTACTTTTAATGCTTTCTCGTTTCTTGGTTTATTTATTTTCCCTTTTATACAAAGTGTGTAAACTTATATGTTCAGTGTATTGTTATTTAGTAAATGTACCTAATAAACTTTTAAAAAATATACAATAAGTTGAAACTACTTTTTTTACCGGGAATAACTTTGTTTTTTTTACACACCTGTTTCTTGTATTTCTGTACCACCCTATGGATGACTGGTAGAAAATGCCTTAGGCATTAAGGCCGCCTTTGCATAAATGTATGTGCATGAAGTGTAAAATTAAATAAATAAATAAAACTACTTTAAACACATTCATCAAAAAATTTGTATTCGTAACACAACGGTGTGAAGTATAACAATAAAAATATGCGTTGAAAAAGCACTCTCGATTTTATACTCTAATCAAAATTCAAGACAAGCATCAAGACAGTTAGATCCGCGTATAGTCGTACGCGCACCTTTGAATAATCAAGAAACGCAAGACTTTCCGACGCAACTATCAGTCCACGACTGTCTTTCAAATCGGACAGACGACAGGACAGACATGTTTAGTACGACAAATTAATTCATTTTTTTTTCTAAGTTTTTAGCGGCCAGTGAAGAAATAGTGTTTGAGGTTTTTTTTTTATTTCGTGTTACTGTGACTGTACTAGAGTGCGCTACTGTGTTTGTGCGGATATTTGTCTGTAGTTGTGATTTTTGTAGGAGCCCGCAAAATGGTAAGTAATACAATATAATCTGGTATTTTTTTATTGTTTTAAAGTGAAAGTGTTCACAAAATTTTGTGTTGTAATATAAATAATTATGTTAAATTTTGATATTCACTTTCGTTTGTTAAAAAAGCAATTTACATAAATTTCGTTAGTAAGAAGTAGTTCATTTTAATTCTTTACTTACAAAATTCGCAACACCTCTCGCCTTTTTCTTAATTAAGAAATAATTTATATTATTCTCGAACTTTTTTTATTACTTTCAACATCTATTTAATTTACATCACCTTAAAGTTTAAAAATAAATTACGAGATCCAAGGAGTTTTGGACCTGTTTTGGAAACCTCTTTAGCATAAAATGCCAAATATATTTTATCTGCGCGCTTTATTAAAAATTAAATATTTCGTATCATTTTTGTTTACCTTGGCTTTGTTTTAAATGTGTTAACATTTAAATATTTTTGGAGCTCTATTTTGTTATATTACAAGGATACTTCTAGAATTTATAAATAAATAACAACACAACCATTTTCCATGTTTATAGAATATTCTAAATTTAAATTCAGAATAAAAAAGAATTTTTTTTTTATTTCTTGGTTTTGATTTCAAAATTTAAAAGAACATCCTTTTTTTGAATTTTTATGGCTTGAAACAATTCCAAATTTAAAATCCTTCATCGATTGCTATTCGAAATCGGTAAGCGGCGCTGACAATGAACAAAAAGTCTCAGTTTCACTCAGTGAAAGTGGCTAACAGAGGTATTGTAGAAATCGGCGCATTCGCACTACGATCGCAGCGTATGTGCTACGTTATTTTTTTTTGTTATTTGGCACATGTCAATTGTTACAGGGTCTTACGAAGACAATAGAAAGCTTAAGTTTATATTAAAAATGAGGTTATAAGAAAGTTTAATTTCCGTGTTTGTAAGTCAAACATCGCTATGCAAAAAACTATGTGCTAATATTTGAAAGCTGGTGAACGTATTTAGCACATATTAACATTTGCGGCAATCAAATACGGCCGTAATTAAAAAAAATTAACAAATTTTGAAATCTTAAGTGATTATTTCATGTATAATGTTGCCAGTATTTTATAAACAAAAGAGTATTTATAGACACATTTTCACTGACCTCTCTTACGAGGCCAGAGTTCATATTAAATTGTTCATAGCCACTGAATGATTAAAGACGCTTAAATTATTTACGTTTTATGAAATAATATTTCAAAAATGGAACTCATTTGGTGTTGCCATGATTTTATGTCGGGAATGATAATTCCGGTTCTGGAAAATTTCACAATCTATATATTATATAGCGGAAGAGTTTGTTTGTTTGTTTAAACGCGCTAAGTAATCTCAGGAATTACTGGTTTGAATAAAACAATTAATTTTGTGTTGGATAGTCCATTTATCGAGGAGAATTAATAGGACTGAAGCAGTAGTGAAAAATGTTGCTAAAACGGGGAAAAATTAAATTGAAATTGTATCTACTCGTATGTATGTCTACGATACAGTCATACGTCATATGAAACGTCATTATTCTATGAAGTACGATTTAGCCAGGTTAAAGTTACTTGTTCACAATTTCAGGCGTTAACCTAGCATCTGTTATATCAGTTCTGTGATTATAGATACATATAAAAGTGAAACATAAAGAATACAACAATATAATAAAGTTTCTAATTAGTATAAAATGTAATTAGAAACTTGAAATATTTTAATGCACTGAAATAATTTTAATATCCTAAATGTTAAACTCAAGGATATTTCAGTAATTCCTTAATTTAAAGAAAAACATAGTTTCGAGTGTTATTTTTTTGTTGTATTTTTTTGTATAATACTAGATAATAGAACAGTAAGTTCATGGTTACAGGTTTTGTTCATGGTTATACATGACGGAGCAGGCTCGCCGTGGTTGTTTTTAAAAAACGTGACGTCAGCATTGCTGACGTCACGGCCTCCATGGGCAGGGCTGTTGTCCATAATCGGTGGTGAATATAAACACTGTAGATACTTTTCTTCACTATATTTTACAATTTGCAAGAGCTCCGCTCGCTACAACGGACCGAGGTAGACTGTGTTGAGCCGTCGTGCGATCGGGCTTTTTATAGCAAAACTGGGTGCGTCATTCGTATGAACAAAACACCAAACTTTGCATCTAAAACTAAGTTTTTACATTAAAAAAATCTTACTAATATTACAATCCAATATTTTAATTAATTTGAGAGTAATTACTGAGTGTAAATCAGTTTTAATTGTAAATACGTGGTTTTATTTTAGAAATGAGGGTATCTATCGTCAAAATGATCCTCACATTAATAATCTGAACCATTAATCATTACTAACTTAATAATCAATAAATTTTAAACGCTTTTTCGCAAGTAATTACAGTTGATAGATCGAAATAGTTTTTAAGGTTATTCTGAATGCTTGTTTTTGTAGTTTGAAGTGCGGGTAGCCGCCGACACGGCCATTCTGACAGGCGGCGCGTGCTCTGCGCCTGGCTGCGATGTGATGTGTGTTATCTGAAATTAAGAGTTTTCTCTGAGATCGGTGTCTGTAAGCAACTCATGTTGCTCATTTTTACTGTTAGGACAGTACACAAAGACATCTCCAATGTACTGACTCATTCATTTAGTATCTGTGGTGTGTACGTGTCCACTCATGGCTCCACAAGGCGTCCCAACGGTATCTCATGGTTCACTTATGGATGCATCAAGGATCCGTGGTTAGCTCAAGGGTAACACATGGTTTAGCTCAGAGGTACCACTCTCCAGATTTTTTTGTTCTCGTAGATTACAGAGATGTAATTGTGAGTATTGTGAAAATAATGAAGTAATAAATTAATGTTTACTTAAAATTTATTCAGATGATAACTGCTCATCGCTGTGGGCCAATCGGACTGGTTGGTGGGCCCGAGATGTGGATGGCACCGGCTTGTCAGCGGTTGTGATGTCATCTGTATCAGGATCTTCTACCGCCGACACGGCATCTTGATCTCCTGGCTGTGGCGCACGACGAAGTTGATCATGGGCGACTTTTCTGGGGCGCCCTCTACCGACCACCT
The DNA here is from genome assembly GCA_916999025.1 of Orgyia antiqua. Lineage (NCBI taxonomy): Eukaryota > Metazoa > Arthropoda > Insecta > Lepidoptera > Erebidae > Orgyia > Orgyia antiqua. The sequence continues at coordinate 35,206,858 of OU779865.1, read as the reverse complement.
TTTTAACCATATAGCGATCATTCTCCAGGACCCTGATGATCTCATAAGGCTCACTGAATTTGAGATCTAGTGACGTTTGATTGCGCGGATTGTTTTTAATCATCACGTAATCACCACGCTGGAAGTGATTGATTTTAGCTTTGCGCGAGTTGAAACGTTGCCTGTCATACTCAGCGCTTTGGGTCATTCGTTGCTGCACTTGTCTGGTCAGTGCATCTATGTCAACCATTTGGTTATCTATGTCAACCAGGTTTATTAGCTCTGGCGGCACGCAATGCCTTCTTTGAGTGATGAGTGTGAGTGGTGCTACTCCTGTCACGCGATGAGTGGTACAATTCATTGCTAGTTGTAGCTCTTCAAGCGTAGTGTGCCACTGTTCAGTTTCGTAGTTTTTGATCATCACCAAAGCATTTTTCAGTGTGGCTACCACCCTCTCCACCTGGCCATTCGCTCGGCTGACACCTGGCGCTATAGCATGAATGTTTATCCCAAATCGTTCACAGAAGTGTGCGAATTCGCCCAAAAATTCTCTACCTCCATCTACAACTATCTGCACTGGTGTTCCAAATAAATGCAATGTACGTTTCAATGCAGCAAGCGTACTATGTGGGCTTTTATCTGTTGCATGATACAGCAGTACGTATTTTGTGAAAGCGTCTACTGTGACAATAACGTACTGCTGGTCATCTTGAGTTCCCAACTTTCCCGTGATATCCATGTGGATTACTTGAAATGCACATGTTGGTTTTTCAATCGGGTGTAGCTGTGCTTGTACGGCACCCGATGTTCCTTTAGACGTTCTACATACCACGCAGTTATCAACATGTCTTCGGACTGTGGTACTCATTTTGTCGAACCAGTAGGTCTCCTTGATCTTCTGCAGGGTCTTCTCCCAACCTGGGTGTTTAAGTGCCGTATGAAAGGAGTTAATCAAACTCCACTGGAAAGACTTTGGTACTACTGTTCGCAGCTGCTGTCCGAGTACTGGATCCAAGATATGCTTCTTTAGTACACCATCTTCCAAGGCGAAACCTTCCACTGGATTGTTGTCGATCAAGTCATTCAATATCGGCCGAAGTTCATTATCCCGCCGTTGTTCAACCTTCAACCATTCCAAGTCCTTTTCAATTACATTCACCATAAGGTCGCTGTGATTCCTGCTGAAGAAATCAGCATGCTGAAGCCGGTTTCCTTTTCGATATTCCAGCTCGAAATCGTAGTTTTGAAGGAACGCCCACCAGCGGTGAATCCTTGGGAGCAGGTCCTTTTTGTGTTTTGACGCCTTAAGTGAATTACAGTCTGTAATTACTGTAAACTTCCTTCCGTACAGATATTGTCGAAAATGCTTTATAGCTCTGACCACTGCTAGCGTTTCCAGCTCGTACGAATGATATCGGCTTTCGGTATCAGTGGTTCTCATGCTCATGAAAGCTACCGCATGTTGTCGCCCGTTGAAAATTTGCACGAGGACCGCCCCAAATCCAAGGCTGCTTGCATCTGTATACAACTGTATCGGTGCTCCTTCTTGGAAAAGGGTCAGCGCTGGAGCCGAAGTCAGACATTGAATAATCGTAGACCTGGCTTTCTCGTGTCGATCTTCCCATTCCCATTTAGCTCCTTGTTTGGTCAATTCGTACAGAGGTACCATGATGCGCGAGAAATCTGGGATGTACTTCCTGAAATAGCTCGCGAGCCCATTGAACTGTCTGACCTGCTTGACTGTTTTCGGTACTGGAGCCTTGACAAGTGCTTCTACCTTTCTTGGACTAGGTCGTATTTGGCCGTCAGACACCACGTTGCCCAAATATTCAATGGTGCGTTTGAAGAAGCTGCATTTATCAGCGTTGATGGAAAAGCCAGCTTCTTGTAAGGCTATTAAGATGCGTTCAATGTTAGATAGCCCTTCGCTGAAAGTCGTACTTTTGCTTAGTACGTCATCTACGTAGACTTGCGCAACTGTGCCTAATAGTGGGTTCAGTGCTCTGTTGATGCACCTCTGGTAAACAGAAACGGCATTGCTCAATCCAAACGGCATGGTAAGGTATTCATATAAACCATCTGGCGTAACAAATGCAGTCTTTTCGATAGATGTCTCTGCAATAGGTATTTGGTGGAACCCTGCTGCCATGTCAAAGCTAGTGAAGTAATAGCCATTGGCTAATTGATCAATTTGATCAGCAATTAGTGGCAGTGGGTAATGATCTCGCAACGTGTTTGCGTTGAGCTCCCTGTAGTCCACACATAGCCGATTGTCGCCATTTTTCTTCTTTACCAATATGATGGGACTTGAGTAGGGAGATTTGCTTTCCCGTATGATGTTGTGGTCAAGCAAATCTTTGATGATATCCCGAACCTTTTCGCGTTCCACAGGACTAAGGCGATAAGGTCTTCTTTCAACATATTTGTCAGCGTTCTTCAATCTTATCTCCAGTTCTCCAGTGTTAACGCGCGTTTTTGGAAATCCCCGGATAAACAGATGCTCATATTTGGTCAATAACGTATGTAACTGGCTTAGTTCTTCAGGATTAGTCAGATCACAATCCAACTTCTCAAAGATGTTGCTTTTTGCTGTCACATGATGGACCGTATGCTGGTGTATCAGTCTGGTACCCTTTGATGTTATCACCATGCTTAAATCGGTGCCATGGATCAAATTCATACCAATCAATACGTCAGATGACATCTCATGATCAGGAACCACGAAGAATAAAATCTCTATCCTTATGGAGTCAATGATGCAAATCGTCTTCATCTCCACTAATGAAATTACCGGAAATTGGCCAATTCCTTTGAGGTAGTTAACCGCAGAGCGTCGCTGACCCGGTAATTTTGCAGCAATTGACTCTCGAATCAACGAGCATTCTGCTCCACTGTCGAAGATGGCACGTATTGTTATTGCACCAACCGTAATGATGATGGGTGCTTGATTGGGTCCAGCTACACAGTTCACATTCGATGCTAGTGCGTTTTGACGTTTGTAACATGATTCAAATGTGTGACCTGTTTTTTTGCAGAATGAACAGGTAATCACGTTTCTAGGTGTCACAGTCGCTGGAGTATTTGCCTTCTGGACATCTGAAGTAGATTCCGAGGGTTTAAATCTGCACTCACTGGTAATATGGTTTGTCCTCTTGCATATTTGACAACGTGTTGCAATCTGAGATCTGTCCTGGTAGCGCGCACGTTTCGGTACTGAGGTTATAGGATTCTGGTGAGGGCGTTTCTTCCGCAATGATGAAGCCACAGATATGAGTTCAGGAACTGTTCTAGCTTTCGTGTTTAACAGCTCAATGCGTAAGCGCTCATCGTTTATACATCCTATCACTGCTTCTACTGAGAGTTCATCATCTAGTTGGTCCTTTGTGATTCTTTTCCACAGAACCCAGGCGCGTGATAAAAATTCAGAAATATCCTTGCTTGAGTCGTACACATGCTCCCGGAACTGGAGAACATCGCGGGAGTATCTATTCTCCGGCTCAAATGTGGTAATCAGCTTTTCGCGAAACTCTTCCCACGAAGATGTAGTCACCAACCAATCATCAATCCACATTTTAGCACGTCCTTTTAATAATCCACACACCTTGGTGCGCAAGTCCAGATCATTTAGCTTGTAGTTAACAGCTGCTTTGTCGATATGCTGGCACCATTCCCGAACTCCAACATGACTGTCAGGATCAAATGACGGTAGATAGATGTCTTTGATACCGATGCGTGGTTCTGGTGGAGCGTATAGCCGTTCGGACATTTTCTGCATCATCTCCATCATTTGTATCATGAACTGAGGAGGATATCCAACTAATGGGGTAGCTGGCATAGTCATCATGTTTGCCGACGTAGCGTCGATGGGCACCCCTGGGTGGTATACTCCTTGACTGCTTGAAGTGTGTATTCCTGATTGAATTGACACCATAGGGTGAGCGGGTACCCCATGGGTTACTGGAACTTCCACAATAGTTGACATACCAGTTGGTGTATTTGTCCTAGCTGCAGGTACTCCCGTCGTGATGGATCCTGCAGTGTTGTTGAAGCAGTTCGTTGGTACACCCGGCAGTAAGTACGACGATGCAGCGGCCACCATCGTAGTGCTGTCCTGAGCTGTTCCATGTGTCGCAGGTGGAACCGAAGCTATTGAGGTCGTGGTTGGGATGGGAGCTTCTTCCAATCCCACTTCTGATGACGGAGCAGGCTCGCCGTGGTTGTTTTTAAAAAACGTGACGTCAGCATTGCTGACGTCACGGCCTCCATGGGCAGGGCTGTTGTCCATAATCGGTGGTGAATATAAACACTGTAGATACTTTTCTTCACTATATTTTACAATTTGCAAGAGCTCCGCTCGCTACAACGGACCGAGGTAGACTGTGTTGAGCCGTCGTGCGATCGGGCTTTTTATAGCAAAACTGGGTGCGTCATTCGTATGAACAAAACACCAAACTTTGCATCTAAAACTAAGTTTTTACATTAAAAAAATCTTACTAATATTACAATCCAATATTTTAATTAATTTGAGAGTAATTACTGAGTGTAAATCAGTTTTAATTGTAAATACGTGGTTTTATTTTAGAAATGAGGGTATCTATCGTCAAAATGATCCTCACATTAATAATCTGAACCATTAATCATTACTAACTTAATAATCAATAAATTTTAAACGCTTTTTCGCAAGTAATTACAGTTGATAGATCGAAATAGTTTTTAAGGTTATTCTGAATGCTTGTTTTTGTAGTTTGAAGTGCGGGTAGCCGCCGACATACATAATATAACTAAATCATTTTATGGGCAGACCGAAAAAAAGCAATAGATTATGAAATAAAACCACTTTTTTACGGATTTAGACGCGTGTATTTGTTTTAAATTTTAGCCCAAAGATTCGAAGACTTTGCAGTCACCATAGTCACGGGTGAGACTGAGCTGTAAAGTGTCTCTTTCGATCAATTATTACGGGTAAACCCCGTAATATTTCACATTTGATTTTAATTTTACATTGACCATAAAGATAGTCTTTTACCATAAACTCAAATTTAAAACAAATATACGCGTCTAAATCCGTAAAAAGTAGTTTTATTTGAACGAATGAGTCGCGCAAGTGTTAGTGAAAATTATAAGTTTGTAATCCTACTCATTAGAAACGGCAATAACTATTTTTTAAGAAAATTCTAGCCTACATCAAATCTTAAAATAGAGATTCTATCTTTATGAAGGTTTTAGTCTACTACAACCAGGCGTAGGTTTAAGTTTCAAGTTTTCTTTCTCACAGTAATGATGTTATTTTTAAATATCTGTCTATTATCTTTGAACTGGCTTTCACTGTGCCTGTGTTTTAGTGTGCCATACATTCTGTGAGCAAATATAGAGTGGTAACGCTTAACGCCAATCTGGCACCACACGAATACGGCCTATTTTCCTATCAGTGTTCGCTTCCTAAATTAACTAAAGAAAAAATAATATATATTTTTTATTTCCCTTAGGTATTCAGTTCTTAAATTAAATTTTCCTCATTATTCAGTTTCTAAATTTAAAAAAGAAAAAATAACTAAAATAACTTATACTTACAAAACAAGCCAACCCAAAGCTTTTTTCCACATCAAACTGCCAGTAATATGGGCCAGTTTATTTATCGGTAAACAGAATCACAGTATTATGGTGACATTTAATATTAGAAAACTATGTCGTGAGCTTCGCAATAATCCATTACAGTTATGGCATAGTCTGTGGTGCAACTACAATCGAGAAAGGCACAATACTTCCTAACTGGTTTGTAATTGTGTCTAGATAATAAAACCTACATAGTACTTAAATAACCTAGTCGTTAAATGAATTCCCGTTAGCTATACTAACCACAGGGCGTTACTGAAAACCAGCGTTGCGGGGTCAAACCCACAACAATATGCTGAGTAACTTTTTGTATTAACTACTTCTGTTGTACTATCTAATCTGTGTTCCTCCTATGGGAGATAATAAAAATATTTCTTTCTTTCTTTCTAACCACAGATTTGCCAGATATTAGGTACGCGTGTAATCTTGAAGTCACATAAATTTAATCATCATAAATATCATAAATAAATCGTACTTTATAGACTAATAATGTTTTAATGTATAGCTCGTATCAGAGACATACATAGATACATATTTAACGCACACATAAATATTTACGTGGCTTTAAGCCGAGTAAGTTATGTCTAGGCACGCTATTTGGTAAATCTTTGCATAATAAAGTAGAAAGGTTTTGATGTATAATTGCTTAATCTCTGCATTTAGTTATTCACCGTAAGATAGATTAACTAAAAGCCATATTTAATTCACGTATGTATAGAAATCAATAGGGCTTATAAACGACTTCAAAAAATGGAGAAGGTTCTCAATTTGACTATGATATTTTTAAGTTCTATTTTTGAATAAACTTTTTTAGTTTAAATTAAAAAAAATATTCTGAGCATTTCAAATATGGAACAAAAATGAACAAAGCTTTACAAAACCTTTATTACGAAAGAGGTTTTATGTATGGCGTCTTACAAGTGGCCAGTACAGTTTTTTAGTTTGAATTAAAAAAAATATTCTGAGCATTTCAAATATGGAACAAAAATGAACAAAGCTTTACAAAACCTTTATTATGAAAGAGGTTTTATGTATGGCGTCTTATAAGTGGCCAGTACAGTTTTCTCTAATATGTTTCACGGTACGATTAGTTGATCACCCAACCGTTAGGACTTGCGACATTTTATTATTAGATGTTTGCGATGTAGTCGCCATGACTAAATATCACCTATGTAAGACAGTAGACTGTCCGTATTAAGGTACTGTAAAATAAAAAACCCTTTATGATCACTTGATTTTCTATCAAACACTTATCGTTAGTTGCTGAGATCGATCAGAATAATAATAATATATAGACTATTATCATCACGACAAAAGTTAAGTAGCAAAGCAGGCAATATAAAACATAAGTTAGTATGCATAATATTATTTACAAAAAATAGAAAAGAATTGGTAACGCCTTCTAAATCAATCATTACATAGTCAAAATCCGTTTTTTTAGAAGCTTTGCCCATCGATTTGATATCAAACTCTGCGCTGATCCCAAAGGATTACCCGAGGTCGGGTATTACCCCGTTTTGTTTGAATTATTACAAGTGAATAGGAACTTGGATCCCCTTATGTGGAATTCGGGAAAATGCATGCTCCCCTTGCGGTATTAGAGGATTTGTTCCAACTTAGCTTCTTTTATCTCCCACAGGAGTATAATGTGTGTTTAGATATTGTTCTGTAATATTGTTGAAGGAAACCATCTTTGTTTTGATAATACTGTGGGGTACCTGTCTATAAAATATTGGATGTTTTATGGGTTTTTAGAATTATTCCTTTTTGTCTTGTGATGTAATTGTATTTTAAACCCATTTAAATGAAATAATTATCTTTCTGTCGCTATTTAACGCAGAAATGACTAGTAAGATATTTTCACGATATTGCTATCTCCTGTAAAATTTTCAATACAGAATGCTGCCATCGGGAGCTTAATGATATGCAAGTAAGGATAAAAGTTTATATTATTGATATGTAAAATATTAAAAATGGCTCAAAAATTGAAGATAGCGTAGAGTCTGAGAAATAAACTTCTTTTGCGTAAAAATTAATTCCAAATTCCAAGCGTACGAAGTCGTGAGTTATTTTTTTTCCTTCTCCACTCAACTGGGCCATGATGGTGCCTTAAGCTTTAACTTGACCATGACAATCGTTATGTTAAGGCTTAAGGCCCGTTCCCGTTGAGGAACGTTAGGTCCCTCCGTAAGTCGCAGGTTATAGGTAGTAATTTGTATTTTACAATGCAACATCCATCAGCCTCTCTCCGTCCACTGTTGTCCACGCACGGTCCTGTGTCGCTTGCATCCAATGTCTCCCTGTTTTGACGATATCGTCGCTCTACCTTAACGGGGGCCGCCCAACGCTGCAGGTTGTCTTCCGGTGGGTCATGCTCGCTACTCTAGGACTTTTCTTCCCCAACAATCATCAGTCCTGCGAGCGATGAGGCCTGCCATTGCCAGTTTAATTGTACAATGCAACAAAAACAATCAATTTTCACTGTAGGTATGCCATGTTGCATAAAATTTAAACATATTTTTTTAAAATAACTACTGTTGGTTTTCATTGGAGCGAGTAATCCGATTAACGATACACCATATTCAATTTGAAATTGTAATTTTTGTTGCGTTATTTGATGATGAATGTCACAGTACAGATATATGTGCAGAAGTTCCAGTCAATTTAATTGTTTAAGTAAAACCACTATTTAAAAGTTTACACGCGTATGGTAACGAATCGTGATGGATTAAGGATATAAGAGTCTCCACCCTCTACTCTGGGTGGTCTTTTTATGTGGAGAAGATAAGTAGACTAGTAGTTGAAAGCTTATACGTAGGTATAAGGTATATATAGGTATATTATAATAATATTACAAACTTCAGGAGAAGACGCCTTAAAAATACAAGACATACAAAAACAAATATACCGACCTACTTATTTACCTCCGATAATTGAAATAATTAATACTTTATCCGTGTGGTGACGGATTAAGAATACATGTGTCACCACCCCATCTCCTCCCAAGGGTGCTGTAAAAGTCAGTTAAGGGATATTGCACACAGATAACAGAAGATGTTCTGTGAGAGACGGAAAAATCGAAAATAAATCCTGTGCCAACACGCCTGTTCAGCGCGGCACAGAAGACCTTAATCCCTCCCAAACGGAGGAGGCGCGTGCCCAACAGTGGAACGTAAATGGGCTGGAGAGAGATAATTAAAATAGTACAAAATAGTTTTCTTTTTAACTTCAAACACTGGGTTTAAACAAATATTTATTTTATATTATTGATTTTATTGATGATTGTTAGGTCAATGCCGATTAAGTTTAACAAGCTGTTAAAATACTATGATATATACATACATGTTCCGTCACGGTCGTGCTGCAAAGTGAAACTTCTGTAAATATTATTTATAGTGTTAATTATTGTAAACAAAACTGTCTGTCAAGTTTGCATAATAAATCATTCATGCTTGTATTCCGTCCTTTTTGTATTTATAAATTGTTAAACAGTAATTGGTCGAATCCGATTTGAGCATTGCCATTTTTATTTCCAATTTTATTGATTGATAATTAAAATATTTTTTAATTTCGTTCTATTTTTAAATCTTTACTTCTTTTGGCGCGAAAAATGAGTAGAGTAAAAATTTTGAAGAGGAAGACAAATTAACAAATATTTAAGTTAGTTAGAAAACATAGAATACAGAAAAACAGGTAGGTATTTTGAGTTAGAATCATACGAGAAACTTACGCGTACCGTTACTCTGAAGTTAATTATTTTATACAAAATTAAAACAAAAACATAATTATAATAAAGCCTAGGAAATGAGTTTGGATCGTAGCAGATGCCGCTCTATAGTCTGTGCCTAATCTCATGAGGAAAAGGCCTGACGGTATGATGTTATTAATATTTACATTATTTTGGCATACGTATATGTAATATTTTCTAACACTTGCGCGACTCATCTGTTCAAATAAAACTACTTTTTACGGATTTAGACGCGTATATTTGTTTTAAATTTTGGCCCGACGTTTCGGAGACTTTGCAGTCACCATGGTCACGGGTGAGACTGAGCTGTAATGTGTCTTGTACGATCAGTTATTACAGGGTTTACCCACATTCGATTTTAATTTTACATTGACCATAAAGATAGACTTTTACCAGAAACTATATCATATTACATTGTGCTCAGACTACATAAAATCAATAACATTTTAAAATAATGTTATTGATTTTATGTAGTCTGAGCACAATGTAATATGATATAGTTTATGGTAAAAGTCTATCTTTATGGTCAATGTAAAATTAGTATGGTCAATGTAAAAGTAGTTTTATTTATACGTATATGTAATTATTAAAATGTGTATAAGTAATTATTCATGTCTAATAACCGATATTATATTAATAACCAACTAATTAAACAACAGTAAGTTAACAGTAGGTAGAACTAATCAATTTTAGTGGTCAAATCAATTATATCGATTATATTATAACAAAAACATAGTTTAAGGCTTGTTATATCACGAACTTTTATATTCAGGTCAATATCTTTACTAAATATAATATTACTATCTTATCTTAAGTTTTATTATCTAATTTATGGTTGGCCCAACATGTCCTTTTCTTCCATAGTCTTCTATCAGATGTTATGTCTGTGTTCACTTTTCTTTATTTTATATCCTCTTTCATGCAGAAAAATAGTTATCCCTTAGCAAAGAACATAAGAAATAAAGTAGTATTTAATAATGTATACAATACAAACTAAATAATAATTACCAAAAAATTAAAACTCCACGAATTTCTACCCAATCAAAACTTAATATTAATATATAATTATTTTAAGAATTAACTGATCACTGAATTTAATTATTATTTGTGATTTGCGTATATTAATAATCAACAGAAAATTATTAATTATATAAAATAAATTACGTAATTGAAATTCTGCAACATTACTTGTCGTAAAATTTTAATTATAAATTAAATTTCAATAATTAATAATTCTGTCATTGGCTATTAATCAAACCAAGATTATTAATATTATTTCTACTTAAATACAAACTTAGTATCTGATTATTTTTAAAGTTTATTTTTGTATGTATTTTTTTATGTATATGTATTTTTGTATATTCTTAATAGTATTTCTGCTTTTATAATCATCATCATATCGTCATGCCTTTTTCCTGGGGTAGGCAAAGACTATATGGTGCCATCTGCTGATCCAAGCATTAGTTATCCTTTTAATTTTAATTTCTAGCACAAACATAATTTGTACAATGCCGGACTTAATAACAAAAGCTTTTAAAAAATCTTTGTACCTAATAATAATTTATTTAAATTACGTACAGGGTCGCTGATAATTACGATATGCCGGTCCCCATCATAAAATCTATGACATAGAACATAAAATTAACATTTTAATTTCGAGGTTATATTATATCATGATGTCATTATAGTTTCGTATGGAAAATATTACCTAATTATACTAGAAACTTCTATATATTTTGTGGTTGGCTTTATAAAAATCTATATATTTATAATCCTGAAGTTTCGATTGATTTACAATGATTGTAATCACGGATCAAGTGATAAATAACGCCTTCTCGGCATCTATCTAAACGTCAGGATTTTAATAAAATGTTACTGTTATTAAACTGTATAAACCATTATCGTACCCAACAATTTACGCGCCTTTCATGAAAAATTTGTATATACTTAATTTTATACTCAGTTGTACTATTAGAGATTAATTTTCCGCTGACTGTGATGCCAATATTACCCTAGACTTACAATGTAGACACGTTCAAAAACGGGTTAAATAGGATTCTTACATAGTAGGTCCATGAAAAATTCCATTACCGCTTAGCACCAAGTGAAATGAGATCAAGCAACAGTATGTTATATTTTTAAATAAAACGTCTCTTCTATTTCGCAGACTAAGGTTTACACAATATCTCGGTCACTACACATGCCACATTAGTTTTATCTATATCTCAGTTTTGTCTATTTACTTGTAATAAAATATTTTTTTTTGTGTTGTAACAAAACCCAGACACATTACTTAAGTTAAGTAACATTTTGCGGTAGGCAAATCATTTCTTGACGTTTACTTGCATAATGAGACTGTTAGCTAATTGAAACGTGATTCAATTTTGATAATTTCATTCGGTTTTAAAGTTAATACAATGTCTTTGTTTAGCAATTGTGCAACTACAATACGCAAATATTATCGTACTAGTAATCCGCTTTTCCGTATGATGATAGATTAAAAATACAAGTGACACCACCACTTTTCCTTCACAGAGTGCTATATACTTAACGTGACCATTTTTTCTTTGACTCAAAACGGGACATCGGTTTGTAGGTACTTTAACTAAAATTAAATATAAAAAATAACTTTTTTTAAGTTATTTATTCACAAAAAGCTAGTATTGTCATAAAATATTAGGTTTAATTATATTTATATTTATCAGAAGAACATATTTGCTTTAATATATATTAATATACTCTGGGAATTTTTTTTAATATATAACCTTTATTATCAACATAGCCTTTAAAACTGATACCTGTAACTGAGTTTTCTCAGACGTCCACAATTTGTTCATTACGGAAAATACTCTTTCTACTGGACTTCGGTTTCTGAAAACGGGACAATTTTACGTCCCAGAGGTAGTTTCGGGGACACCGGGACTCGTAGTTGTAAAAAGGGACAGTCTCGTTTAAAACGGGACGTCTGGTCACATTCTTTATACTGTACAAAGATAACATCCGAAGATCAGAAGTTTTATAAGTTATAGACACCGAGAGAAATAATATTATTATGTAATCTAATGTTCTCGTTGTAGTGAAATATATTGAATGATTTTTAGGGTTCCGTAGCAGAAGGAAAAATAGGAATACTGAAGCTGTACCGATGATGATGTATTTCTGTTGATGTTATAACATCAAAATACTAAGCCAGAATATAAAAACACTTTAGAGCTTCCCATACAACAAACGTTCAGCTATTTGACTTGAAGATAAACTTAGAGAACATTATTATGATTGTATGATATTGTGATGGATATATATATGATCACAATGGTATACACAAACCATAATGAGCAACTCCAACTCGTACTTAGCCGGGTTTTAATTTAATTAATATGAGAGGCGCCGGGAGTATTAGTATTATGTAATTAAATACTCTGGTTGTCTCGTGAAATAATAAAATTAATAATGATTTTTAATATTTCATAGATTCATAATTTATTTAACGTTAAATTAATATTAATTTATTTAAAATATTTTATTTAACAGTAGATTTCAACAAATTTTTATTTATTAAATTTGCGTTCTTTGAACCTTATGAATTTTAATTTTACAAATTTTTCTTCTCTTCTTCTTCTTCTCCAGCCCATTTACGTCCCACTGTTGGGCACGGGCCTCCTCCACTTTGGGAGGGATTATGGTCTACTGTGCCGCGCTGACCAGACGTGATGACACAGGGTTTATTTTCGAGTTTTCCGTCTCTCACAAAAGATGTGATCTGTGTGAAATATCCCTTAGCTGACTTTTACAGCACCCTTGGGAGGAGATGGGGTGGTGACACTTGTATTCTTAATCTGTCACAAATGTACAAATTTTTAATCATCTCAAATTTTAATATAGCTTCTGTTTTTTAATTAATTCAGTTTTACTTTTATTTTATTGTTTTATAAGATTTTTATCTATACAATAACGAATTTAAGTTAATAAATAAAAACTCATAAATATTAATTGTTATGTTCTTAATATGTTAGATTTCACTCACGTTCTTGATTACTACATAATTTGATTAGTTGAAAAACTAAAAGACACACTTAAATATCAACTTCGCACAGACACACACTAAAATGAATATGCAAAATATTATTTTAATGCAAAATATCAGATCAATCCAACTATTGCAAGTTGGTGTAAATTGCTTTGAGGCATATTTTTTATGAAACATTTATTTTAATTAAAATCGTTGTATTCACAATGGTTCCGATTTGACATGCATAAATCAACTAAACTAAAAAATGAAAATTGAGTGTCAATAACACAATTCGGCAATGTTTGCGTAACTTTTTTATTAGAAAATCTGTATATTATAAACTAACGATTTATATTAATAAAAATGTGAAATAGCCAATTAATCAAAATAAGCTATTGCTGTTTTCATTTTTAGTTAGGTTAACTTTAATTGTGCATATAGAATTGGTACCACAATTAAATTTCATTTTTAGTGTAGTTCAGAAGTGTACGTAGAATTGGTGCCAGTATTTATAAACGTCAGTAATAGGAGGGTACAGTCTACGACTTACGAGAATACTAGAAAGTAGGAAATATCTTTTTTATTTGATGTTACACAAAATTTCTACATTTACATAATAATATAAATAAAAACAGTCGTACGATAATTTAGAAGATTATTTATTTATTTATTTTTCTTTAACCTTCCTATACCCGCGCCAAATGTATTAAGGGCCTACATCAATATTATCGTCGACATGTACATATTAACACAGCTAGTAGGTATAGAAAATGAAGAATTAGGGATATTTTTTTTGTTTACTCAAAATCTACTAAATATATTTTAATTCTGATTTACGTGTTTCTTTATATAATAGTTACTTATGTTTTTAAAGTTATTTCATTAGTTAATACGCGATAATAGACCGACAAATGAAAAAAATTAAAAATTAAAGAGGTTGTTTCGCTAAGATTTTCTATCGAGAAAACTTTTTTCAATCGCGTTTCTGAGTTTATGCGATCCTAGATCATATATTGAAAAAACATATACTTAAAAATTAGAGCTCTAGCCATTCAATCTAAAGAAACAATGAAAACTTCGTACGTAGAAAAATGCACGAAGCTATTTTGGTATCCTCTTAACACCGATACCCACACAAGGTGTGACAGACCGTAACTTTGGTTCCTATTACCTGGTTATTTTTCTATGAAACCGTTTATATTTTTTATATTTTACAGGAACTATAGGATGTAACAAAATGTATTGATGTAGCACAAAATTCTACATTAGGCGCACTTAATGTTAAAAGCCTTTATTTATTATAGCTGTTGCCCGCGTCTTCGTACGCGTAGAATTTAAAAAATGTATCCCGTTTTTGTAACATTTTTCACTACTGCTTCTCTCCTATTAGTCGCAGTGTGATGTTATATATCCTATAGCCTTCCTCGCTAAATGTACTATCCAACAATGAAAGAATTTTTCAAATCGGACCAGAGGTTCTTGAGAGTAGCGCGTTTAAACAAACAAACTCTTCAGCTGTATAATATTAAGTATAGTTCTAATCGATATACTTTAGATAAGTATATCGATTACAACTATTATCGAATTACTATCGAATTAAATCAACTAGTATCGAATACCATTGATGCCTAATACTTTATTCTTGTGTGAGATGCTTCACATGACATGAAACTGTCACATAACCAGTTATGCTTCTATTACGTAGTATTGTGTGACGTCATAGAATTAATACGTAATGTTCCTAGTTAACGCATGAATAACCTAATTTTTTAAATAATTATCTAATGAGTTCTACTCATAAAGAAAAACTGAAAATGTTCGGTTCAAAATCGATTCAAATTTTTTCGACTTTTCTTTTCTATATTAAGTGATTTTTTAGGGTTCCGTACCCAAAGGGTAAAAACGGGACCCTATTACTGAGACTTCGCTGTCCGTCCGTCCGTCCGTCCGTCCGTCCGTCCGTCTGTCACCAGGCTGTATCTCAAGAACGGTGATAGGTAGAGAGTTGAAATTTTCACAGATGATGTATTTCTATTGCCGCTATAACAACAAATACTAAAAATAAAATAAAATAAATATTTAAGGGGGGCTCCCATACAACAAACATGATTTTTTTACCGTTTCTTGCTCGATACTAATAACGTTGCCTTATGTTGCATAGATAATGGTACGGAACCCTTCGTGCGCGAGTCCGACTCGCACTTGACCATTTTTTTTATTCTTGCGTCTGTTCCGCATTCTTATAGGATTTTCCACAGTAAATAGAGACAAAGCTTATGCCATCTCATAGTATATAAAATAGTAAAGTTTTTATGAGATAGATTTAAAGATATATAGATCTCTATAAAATATATAAATCTAAAATATATAAATATATAAATCTCTGTAAAATACTATACATATACTATAATAATGTGACATTTAGGTCGCAATAGTACAAATTTTTATGTTCATCAAAATAGATACTGTAATTATTATAATGACGTGTTGCTAAATAGTTATACGAGCTCCAATATCACGCTAAAAACTAAACTAATCTTAACTAAATTGAAACAAATTATCACAATGTTTTGATTTTATAGGCTGTTGTGATGTACAAATAGTTCATAGTCGTGGAATAAACTACCTGTCAAGATGTTTCCATTGGGCTACAGCATGGAGTTCTTCAAAAAAAGAGTGAAAAGATATCTACCGCTTCCCATAAGGTGGGCCGCAAGCTTGTTCAGCACCCTTTTAAAATAATTGGTCAAGTGCGAGTCGGACTCGCGCACGAAGGGTTCCGTACCATTATCTATGCAACATAAGGCAACGTTATTAGTATCGAGCAAGAAACGGTAAAAAAATCATGTTTGTTGTATGGGAGCCCCCCTTAAATATTTATTTTATTTTATTTTTAGTATTTGTTGTTATAGCGGCAATAGAAATACATCATCTGTGAAAATTTCAACTGTCTAGCTATCACCGTTCTTGAGATACTGGGTACGGAACCCTAAAAATCATGTTTGTTGTATGGGAGCCCCCCTTAAATATTTATTTTATTTTATTTTTAGTATTTGTTGTTATAGCGGCAATAGAAATACATCATCTGTGAAAATTTCAACTGTCTAGCTATCACCGTTCTTGAGATACTGGGTACGGAACCCTAAAAATCATGTTTGTTGTATGGGAGCCCCCCTTAAATATTTATTTTATTTTATTTTTAGTATTTGTTGTTATAGCGGCAATAGAAATACATCATCTGTGAAAATTTCAACTCTCTAGCTATCACCGTTCTTGAGATACAGCCTGGTGACAGACGGACGGACGGACGGACGGACGGACGGACGGACGGACGGACGGACGGACGGACGGACGGACAGCGAAGTCTCAGTAATAGGGTCCCGTTTTTACCCTTTGGGTACGGAACCCTAAAAAATAACATTATCAGTATTCATACATTCTAAAAACAAACAACCTTTCACATATATTATTGTTTAATTTCTTACAAGATTTTTCAGGGATTTTTTAAACATGTTAGGTAAAATATTTGTTTTTTAAATATACATGTCTTGCAAATGCTAAAGATTTTTGGTCTTATTCATAATGACTTATCGGAGGTTTAAACGGAGATTTTATCGGAGAGATAATATACGTTTTAGCGTAAAAAGACTATTATGAATAACAAGTCTAAAATCGGTTCGCGAAAATTGTCAAAACTAAACTTGACAATTTTCGCGAACCCGCTAAGTCATTATGAATAAGATCATTTATATTTCAGTTTATTCAAGTAGTGTAATTAGAAGTATTTATAATTTAGTTTCGTCAAGCAGTGCAATTAGAATTGGCACTATTGTCTGCAATTGTATACAAATGTAAAAGCTTCTGTCCATGACTTTATTGACTCTTTGCATGAATACTCATCATTATATATTGAGAAACGTATTGTCCATTTTGTCCTTTGCATTTAAATAGATCATTATTATAATTATTAATATCGTTAATCATCTTAATTATTATTTTAATTAATCAACACTAATATGTGTTAATTGAACAATGAATTAATTGTTCTCTTCATATAATTGTATATTCCAACGAACGGTAATCAATTTAAATTGAAGTCAAGAGTCTTAAACTGAAGAGGGTTTTTAAGCATATTGTTTTTAGATAGGTATAGTAATAAGAATAGAGAATAATTTTATTAATAAATTACTTTAGTAATAGAGAATAAGTTCTGATAATAAAGAAAAAAAAATGTACAAACAAAGGAAATAATAAAATAATAATACAGTAAAAATGTTGGAAATACACAGACTAAAGACGCTAATTTTAACTGACTTAGAAAAAAGAAGGAGGTTTTATATTCAGCCGTATATATTTTTATTTTATGTTATTGTTTAAATAATAAATAAAAACCTGAAAAGTATATGTCTGTACATGGAAGATTTAGACATAAAAAAAAAATTGTACGCGCACCATGCCAAAACTACTTTTATTGCCCAGTTATTCGAAACGAAGTCGCAGGCAACAGCAAGTGTTAAAATAAACCAAAATCCTTATTCATTAACTTAAGATATTCAATAAATATTAAATTATTATATCAACTTAAGATACTTACAATATTATAACGTAAAGAAATTAACAATATTAGTACAATACTGGGCAGTAGATATTGATCATAATAAAACTTCTTGACTTACTCGTAACCAAGCGAAGTAAACCATTTTATCCAGATCCCTATCAGTGTGTCCACTCTCTGTTTAATACGTCCAATTACTCCAAATTTACAAGAGGTCAGACAGCTCAATTTAATCTGGTTGTCTATATCTGGTGTAAATTGATCTATGTAATGTATAGAGTATGTTTCGTAGTTGTTAAACTGTATAGGTCTAATTATTTTGGTTAAGTTGTTGAGTAAGATACTATGTTGAAAGCTTGTACACGCGTCGGCAAGGCCGGCCAGTCTTGCTAAGGACACTAAGTTGGTTTGTCGCTATGAATTAAGACTTTGAATGTCAGAATGTTTTGTCGGTTTTTACTCAATAGCAACTAAAAGAGATTAACTTTTATAAGCAATAATGTATTATAATTTTTACTTTCCTCACTTTGCGCATAGTTTTGAAATACATAATTAAATTTCAATTTATTAAATTAAGATTTAAAGTACAGTGAAGGTCATTCCAAATTTAATATAGTAATTACTACTGAGCTACTTATTGGTCTTGAACAATTATATTTATAACAACAGTATCCCAAATTTCACTAATGAAAACATTTAACTTTTATTCTTACTTGCCTTCCAATAAACTATTGACATATAGCGTTTTCTATTTAAATATATTATAAACACTTCCTATTTATACTATAGAATAGATCACACTAAGAAACGAGGCTAAAATATATTTGTATTGGTAGATTGGATATTGAAAACGAATGCAGGTAAATTAATGATTATATCATTAATCAATTTTATAATCATTCATATTTAATTATAAAACAAATAATCTGTAATGATCAGGTCTTCTTTTTAATTGATCATGATCACTTAATAAGTAATAACCTTCCTTCATCAATTTATTATTTACATAATCTTTTTCGAATAATAATTACAAATAATCTTCCCTGTTCAATTAATTTGTCTTCCTTAATTATTTATTAATGAATTGATAAGTAACTAATATTTTCCTTGAGTATTATCTGGTTTTGGTAACATTAGAATTTAATAGTAAATTTTTGCAATAAAACGAGTTTATTAGAATAGATATTTTCTAGATAAATAGTTCAACAATAGAGAGACTCTACTACTTCTACTTTAGAAAATTTTACGATTATTTTTATTTCTTTAAATAAAAATAATCGAATGATTATCACTATTCTTAACACGCTTATATTAGTTCGGTAATTATCTATCAATGTAACGGAATATTTGAAAGTGATTTTCACCTACTTGCAGTTGTCAGATTGATCTGGAATTTTGTAACATATTAAGGACCGATGACAATGCAATAATATAAAAAACATTTAGGAATTTTAACCGTATTTTTTAGTTTTTGAACTAAACAAATTACCTATTTAATTTGTATTTTACAATTACAGGTAGTGCACTATGCCTAGAAACAGGCAGAATAAAGCTTCTGAAAAAGTGTATTGTTAACTGTGTTAAAAGATTGTTTAAATTCCAAGTACAGTCTTAAAATATTTTCTTATCAACACAAATCATATATGATTTCAAAGGCTCAGTAAATATTTCGCAACCAAACATGTATCACCTTCAGAACTGACCTCCGCTTACATCACGTCCGTAACTGATATACAAAATGTTATGCAGCCATTTGAAACAATTATCCCTGCGTTAAAACGTGAAAATTAACCTATATTCATACGAGCGTTTTTAAACACCCGCTTGAAAACATAAGAAAAGATTATTTTTTTAAAACGCTACTGTAGAATAAAATACTTAGGTTTTTTATTTTCACCTTATTACTTACTAGCTGTTGGCCGCAACTCCGTTTAGCTTCTACTGGTTGTAGCGTGATGTTATATAGCCTAAAGCCTTCCTCGATAAATGCCCTATCTAATAATACTGATAGAATAATATTTAATAAGAAGAATAATAAGAAGAATAATACTGAAAGAATTTTTCAAATCGGCCCAGTGGTTCCTGAGATTAGCGAGTTCAAACAAACAAACAAACAAACAAACTCTTCAGCTTTATAATATTAGTATTTATTACTTATAAATATCTATTCACTTATTATCCATTTTGTTGATACTGTTTTATTTTACATTTTTAAACATCTATAAATATCTAATAGACATTCTACACAACGTCCTCTGGTCTCAAGTTAAGCTTTATTTCTATGCTTGTATTACGGGTATCAGAATATGGATGTACATAAACACAAAAAAAGCACTTAGCGCCTTATTATCGGAGGTTTAAAAGTTCGCTAAAATAGGTTCGCGAAAATTGTCAAAACTTGTTATTCATAATGGTCTTTTTAAGCTAAAACTTTTATTTTCTCTGTGATAAAATCTCCGTATAAACCTCCAATAAGTCATTATGAATAAGACCGTTAGGATTTTAAATAGATAGCGAATAAATATACAAGATGACACACAAAAACCATTTTTTGAAATTTCACTAAATTCTACCATTAGTCATGTAGCAGTCATTCAAATTGTCTAGCTACTAAATGATAATTTTAATATTATAATTTTACTAGCTGTTGCCGGCGACCCAGTTGCGTGGAATTTAGAAAATTTTACCCGTTTTGCAACATTTTTAACTATTGCTTCACTTCTACTGGTCGTAGCGTGATGTTACATAGCCTAAAGCCTATCTAAAGAATTTTTCAAATTTGAAAAATTCTTTCAATTCGTCAGTTCCTGAGATTAGTGCGTTCAAACAAACATACTCTTCCGCTTTATAATATTATTATAGAAAATCTTTGACTATTTATATAAGACAAATAACAGGAGTAATGTTAAAGGCAACAATGAAGCGTTTTTTAAACGCCGAAATATTACCGCAACGTTTTTTTTAGCGCTTGTACGAATCACGGTTTAAGCAGTGCCTTGTATACAACTAGATTACAAAACGTTATAAAAAAGGTAACGACATTTGTTACTAATACTTATAACTGGTCGAGTGACCTTGTAATATCAAATAGAGATTAATCGATTCGTAAAGGAGATTTAAATCGAGTAGAAGAATTGAAAACTTAAGTGTTTTACAATTAAAGATTACATAGAGATAGTTTCATTGTCAGAGTTCTGTTTTTGAATATAGTATTGTTTTTTTTTCTAATTTAACATTATCACATCCCAATGTGGCCAGTGTTAAATTAAAATATGCTATTGTCAAATTACTTAGTCCATGTGGTGACGGATTAAGAAAACAAGTGTCACTACCTCTTTTCTTTATCAGGGCCCTGTAAAAACCAGTTAAGAAGTATAGTACACGGTTTGTCTATGCAAAAAACTGAAAACTCGTAAATAACTCTATGTCGACATACCTGGTCTGGCCTAAAATACTAAATTCCCTTCATAGCTGAAAAATTGAAGAATGAGCGGATGTCCTGGTACGGGCATGTTATGAGACGAGAGGAAAGTAATGTCGCTAGGAGAGTTCTGAGTATAAATGTGGAAGGAAAAAAGTCTAGAGGAAGACCTGAGAAAAGATGGATGGACTGTGTGAAAGAGGACATGAAAGAAAGAGGAGTTGACACAGACATGACGGCTAATAGAAGACTATGGAAGAAAAAGACATGTTGCACCGACCCCAAATAATGGGATAAGGGCAGGAGGATGATGAGGTGGAAAAGGCCCGTGCCCAACAGTAAGACGTTACAGGCTGGAGAGTGTTCAATTAAAAAGAAAACGAGAATGATGTTTGAATTTTAGGTGCTTTTTTTATTCTTTTTGCAATACGCCTATCTTCTGACTTCATAGAAGAGCATGTTTACTTTGTCTATTTGAAATAAAAACATTTGACTTTGAATACACTTGCTATGAATTTTAATTATGTTCTCCGTGTGGTGACGGATTAAGAATACAAGTGTCACCACCCCATCTCCTCCCAAGGGTGCTGTAAAAGTCAGCTAAGGGATAATGCACACAGATAACATCCTTTGCGAGAGACGGAAAACTCAAAAATAAACCCTGTGCCAATACGCTTGGTCAGCGCGGCGCAGTAGACCATAATCCCTCCCAAAGTGGAGGAGGCTCGTGCCCAACAGTGGGACGTAAATGGGCTGGAGAGAGATTTTTAATTATGTAGAGACTAATGTATCTTATTTTATTACAGGTATGTAGCTGTTAATTCTTCTCTATTCAAGCCAATGGTATTGGGTAAGACTTGAATACTTTGTTTTGTATAAACTATTACCATTATTTTGTCATTAATATAATAGTTTCAAAGACTTGTATCAAAACTTATATCAAACTATGTCATCCAGTCCTTATCTCAAATTATTTCGGGATGGTGCAGCACCCTTTTTAGTAAATAAACTCCAAACGAAAGTAATTATTCTCTTTAAAACGTCAAATTTAATTGTTATTTCAAAGTTTTTAATAAAAAATAAATGCAATTTTACGGTTAAGAACAGAAAAAGTGGAGTTTTGGAGATAAGGGGACACAAAAATTGTATTTTTAAAGTTTAGTACAAAAAATATTATTATGCTAAAGTTTTAAAAGACAAAAAAGTGCGATTTCAAAGTTAAACACAGAAAAAGTTCGGTTTTTAAGTTTTAACGACAGAAAAAGTGAAATTTCCAAGTTGAAGTTAGAAAAGTTAAGAGAAAAATTATTTACAATTTTTAAGTTTTTGAGGACAGAAAAAGGACAACTTCAAAGTTAAGTGCAGAAAAATTGAAATTGCATAATTGTGGAGCACTGTTCCGCTGCTCTACTAATAACTGCTAAAACATATAAAATTTGCAAGTTTCATCAACAGTTTTTATTTAAACCTTACAATTTTATGAATATCCGTTTAGCAGTTTTACAATACGAAATTGCTTAGCAGTTTCAACACATGACGGACGTTGCATCGCAAACCCATAAATAGTAGTGCCTATTGCATTAACCAACACATTTATATGTATGTTTTACTGTCTGTAACTAAATAAAGGCATAGTAATAAATTTAAATTGTTTGATGAAGACCGCACTTGTAAAGTTGAAATTATTTTGAATATATGTATTGGGAAAGAAGAATATAATCTAATAATAATATATAAAATTCTCCTGTCACGGTGTTTGTAATTATACTCCTCCGAAATGACTCGACCGATTTTCGTGCAATTTTTGTGTACATATCCTTTAGGTCTGAGAATCGGACAGCATCTATTTTTCATCCCCCTAAATGTTAAGGGTTGTCCATCTCCGACGTTTGTGTGGCAAAACAACGTTTGCCGGGTCAGCTAGTAGAAAATAAAGTACCTAATAAATTTCTCTACGTTTCGGAGACTTTCGGTGTCGGTCTAAAGTTGTCGGTGTTGGTCTAAAATTCTCAAAAAATACACGCGTCCCAATCGGCTTTATAAGGGTAGGCCTATTTCCAGCAGTGGACGTAGAAGGGCTGATAGATGGATGGATGCAATAAGTAAAAAGTGGTTTTATTTTAATTACACTCTCTCTCTCTCTCCAGCCCATTTACGTCCCACTGTTGGGCACGAGCCTCCTCCACTATGGGAGGGATTATGGTCTACTGTGCCACGCTGACCAGGCGTGTTGGCACGGGGTTTATATTCGAGTTTTTCGTCTCTCACAG
The DNA here is from genome assembly GCA_916999025.1 of Orgyia antiqua. Classification (NCBI taxonomy): domain Eukaryota; kingdom Metazoa; phylum Arthropoda; class Insecta; order Lepidoptera; family Erebidae; genus Orgyia; species Orgyia antiqua. Next base: position 35,183,263 of record OU779865.1, on the reverse strand, counting down.
AGGGTGTTATCTGTGCGCAATATCCCTTAGCTGACTTTTAAAGCACCCTTGGGAGGAGATGGGATGGTGACACTTGTATTCTTAATCCGTCACTACACGGAGAGTTTTTTTTTACGGAGAGATTTTAATTACTAGCGATTTAAAATAGCAGGCTTACGAAGTCGCAAGTAACAATTAGTTTAACTATAATTTAATAGTAAATTGATGTTTGTTTATTCCACAATGACTATTTAATGGGCTGTTATTGTAATAATTACTGTCATAGTTTAATATAATGAATAATTTAGCATTAATTTAAATTAGGGCTAAATATTTGTTGCAATTACGTCAACTGAACTGAATTGTTTAATTCAGTTTATGATATAAATATAATTAAATCAATGGTTATTATTAAAAAATTAAAACTAAATAATAAATTATATTATGATGGAAAAAGTCATTGCCGCTAGCGGGACTTGAACCCACTACCTCGGAATACCGTTCCGAAGCTCTTTCCAATTGAGCTTATTGCGGTTGTGCTTGTAGCATTCAAATTTACCACCACAATCGTTACTCGATTGAGTTTATATCGTATTTCTACGTAAACTAATTAATTCGTTAAATGCGGATGTATATTTTATTGTCGTGTATCTAATTTGATGGTTTTTGGTGAATGGGAGACAGGTGGATGAATTATGATGAAATTTAATGACTTAGCTATTTTAATTTTTGAATCATTAGGACCGCCTTCGTACATGAGGGTTCAATTTAAGTCCCCTTTTAAAATTATTGTATTTTAATTTTTAATATTTGTTGTTATAGCATCAACAGATTCTTATATACATCATATTTACAGATTTCAAGTCTCTATCGCTGTTTTTGAAATGTATCTTAATGACAGACTGACGGACAGACAGTAAAGTCTCTATTAGGATTTTATCTTTTGGTGTGGAACCTTCAAATTTAACATACAAACACATACATTACGTACATAAATACAAAATGATTCAATTCTTTAATGAATTGCATGCGTCATAAAAAGCAATTTCAAAACAGATTAATTAATATTAGCAAATATAACAAATTGCCTACTCTACATAGACCAGAATTATTTAAAAATAAAAAATCTAGTTCATTATGAATAAAGCAACTCATTAAACTTATATTAAGGTTAATTTACGAAAGTGTAATACCAAAATAACCTAGTTCTTTAAAACAAGATTCAATGAAAAGTGCTATAAAATTTGATTGCAATATTATTCTCTTTCTTTTAACTGCTTAAAAAAATATTTAACTCATAAGCCTTAAGAGTGGACTACAGCTCAAATTTTGGTATTTGTAATAGGTATTGCTATTCCTATTTCCGAGCGCCTCTCTGAAAGGGAGAGATATAGTTCAGTCAGGTTTAACCTACAAAATCTTTGTAAAAAGTCGTTTCATTATAGATGATCAGTATATCTATACTTCTATTACTTTCTTATTCACAAAAACATTACCAATTTCGGGTGACAGAGGTTGCAAATTCATCCGTAAAAACGGGATTTTTGGATGGTCATATTTCTTTTAGTAATTATATTTTGGAAAATAAAGTAATATAAGAGTAGATACATAGAACCTAGATACTGCGAGTAAAAATTAGTTGCTCTAAATCAATCTCCACGTAGAAAATAACAGCAGACTACGATGCCTATATTTTTGTGTGGAGCATTGTTTGGTATCGTGTCCTCTCAAATTTTATAAAAATTACAGTCATCTTAATAAATAAAAAACAGCCAATTACTAAGTAGTTAGACTTGCATACAAAGAGTTTTTTATCTATTTATATTATATTGGTATCGAACCAATATACATAGATAAATAAGAAACTCCATAATTGTACATATTCCATTTCCCTTTTTCTCCGTACAATTATTTGTGTGATTTTGTGTTTGTCAAACAGATATTAAGTACTCCGTTTTTTCTATGTATTATGAGAAGTTGCGTAGTTTTAAAAATATAAGCTCACATAGTAACACACAAACACAACGACTTTGATATTTTGAATAAAGAAAAGCCTACGCAATTTGTGTAGCTCCAAAGTAATTAAGGGCTTATTATATATTATTATATTACCGACAACAAAGTTCTAAACTAAATTTGCTTGAAACTTCAAAAAGCTTTGAAAGACGAGATTGAATAATTAAAATGGTGCTAAAAGTCACAAAAGAAAAGCATCCTCACTAATAAAATATTAAATAAAGCTACATTTTTTAAGAAATTTGATATTTAATGGACACTGTGTAAAAACATCAGAAGTATAAACGTCTTATTGTAATAAAATATTATCAAATTTGTACCCAATCATACAATTAGAACTCATATCTATACATATATATTATAACACAAACATAATAAGCTTAGCTTAGGACTAGACTACATTGTGTGAAATGTTCATGAATATTATTATTAATAGTAATTAATAGTATAATAAAAATCTAATAAAGTTGATGTCTGTATTTTGATTGTAAAATATTGAAAAGAAAAAAGAAGTTGGATAGGCTTTCGTTATTGGCGTAATGGAAGCTATAACAATGGTTTATAGAATTTTTGTGTCTGTAAGTTTGTACGCGTATCACGTCAAAACTACTGCATAGATTTGTCTTAGTGATATGTTGTTAGAGACCTAACTTAAAGTATATACTCCAATTTATCCCGAGATAATATCCAATTTCTTTGGGAATTACACGCGAACGAAGTCCTCAGCAATAAATAGTCTTTAATAAAATTGCAAACTTGGTACACACTGTTCTGTTTTTGTTTTATTTGGTAACTAAATGAATCAGTATTTTGTTTACCTTTAAATTTGAGGACCTAAATAAAGATTAAAAAAAACCATTAAATGTCAAAAATACTCGGAAGACTTCTGCAGCCTCAGAAGAGGATAAATTAATATCGTCAAGATCGCAAGGAGCATCTGGATGCAGGCGGCTTAATAGCATTCTATAGAGGAGACCTAAATGCATCAATAATAACGTAAACTTATTATTGGATAGATAACTATCCTGTGCCGCTTACATCCAGCGCCTATAACACAACCGCCTTTAACTTAGTAACTACAGTCTCTGTAGTCTGTATGTCTCAATGTTCTTACGTAATTATGTGACATACATAGTATGTATAAGTTATGTAAGTTAGGTCAATGTACTTACTGCAATAACTTAATGACACACTTTTATTTTTCAATTACTATATAAAAAACATTTAGTACTTATTACGCGGTATAAGTAATTACGTATCACAAAAATCGTAAAAGGTTGATAATGACGGGCTTCGTGGCGTAGTGGTTCATGTACTGGACTGCCGTTCACAAGGTCGCGGGTTTGATTCCCGCTTGGGACAATCATTTGTGTGATATTCATAGAATTCATAAATGTCATACAAATGTTTTGTACTACGTCTGGGTGTTTTCTATGTATTATAAGTATGTATTTACAAAAGAAAAGTAGTTTATGTATTGTATCCGTATTCTGGTACCCATAACACAAGCATAATAAGCTTAACTTGGGACCAGAGGATGTTAAAATAAATAAATAAATAAAAAATTTAACGTGCATTTTTTGAAAATAATATGTTGGGCAATGGTACCGATTCTACGTGCACAATTAAATATAACTAAACTTAAAAAATGAAAATCGATGGTCTCAATAACACAATTCAGAAATGTTAACATAACTTTTTTATTAGAAAATCTGTATATTATAGACTAACGATTTTAATTAATAAAAATGTGCACAACGAAGTAACCAATTAATTAAAATACACCATAGTTTAGTTTTTATTTTTATTATATCTTATCTATATAATTTACCTTTCTTGCTATTTGCCTGGTTTTCGATACTTTATCAACTGTGTTCTGTTGCAAATAAATCTATTTTCTTTCTTCTTCTTTTGAAAAATTTCACCTTCTGTGATAATCTGTATAATGTACTAAGAAGGTAATTAATTTAGATGTTAAGTCAAAAAGTCGGATGAAGTTCGTTAAATGAGCTATAATTTGAGGGTTAATTGGCTCTTTGATGTTATATTATTAATGAAATGATGTCAGATTAAATGTCGATATTAAATCGGTTTTATTTACAAGATATTTTCCAATAATTGGTTAGATTATCTTATTCAGACGCAACAAAGCCAATATATGGCTAGGAAATTTTTTGTGTGATAATATTAAGACTACTTTTATAGTCTATCATACCATCACGCTTTATTCCATTGGGTTAGGCAGAGGCTGTAAAGCGCCATCTGCTATGATCCAAAGAGTTTAAATCTGTATCTCTATCTCTCTCTCCAGCCCATTAATTTCCCACTGTTGGGCACGTGATCCTCTACTTTGGGAGGGATTATTATCTACTGTCCCGTGCTGACCAGACGTGTTGGCATATGGTCTATTTTCAAGTGTTTCATCTCTAACAGAGGATGTTATCTGTGTAATATCCCTTAGCTGACTTTTACAGCACCCTTGGAGGAAATGGAGTGGTGACACTTGTATTCTTAATCAGGTACCTCACGGGCTATATCTAATATCTCTATCTAGTTTAAATTATATTTCGATCTTTTAAAGATATGTATTTGTGCATGGGCATTCAGAAAAGAAACCCTCACAAAATACTCGTATATATAAAAACCTTCCTCTTAAATCTGTAAAAAAATCTGCTACAAAATATGTTACCTAGTTTTAAAGATTTAAGCTCATACAGGGACATACAGAAATAACGACTTTATTTTATAATAAACTAGCTGTGCCCTGCGGTGTTACCCGCGGTAAAAAGGCAAAAAAAATATTTCGTTTTATGTTATCCCACGGGAAAACTGCATTCTTTCGGGATAAAAAGTAGCCTATATGTTATTCGGTTGTATAAGCTACACTATGGTAAAGTTTCTTTAAAATCCATTCAGTAGTTTTTGCGTGAAAGAGTAACAAACATACAAACATCTATACTCACAAACTTTCACATTTATAATAATTATCAGGACAAAGAAGATAAAGACTTAACAATATTGCTTTAATCAACGATTTAGCTACACATAGATATGTTATTTTCAAGTATTTTAATAGTACTTTCCCTCAATCTGACGTAACTATTTAAAAAACTACAACAGCAGTTAAAATTTAATTTGTCTGTCATTGGTATATGAAGGTTAATTAACGAAGCAAAACGGAAGCGTTTAATATTAAATTACACGTATGAAATCTTAATTGAAGCACATAAAAATAGCCTCTATGAATATAATAATATTTTTTTTAAAGTAATATTATCTTTCTTCTAATATAAAAAAATCTCGCGTCACAGTGTTAGTTACCATACTCCTCCGAAACAGCTTTATCGTCCATAAGACATCTTCTTGAACCACGCTATCTATAAAAAAAAAAAAACAAAATACATACCGAAAATTACGACAAAGATAAACTTTAGTAACTTACTATGTCTTCTACATAATAACAAATCAGCTTAAAATGAGATAGCAGCACTTTCTATGTATTGTACAAAAATATTTGAATTTGATTAGTTTTAATTAGCTTATTACGTACAAATAGGTTGTTGAATTAACTACCTGCCGAGGTTTTTCCATTGGACTACAGCATGGGGTTCTTCAAAAAAGGGATTAAAAGATTTCTGTAGGGTCGGCGACGCGCGAGTGACATCTCTAGTGTTGCAAGTGTCCATAGGCTACGGTAACTCCTTACCATTAGGCAGGCCGTAAGCTTGTTTGCCACCTTAGTGGTATAAAAAAAAGGGTGATTATTATAAGAATACTAAGAATTTTCTAACACTTGCGCGACTCATCTGTTTCAAATTTTGGCCCGACGTTTCGGAGACTGCAAAGTCTCCGAAACGTCGGGCCAAAATTTAAAACAAATAATTATACGCGTCTGAATCCGTAAAAAGTAGTTTTATTTGAACCATTCTATATTCTGTGTTAAGAACTAGTGAAAAGTGGTACACAATTAAGATGTTATCATTCCATAAATACTCAAATAACGACCGTAAACTAACCAAAAATACCAAAATAGACAGACTGACACACTGACATACAAGGTTTGACCAAAAAAGAAAGTCACCAACCGGATCAAGGACACGACTGTATTATTGTGGCTGTCCATCATGTTTTGTTGTGTTTATTTAATAGAATTCCTTTCAAAGGCATTTTTCTATTCAAATATTTTAAAACGTGACTGTTTATATTGCTTTGTGACTATATTTTGTAGTTTAAAGTTCGGGTTCATCCCTCTTAAATGGACGGAGGGAAAGAATAAAAAAAAAAAAGTTCGGGTTTCTGGTAATGCTTAGATTGTTATTGTGACTTATGGGCATTTTTAGGGTTCCGTACCCAAAGGGTAAAAACGGGACCCTATTACTGAGACTTCGCTGTCCGTCCGTCCGTCCGTCCGTCCGCTGTCACCAGGCTGTATCTCAAGAACGGTGATAGCTAGACAGTTAAAATTTTCACAGATGATGTATTTCTATTGCCGCTATAACAACAAATACTAAAAATAAAATAAAATAAATATTTAAGGGGGGCTCCCATACAACAAACATGATTTTTTTACCGTTTCTTGCTCGATACTAATAACGTTGACAGGTAGACGCTTTAACTATGTGCCTTATGTTGCATAGATAATGGTACGGAACCCTTCGTGCGCGAGTCCGACTCGCACTTGACCATTTTTTTATTAGTTAATCCTGTCAAATTTAAATTTAGAATGCTGTCATCAGTTGATGATTGAAGTGCAAGTAAGGTTTGAATTTAAAATTTCTGCCTTTAGTTGTTACTTCTGGGGATAGATAGAATATTAATAATCTACTTGGTTTAAAAACTAATCTACTAGTTTAAAATATCCTGAATATGTTTTAAATGATTGCATTGTCTTTGTCATCAATACTCAATTAAATTATTTATATTAATTTTAACTACTAAATTAAACTATTACGTGTATAATTAAAAATACAAGTGTGGTCATAGTGATACTTCAACATGCTATTCTAGTAATTCTGATCAAGCAATTGGGATTATTCTTTTAAATTATTGCATTGTCATCAGTCCTTGTTAGGTGTGTAAAATTTCAGATCAATCCGCCTACTGCAAGTGGCTGAAAATCGCTTTCAAAGATTCCGTTACACAGATTAATACATTGATAGTTACATACCAAACTTATAAAAGCGTGTTAAAAACGGTCGAAGTTGGCCGTAACCTGTACCTTACGAGATTCTTAAGAATTGATAGTAGGCTTATAAGTATCCCATATTATTTATTTATTTATACCCTATGTACCTTGGAACCAAACGCTACTTTATGTAACCTCTTTTCGTTAACATTCTATTTAAATAGAGCAGTAAAATATCTTCAAAACCACCGCTATCAAATTAGAATTAGATTCTGTTTGTTAAATATTCTTCACTTTTAAGTTTCATACTCGTTTAAGATGAAGCAAATGTATTGTTAAGTTTAGTAACATTTCAGCAACATGTCGGAAATCCACTTTTAACAAATATTTGATTCGTTACACAAAATTTATTTGAGTAATGTTAAATTTCGATATACGAACGAAGTTGTTGAAAGTAGTTTGACAACACGTTGACAATAAAACGAAATAAAAACCTGATTGAGGATACATATTAGTAAAATATTATGTTCCTAAATACTAAGAATAGATTTAACTGTTACAAAGATCAATTTATTAGCTTTCATTCGAGAAACGATCTCATTTCTTGACTCAAAAATATCATATATAGAAAAAGAAAAAAGAAAAGCACTGTGTTTTGGTGCGTAGTGGGAAGGTGTGATGACTTTTGAATTTCAAATCTTGTTTCATATTACAGAAAACCCGTACCACGTCGATCTAATAATAGCTTGATATGAAGTAATAGCTTTAAGCAGTCTTTTATGAATAAATAAAATAAAATAAAATAAAAATAGCCTTTATTTCTACTACATGTTCTAATTACATAAATTATATAAGAAATATAGTTTGTTCGGTATGTAATATTACACATTTTCTTTGTTTTGTTTCTCTAAAATTATAATATTTAATGCTGCTAGGTACTGCTTTTTATTTTTCTATTGTTTTCCTTATCTTATGTTAACGTAATCCTATACATGTAGTAGTCGCCTCTGCGGCATAGGCCTCTCCTAAACCTTTCCATGTCTTCCTATCCCGAGCTGTCTGCATCCAGTTACGTCCACAAATTCGATGAAATACGTCTCTCCATCTCGTATTCGGTCTTCCTCTCTTTCTTTTTTTCTCTCTAGGTACCCATTCTGTCAATCTTTTTGTCCATCTGTTGTTATTCATCCTACAAACATGTCCTGCAAAATACCATTTGAGCAGTCTAACTCTCTTCTTTACATCAATAACTTTAGTTTTGTTCCTAATGATATAATTTTTAATTTTGTCTGACAGTTTTAATCCTAACATACTCCGCTCCATCTTGCGTTGGCAGACAGCAATCTTTTCTTCATCCTCTTTCCTCAGCGACTTATAATATATAATAAGTGTTAAAACCTTCTCAGACCGCGTAGCTACATTGGAAATACAAACGTCTTCCAACTCGATTTCGTCAATTGTCCAAGTATACGCCCCTACCGAAGCCTGTACAGATGAAGATTTAGATCTCTTTTATAAAACTATAGAAACAGCTTTAGACTATGTCCACACAAAAAATATCATTTTACTAGGAGACTGGAATGCACAGATAGGCTGTGCACAAAAAGGCGAAGAAAACAATATAGGGAAATACGCTTATGGAAAAAGAAGTCCACATGGCCAAAAACTAGTCGAATTTATATTAGAAAATAATTTTTACATCGTTAATAGCAAATTTCCAAGAAAAAAACACAAGAAATGGACTTGGCAGTCACCAAGCGGCCAGCATTTTAATGAGATTGATTACATACTAACAAACAAACCATCAGTTATTAAAACATTTGATATAATTAAAAACCTAAATTTTAATACAGATCATAGGATGATACGTTGCGAAATATACTTGGATTTGAAATTGAAAAGAAGAATATTTAAACCTACTAACTACTGTCGAGAACTACCACATCTATCAGAATTTAATACCAATTACTGGGAAAACAAATTTATGGAGGCGGTGTATTCATCTCAAGAAGTGCAAAATCAGTACGATAATTTAGTAATGCAAATACAAAAACTCCTAACTAAACTTCCACGGAAAAAGAAAAACAGTCGAAACTATATCACCGAAGAAACTAAAGATCTTTTAATACAAAGGCAAGAATTATATAAAAAGAAAAGAACAAAAGAAATAAAACAACAAATAACACTCATAAGTAAAGTAATAAATAGAAACATAACAAAACAAAAAAATATAATAAGGCAAGGAACATTTGAAACGTTTGTTAGCAAAACAGGTGCCCTTCGAAAGGCTTATAAAGAACTAAACGAAACGAAAACCTGGACAGAAAAGCTAAAAAATAAAAAAGGAACAGTAAAATCTAGACGCCCAGACATGATATGCGAAGCTACGAAATTTTATGAAAACCTTTATGCTGCTGAAAGTATAACTCATCTACCAATTTCCATGACCTCAGACAGACATAATATAACAAGCAACGACGTAGAACCATTAAGCATCCTCGAATCAGAAATAGAACATGCAATAAAGTCGCAAAAGAATGACAAAACTCCGGGGAAAGACAACATTGCTAATGAAGTACTCAAATTATTATCCTCTTCGATTCTCAAACCCCTTCAAACCGTCTTTAATAATATCCTCAATCAGGAATCCACACCGAAACAGTGGTCAGAATCAACAATCATATTACTGCATAAGAAAGGCGACCGAAGCGAGCTTGGAAATTATAGACCAATAAGTCTCATGACTAATATATATAAAATCTTCTCAAAAATAATATTAAATAGAATAACAAACAATCTCGATGAAAACCAACCCCGTGAACAAGCGGGTTTCCGTAAAACATACTCGACTATAGATCACATACAGGTTATAACACAACTAATAGAGAAAGTAAAAGAATACAAGATAGATATATATATGTGCTTTATAGATTTTACAAAAGCCTTTGATTCATTGTATTTCGAAGCCATATGGACTTCACTAACAGAACAAGGAGTCAACCCTAAATATATTAATTTATTATACAACATATATTCGAGATGCAACTCAACAATACGCCTGGAACGCGAAGGCAGGCCATTTCCCATTCAAAGAGGAGTCAGACAAGGAGACCCAATCTCACCAAAAATTTTTTCAGCTGTTTTGGAATCCATTTTTAGACGATTGGATTGGGAAACAAAAGGAATAAGAATAGACGGTGAACTACTAAATCATCTACGCTTCGCAGATGATATTGTAGTATTTGCGGAAAGTGCTACAGAACTAGAAAATATGGTTAACGACTTGGCAAAAGAAAGCAAGAAAGTGGGTCTATTTATGAACACAACAAAAACAAAGATTTTAACAAATGGATTGCACAGAGACATTGAAGTAGCACAAGAAAGAATTAATTATGTGAAAGAGTACGTCTATCTAGGGCAGCTAGTAACATTCGAGAAAAACACAGAAAAAGAAATACAAAGAAGAATAAATGTAGCTTGGAAGAAATACTGGGGACTTCGAGAAATAATGAAAAATAAAACAATCAACATAAAAATTAAGAAAAAGATATACGATGTAACAATATTACCATGTCTAACATATGGTTGTCAGTCTTTTATGAATAATGAAAGTTAAATGATAAAAACATTGACGACCAAGGTCAAACCTCATATCTAAAGTTTTCATGTCACCGTGTTTGTTAGAAAATTCTACCGAATCAACTAGACCAATTTTTATTATATTTTGTGTGTATTTTTGGTACGTCTAAGAAACCGTCAAAATCATAATATTTATAGCCCTAGGTCATGGTAAGGTTATACAGAAAACAGTCTTTGTGAAAGACTTAAAAACTCGAAAACAAGGACTATACCAACATGCCTGGTACCATAACCATAACCCTAAATCCGTCCCACAGTGTAGAAGGTCCGTACCCATCAATGGGACGTTAGTGGGTTGGAGGGAGAGGGAGAGAGAGAGAGAGAGAGAGAATATAAGTACGCTAGAGAAACTGTAGTGAATAGTCAGTTATATTTTAATAATATTAACTTATCGATATAAAGAATCTTCAAATTGATTATTATGTTAACTAAATGAATCAATAGTAATGTATTTTATAAATAAAATAGAAACCACAGTAACACAACCGATCATATCTTTAAGACCGATTGTTGTAGAAAGTGAACGAAAAGTGGAGCGAACAAATTTCACTCAACACTCGCTACTGCAATGCAAACATAAAATGTTTTACTTTCTTACATCAAGCTAAGTCCTTTGTGGGATAAGCAGAATGAATAGGCTGTCAAAAAACTATATTTTTATAAGAAACTAGCTGGCCCGGCAAACGTTGTATTGCCATACCAAAAAAAAGTTTAAAAAAAAAAAAAAAAGATCTTTAAACCTCACGGAGCCCGAGACCTTTCCAACGAATGCAAAACCGTGGAAATCGGTTCGTGCGTTCTGGAGTTATAGCGTCAGGAAGGAAAACCCGACTTATTTTTATATAGTAGATTAATTAGTCCGTTAAAATACGGTTATTATTAGACCGCTTTAAAAAATAATAAGAAAGTGATAGAAGCATAGATATACTCTTTGTCTATAATATAACGCAAAAACTATTAAAATCGGTTTAACTTTCGCGAAGAAAAAATCGGAAGTACGATACCCATACTTTTGTATGGAGCATAATTTGGTATCGTACCGTCTTAAGCGGGAAAGCGTAACAGACAGACAGAGTTACTTTCGCATTTATAATATTAGTAGGGATTTTCAAGTACCTATTGTTAAAGATTTTAGTATTTACAAGTACTGGCACCTTTGCATACAAAAAGCTCACAAACTCAACACAAAACACTGTTAAGTCCATAACTTGAAACTTACCATCACAAAACTCCATTCAATTATTTCCGGTTTGTACAAGGAAATATAAAAAGATCAAACTTATGTGTCAGAATTTCAAGATCCTTTTATTCCTTACGATACGATTTATAAATCGTGTAAGCAGCGGGTCGTGAGTTTGAATTACAATTAGAGAAAAACTTACCTACCTATTTGAGTCTTGTTATTATTACACGTGTATCTAGATTAAAAGATCTAAGAAAGATTTAATCTGATGACGTCATAGATTTGTTGTACAAAAAGGTCAAGTGTGTATCATTCATAATCATCGTATTGAGCAGATATTTGAATAAAAACAAAACTAAGAAAGTATGTAAATATCTAAAAGACGTGACATTAAATTAATTTATTTAGACAATCCCGGAATTTTTCTATCATCAGCAACTTACGTAATAACAAATAACGAGATCCCAAACAATGACATAAGAACAGGAGAATGATGATGAGTATTTTGTTGTTATAGCATAAACTGATATACATAAACTGAAATTTTCAGCTCTTTAACTATCACTGTTCCAGAGACACAGCCAAACAAAAGGACGGACAGAAAAGTGTTAGTAACGGACAGAAAAGTGTTAGTAATAGGGCCTCGTTTTGCCTTTTAGTACTCTCTCTATCTCAAGCCTATTTACGTCCCACTGTTGGACACCGGCCTTCTCCACTTTTGGAGGGATTATTGTCTACTGTGGCGCGCTAACCAGGCGTGTTAGCACAGTGTTTATTTTCGAGTTTGTCGACTTTCACAGAGGATGTTATCTGTGTACAATATCTCTTAGCTGACTTTTACAGCATCCTTGGGAGGAGATCGAGTGGTAACACTTGTATTCTTAATCCGTCACCACACGGAGATAACTTTTGGTACAGAACCCTAAAAACTAAAGCGTAAAAGAAACTTAGGTATACCATTGCAATATAAAATGTAATTGAAATGGTCAGCTTAACGCCAATAGACATTGAAAGCAATAAAAACCATGTTCGCCCTCCAACGCTGTAATAAAACTGGATAATATCATGTCGACCCGAAAATCGTCACATAAAAACATCTTAAAGGCTTAAGCGCTAAAACCGAGACTTTATAAAGGACCTCGTAAGTTTATTGAACCCAACCTTTTTTGAGCTAACATTGGTACCAATTCTAGATGCAGACCTAAATTAAACTGAACTAAAATTAAAATTAGGTAGAAATTGATATTGCTACCAATTACCACGTGCACAACTAAACGTGAATCGTCGAATCGTAATATTGTCACCATCATTTTCATTTTTTAGTTAAGTTTAGTTGTGCATGTAGAATTGATACCAGTGTCAATAGCACAATTCGGCAACGTTAACATAACGTTATTTAATAAGACTCTAAAATACACAGCTTTTTTATTAGAAGGTTCAGTTAACATTGCCGAGTTGTGTTATTGACAATATGAATTTTCATTTTTTAGTTTAGCTAAGTTTAGTAGTTAACGTAGAATTGATACTACTGACTTTTTGTGATACTGTATTCACGTTATTTTCTTGTATAGAATGAAGGGTGATAGTTTTGCCGTCACAAACATAATCTGGTACATAAACTGCATGGTAAAACTAGCAAAGAAACTTGTACTGACAAAATTATATTAAACTATCTGATAAACGGGAATTAGAACGTGCGAGAATCATCTTTTATCGCACTGCAAGCAGAAGCGTATTTACCCTAGGCCCATAGGGGCCATGGCCCAGGGCGCCAGCTTGAGAATAATTTCAACGGCTAATTAAATTGGCCCAGGGCGCAGATTTTCAAAATACACCTGTAACTGTAAGTAGCCTTTTTCCTTCCTCGGGGCTCTTTGTGTAACCAACTTCATATTATAATAGAGGTAAATACACTTGCGCGACTTATTTATTCAAACAAAACCACTGTATATGCTCTGAAAAAGTTAGTTTTATCGCCTAAGTCATGGTTTCGCTTTGACCTATATAATTTCTGAAATGACGACGACGCCAAAACTACTGAACTACAGAGTTGTCACGGGTCTCCGAAACGACTTAATGCGCCTTTGAAATTTGGGGGCTTTTCTCGATTTCTAGAGTGTGGATGAAGCCAAGGAAGTATATTTAGATCGTAGCAGATGGCGCTTTATAGTCTCTGCCAACCGCCATGGAAAAATGGCGTGATGTTATGATGATGATGATAACCAACAGATCCAGACCTGGTGTCAACGGGAATAAACGGGAAGCACTACCATTCAAATAAAAAAGAATTATTAAAATCGCTTCGCCCAGTTAAAAGTTATGAGGTAACAAATGTAGAAAAACAATAAAAAAATAACTACTAACTATAAAATACTTCTTCTTTTCTGCACCACCCTATGGTTGACTGGTAGAAAATGCCTTAGGCAATAGGTAAGTCCGCCTTTGCATAGTTTAAGCATAAAGTGTAATAAAATAAATAAACTGTGTACCATAAACATTAATTTAAACTTGTTTAATAGAGTTTTCTTGTACCTTGTATTTGCCAAAACATATCTATAACACATTAAATATGCTAGTTATAGCTTTTTATAGTTTTCCTATAGCCCTAATAATTTAAATAACAGAATTAATAGCTTTTTTTATTATCAAGGTTACCAATGAGTCACAAATGGCGATTATTTTCGCATAACTGATCAACTGCGGAAAATATCTAGTTTGAATACAGATGTTGGTGGTTAAAAAACTTTTATATGTTAGGAAATGGTTTTAATATAGTATGTTAATAATTTTTTTTTGTTGATTTTCCCGTATAATCATTATATAACCTCGTGATTACAGATAAACCATTATTTTCAATTATTTTGTTCTACATAAAAACTTGCATTTGGTCGCGACTTTGTATCCGTGGAAATTAGAAATCAAACCTTAACAAATTGTACATAATATAAGCTGCGTGTAGTAACCGATTATGAATACAAGTGTCACCACCCATCTCCTCCCAAGGGTGCTGTAAAAGTAAGCTAAGGGTTATTGCACACACATAACATCCTCTGTGAGAGACGGAAAAGTCGAAAAGAAACCCTGTACCAACACGCCTAGGCAATGCGGCACAGTAGACTATAATCTCCCCCAAAGAGGAGCTAAATGGGTTAGAGAGAGAGAAACCTTCTTATTCAATTACTATTACAAAAAACCTAATCATAATCCGTTGCTTAGTTTAAAAAAATTAAGCTCATGGCGTTTATAAATAACGAGTTTTTTTATTATAAGCACGCTTAGTATACACACATAGCCTTTCTATCCGACTCTCGAGGAAGACTGACCCATATTTTCTTAGATAAAATATACCTAAATGTACAATTTCAACATTACATTATTACGCTTTAACAGAAAATTATAGAAATAACTTAAAACAGCCTTGGCATTTACAAATTTAATATGAAACGAGTTAAAAACTCATTAGTCAAAATATAATTGGATATGAATTGGATTCATTATAATTATTTTAAACAACTATTGTATTGTATATTTTAGCTAATTTACCGTGTAAACTAACTGTTGCCAGCGACTCCGTATGCGTAGGATTAAGAAAAAAAAATCCCCGTGCTTGTAACAATTTTCACTAATACATCGCTCCTATTAGTCACAGCGTGATGTTACATGATGATGATGATGATGAAGATGATGAATGATACGGGCTATTCGTCATATTCTTCTTCTTCAGCCTCTCTCCATCCACTGTTGGACATAGGCCTCCCCCATAGAACGCCACAACGCGCGGTCCTGTGCCGCCTGCATCCAATGTCTCCCCGCAACCTTGACGATATCGTCGCTCCACCTTGTCGGGGGCCGCCCAACGCTGCGTCGTCCGGTACGTGGTCGCCACTCTGGGAATTTTCTTCCCCAACGCCAGTTCTCCTACGGATCTCCGTGTTTCGGATTTTATCCCGTAGGGAAATACCGAGCATAGCCCTCTCCATAGCACTCTGTGCAACCTTGAGCTTATTTACGAGGACAACATTTAAGGACCACGTCTCTGTTCCGTATGTCATCGCTGGTAACACACACTGGTCATAGACCTTCGTCTTCAGGCACTGTGGAATATTGGACGAGAAGATATGCCTAAGCTTCCCAAACGCTGCCCAGCCGAGTTGGATTCGTCGGTTGACCTCTTTCTCGAAGTTGGATTTGCCTAACTGGACTGTTTGTCCGTGTGTGATTCGTCATATGAAACGTCATTATTCTATGAAGTACGATTTAGCCAGACTAAAGTTACTTGTCCTCAATTTTAAACGTCAATCCACCATCTGGTACTTCTGTGACTGCAACCCAAATGTACTAATAGAAGTCCCGTAAACCTCTATATAGCCTCGTTGCATAACGAGCCCTGTTACACAGTACTGTTACAGTAAAACCTGATTTATAAATACAAATAAAATAAACTTACGGCGTATGTTTGTATATAAAATTGATGCGTCTGTTTGTTGCCAACGAATAACAAGGTATAAAACATCAAAAAAGTACAAAAACGTGTTATCTTTCTGTATACAGGTCCGTCTGTTTGTTTGATGTATTGTTGTTTATCCCCCGATAGCTGACTAAACAGTAATATAAAAGACCCAATGCTATTTATTTTATAAAATGATTCCACTGATTTTAATATTTTCAGTAGACAAAATGGCATCTAGTCCTTACGAACATTTTGAATCCTTACTTATTTATCACTCTGTCACGCCCAAACTATTAAAACAAGATGAATGAAATTTGGTATACAGATGGTCTAGAAACTGAGAAAAGACATTGGCTATACGTTAAAGCAATAAAGAGCATGTAAATATCATTAAGAAAGAGCTAGGTAGAAAAATCGCATATAATTGCTAAGAATAGCTAAATAGGCAATTCTAAATTTTACGAGAACGAATTCACAGGCGACGACTAGTAAGGTATATTATTATATTCTTAAAGTAGGGCTGTTCGGTGTTGGTACGCAACGGAACAGTTTCTGGTTTGACAACTCTACTTTGACATTTGAATTTAGAACCACAAGTTGCGTCATTAGCTTTGACAGATGTGGAACTATGGACGCCATTTTAAATTATAACTGTAGTAATTTGATAAATAATAGATACTGGTTGATGTGTTATGGTGTGAGAATTATCTTTTGTATCTTTTAAGGTAAAAGGGCTATAATATAAAACAAAGTACACTATTTCCTATTAATATTATAAATGTAAATGGTTGTTTGAATGTTTCGATATTTGAATCGATAAATGTAAGGACGTTTGTTGCTCTTCCACAAGAAACTATTGAATGGATTTTAATAAAGCTTCACCGCTGTATAGCACATCAGAATAATACAGGCTTTTATAATATATCATGAAATTAAAAGCCAATAAATGGGCAGTAATTATAAATACGTATGAAACCGCGAGAATTAATATAATTTGCAAGGGAAAAGAACTTTCCATTATTTAGATCAACAGAAGGCTTGCCTTGCTCCCATATGTGGAAACAGGATGGTGACAAAACTCTTTTTCCATCACCAAACAGATAGAAAAAGACTTTTTACGTCTTAGAAAATATCTATTGTTATCATATTCATTAGTAATGATGGAATCTATCATTGATTGTTAATAGATAAAACAATAGATTGTATAAATTACGTGAATACAAATACCATTTTTAGAGATCCGTAAAAACAAATAAATATTTTCATAATTCAAAAAGTAAAAAAAATAACCTTGAAAATCCTGAATACTTTTTAAATAATGGAATTATCATCGGTCCTTATTATGTGTGCATAATTTCAGATCAATCCAACTACTGCAAGTGGGTGTAAAATACTTACAAAGATTCCGTTACATAGAGTAATACATTGATAGAGATTTTGATAGCAAAATATTTACTTATTTTAGAACTCAGTCTCTACTTCTAAAGTTTATTTCATGTAAACTCACAACTTAAATAAGTGCACTAAACTATCAATGAATATTGAGGCCCATTCTAATGCATCACAAACCTAACTTAACTAAAATGAAAACAATTCTATGAAATATGATACAACACATATTAATTAAAATCGTTACTCTATAATACACAGTTTTCTATAATAAATAAATCCAGTTAATATTGCCGAATTGCGTTACAGACGCTGTCAATCGCTATTAATTGTCAACCTAAAATAGATATCACAGTTTCTCCTTGGAATGTTTACTTAATAGGTATCAATTCACTTAGTCTCATGACCGCGGTGACTGCAGTCTCCGAAACTTCGGGCTAAAAATTTAAAACAAATACGCGCGTCTAAATCCGTAAAAAAGTAGTTTTATTTAAACAAATGAGTCGCGCAAGTGTTAGAGAACTAAAACTAACTAAAGTGCATTAAACTATCAATCAAGAACATTGCCAGACAAAAATCTATTACATAATTAAAGCTTGTACCACTTTTACTTTCTTAAGAGCAGCCACCAGGTCACAGAACAGGTTAAATAACAGTACTGAGCTACTTCGAGTAACGAACTGTCCTGGGAAATATTTATACTGTGGGAAATTATTTAAAAATACTGGCTAAGTAAGAGTTAAACTCGTGCTCTAAAGGTTTCGTACATTTTCAACTGAATTACTTGAATAAAATATTGTATTGTAGAAAATTACTTAAAATAACCGGCTAAGTTTGAGTATGATTCGAGCAGGTGGAGTTCCTTACCGTTATTTTCAAAATATTTCATCATAGCATTATATTCATGTCATCTAAGGGTATCATCAAATTAGATTATAAGCGCTTGTTGTACGAGAGCCCCCTTAAATATTGTTTCTTTTTAGGGTTCCGTACCCAAAGGGTAAAAACGGAAACCCTATTACTGAGACTTCGCTGTCCGTCCGTCCGTCCGTCCGTCTGTCACCAGGCTGTATCTCAAGAACGGTGATAGCTAGACAGTTGAAATTTTCACAGATGATGTATTTCTATTGCCGCTATAACAACAAATACTAAAATAAAATAAATATTTAAGGGGGGCTCCCATACAAAAAACTGATTTTTTTTACCGTTTCTTGCTCGATACTAATAACGTTGCCTTATGTTGCATAGATAATGGTACGGAACCCTTCGTGCGCGAGTCCCACTCGCACTTGACCAATTTTTTAGTTTTTAATATAAACATAATAGTTTTTATTTTTATAGCCCCAATTAAAATATATCTTACATGAAAAGTTTAAAGTTACATTACATTTCTCTCTAGCCGTCACCGTTTATGAGATACACCCTGGTGGCAGACGGCTGGACAGCCAAATCTCACGTTTTGATGTGGAACCCTAAAAAAAAAACAATGTTTTGCAAGTGAAAATTACTTCCGGGCATAGTTTTTGCGTTGGTTTTTGTTTAGTGTTTACACGACACGTTTTTTTATTTCTACAATAATAGTAATCTAAGGTTTTCCTCTGTCTCTTTTATTCAGCCCATTATTGTTCCATACGGTCTACTGTGACGCGTTGACCGAATGTGTTGGTTTGGGGTTTATTTGCAAGTTTTCTATTTCTCACAGAGGACGTTATTTGTGTATAATATCTCTTAGCTGTCTTTTACAGCGCTCTGGTATAAACACTAGTATTTTTAATCTGTTACTACACTTATAGACAAGAAAGTAATAGAAGAATAGATATGCCTAGATACCGTGAGAAAAATTGGTTTCTCTGGGGGCAATATAACGTGCAAAAAAGGCGTGTAGACATTTCAAATTCTACGTATATGAAGTTACTAAGCTGTTGCCCGCGACTCCGTCCGCGTGAAATTTTGAAAATTTTCCCTGTTTTTGCAACATTTTTCACTACTGCTTACCTTCTGCTGGTCGTAGCGTGATGTTATATAGCCTAAAGCCTTCCTCGATAAATGCTCTATCTAACGCTGAAAGAATTTTTCTAATCGTCGAAGTGGTCCTGAGATTAGCGCGATCAAACAAACAAACAAACTCTTCAGCTTTATAATATTATTATATAGATATAATATATGAACAGCTAGTTATATCTTTAACACAAATAGATAATAGTCTTAAGTCTCAGAATACTAATAATTACACTACGAGGTCGACAATTTGCAATAATTAGCAACATATTGCAAATATGTAAAGCCCGGTTGCTACCGGAACTTTTATATGCAATCTAGTCTTCGATAAAATTTTTTTTTCCTCTGGTCTCAAGCTAAGTTTATTATGCTTGTGTTATGGGTACCAGAATACGATTAGAATACATAAACTAGTTTTCTTTTGTAAATACATACTTATAATACATAGATAACACCCAGACGCAGTACAAACATTTGTATGACATTTATAAACATTATGAATGTCCGAGGCGGGAATCTAACCCGCGACCTCGTGAACGGCAGTCCATTATATGAACCACTCCACCACGAAGGCCTCTACGAAAATTGTTATAAGTTGAAACATACAAGTGAAGTAATAATAATCCTATATTAGAAATGTAAAAGTTTGTGAGTATGGATGTTTGTATGTTTGTTACTCTTTTACGCAAAAACTACTAAATGGATTTTAATAAAACTATACAATAATGTAGCTTATACATCAGAGAAACATATAGGCTACTTATTATCCCGAAAGAATGCAATGTCCCTGTGGGATAATAAAAAACGAACAATTTTTTTAGGCGGGTAACACTGCGGAGCATAGCTAGTTTATATATATGTACAAAAATAAAGATATATTCATTTTATATGCTTTCGTAATAAAATTGCGTCTACAGTAAATTGCTAAAATAGGTTTACGCCATATCCTTTCATGGTAGCCGTGAGAATTAGCTTCAAAAAGCAATACTTTAGTTACTATTTACCCTATTTTAGGGTTTCGTGACTTGCACGCGATTGGTTCCATACCGTTGTTACCTTAATATATTTGTCATGTTCCCGACCCCAAATACCGGGATAAGGGCAGGAAAATGATGATGGTGAGTATTTGTTGTTCATAATCAGCAACTTTCAGCTCTCTACCCATCACCATTTCAGAGATACAGCCTGGTGACAGATGGACAGCAAAGTTTTAGTAATCCCATCTTATTTTTTGGTCCAGACTCCTAAAAACATAACTGGTATCAAAATATATCCACCTCAAATATCGCTTCACTGTAGCTAATTTCATATTACATTACTTCATCAAATATTTCAAATTTTATCATAAAAAAATCGTTATTAATGTTACGTAAACTGGTAGATAAATATATATATATATATATATAATATATACTTGACGAAATACAAGAAATGTAAATAAAAAAGTAACAGTTCTGAAGAATTTACATTAATAAATTAAAATAATAAGATGCTTAAAATGTTTATAGTATACTCGTTAAATGCGTTTTGTTTGCAATGTTAATTTTTACAACAGAACAAAATATAGATACCGAGATAAATAGTGTTACGTAAAAGAATATTACAGTTAGTAGAAAAAAATATTGTTCCAAATTCAAATAATGTTTTTATATATTTTGTGAATTCATGAACATGGTAGGTTGTCTGTGGTAACAATGCAGTCTATTTAAAAAAAAAGTTTATAAATAGCCATCAATGTTCTGCCATAGAGTTCAATGAAAAAAAAGAAACAACTGCGTAAATCAAAATCGCTTGAGCTTGGTACCAAAAATGGAAATGTTAGAAACGTGAGGAGTTTTAGAAATAAAGATCATTCTGTATTGTCTGATACTCGGTTATAAAGCTCAATTCCCTGGTTTACGATCGAAATCAAAGAAGAACAATTTAAACATACTGGTATCAATTCTACGTGCACACCTAAACTAAATTAAAAAGCAAAAAAAATTCGCGTTCATAACATAATTCGGCAAAGCTAACTGAACTTTCTTATTATAAGATACACTATAATTATTATTGTTTCAATTTTAGTTAAGTTAGGTTTAGCTTTTTGTATAATTTATTGAGGTTTGATTAAACTAAATTGCACGCGTATGAAGTCGCGGGCAACAGGAAGTATCTAAATAAATACTTTTATGACAGAAAGGCTCACTGTAGCTGTTTTATTTTATTTAAAAACTCGCACAAGTGTTGTGTAGGAAACAAAATAGTTGAAATAAAACCTTGAAATAAAGGAAGCGTGAATTTTATATGAGAATATATAAAAAACCATTTTCACGCATATTTAGATGATATGCTATTAATATTGATGATTTGGGAAACGCTAAATCGTCTGTTTTTATAAAGTTTTCATATAGTTGTAATTCTTATTAAGTAAACTTTTGAGCAAACTCCGTGTGGTGACGGATTAAGAATACAAGTGTGCTGTAAAAGTCAGCCTTAGCTTAGATATTGCACACAGATAACATCTTCTGTGTGAGACTATAAATACGAAAATAAACCTTGTGTCAACACGCCTGGTCAACGCGGCATAGTAGGCCATAACCCCTTCCAAAGTGGAGGAGGTTCGTGCCCAACAGTGGGACGTAAATGGGCTGGAGTGGGAGAAGAAGGTGAAATTTACGATGTTGCAGTTATTGAGATTTGGTTTAAAGGATGTTTAAGTTTCTCTCAATATAAAAAAAGGAGTTTAAGACCATTGGCATAAACAAGAACGAAACAGAAGGAACTGAATGCGTTTGTCTGTTGCATACATTCATTTAAGTTAATAGCTATACTCGAAGTAGTGCCCATTTTACAAGTGACGAGCGTTGGAATGACTTTTGAAAGACTTATCCGCCAGTTGAAAACAAATAGCTACATAGTAAGATGTAAAAAAATATACAACGTTTTTAATTATATAAAAAGAAGTTTGATTCACTGTGGGATGTCTCTTCCAAAAAACGATAAAATGCGCGGTTGTATGTCATCCTTGGTAATTCGTTTGTTACTCTAGTAACACATATTTTCATGGTGACAGCCATTTCTTTTGAGTAACTTTTATCGTGTCAATTTATGTGCCAATTTATCTATAACTAAAGAATTATTGAAAAACAGCGTAACTTTTAATACATAAGAAAAAGAAACTATACATATAAACTGGCCATTAAAAAGTGAACTAAATTATAAAAAAAGAAACTCAACGTTCGCCTACTTTAAAAACAAAGTAGGTACTGTTCGAACTGGCCACTAAAAAAAAAACAAAAAGAAATTGTAAAATAAAAAAAAGTTGTTCATTCGCCTACATTTCAGACCGCAGTATACGGTTCCCTGCGTGTCGGAATTTCGCGCTCTAATTATTACAATTGTAACACTTGTCAATTTCTAAGTAAATATTTCGAACTAACTTTTACCTACAGACTCACTTCGCTACCTTGTTGCTAATCACTGTATGATTTTAAACATATTTCGATTAAATGCAGTTTTGTTTTTATTAAAAGATATTTTGCATTATCAAGTAATTGGCTATATAATATTACGCTACGACTAATAGGAGCGAAGCATCAGTGAAAAATGTTCCAAAAACGGGGAATTTTTTTGAATTCAACGCGTACGAAGTCGCGGGCAACATCTAGCTAGTGTTTTATACGCGGTAACTTTGAATTACCCATACCTACCGCAGTGTACCGCATTGCTTTTGGTATGACTTTTTGATAGAGTTGGCACTATATTATATCGATAATCAATCTTTACGTTGATATATTTTAAGTATTACACAGAAAAAGAATCATAACTACTTCTAGAAATCTAGTTATGATTCTTTTTCTGACACTTGACACTAAACTTGATTTTAATTGACACTTGAAACTAAAACATACAATATTCTAATATTGTATGTTTTAGTTTCAAGTGTTAATTAACTCTATGAAAGCATAGTAAAATTTTCAAATCGATTTTGTCCACATTTTTTGTACAATCAAAGTAACACTACATGGAATAAATTTGAGCTCAAAGTGAGAGACTTTGAGAATGAAGTGACATTAATTGCTCTGCAAGTGACAATAAATTTTATTGTAATGCACTTTGTATTTTCAAACACAAGCAATAAGCTTAGATAGGGAATACTGAAAGTTATTTGAGGTACACAGGAATATCTTTTTCATTAATTCCTATATCAGCTTCATCATACCATCACTCCTTTTTCTTGTAAGGGCAGAGGCTATTTCTATTATAATCGATTGAATTAATATTCTTAAATAGTAACCCCAATTAACGAAACATTTTTCTAGCAGTTGTAATCATCTGTAATGAGTAGATTACAAGTGTTAAGCAAAAATAATAACAATAAGTGCTTAACCATTACACAGCACATTAACAAAGTTTTGAAATTATGATAATTATATTTTATTTGGTCATCGTTACTCTTAGCTGTAATAACACATAAACAATGGCTATAACAAAAAACCAGGCAAGTACGTGTTGGACTCGCACGTAAAGGGTACCGCACTGATATCATTATATTTGTCATATTCGCGACCCCAAATAACGTGATAAGGGCAAGTGAATGATGATGAGGAGTATTTCTTGTTTTAGCATAACCATATAAATATATAATTTGATATTTTGGAAAAAAAAGTCATTTTACTTCACGAGACCACCTCTTTGATTATTTCGATACATGATATGTGAAAACAATGTGTGTGCCTTTAACATTTGAGGGTTTTCCTCGTTTTGGTGACTACCAACAACAAAAACGGCTAGACGGAAGACCAACGCTAGTTTTAAACTAGCACAACCCTGAGTCTAGTCGCATTTGTAACTTAACTCATGTATTTTATCAAATTCTACTTTTATGCATTTATTTTACTTATTTAATATTATTTTTCTTTCTATTTTTCTTAGTAAATAACCATCAGATTCTGTCCTGGTGCCAATAGGATGACACGGGAACCACCAACTCTCAAATAAAAAAAAACCGTTAATATCGCTTCGCCCAGTTAAAAGTCATGACAAACAAAAAAAATACACACTCCTCCAAGGTTAATAAACTGTAACATTTTCAGCTCTCTAATCTATCACTATTCTAGAGATACAGAATATACAGACAGATGGATAGTCGGACAGTGAATTTTTTTATACGGAACTCTAAATATTGCTTGAATTATTGCAATAACACACGCAGTCTTATCTCGTGAAGTTTGATAAGTTATGAAATTATATATATGTGAGAATTATGATTTCATAACTCATTTATCAAATGAATTAATAGTCAGGGAACTCGTTAACTAAATAAATAAAAGAATACATAATCTTTGTTCATTAACAATCAAATTTAATGTTTTACTGCAATTACATTTTTTACGTAAATTTTTAATGATGGGTAGAAATTCTTATTGATTTATTATCATGCTAGAAACTAAAAGGGAGTAAGCAGACAGCAAATAAAGCTAGGTGTTTATCATTACTTCTTTTGGATTTTCTATATTCACGATTCCACTTGTATTTCCTTAGATCCCCATTATACTTTCACGCTTTTTTTCTTAAAGGTTTAGATAAGGACAGACTTATTGCACCATTTTTTTGTTAAAAATATCTACTTTAAACCAAATTGTGGTCAAAAACTCCTAACTCTAGTTTAAGTTACAATATAAAAATGGTAAGATAAAGGAGGTAAGATTTTAAGATTTTGTTTCTATATTTCAATTTGAAATCCGTATTCCTAAGTTAGCATAAACTTGCACGTATTTAAGATATTCCTAAGTGATAGTGATTTACTTACAAACAACGTTGCAGTCGTGTTCCATTTATCGATAAAGATCAAACACATCACTACACGACTACAATTTTAAAACTGCAGTCCAACAAAAACTCACATGGAATATTTATTTGATACAGAAAAGAAACTAGTGACAACACTAGTTTCTTTCTTTTTGTTTTGTCAAAGTTTTTAATACTGTAACAATACAGTCTCAAAAACTTCACACTGATGAAATTTTGACGAACACATTTTTAGGGTTACGTAAGCAAAGGTAAGTTCCGTGTAGCGACTGATTAAGAATATACGTATCACCACCCCATTTCTTTCTCAGGGTGCTCTAAGAGCCAGCTAAGGAACAATATAAACATTTATGGTCTTATTCATAATGACTTATCGGAGGTTTAAAAGTTCGTTAAAATCGGTTCGCGAAAATTGTCAAAAATTGTTATTCAACAAAAATTTGTGTCTTTTTACGAACGTTTTTTATCTCTCCGTTAAAATCTCCATAGAAAACTCGAAACTAAACTCTGTGCCAACACGCCTGATCAGCGCGGCACAGTAGACCCATAGTCCTTCCCAAAGTGGAGGCCCGTGCCCAACAGTGGGACGTTAATAGGCTGGAGAGGAAGCAAAGGGTAAAACGGACCTTTTTTACAAAAACTCTACTTTCTAACAGGCCATCGATAAAAAGGCAAAATAATAACAATTAGTGCTTAACAATTACACAGCACATTAAAAAAGTTTTGAAATTATGGTAATGTCTATATAATATTTCTATTATGATAATTAGTGCACTTACAACTATTGCTCTTCTCTCTTCTCAAGATCTCCATCCAAAGGTTGCCTGGCAGAAATTGCTTTTAGCGATAAGGCCGCCCATTGTACTCTATTTATAATTATTACTTATTGTAAATTTTATTCTTATGGTGTACAATAAAGTGTATAATAAATAAATAATAAATAAATAATTATATTTTATTTGGTCACCGTTACTCTGAGCTGTAACTACACATAAATAATGGCTAAAACAAAAAAACTGGGCAAGTGCGTGTTGAACGCGGAAGTAGAGGGTCTCGCACTGATATTATCTTATCTTATCTTATCTCATCTCATCTCATCTCATCTCATCTCATCTCATCTCATCTTATTTTATCTTATCTTATCTTATATATAAAATTCACGTGTCACAGTGTTAGTTACCATACTCCTCCGAAACGGCTTGACCGATCTTTATGAAATTTTACATGCATATTCAGTAGGTCTGAGAATCGACCAACATCTATTTTTGAAACCATTTTTTTTTAGTATGGCAAAACAACGTTTGCCGGGTCGGCTAGTCATAATATATTTGTCATATTCGCGACCCCAACATAATGTGATAAGGGCAAGTGAATGATGATGAGTATTTAATTTGTTATTAATTTATTAATTTTTGCATTTGACATGATATGCCTTTTACTTAATAAATCAAATTATGGTGGAAAAAGTGAATGTGCCGCAAGTGGGACTTTCACTTTTTCCACCATAATTTGATTTATTATTTAATTTGTTGTTTTAGCATCATCTCACGAACCCTGGTAGGTAGACAGTTGAAATTTTCACAAATGATACATTCATATTGCCAGCGTAATAACAAAAACTTACTTATAAACATAACATATTTTTATTTTTATTTTCATGACAGCGTGATAATTATATCAACAAACTAGCCGTTGCCCGCGCCTCCATCCGCGTGGAGTTTAGAAAATTTTCCCCGCATTTGCAACATTTTTCACTACTGCTTCGCTTCTAATGGTCGTAGCGTAATGTTATATAGCCTTATAAAGCCTTCCTCGATAAACACACAAAGAATTTTTCAAATCGGCCCTGTCGTTCCTGAGATTAACGTGACAAACAAATAAACGAACAAACAAACTCTTCAGCTTTTTAATATTAGCATAGATAACGTTCGTTCTTATAATTGACGACAAACATAATTATCAGGGATCTAAATAACTATGGTACAAAAGCCCTCACACGTGAATCAACTCGTGCATAGCTCGTTTTTAGACATTTCACTCAGTTCTTCTGGCAAAAGTATTTTAAGTAATTTGCTAAAAGTTTATTGTATCAAAATGCGTTTTTGATTGCTGTGCCAACTTTGCAAAGAATAAAAATAGTTTACTTTCAGACAGCTTGATGATTATTTAATTACAAGTCGACAGCAATGGGGAAGAATATTTTGATGCTTAGTTTATATAACTAAGTAATTTTAATTTATTTTATACTGTAAATATTTATTTTATATATTAGTTTTTTATTGTATATAGATTATCTGTGTGTTCGCAATAAAGGAATGTATAAAAAATGTATAAAGGAAAGTTATTCAGTTCATTTAGGAATTTAGGAAAGTAGGTAAATTATCAAATATAAAAGTAAATAAATAATAGGTTTTGTGGTATCCTCACAACATTGGGCAAGGGCTTCCTCTACTACTCAATAAAGCCTGTGTCAACACACCTGGTTAGCACTCATTAGTAGATCTTAGTCCCTCCTAACGTGGAGGAGGCTGTGCTTAACAGGCTGCCGTTTTCGGCATTCATTTCCAATCCGCAGTGGAGCATTATTCGTTTCATACGTCGAGTAAAAACACGCATACGACTGCTGATAAAATACGTTTGTAATACAATCTAACATATGTAAGACCATATGAAAGGAAGGTCAAAATCCATAATGCGGTAGGTAATTATTTTTACCTCTAGATACCGTAATGAGTAAGACCTTAGTTCGAGATCTGTTTTATATTCTAGTGTAAAAGTATCAAGGTAATACACATTAGAAATAGTTCTTATAGCGTTCAAAATATATTATCATCATCATAACTTCACACCTTTTTCCCATGGGGGTAGGCAGAGCCTATAGAGCGCCATCTGCTACGATCCAAACATACTACCTTGGCTTCATCCACACTCATACATCTGGTCATACATGCCCGACGGTTGTAAGTGCTACGCAATTGCCCCTTTTGGAGTATGCCGGCGATGACATCGGAGTATATTTTTCTCGGGCGTCCTCTCAAAATATATTGTAAAACAAATAATAAATTTTTAGTTTTGGTTTGTATTGTTGATGTATGTATATTTAATCCATAATTTTACTACTAACTACACAAGTTATGGCTAAAAATTTGAATCGGACATTCAAAGAATGACAAAAACAACTTAATGTTCATAAACCTTGTTATTCTGACCTCAAAAACTAAAACAAAAGGTCAAAATAGTGCCTGCATTGTTTTTACACGCAGGACGGCAATAGAATGTCATACATACGTTCCATAGTAACATACACTAGATGGCATAGTAGGTAACTGACTTCCGGCAAGAGGTAGTTTTGATTTCTTCTCTAAACAAATCCTCCTCTCTCCTCTTCTTTATCCAATTTACGTCCCACTGTTGGGCACGAGCCTCCTCAACTTTAGAGGGATTATGGTCTACTGTGCCGCGCTGACCAGGCGTGTTGGCACAGGGTTTATTTTTGAGTTTTCCGTCTCTCACAGAGGATGTTATCTGTGTGCAATATCCCTTAGCTGACTTTTACAGCACGGAGACGATGGGGTGGTGACCCTATTATTCTTAATCTGTAACAACACGGAGGACTCTAAACAACTATACGTACTCAATACATTATTTTCGTTATAATTGTTCCGTATAAAAGGTATAACACTATTAGTACGTCCATCCATCCGTCCGTCTGTCACCAGGCTGCATCTCCATAAGTATAATATATGATATAATTTCACTGTTGTAACTTATAAGAAAATAATGCTGCCTCAGGCATTAAGCCCGCCTATGTACTACTTTTTGTGTATGTGAAATTAAATAAATATATAAATAAAATAATAGGTAAAATAGAGTAAAATAAATTTAATTTATTATTGCGGCACAATAATTAGGCATAGAAGATATTCTTAATTTCTCACACACTTCTTTGGCCTTCATTTTATGATATTATGTTATTTGCAAATGTATAGTGATTTTGTGAGATAAGGCTTTTTATAAAATTATAACAAGTTGCGCTAACATGCAATATGTTAGTGCAACTTGTTATAATTTTATAAAAAGCCTTATCTTACGTTATGGCCTTAGCAGTCGATGTATCATAGAGTAATACAATTAACAGAGGGTTAATTTAATTTAGTCGCTATTATATATCAGAGTCTAAAATATTAAGTGTTAACAAGATTACAACGATTTATTTAAGAGAGAAATTTGATATAAGAAACAAAGTAACAGAAATATCAGCATTTTCCTGCCTTTATACCTATTAACATTACTAGGGGTCTTCAGTACTGTACATGTCTTATTCTTTCATTCTCTTCTGTCTGACTACATATTCTTCTCTATTAAGCAACAGAAACATATAGTGTAATAAATATAGTGGTAGTTTTAGTTTTAGTTTTATGAGATAAAGGAACTATTTTCCATCATATAACATAACCCCGTTATCCATCAGCCTCTCTCCGTTCACTTTTGGACATAGCCTCCCCCAAAGAACGCTAGAACGAGCGGTCTTGTTCCGCTTGCATCCAATGGCTCCCCGTGACCCTTATAATGAACTATTATATGCACAAAAATATCGTATAACACAAAAAAAATCTATTAAAGATAATTTATGTATGTGCCTTATTTAGATGACAAAAACTGGTATGGACATGAAACACTTTTCTAAAAGAGATAATCCAATTGCCTAATAAATCGTATATGCGTAGGCCTTTTGCAGATGTCAAATTAGCACTTTATCGCTAAGAGAAACAAGAATGAGATGTTTTACTGCTCATTTATGTAATGTTTATATTTTATTGTGCCTCTATTGTAACAATTTCACGAGTTTTATTTGGGTTATAAATGTGACAACATGTGTTTGTGAATATTGCAGTATTTGTGTTTTTATCGTCTAAGTTTAATTGTTACTCACTTTACAAGTACACATTATATTTTAACACAATATTATAATGCCAAAGTTCTAATAACCCTATAAATTATTATTAGAAAATGTTGCCGCGCTGTTGCCTCATTGCCTGCAACTTCGTATGGAAAATGTTCCCCGTGTTAGCATTATTTTACACTGATACTTCGCTCCTATTGGTCGCAGCGTGATGTTATTTAGCCTATACCCTTCCTCGATAAATGCACTATCAAACACTGAAAGAATTTTTCAATTCAAACCAGTAGTTCTTGAGATTAGAGCTTTCAAACAAACAAACTCTTCTGCTTTATGATGTTTGGATGAGTATGATAAGCGTAACAAACGTAGGTATGTATTATCTGTGAATAAACTACTCTATGTAAAGTTTTTGCCGCCCGCTCCTTTTCCTTTCATTCGACCTTGCGTCTTGTACGGGTGACCACAATAATAATACCGCAGTGCTGTATGTAGTATGAGCTAACTTGCTAATTGTTAATTGTTTCAAATTGTTTTAATTAGAATATGCGAACATTGATAGCCTTTTGTATTCTTGATGAAAGTATAAATTACTAAAATTTATATATATTTTATAAAATTATTAAAAAAAAAGGTCTACCGATTTCATGTGCCTTTGAAATTTGAGGGTTTTCTTTTATTTCTTAGGAAATACCATCAGATTCTGACGTGGTGGCAACAGTATCACACGGAAACCATCAGCTTTCAAATAAAAAAAGAATCATTAAAATTGCTTAACCCAGTTAAAAGTTACGAGGTAACTAACATATATAAAAAAAAAAAAACACACGAATTAAGAACTTCCTCCTTTTTTTAAAGTCTGTTAATAAAATGAATAAATACTCATGTACATTTCACACAATGTCCTCTGGTCCTAATCTAAGCTTTAATGCTTGTGTTATTTATTTATTTATTAATATACAACTGCTTACTCCACTTACAGTTACCCAACGCGTGAAGTAAGCTACATACACTTAATACAGTTTTACATTGCATATTATGAAATTTTTACATAAATTAAGAAATATATTCAAATTGTTGAAAAATATATCAACCTCAGGGCACTGAGCAATCAAAGCATTGAGTAGACTTATTGCCTGATTAGTGGGAGCATATTGTGCGGTACACGATCGTACCTGTGGCGTAGCAAACAACGGCTATGGGTTATGGGTAACAGAGTACGGATAGACTACATAAACTACTTTTTTATTGTAAATTGTTATATAAAATTAATTACTTATGATACATAGTAAACACTGCATCTGGGACGCAGTAGAATTATAATATGTATGAGAATAAAATGATAAAAATCACACAAATAAGTGTGTGTTCGGGAACCGAACCTGCGACCTCGTGAATCATCACAGTCCGTGAACCACTAGACCACGAGGCTCGTCAAATGTAACACACGCGTAAACAATCAAGTTAAGAGGGTACTGTACTCCTAATTTAGGTATTTGCCTTAGGTATTGCTATTCCTATTTCCGAGCACCGTAATAAAAGGGACAAATCTAGTTGAGGCAGATTTTACCTACAAATTCTTTGAAAAAGAGATGTTTCGTACTTCCTATATTTCGTTGCGAAAGTTAAACCGATTTTAATTATTTTTACGCTATATTATAGATGAAGAGTATATCTATGCTTCTATCACTTCAAGACCTTGCCAAATATGTGTGACGGTCGCTGCAACTTTACCTAAAGGAAACCAAAAAAAACGGATTTTTGGATGGTCATATTTCTTTTAGTTATTATGTTTTGAAAAAAGGAAAGTGATACAAGCATAGATATACTCTTCATCTATAATATAGCGTAGAAACAAATAAAATCGGTTTAACTTTCGCGAAGAAAAAAAGGGAAGTACGATACCCATATTTTTGTATGGAGCATAATTTGGTATCGTGCCCTCATAAATAAGTAAATAAAATAAATAATTAATATTAGTGTTGATTAAATATATTTTATGATGTAAAAACCACAATATCTCCTTAAAATAATCTTCTAATGTGTTTATATTGTTAGCCTGACTATGTAATAATTATAATGAACGTAATAAAGATATATAATGATGTATAATGAGTGGATTCATAATAATACTGTATTATTTGCGCCTGCAAATATTGGGGTATTGCAAAAGTTAAACTAATTTCTGTTTGCTTCTAGCTTCGTGATGCAAACACTAGATTTTGTTGCTATATTTCGGATGTTATATTGCGATTATTGCATTAAATTGTTCTGGCAATAATATATATCTTTATTTCATGAGTAATGTTCTTTCATGAGGTAATAATATCATAGACTAGCTGTGCCCCGCGGTGTTACCGGCGGTAAAAATGATAAAAAGCCAGGCAGTTGGTGTTCTCAGGACACCACTTCTGTTATCTTTAGAAATTATAGCCTATATATTATTCTGACGTATAAGCTACATTACTGTAAAGTTTCATTAAAATCCATTTAGTAGTTTTTGCGTGAAAGAGTAAGAAACATCCAAACATCCATACGCACAAACTTTTACACTTATAATATTAATAGGATGTTGTTATATGTGGAGCTACTTAATAGTTTACAATAATGATCAAGAAATATGAACAGTGGTAATATTTCTCCATAAAAAAACTGGTATTTTTTTTCCGGTTTGATTTAGAAAAAAATACCTAGGAGACGAATGACCTGAATGTATTCTTAAAGAACATATCTTTTTTTGTTTAAAAACTAGAAAACACGCTTAATTTAAGGACCAACAATATTTGTTGGTGTTTATAAATAAAAATAAATAAATAAAAATAAATATTCATGAACATTTCACACAACGTCCTTTAGTCCCAAGCTAACCTTACATGCCTGTGTTATGGGTACCAGAATACGGATACTTATAATACATAGAAACACCCAGACGCAGTATGACATTTATAAAGATCAAACAATTGATTGTCCAGAGCGGAAATCGAATGTTTGCAAAATTGCAGACAAATGCAACTATAGGAAGGTAAAAATCACGTTCAAAGATTCAGTTACTTAAATTACCTAGTAGATATATAGATAGATACGAAAAAAGCTTATGAAAGCGTGTTGAAAAGATACGTGTACGTTCTCCAGAATAAATTTTCTTAAATCTTGAAAAGAAATCTAGAAAATATAAAATAAATCCTTCATCTAAAATTAGCATAAAGAATAAATATCAAACAGAGCTCCAGAACTCTGAAAAAAATCGTAAAATAAACTGATTTAAAAAGTTCCCTTGAAAACTGATCTAAGGGAATGTTCAGATTGACTCCCAAACTCCACTGGATAAAGTTTAAATCATTATTTTGTTGAGTAAATAGGCAAGGCTTCTTACACTGATCCCTTAGTTAAATTATTATAATTTGACATGAGTTTATCAAACTCCGAATATTGAGTTAGCTTGTTATGATAATATAAGAGAATTTGTCCGTGTGGTGACGGATTAAGAATACAAGTGTCATTACTACCCCATTTCCTTTCCAGAGTATTGTAAAAGCCAGCTAAGGAATATTGTACACGGATAACATCCTCTGTAAGAGTAAATAATATGGTTTTTTTTAAATGCTTCAGTTTTATTAGATTTTTATTAAGACAGATTTTCTATGGCTCATTTAATGATCTAATAAATAACTTCAATAAATTTAAAATTACTGCTTTTAGAGATAAAAGCGAACAAAGACCTTTAGTGGAAGTTGGACTCGCAAAGGGTTTCGTAGCACATCATACTCGCAATATATTTAATTTTGTCTTCTTAACAAATCTTCGTAATCGTAAGCATAATCATCATATTATACAAAATAATACAGAAAAGGACTCCCGTTACATATTTTTTATAAGTTTTTTTTTAAAGTATTTATTGTAGTAACGGCAGCAAAAACACATCATGTTATATAAATAATTTCAAGTCAGGTATCATTCATCCTCCTGCCCTTATCCCACTATTTGGGTTCGGCACAACATGTCTTTTTCTTCCATAGTCTTCTATCAGCCGTCATATCTGTGTCTTTCTTTCATACCTCGTTTACACAGTCCATCCTTCTTTTCTTAGGCTTTCCTCTAGCCTTTTTCCTTCCACATTTACAAGCAGAACTCTTCTAACGATATTACTTTCCTCACGTCTCATGACATGCCCATACCAGGACAGCCGCTCAATCTTCAATTTTTTTATCAGCCAATTTCCAGTCATCTATCATGGTGTGTTAAATGCCTGGCAAGGCGGACTGAAAGATGCATTGACAGTGGTCTTATAACACGGTACCGTTTTTTCATATAGGCACGGAACCTTAAAAAACTCGTATTTAAAAGCTACACAGAATTTACGATTCACGTAGCTACTAAAAGTTAAGATTATAGCTTGCAGCCTTTTTAATTTTAAGTTACTATTATTCTCAACAATAAGGGCTCTACAGATTACAGAAAAATTATGAGAAATGATTCCTTGGGGCTAAAAATTAATCTTTATTAAAACAGAAACAGTTGTTATAAGAGTAGCGAAAATGAAGATTTTATTTAGCTTCTGATATTAAATCGTACAAGCATGTCAAATGTTAAAAATGAATTTCAAGACGTTTTTATAACAATACTTTTAATTTTGTGACAATTTTAAACAAAAAGAATTAAATAATGCACATGTGAAATAAAAGGATTCATTCATTCGTTCATTCATTCATACATTCATTCAAATTTCGTAATTTACGGTGATTATTGCCCACTTACAATAGCCGAACTGATCTGAAATTTTCACAATCATCGAAAAGTGATGAAAAGCTTAAAAAATGTTCAGGACTTTCATTTGAAACTAATATAATAAGCACTAATATAGTAAGTATGACTACAGTTAATAAATCAAATTATAGTGCGGAACATGAACCCACGAACTCGGAATACCGCTCCGTTGCTCTTCCAACTAAGCTACAATGGAATCAGCACATGATAACCAATATAATTCAGTTTATTCTCCTCTGGAACGCACTCTCTGAGGTCAGGATGTCTACCACTCGTAGTCTTTTTAAACGCAGAGTTCGACATATCCATCTTAAACTTTCGACAGAAACCTAGTAGCTTTTCTCACACTACTTTAATTTTATTTATATATGTATTATGTATATTATGTATTATGTGTATGATTATGTGTTTGTATAATTATGATATGTGTGTTATATTTTGTGTATTTTTATATAATGTTTATTGTTTGTAGGATGTAGGTATATTTTTGTTGTAGATAGCACTTCCTGCACCTACCAATGGTTCCCTGGTAGAAAATGCGCTAGGTATTAAGTCCGCCATTGTACAAGTTAATTATTGTGCATTGAGTTTAATAAATAAATAAATAAAATCATGGCAAATCAATTGCAACAATCAATAAATTAATGATTACAGTTCTTAATTTTAGTAAATTAGTCTCTAGCGCAGTTTAAGGACTTTATTTGGTTTACCACGCAGATTGGCGTTGGAGATTACAATAAAAAAGTGATTTTATAATATAGGTAGGTACTAGACGCATAATGCAAGGAATATTAGCTTGGGACTAGACAACGTTGTGTGAAATATCCATGAATATTTATTTTTACTGTCCCGCAGTTATGTTTGCCAAACACTAACACATCAAAATTAAATAGCAGATTCATGTCACAAACGATGACGTCATAATTACACCTATGATTTCACTAACACATTCTTTCTTCATAGTTCTGAATACGTGTTAAATAATCGTGGACATTATGTACCTACCATAACATTACAACAGGGTGCTGTGATCTGTTCAAGGTAAACTACGTTTTTATTCTTTCACGGTGAACGTTCAATTCTTAGTAACATTTATACCTAGATTTATTAAGATACTAGCTGTTGCCCTCGACTCCGTCCGCGTAAAATTGAGGAATTTTTCCCCGTTTTTGCAACATTTTTAACTACTGCTTGAGTGAGAGTATTATAAACGTAA
Source organism: Orgyia antiqua (assembly GCA_916999025.1). Taxonomy (NCBI): domain Eukaryota; kingdom Metazoa; phylum Arthropoda; class Insecta; order Lepidoptera; family Erebidae; genus Orgyia; species Orgyia antiqua. The sequence goes on along the minus strand of OU779865.1, from coordinate 35,146,811 downwards.
GAGTTAACAAATATAATCAGAATGCTCCGAACAGCTAAGCTATCAGGAGTTACACGTGTTATTGTGAGTCAACCATAAAATATAGATATATGCTGTTGCGGGATATTTTTTAGACAATTTTATGTAGAATATTTCCGTCATACATGATTTCTATGTAACTTTAACCATTAAGGCTGCACACGCGACGGAAGCTTAAAAAATGGAGTAACTTCTCCCGTTTTCCCAACATTTCCCTTCACTACTCTGCTCCTATTGATTTTAGCGTGATGAAAAGTATACTATAACCTGCCCAGGAGTATGAAGAATAATCGTACCAAGTTTCGTTAAAATCCGTCGAGTAGTTTTTTTTTCTATAAGGAACATATAGACGGACAGACAGACAGACAAAAATTTTACTGATTGCATTTTTGGCATCAGTATCGATCACTAATCATCCCCTGATAGTTATTTTGTAAATATATTTCATGTACAGAATTGACCTCTCTACAGATTTATTATAAGTACATATAGATAACTTTATTTTACAGGATGTTTATTAAATAGTTGTAACGTAAATTACATCCCAAATTTTTTATAAACTTACAGTTGCCGAGAACAATAATACCTACTTAAGAAATTCAAGTGTGTCAAAACTGTGAATGATTGTTTTTATAAACGCTAGCCTTAACTTGTTATAATTCAAGATAATAATTCTTCTAACCTCGCTAGAAGATCAAAAGATTGATGTAAATAAAAAAAATTAATATTATAATTACTAAAATAGATATGATTAAAGACAATATTTAATAGGCCAGTTACTTTCAATCGTGAAACAGTTATTCTTATCTAATGTGACTACAAAATTTATAAACATCAGTTGAGCCGTTTTTGCATATAAGGGAAACAAACACTTCTATAATGTACAAAATTCTTTATAAATCTGTATCGAATTTATATATTTTTTTTATTTTATGTAAAGGCCTTGGTCGCTTTGCGACTATATCGCGCTATGGAATATTTTAGTAGGTATAATAATAATTACCTACTAAAATATTCCATACAGAAAACTAAATAAGACGCGAGAATTATTAACACGAGTTATACAATCTAGGCGTTATTAAAAATTCCCACAAATGTCATCAGATGAAGCAGTGCCAGACAATACAAATATTAGCTCAAAACGTGCCAACGTGTTCCCATTTATTAAAACCGTTCACGGCGTTCACTTCCAATCTGATCTCGTTTTTAAAAATGAATAGCAGTTTGCTTGTAAAATATTAATCGTTGGTGATGTATGTTTTAATATGCAATTTATATTCTATATTTATGTCTGAACGCCTGGATTTTGAGGATTCCGTATCCAAAGGGTATAACGGACCCTATTACTGACTTTGCAATGTCTTTTCCTCCTTCAGTCACCAGATAAAAATAAATAAATAAAATAAATATTCACGGACATTTCACACAACGTACTCTGGTCCCAAGCTAAGCTTTATCCTTGTGTTATGGGTACCAGAATACGGATAGAATACATATACTACTTTTCTATTGTAAATACATACTTATAAAAGATTAGCTTTACATACTTACATAAACTTAATACATATATAAATACATATACATAAATACATACCTATACATACACATACTTACACAAATACGAGTACATAAACAAATATGCCTACACTCAGGAGATATAAGAGTATAAAATAATATTTTTTTAAATTTAATCACGTTATTTATGTTATATTATGTCAGTGATAGATAGTACTCTTTTACCCTTTTCTTTAAAGTAGCTACTGATTGAGCACTTCTTATATTTTTAGGTAGCTTATTCCATAGGCGAGCTGCTTCGACAGTAAATGATTTAGCATAAAATGGGCTAGAATGGGGTTTTCCGATGATCTGAAGCTTTTCGTGTGTGTGTCGTGAAGAAAGTTAAAACGGTTTTTGAGATACCTAGGGGTAGTGGGACTAAATAATATATTATAGAGAAGGACAAGTATATGAGTATTCTGTCGAAGGCGAATGGGTATCCACTGGAGTTTAGCACGAAATTCTGAGACGTGCTCATACTTGCGTAGTCCATATATAAACCTGATGCAAAAGATTTGGATTCGCTCAAGTTTATTAAGTTGGTCCTCAGTAATATCAAGATAGCTGGCGTCAGCGTAGTCAAGGATGGGAAGAAGAAGAGTTCCAGCGAGTGAGGTTTTGGTGGTAACAGGGAGGAAGTTGCGTAGTCTTTTAAGCGATGCTGCAGAAGCGTATATCTTACGGCTTATATTTTAAAGTTGCACCGTCCAAGAAAGGGTACCTACTATCCAGATAAACTCCTAGATTCATCACTTTATCTTTTATTGGTATTATAACTCCGTTAAAAGTCACAAAGTGTTGTGTAGTCTACTTTCGTCATCAGACGAGAACTTCTAATCAAGGTGACTTGTGTCTTTGTCGGATTTACTTTTAGACCATACATTTCTGTCCACGTTTGTATGCGTGCTAGGTCTTCATTTATGTTCGCTAGAGCCTGAGGTAGATTTTGCAAAGATCCTTGGGCATATATTTGGAGATCGTCTGCGTAGAGGTGGTAGGAGGAAGAATTAATATCAGGTATTACAGCACCAGCACAAGAAATACACCTTTGAAAATTTCTACTTCGTCTAGCTATCACCGTTCATAAGATGCAGCCTCGTGACAGATGGACAGACGCGTATATTTTATAATAACTATGCATAATTAAAAACTAAGTTTTTAATACTATATTTAACTAAATTTTAAATAAATAAAATTTCTATCCTTAAGGGAATTCGCAAAATGAAAATAGATAAATCTACTTAAGTAAAGTAGCCTATTGAAAGTGTTTCTTACAAAGAATATATTTGAACCTTTTTTAAAAACACCCTAAAAGCCTACTGAAAAATAGAGCCTTAAATATTGTAGTAGATAATGCATTAGGGGTTGTAAAACAAAAACCCTTTATCGTTTTATATATGGAGGCAAACATATGGGCTGTTTGTTTATTTATAGTTTCTTTAGAGTCTAACAGGGTAACAATTGTGTTAAACACATGAAATGGGTATTAAACTAGCGAATAAAACAATAGATTTGTTTTGGTTCAAATAAATTATTTTCATTGAAGCGTTTTTCGTCTTCAATTAATAATTATAATTATATTGGAGAGGGCTATGCTCGGTATTAAACGCTCGTCTTTGCTGCTCGAAGCATCAGTGAAAAATGTTGCAAAAACAACAGCTAAATAAAATACATTTACGTATCTTAAAGTTTATCAAAGTGTTTTTAAAGTTAATGGTTTTTTATAACAACTTAATATAAAGAAATACAAAGCAATCAAATTTTAATTATCTAAGAATCCTCTTACTACGCTTTCAACAGTTACAAACTTTTGTCTTCCAAAGTAAAGGATCTAATTACTGAAGCTGTCAACAAAAGACACCATTTTGTATTTATGAGAGAGCAGTAAATTGTGCTGTGATAGCAAATACAAGTCATGTTTTGGAGATAAAATTAATATGCTTAAGCATGAAAAACTGAACAGCTTAATAATTTGGTGGCGTATTAAGAACAAAAGTGCTACTACCCTATTTCCTTCTAAAGGACCTGTAATAACCAGATAATGAACCCCTGTTCTAAGAGAACGGGTATAGGCGAAACCCCAAGATCGATCCCAGCTGTTTTGCCAACTACAACTGGTCGATATCGAGTCGGATTCCACCTGCCACAATTGTGACAGTGGAAATGAAATAAAAATACTGACCCCGGGCAGGGTTCGTCATTGCGGTCAGTGTTCAATTGGTAGATTATCAAACCAAACTTATCCCGTCATTGCATTTTCCTCCATAAGTATTAGGTAAAATCGTTTAGGAGTTTTCCTATATAAAAGAAATACTTCTATACAGTCTTATTATTTTTTTAAAAGAAGAAGATGAACTCAATCCCGTTTAAGGAAAATTATTTCATCATTGTAATAAATTAAATATTTCATATATTTCATAGGTAAAATCGATCGGCAGTATAATATCAGTAGCGAGGGGTGATGTCTCTTTCTGTTGCATTATTCATAGATGTGGCGTGTTGACGCCCGACTGAAACTGTAATCTTGAAATCAATCCAATGCTATAGTAATCGCGATTAGCGATTTATTAAATCGCTAATGGATATAGAATTGTAAACTTGAACATTTAGGTCGCTATGTACTTACTCTGCACTTGTAATTACGAATTATTTCATTACTCTGTAAGTAGTGTAAATATACAGAAAAATATAAATTATGTATTAGAAGCGCACCGTGGGACAATGCAGCCACAAAATAAACAGAGTATCTTAAGAGATACAATATTTACGATTTACCTCCTCTCGTAAGCGAGAGGAGGTAAATCCTAAATATTTTATTTATCAAACGTTAAAAATGGGTTACAATTATTTTTTAAATCTCTCTAGCTTGCTGGGCATGGACCACCGCCACTTTAAGAGGGATTATCGTCTATTATGCCGCGCTGACCGTATAGGGTTTAGTCGGCGTAGGGTGTGTCAGTATTGGGTTTATTTTCGAGTTTTCCGTCGCTCATTGAGGGTGTTATCAGAGTACAATATCCCATATCAGGCTTTTACAGCACCCTGCTTATGAAGTGGGGGGCCGACATATATATGCTTAATCCACACAAACATTTTGTTTTCAATTTTAAAATAAAACTTAATATTTGACCCGCTTGTAGTGTGACCTGTGCCCCGAATCTCGGCAGAGAATCCACTTACAAAAATATTAAAATGTAATACTGACGTCTTCCTGACAAGTTATGCTTGATATATTGTTGTTATGATATACATCTGACGTCTTTATCTATACTTATAATAAATCTGTAGAGAGGTCAATTCTGTACATGAAATATATTTTCAAAATAACTATCAGGGGGTGATTAGTAATCGATACTGATGCCAAAAATGCAATCAGTAAATTTTTTGTCTGTCTGTGTGTCTGTCCGTCCGTCTGTATGTTCCTTATAGAAACAAAAACTACTCGACGGATTTTAACGAAACTTGGTACAATTATTCTTCATACTCCTGGGCAGGTTATAGTATACTTTTCATCACGCTACAATCAATAGGAGGAAGTTACATAGAAATCATGTATGACGGAAATATTCTACATAAAATTGTCTAAAAATATCCCGAAACAGCACATAATATCTATATTTTATGGTTGACTCACAATAACACGTGTAACTCCTGATAGCTTAGCAGTTCGTTCATTCTGATTATATTTGTTTACTCTTACGTTTATAATACTCTCACTCAAGCAGTAGTTAAAATAGTTGCAAAAAACGGGGAAAATTTCCTAAATTCTACGCGGACGGAGTCGAGGGCAACAGCTAGTGTATAATATTATTTAACTTCACGCCTTCATATTTTAAGGGGATACGCAGATTGCTTTGTACTTGTTAAATGTACCAGCCCATATTATAATATTTGAATATGTTTCATCTACTAAAGGAATGATTTTAAAACTGTGCAAAAATTCGGCCTTTCACACAAACCTTTTTGTACCAAAAAAACGCAAAAAAATTTAAAAAAAAAAAACTCCTCAGTGGTCATTCACGGTATTACGCTTACTCCGTGTAGTATCTTGACTTATTACAAAACAAAGTCGTTATTTTTGTATGTATGTCCCTATGTTAGCTTATTATCTTCAAAACGGTACGGATATGGTTGCGGTTTCTTTTTTAATAGGTACAGCGGTTCAAGAGGATGACTTTTTGTTGAGGTTTGATTTTTGAATTCTTCGCGAACGAAGGGGGCGTCAGCTAGTTAATGTAATCTACTGACAAGTCAGTCATTCACCTTCTTCTAATAACTACGTGTAACAAATTATCGTATATTTATGTTTCTTTTTTCCATTGTTACAGTGGCCACCAAGATTGCTCCGGTGGACTATTACAGTTCTTTTAATAATCGCCGTGATAGCACCCACATCAGATTCTACCAGTAAGTAACCCTAACATAATAACTATCACATAGTTACCTACATAGCGTATTATAGTTTTAGTAGTTATTATAGCATCAACAGATATAGATACATCATCTGTGAAAATTTCATCTCTCTAGCTATCACCGTTCCTGAGATACAGTCTGATGACAGACGGACGGACAGTCTCAGTAATAGAGTCCCGCTTTAAGAGTAAAATTCTAAAAAGTTTCAACCTATTTTAATAATTCACCAAAGGTTTTATCCATAAATATCAAGACGGAATAATCTTACTCAACATTGTCTAAAACATGTCGTTTACGGGCCTATTTACATAGGCTTGACCGTAATTATTTATGTTAGGATCTACAGGCATGTCCAGGTCGACACACGTTGTCCAACCCAAGGAGTTTGTATGTTCTGTCAATTACAAATGGAATGAGTACTTCTTAATATCTAAGTGTCTTTGTAAAACGTATGTAAGGAAGAAAAGTTTTACACTCGCCATCACTTCCGTTTCTAGGTACACTTGTTTATAGTTACTGTCCCGCTCTTTACATTTTAACGTGATGATATAGTCTTTGTGTTAATAGGATCCATCTATAATTCTATACTAATATTATAAAGCTGAAGAGTTTGATCGCGCTAATCTCCAGAACCACTGATCTAATTTGAAAGATTCTTTCAGTGTTGGGTAGTACATTTATCGAGGATTGCTATAGATTATATAACATCATGCTGTGAGCAATAGGAACGAAGCATTAGTGAAAATTGTAGCGAAAACGGGGGAAAAAAATCTCTAAATACCACGCGTACGGACCTATAAGCTGTATATTTGCAAAGTTTCTAGTTTTTAAAATCCATCCAGTAGTTTTTGAGTTACCGACCATAAACATATTTACATCCATACTTTCTTACCAACTTTCGCATTTACGAGTATAATGTTAGTAGGATCTTTTCGCATTACTTAGTCGAACAGGAAGCTCAAAAATTATTCGTAGTCCTCTCTCCAGTTTTATGGTGTATATTGCTCCATGTATGGTCTAACCTAAAGATTTATTGATGATAATCTGGCGATTTATTTTGCCCAAAACTCACTTTTTATAACGCCGACGAGTTTATTGTGGACATTACTTATGATAATCTAAGCTGTTTATATACTCATAACGGTTAAAATATCCGCCTAAAGTGCACTTGTGAATTGTAATAGGTTTTTAAAAGAATTGTCGAGCCGTGTTTAGAGTTATTTACGAGGAATAAACTACTATGGTTTATACCAACGGAATTGGACAGATGCTCTCCCAAAGTGAAGGAGGTTTTGTCCAACAATGAAACGATAATAGACTGGGAGAACTATGGTTTCAAAAAAGTTTTATTTTAGTAAATATTGGCCCATTTGTATTGCTTGCATGTTTGAATAAACTAATACTACATTAATTTATACATTTTTGCAATTGACTTGCTATGCTTTTACTTAATAAACTAAACTTTAGTGGAAAAAAAAATGATAACGATGAGCGGGACTTGAACCCACGACCTCGGAATACCGTTCCGTTGGTCTCCCATCTGAGCTATCATGGTTCCCGCACATGTTTACCTAATCCTCCACCACATTCTTCTCAATGTGAGTTAAACATCGCATCGATGTTTTGTGTACAACGCCATCTGTTGAGCGGTAAATATTTTTTTCTACTAATCGTCTGTGAAACGATATAACTGCCTACTAGTTTTCTTTTTCTGCCTGTCGTCGCTTTCTTTTCATACTTGGACTTGTCCCTCTGGACTTATTCCTAATTAAATCTAAGTAGAAATTAGCTAATGGATATTCTAATGTGTAAGTATACCTCGGATCGACTTCTTAATCGTAAATACAGTTAATCCGTAAAAAAATGAAAGCCGAAAGGAGTTTCTTAATAATTAGGTTTTATTTTAAAAAAATTAACCAACTTCATGAGACCAACTCGGTAGTCTACTCTTTGATTATTTCGATACATAATATGTGAAAACAATGTGTGTGTCTTTAAAATTTGAGGGCTTCCCTCGATTTCTTTAAGATCAGATCCTGACCTGGTGCCAAAGAGACCACACAGGAACCACCAGCTTTGAAATAAAAAAAGAATCATTAAAATAGCTTGCCCCAGTCGATATTTATGAAGTAAAAGACAAAAATAAATATACAAATTGAAAACCTTTTTTTGGAGGTGGTTAAATAATCATACATATTGATAAAACATCTGTTTGTATGTAGTGCTTATAGTTGCTATACTTATATTATGATCAAGTACAAACTACATGATTATATGTTTTAATTATTGCTGTGCACCTTGAAAAGAGACAAGAAAGGAAGTGGCCAGCCTGACTCTAAATGCGCTATTAAATCTTATACAAATATGTACTGCGAACGGAAACTAATTTATCATGTATGTATAATATAAACATCTGATAGTCCATATGCTAATCTTAATAATATTAAAAATGTGAATGTTTGTGAGTATGGATGTTTGTTACTCTTTCACGCAAAAACTACTGAATGGATTTTAATGAAATTTTACAATAATGTACCGTATGCATCAGAATAAATTATATTTTTTCCGAAAGAATGAAATGTCAGGAACATTTCGAAATATACGTAATATATGTATATTCAAATATCTATATCCAAATATCTATATCCAAATATTCACAAGAGTAGTAATGTAGTAATACTCTTGTATATATTAGCTAATATGTGTGGTGACGGATTAAGAATAAGAGTGTCACCACCCATTTTCCTTTCTAGAGGGCTGTAAAACCCAACGAATGGATATGGTACACAGATAACTTCCTCAGTGAGAGACAGAAAACTCGAACATAAACTCTGTACCAACACGCCTAACGTCCTCTGGTCCCAAGCTAAGCTTATATGCTTGTGTTATGGGTACCAGAATACGGATATACTATATATACTACTTTTCTTTTGTAAATACATACTTATAATACATAGAAACACCCAGACGCAGAACAAACATTTGTATGACATTTTTAAACATCACACAAATGATTGTCCTGAACGGGAATCGAACCCGCGACCTCGTGAACGGCAGTCCGTTACATGAACCACTAGACCACGAAGCCCGTCTATTCTATCTATTAATTCTATAGTAAAAAATATTTTGCAGTAGCATGTAATATACATGAAATTAGCTGCTCCTTTGCGGCGGCTTTGTATCTGTAGAATTCAGAAAAAAATCCTAGTGTTTGTAACATTTTTCACTGATGCTCAGCTTCTATACATCGCAACGAGATGTTATATAGCCTATAGCCTTCCTCGTTATATGTACAATCCAACACTGCAAGAATTTTTCTAATCGGTTCAGTGGTTCCTGAGATTAGCGCGTTCAGACAAACAAACAAAGTAACTCTTTAGCTTAATAATATTAAGTAAATAGATACATAATAAACGATAATATTCATATATTTTCGACATTACATTTAAATTATTGCGTGCTCTTGCAAAATATTTTCAACTTACTAAAATAAACATTTCAAGTGTCGCACGAGGCTTTCTTATACAAACACCATACGCAACTCATGCCTTAAAACAGTTTTCTTTTGTGAAGAAATATATATTATTCTCTCATTCCAAATGATACTGTATGAACCAAAAATTAAGGTACAACATACAATGTTGAAAACAATCCCATCGGTCACAGTAGGTCTTTTATATTCTTAAGGAATTCTAAGTACAGAGCAAGTTTATTACTTGGAACATATTGGTAAAATGGTTTTGTGTAAATGTACCAGAGAATATATTTCTTGTTGTTCCACTTGTACAATGTTTTAAAAACATATACAAATTTTATGCAAAGGAATATTTACTCTATTGCTTTTTCTGTGAGAAATTGAAGTTCTTGGATACTTATTTTCGGTCCAGGTTATATTAACAGGCAACTGGAGGAAGAGAATAAATAAATAATAAATATTCATAGACATTTCACACAACGTCCTATGGACATATAAAAATTTCTCACTAATAATTCTGTGGCTCCTGTGCTGAGTGATCTATCTCGAGTTATACCCTTTTCGGTTTTACATATAAATGTACAGAAAAAAATTAGGATTTTTTTGGTCTAACTCACGTTGTTCTATCTACTATAGTTTCCGAGATAATTTCGTGCAAAAGGATATAACTCACATAATTTTGACAAAAATTTCGTGAATATAGATTTATATCAAGTGACACCTTTTATTGTGTCAAAGCTACACACATGTTTTCGTGTTTCCTGATATAAGTACAGTTCTATTCTTTTTCACATCAAATTTTTTGGAATAATAATTGTGAATTTGGATATAGCAAAAGTTATATCACTTTGAACAACTTTTTTCTCGCACTGTCTAAGGTATAACTCGAGATATACCCTTAATAAACTGTTTCTGAAAGTATGCCGAATTTGTGTCAACTGATATAAGTTGACTTATATCTGAAACAGTACAATTATTGTACTGTGCGGGGATCGAACCCGTACCCCGTGAATGACAGTGTGATACATGAACCATTGGACCAGGTGGCAGTGTTTGCTATCTTTGTGAATAGTTATCAGTTATTCAGAAACCAAGTCCTAATCTTACATATTTTATATAAGTTTAGTTGATAAAAATACGTAGTATAATTTACTATCAAGTTCTGTCTATCTAAAGAGAACTAGGGACTATGACTATGAAACCCGATAATACCTTGTAAAACTGATCTCCCTGAGGCTCGATTTAGTCTGGCACCTTCACTATTCTATAAATATAATACTAGCTATGCCCCGCGGTGTTACCCGCGGTAAAATGGATAAAAAATCTGTTCGTTTTTTATCATCCCACGGGAACATTGCATTCTTTCAGGATAAAAAGTAGTAAAGCTACAATATTGTAAAGTTTCACTAAAATCAATTCAGTAGTTTTTGTGTGAAAGAGTTACAAACATCCAAACATCCATACAAATTTTCACATTTATAATTTTAGTAGAATTCTTATATAAACGTACCTACTTAAGGAGAACTTTCGTCTGTGAAATAGGGGCCTTGCAAAACTGTTCTCTCAGAAGTTGGATTAAGCTTAGGGCCTTTACTGCTCATATTAACATATTTTTTTGTTCACAGCTGTCCGAAGAAGACTTCGTAAACCAAGTAAAGTAGCCACCACAGTAACTACAAGTGTTGCTAAAACAACAGATCAAGTGTTGTCAGCGAGTGTGAACAGGCCCAAGATAAGAGGTCGACCCAACATTGCCAGTAGGAAATCTTCCGCCGCCATAGACAATTCGGTCAATACTGACCACCATAAAGATAAAGATGGATATAAAGTGAGTGATTAATTAAGTTTGATAAATAAAATGCCCAAATAAGACTTCGTTTACAGATATTTACAGCATTTGACGGGCTTCGTGGTGGAGTGGTTTATGTAATGGACTGCCGATAACGAGGTCGCGGGTTCGATTCCCGCTTGGGACAATCATTTGTGTGATATCCATAAATGTCATACAAATGTTGGTACTGCGTCTGGGTGTTTACTAAGTATTATAAGTATGTACTCGTATTTACAAAAGAAAAGTGATATATTTAGTCTATCCGTATCTGGTACCCATAATACAAGCATAGAAATATAGCTTACTTTGGGACCAGAGGACGTTGTGTGAAATGTCCTGAATATTTATTTATTTATTTATTTATTGTGCTGTAAGTGTCCTGTGTAATCAGTTGATCGGAATATAACGTTATTAAAAAAATAATAAACGAGATAGAATCCCGAAAAATAGTTTTATTTGAACAGCAGGGTCGCGTAACTGATAAAAATTCAGGCTAAAACAATACATGTTCTGTAAAGATGGAGGAAACAAAAATTCGTGCAGTTTCTTGTCTGTTCAAACCATTGACTTTTGTAATTGAGATTGAGAAAGACAACTAATTATTTTGTTGCAAGGAAGTGTGTTTGGATCGTAGCAGCGTTGTCTCTGCCTACTCCTATGAGAGAGAAAGACGTGACTGTATAATTATGATGATTTTATTTCGATTGCACAACTCTTTTAGATGACATTAATGTTTACATAGAATTGTCGTAAAAAAATCAAAACTCAAATCCGTCCTCTTGAACCACTATATCTGATAAAAAAACGCATCATAATCCGTTCCGTTGTTTTGAAGATAAGAGCTCACATAGGGACACGCATGCAAAAAGGACGAATTTTTTTTAATAGGTATAAATTATATTCTGTCTGTGTCGAACTTACGACTTCGATAACAAAGGTGGGTTTAAAAACCAATTCACCACAAGGCTCATAAATATCCTTTAGATAACTCACACAGCATCCGTGGCAGTAATGTATTGTTTTAAATCATAATTATTCAATCCAAAGTTCTGTAGATTGGTCATTTAACGACAATCTAATTTCACAAGTAGGTATAAGGCACAACACGGATATGAGTAACTTATCGAACTCTTAAAGTTGTTAACCTTCAGTATAAGTATTTGCTAACTTGTAGAATTTTTAACCTACACTAAAAACCCAATCCAAGTCGGATTGGGTTTTATGTGCCATTTTCAATGAAAGATCCAGCGGGGTGCTCTCCATTCCATTTTCATCCCACTGTTGGTCACGGGCCTCCTCCACTTTGGGAGGGATTATGGTCTATTATGTCGCACTGACCAGGCGTGGTGGCATAGATATGCACCGACGGTTATGTTTTAAAATATTCGTGTAATGTCTTAACCAGTTTACACAAAATATCAATATTATTTACATGAAATTTTTCCCCAAGTAGCCACTCTGGCTTGTGATAAAACTCCGTAAAAACCATTCAGTAGTTTTATATTTTTTCGCAAACATATAGACAGACGCATCAGGAGATTTTTTATTACATGTAATTATTAGCTGTACCCCACAATATTGCCTACCATGTAGAAGGTTTATAAAATACGGCGGTAAAAGGCGCTTTTACAACACAGTTTATAACCTAATACTAACGCCATCTAGATCTTTTAGTCAAACTAAAAACCGCAATTGAGTTTCTGAATAAAATTATAAAATCGGAACACCCCTTTTTTCTCAAAATAAATGTGTAGTTCTTAAATGTAGTCTTTACGTTAATCAGGAATGTAAACTATCTTAGTACGGAATTTCATTTGAATTTGCTTAGCCGTTTGCACGTAAAGGAGTTACAAACATAATTTCGTATTTATAATATTATAGTAAGTACATTTGGCGTTATGTGCGATGAAAATAAAGGATGAATAAATTTCAAAACCAAAGTGTTCTAGAAAGGTTTGTGACTTGCAAAAATGTGAAAATTTATAATAAATATGAATCTTGGCACTGAAGAATAGGGTTTAATATGAAAATATCGTATATAAGATATTATTATGTTAGTATCTTTAAGAAGCAGACAAAAGTGGGCTATAAAAATGGAGTGCTTGGATATAAAGATATCTTGGAAAAATAGTTATGACATCTTAAGAATTTATAAAATATATTTAAGTACAATATTCTGTTTAATCGTAATAAAATTGTATATTCTCTCTCTCTCTCTCTCTCTGCAGCCTATAAAGGTCCCACTGTTGGGCACAGGTCTCTTCTACTTCAGGAGGGTGTGCCCTCGACCATGCCGGGCAGACCAGGCGTGTTGGCATGGGGTTTCGTTTTAAGTTTTCCGCGGATTGAATCTACTTTAACTTTAGCTGGCTTTTATAGCACCCTGGGCGAAAATGTGGCGAAACTTGTATTCTTGATATTTATATTCATAGTCTTATATTATCATACGTGGTCATGAATCAAGAATACAAGTGTCATCACCTCATTTCTTCTTCGAAGGTATAACCAATAGTAAGTATAACCAGTTTACAATACACGAAGAAATATCATCCCCCGTGTAAGTAATAATGAAAAACGTTAAAACTACTGCAGTTAAGCTTTATTAAGAATGTACTGAAAATGATATTTTACCATTATTCTGCTCAGTATAATACCACAGATCTAAATAAACCAAGTAATTATGAACTTTTGAGGCCGAGCGCAAGAAAAGCGGCGCATTTAAATTGAACCGGTTCCCAAACTCACTGTAATACCCCTTTAAATTAATAAGCGTGAAGTTATTAACAAAGTTTGCTTGTCATATACCCACTGTCTTGATTGAAAAACTTGGGTACTTATAATAAGCAAAGTATATTAGTTATTAAAAACTTTAGAGAGATTTTAAGTAGGTATAAAATGCAAATAAAGCCACCGATGCCAGGTTTTAGTATCGTATTGCCAAGAATATTTATTCCTGTAATGAAATGAAGTAGTGGTTTGTATCCGTCTGTTACGTTATTTTTATTTCATTTGCCAGCCTCTTAACGTTGTTAAGTAAGTTGGGTATGCGGGCCTACTCCACTTTCTTAAATTAGGTATATTTTTTTGTATTTTTTTGTACTAGGTATATCGCGTTGAACAGGCGTGTTGGTTTAATTTCTGAGTTAAAGACTTATCTCTCATAGACTGTTCCGTTTATAATATCACGTAACTGGCTTTCACAGCACCCTGGAGGAGAAAATGGAGCATAAACATTTTTGTATTTTTAAACAGGAAATGAGGCGGTGATATTTGTTTTCTTAATACGTCACCGCATTTCGCACAGTCTTTAACATAATTATGAAATTAAAAAATGACACATAGTTATCATTTTGGTGGCTTAATAAATAATAGTTTTTGAATTAAAAGCTTCCCTGTACCACGATCACGTAACGACAACTATTCTTGAACAATAAACGACACTAAATGATACAACAGTAACATAAGTTTACGACGAGGACTGCAGGCTACATAGTAGCGTGGCGATCGGCTTCTCCAATCACAAATGGAGAATTCTCCGACCTGGCTACCTAGTCACCTGGAGCGAACCTGCCTTTGCTTTACATATCTTGTTGCCGTCTTAAATCGTGTGCATATTTCGCAAGTGCGATGTAGGATTATTTATGACGTCATATTTGTCATTTCACGCCATCTATCGTTCTTGTGCTATACTATTTACTGACGGTTATTCTTCAACTAGATGTCGCTACAGTCTTCTTATAGACTATAATTTGCCAACAGACTTTAGTCTAGCTAATTTATCTTTTTAAAGGTCCTGTATACAGCATATTTTAATGTTTATATTAAACAAGGTTATGGTCATATTATTGGTCATAAAGGTTATACAGATATGCTTCCTGACAGCTTCCAAGGCAAATGCAACGTAAACTGATAGTGTAATCTTTAATAAATATATTTTGGTAAATACTAACAGGTAAACAATTATCTCCTGAATCGACCTATTCATAAAATGATATAACTGAAGTCTTTTTTTTACGTTTGACTATATTATTTCGAAAAACATAAAAATCCACTTTAAAATTTAAAAATAATGCAAAAGGCTACGAACATTATTCAATAAAATAACATATATTAAATAGTTAGCTTTAAGACTTTTGTTATCAGGTCATTGATAATATTTTGAGTAGAAGACGTAAGCATGTTTATAGTTTTAAAAAATATAAGAAAAAGACTATTATGTGCATATAAAAATCAAGATGGTCAATGATTTCTCTGGGATCTAGTCTTAAAATCTGAACCTGGTAATAGACAGTACAGGAAAGTAGAATTCTTATCTGTATTCTGTCTACCTCCGTGGAAAAGCGTGATGGTATGGCTACAGTTCATAATGGGCAGAGAAATTGAGACACATATAGGTAATAACATTACGAAAAACATATACCTAGACTAAATCGTAATCTCCTTCTTTGAAGTCATCTATTTAATTTATAACTGTACGCATGGAAGAGGTCCGTGCCCAACAGTGGGACGATAATGGGCTGGATATAGAGAGAGAAAATCGCACTAGTTTTTTAATAACATAGTTAACTAAATAAATGGTATTTTTTCACCAGATCGTCTGCTACTACACAAATTGGTCTCAATACCGTACCAAGATTGGAAAGTTCACGCCTGAAGATATCCAACCAGATCTCTGCACACACATCATCTTCGCTTTCGGTTGGTTGAAGAAAGGCAAGCTTAGTTCTTTCGAGTCCAACGATGAGACCAAAGACGGAAAGACTGGATTGTACGACAGAATTAACGTGCTGAAAAAGGCTAATCCAAAACTGAAAACTCTGTTGGCTATTGGTAAGTTCTTTGATTGATTTTATTTATTTGGCAATGTAAATATGTATGCAGATATGGTGACGAATTAACAATACAAGTGTCACTGCCTCATTTCTTCCCCAGAGTACTGAGGCTAGGTATCTGTTTCTCATAAAAGATGTTTACTGTTTCATAAATAGCTCTACTTATAAAGCAGGAAAGGTCTTTTATGAGAGACAGTAAACATCTTCTGTGAGAGACAGAAAAAAATCTTGAAACTAAACCTTTTGCCAACACGCTTAGTCAGCGCAACATGGATTGCTAAATATTCATAAAATGAATGAGGATCATGATAAATGATTGTCCCGAGCGGGAATCGAACCCGCGACCTCTTGGTCGGCAGTCTGTTACATGCACCACTCAACCAGGAGGCTCCTCAACGAATAATTTCTTGGCTTATATTCCCGTATGAGATTCCTTCCAAGGTTGCTTGGGAGAAATCGCTTTAATCCAAAGGGCTTCTGTTTATTTTCGAGATTTTCGTCTCTCACAGAGCAAGTTATAATTATTTGTGTACAATATTTCTTAGCTGGCTTTTCAGCACCAACCACCATACTATCACTTTTCAATGATTTTTTACAATTATTTTAAATAATTTAATTTTAATGGTGTTCAATAAAGTATAAATAAATAAAATAAACAAATAAATGAGACGTTAATGAGTTGAGAGGAACAAGAAATAATATAATACAACAAACACATAGATTCTTGTTCTAGATTTGAATAGCTATGTCACATATATTTGTAACTGTAAATCTAGTTACTATTTGAATCATGTTTCCAAACGTGTTTATTTACCGTCATCATAAAACATGTTTACTCAATACATTTGAATAAAGCATTCCTAATCGTCCTTCGAATAATGCAAAATTTAACAAATTATATCCAAATTATATCCATACTATAAACATAATCCTACTTAAAAATGCTTCATATTTAACAATATTAAAACAGGATTTGTTACTTATTTAATAGAGTTTAAAGTTTATATTATTGGTCATTAGTTAGTGACATAATAATATCATTTTGCTGCGCTTATCCCATTACTCCTAAGTAAGCACAACATGACTGTATTTTTTTCGTATTCTTCTGTCATATTGAATTCTCTCTTTTGCATACCTTTTTTCACACAATACATCCATTTTTTCTTTGTCCTTTTGTCTAGCTAGACCATGGCTGTCCAATTAAATAGAAATTAAGTCTTTTTATTAAAGCGAATTAACTTGTAAATTACTTAGAAAAACAAGTTCAATACAGACATTAGGCACAAGTACAATTTTTGAATTATCACCATACCGTCACACCTATTTTCAATGATGTAGGCAGAGACTATGGAGCGATATCTGCTACCATCAAAACACACTTCCTTGCAGTGATACTTCATTCATTCATTACACTAGGTCACATTACTTAAACCAATTTTAAAAAATTAATGATTCTTGTATAGCGACTTTATTACCAGAATCAATTTAAGTTTCAATAATATTTTAATTTCCTAATTTTACAAAAAGCTACAAGATACTTTGACAGATTAAAATAATAGATTAATTCCTGTGAAAAATGTTTCTGACAACCATTCATTAATTTTATTGGCGTAAATCAATGAAGATTTAACATTTCCTCATTGTATTTAAATTTAAACACATAGTAATAAAGATAAGGAAATAATAATTTGTATCATCAACACAAAATAATGTGGAATATAAAAATTACTGATATATTAAATACTAGCCTGCAGTTGCAAATAACAAAAAATTGGTCAAGTGCGAGTCGGACTCGCGCACGAAGGGTTCCGTACCATTATCTATGCAACATAAGGCAACGTTATTAGTATCGAGCAAGAAACGGTAAAAAAATCATGTTTGTTGTATGGGAGCCCCCCTTAAATATTTATTTTATTTTATTTTTAGTATTTGTTGTTATAGCGGCAGTAGCAATACATCATCTGTGAAAATTTCAACTCTCTAGCTATCACCGTTCTTGAGATACAGCCTGGTGACAGACGGACGGACGGACGGACGGACGAACGGACAGCGAAGTCTCAGTAATAGGGTCCCGTTTTTACCCTTTGGGCACGGAACCCTAAAAACACAAGAAAATTATTCCTCATTCTAAACTGATTCGCTAAAACAGAAGTGACTATAGGAACCTAATAAAATTAAACAAATAATAATAACAGTTTAACTTTAAGTGATCACAACACATCATACTCGACACCTCATCAATCTCACTATTGAATTATAAACCGCCAACATATATGACTTTCTTACATATTATATAACGATTGATTCAATCAATCATTAGTCGTCCAATCAACCAGTAAAACTATGTAATCAACAAAATATTATGACTCAAGTTTTTATACGTAACTTTCTATTCGCGTATAAAACTTGTTATAATAGCTTCTAGATTTTAGAGATTTTTGTGTAACACGTTATTTGAAATTATATTTATTTAATTAAATAAACGTGAAAATGGATAATAAATATTTTATTTAAGGCTGGTGATTATAGAATTTAGGTCTAGGTACTATCCACACGACCACACATATTTTGTATTGAATTTTTTGCTATGCTATGTTTTTTATTTGTAGTATACCTATCGATATTTATTTAATAAAAAAAAAAGATATGTGGCACTTGGGACTACCGCGGTAAAGCATTGCATTTTTTTATCAACTTATGTATTTATAATTATATAATTATTTTATTTATGCAACAATCTACATACCATAAACTAAAATAAGATTAATAATCCTTATTTACTGATGCTTACATCTGACCATTGTGTAAGGTAATTAATTATGATAAAATAGCGATTGTCAATCAAATGTCAATCTGTTTTAAATTAAATGTCAAATGTCAATCTGTTGGTATACAATTTTAATTTTGACATTATTTTAAATTATTAAAATCTAAAATACGCTGTTATCTGAATATATGTTATGTCTGAGTATATATTAGGATATATGTTGTCGATTCAAAATCTTTATTTTAATACGTTGTTTAATTTGAGGAAGGCGTTTACCCTTGGTATCAACAGGATGAAATAAATTGCGGGGCGAAGAGGGGATTACGCATGCGCAGTAACGCCGCTAATGTAAGGTCTTTTTTCGTTACATACGGAATTTAAATTTCGAATTTTGTGGATTTAGTATCCACGCTCAAGGCCCGCGATAGAAGCTATGCAATAGCTTAAAAAAAAACAATTTCCAAATATTTTTTTTGTATTTAAGTTTCAGACAGAAGTAGATAATTATATTTCAATTAAATTGTGCTATAGTAATAAATTAACATTAAAATATGATTCCATTAAAATTTAAAGATGTGCACTACCTTTTTATTTTCATCAGATATAATATAGAATATAAAATATAGATATTATGAATATCGATACAATTCTCTGAACTAACATTACATACTAACATTATGTGAACTTTACACGCGTTTCTCACAATACAAAACATTTTCACATATTTTCACGTGAATGTCGATAAAAACTGCACTAATTTCCACGAGAGTGTTGCAACTGGTGCTAAGAAATCGACATATTACATGTTTTGTTGTTAACAACACTATAACATTGCGAAAATTTACTTGAGTTACTATTAATGGCTTATAAATGAGAATTTAAATTGAATGGTACTTTTAGAATAACGAAATATTATGTATTAACTTATTAATTTTTGCAATCTACTTGCTATGCTTGTACTTAATTAAACAAATTATAGTGGAAAAACCTGTCAAGAGCGAGGCAAACTCGCACACTTAGGGTTTCGTACATACCAGACATATAAACATAAGTAACTGCATTCAAATAATCAGTTAATTAAACTCAAAACAACACACCAACTTAATTTTGTAGTTGAAATATAGGGAATCGCCTACATTTCAGCTACTTCATAAGTTGGTATTAGTATAAACACTTTTTTCTTGTGATAGGATGACAAATTATAAGTTTTTGGATTTTTCCCTATATCAGCACTATATAGACTTGATCTATGCCAAATTTCAAGGCTCTAGGGCAACGGGAAGTACCCTGTGAATTTTGATTCCCCAGCATAAGTCGAAAATTCTTAAAAATGGTCGTAATTCGGTTATATCTTTTAAATGTGTATAGAGGTAAAAGGTTGATTGTATTTTTTACAGCAAGAGACCGCGTAGATCTACATTTGGTATGAGTCTCAAGTTGATACCTTCAGCCGTTGCTGAGTAAAAAAAGTTTGACAGACGGACAGACAGACAGACAGACACCGGAGTGATTCTATAAGGGTTTGTACGAAACCCTAAAAATGATCGCCTAATATCGACTTGCTACTTGTATGAAGTCAATTGCAAAAAAATAATAATGTACAAATATATGTACTTACAGTCATTATTTCGGTCCAATTGTGTTCTGTAAAGTGATCAATCGATTGAGTTGGTGCAAACCGCTCGATAGATGGCGTTGTATAAAAACATCGAGCGATGTTTAACTCACTGAGAAATATTGTAGTGGAAAATTTGGTTATCATGTGCTGATCCCATGGTAGCTCAGTTGAAAGAGAGACGGAACTGTATTCCGAGGTCGTGTTTCAAGTCCTGCACATGGTGATCATTTTTTTCACTATTATTTGAAATATAATGTAGTTGAAAATCTTGACACCTTTTTAGGGTTCCGTACCCAAAGGGTAAAAACGGGACCCTATTACTGAGACTTCGCTGTCCGTCCGTCCGTCCGTCCGTCCGTCCGTCCGTCCGTCCGTCCGTCCGTCCGTCCGTCCGTCCGTCTGTCACCAGGCTGTATCTCAAGAACGGTGATAGCTAGAGAGTTGAAATTTTCACAGATGATGTATTTCTATTGCCGCTATAACAAAAAATACTAAAAATAAAATAAAATAAATATTTAAGGGGGGCTCCCATACAACAAACATGATTTTTTGGATTCCGTACCCAGTATCTCAAGAACGGTGATAGCTAGACAGTTGAAATTTTCACAGATGATGTATTTCTATTGCCGCTATAACAACAAATACTAAAAATAAAATAAAATAAATATTTAAGGGGGGCTCCCATACAACAAACATGATTTTTAGGGTTCCGTACCCAGTATCTCAAGAACGGTGATAGCTAGACAGTTGAAATTTTCACAGATGATGTATTTCTATTGCCGCTATAACAACAAATACTAAAAATAAAATAAAATAAATATTTAAGGGGGGCTCCCATACAACAAACATGATTTTTTTACCGTTTCTTGCTCGATACTAATAACGTTGCCTTATGTTGCATAGATAATGGTACGGAACCCTTCGTGCGCGAGTCTGACTCGCACTTGACCGATTATTATTAAATAAAACTACTTTTTACGGATTTAGACGCGTATATTTGTCTGTCTGAGGCGTGTAAAAGTCTACTTTTATGGTCAATGTAAAATTAAATTGAATGTGGGTAAACCCTGTAATAGCTGACCGTAGAAGACACATTACAGCTCAGTCTCACCCGTGACCATGGTGACTGCAAAGTTTCCGAAACGTCGGGCCAAAATTTCAAACAAATACACGCTTCTAAATCCGTAAAAAGTAGTTTTATTTAAACAAATAAGTCGCGCAAGTGTTAGAAAATATTACCTCCATAATAATTGATGAAATAAAAAACCAATGCTTCTTCATAATAAGTAAAGATAATGATTGACCCTCTGTTATTTTCCTAGTTTGTACAAGTAGTCTTTTATAGCAAGTGACAAGTGTATTATTTAGTCCTCACTAGACGAGCATTAATATAATGATGACTAATAAATCAAATTACGGTGGAAAAAGTGATTACCGCAAGCGGGACTTCCATCACTTTTTCCACCATAATTTAATTTATTAAGTATTTTACTTAATAAATTAAATTATGGTGGAAAAAGTGATGGAAAGTGATGGCATAGCATGTCAATTGAAAAATTAATAAATTACTTTCATAATGATGACTAATTATTTTCCTTTTTTTTCCAGGTGGTTGGTCTTTCGGTACCCAAAAGTTCAAAGAAATGTCTACCACTCGGTATGCCAGACAGACTTTCATCTACTCAGCCATCCCTTACCTACGTGACAGAAACTTCGACGGTCTCGATGTAGATTGGGAATACCCAAAGGGCGGTGAAGATAAGAAAAACTTTGTTTTGCTGTTGAAAGGTAAGCCTTATTTTGTTATTCCAACAGTATTTTGGAGGGAAAATTTCTTTTAGGCGTTGTATATTTTTGAGACGCTGAAAGCAATCGAATTTGCTACACATTGAGTACTTTACAGTAATAAATTAAATTACAATTTTTTAAATTTTACCCTTTCAAAAAAGGAAAAGGTTATGCATTGGTTGCATATTTTTTTTATGTATGTTCATAGTTTTTTTTTTTTTTTTTTTTTAATAAATATTCACGGACATTTCACACAACGTCCTCTGGTCCCAAGCTAAGCTTATTATGCTTGTGTTATGGGTACCAGAATACGGATATAATACTTAAACTACTTTTCTTTTGTAATTACATACTTATAATACATAGAAACACCCAGACGTAGTACAAACATTTGTATGACATTTATGGATATCACACAAATGATTGTCCCAAGCGGGAATCGAACCCGCGACCTTGTGATCTGCAGTCCATTACATGAACCACTACGCCACGAAGCCCGTCAAGTCAAGTTTGTCAGCAACATCTTTGTATTTTCACAAGAATTTTGCCGTATCAAGAAAATGTACCTATTATGTGTAACAGAAAATCTACCCAACTATGAAATAGTTTCAATTTAATAATTATTTATTAATTAATAATTTTTATAGACCATTGTGAGATAATTATGTTTTTAGCCAACCTTAATAATAAGAAAGGTCCTTTGTTCATGAAAACCTTTTTAAATTATATTTGCAGTAATGGAAGGAATTGGAATGTTATAAATTTCAAAACTAAATTCCAATTCTATTCTACTATTTTGCAATCGGATTCATTTTAAATGTAATCTGGTACCGGATGGCAATATCTGTGTGTCCGGACCTTCTAAATATTGGCAAATATCGGACTCGACCGCGGTTCAGGTGCTGTTGTTTTTATAGATACAGGAGTCTCGTAGATGTGCCAAAAAATTATTTATGGTTAGCTACTGGCCGCAACTTCATACGCATGGAGTTTTAATAACAAAAACTTTAAAAATTATACAAAAAAATATCTTCCCCACCCATCTATCCAATCTAGAGTGAACTGATGATAAAAATGAAATGTTATATGTCAAAAACTTGTAATAGTGCTCAATTGTTTTATTATATATAATTAATATATAATATATAATTAAACTATTACTAAACTATTAAACTATATATAACTACAAAATAACGACTTTATTTTATAATAATAAGTAAACTTTTTTTATCAAAATCGTTGCCGATTCTATTATTATACCATGCTATCCACTATCAAAATACAATTTATCGATATATCGATACTGTGTCGCTACCGCTGTGCTCTACTGCACCTGTCGCCAGCATTGACAGTGTTGGACGATAAAAAAGAAAGAATTTATCGATAAAAAGTTTTGTTTAAAATATCTTATTTATTGCTTGTTTGCGCAATACGGCGGTTTATTGATTTTTATTAAAATGAGCTTGATATTTGTGACGAAACTGGGTGTTTTTGCGGTCAACATTTCTGATGTTTGTTTTGAGAGCACTTAGTTTTGTTTTATTATTTAAAACTGTATTATTGTACTTCAAGATTTAAGTTGATTATTATTTTTATTTAGAATATTGTTTTATTAGTAACTAGCTGCTGCCCCAACTTCGTACGCGTGGAATTTAGAAACAATCCAAATTTTAACAAATTATTCAATCAAAGCAATGCTCTTGACTCTATCATTTAAAAAAAACACACATCACAATTAGTTGCGTAGTTTTGAAGATATAAGCTCACATAGGGACATACATACAAAAATAACGACTCAACTATATACTAACTAAAAAAGATGGCAGTTTTGCATGCAACATATCAAAATATTATCACGTACCTACAAAGTATAATCTATTTTCACCACAATATAACAGTGTGTGTCTTCAAATCTTTGACAATCAATCTGCAAATCTTTAATAATTTTAATACTGCGTGAGTTTTAAAGACTAACAAAAATAAGCATCTAACTGCATAAAATTTGTTTTATCTGATTAAATCATTCGCGCAAGTGTTAGAAAATATTTACAAAAAGTTATTAAAAGGACTATTGGATATCGTAAGTAAAAGTTGGAGCAGGCAACAGTTAATAAAAGCAGTTATTTGGCACAAAGTCGTACTAAATATTTACTTCCCTGAAAGTACACGACATTCTAGCTTTATTATTACAATGTTCTAAATCCCACGGTCAATTTTACTTTGAAAAAGATATCCTAAATCTATCGACCTCGATATATGACAGTTTACATCTCTAAATATCCTTTGTATAACGAAATTCTGTGCACGTTTCTTCAGTGTGCCGTCACGAGCTCTTATAAGTCGTGTTCTAGTCATAACAAACCTTACAATAAATTATTAAACTAACTAAAAATCTTACGAGCTGCTAAATTATTCTTCAAAATAAAATTTCCGAAGAGTTAACTGCGTATATTTCTTTAGTATTATTCCTACGACTTTAAGGATTTGTTGTGAGTTAGAAATAGGGTTGCTCTGTAAAACATCGATATCGATAGTTTTTGCTAACAATTTATTGATAATTATGGAAACATAAATATAGTACTACTAACTTTTCCATGCGATAATAATAAATTAAAATTAAATTTATAAAATTCATTTCACAAAGCCTCCACCGGTCTTAAATAAACTTATTGCTGGAGCAACTAGGTTTTATAGCTATAGCTTTAATTTCTTCCGATTTTCTAAGAAAAAGCTTTGAAATAAAAATGTGCCAAACCTATTTTTCTAAAACTATGTTATTTTAGCCCTTGTGTTCATTATAAGTTCATTTGCTCACGAGAAACTTTATAGAGCTCATATTGTTATAGCCTTTCACTATAATTTCATAATGGACAACCCTAGAAGTCCGCTGTTTGACCTTACACTCAAAGCATTAATACAAGAGGAGTAGGCATTATCAGGGGATTTCCGCTACTAAAGTGACCTACAAAGCATTGCTCATACTTATAGTGTAGTGACAATATAAACCCTTACGGTCTTATTCATAATGACTTATCGGAGGTTTACGGAGATTTTACGGAGAGTTTACGGTAAACGGAGATTAACCTCTCAACTGGCACTTGACACTTGACCTTTATATCGGAGAGATAAAAAACATTTTATCGTAAAAAGACTATTATGAATAACAAGTTTTGACAATTTGCGCGAACCTATTTTAGCGAACTTTTAAACCTCCGATAAATCATTATGAATAAGACTATTAGTGCGTGAAACGATTTTGAGCGGTGCATACCTTAGAATAGATCAAGCATAAATCATAAGCATTATCAATGAAATAACGCTAGTATTTGTGTGTTTACTATACCCCGCTGACCTTGCACCTTATACAAAGAAAACAACATCATGTAAATCTTGTTGGCTTTTTTATTATTCTTCTTTATACTTTTAATATTCACAAACAGGAAAACCTCAATAAAACCACTTTTTACAGATTTATCTTTTTTAGTTTAAACTTTAAGCCTGATGTTTCTGTATTTTTACCTACGTTTGCAAATAAATACATTTTGGATAATAGTACCGATTTTACATGCACAGTTAAACTAAAATTAACAAAAAAATGTAAATTGATAGTGCCAATAACACAATTCGGCAATGGTAACAAAACTTTCTTATTATAAAAAATGTGACTAACGATTATAATTAAGATAACTATGTACAACGAAATAGGAAATATAGGATATATTGACACAATAAACTTTAATTTTTTAAACAACTTAGTTTAGTTGTGCATGCAGAATCGGTACCATTATCCATAATTTATTTATTTGCAAACCTATGTAAAAATACAGATGTTTGGTGTTGATTTATTCAAATAAAATCACTTTTATGGAATATCAAGCTAAAATTTTGAACTAAAAAAGTTGAAATCCGTTAATGTGGTTTTATTGATGTTCCTACTCCTGTTTGTTAAATACTCAGAGATCTGACCACTTTGAGTAACGCCAAAATGTACTTAGGGACATCCATTAGGGCTGTCACTTGTCGACCGTTACAAAATATATGTTTCTCGTGTGTACAAACGAGGTTCGTTAGCAACTGACATTACAGCCTTTAATTACACCCTATGACAATTATTGTGCGGTAACTTTACTACTTAAATACGACTTTACCAAATGAAATATTAGACGGTTTGTAATCTTGTTAAAATTTATCACCATCATACAATCACGCCTTATCCCATGGGGGTAGGCAGAGACTATAGAGCCCTATTAGCTACTATCCAAACATACTTCCTTAGCTTCATCCACACTCATGCATCTGGTCATACATGCCCGACAGTTGTAAGTGCTACGCGCTTGACCCTTTTGAAGTATACCGGCGATGACATCAGAGTATATTTTTTCTTGGGGGTTTGTGGCTCTCAGCATTTCCACTTACCTCCGCCGTGTATATACCTTTCGTAAATCATCTGTCATCCATGTTCTCCACATGATCTAATCACCTCAGCGTATTTTTCTACACCTTATGGTCTTATTCATAATGACTTATCCGAGGATTAAACGGACATTTTATCGGAGAGATAATAAACGTGTTATCGTAAAAAGACTATTATGAATAACAAGTTTTGACAATTTTCGCGAATCCATTTTACCGAACTTTTAAACCTCCGATAAGTCATTATGAATAAGACCATTAGTCACTAAATCCTCTTTAAGACCGTAACGTTCTCGACTTCAACAACAATTTAATCCCATCAAAAACATAAATGTGAAATGAAAGCCAAGTTCAATACATGTATACAAAACTATAATTATCTTTATGTAGGTATGTATTATATGATTATTTATCTATTTATTTATATTTTATTTATAAGTTATGTTGCGCCAAATTATACCCTCTCTTTAATACACTATTTCCATCCTAAGGTTGTCTGTAAGAGATCACAATTTGTGATAAGACCGCCTATTGTACCTAGCATAAGTACTGTTTGTTAAAATTAATTGTAATATATTCATATTTATTGCTTATAAAATACGTTGCCCACGACGAAAGTCCCAATTTCTCACTCTCCGCAGTTTTAAAAATATTTCCGTGGACAGCTTGAGGATTGAGGTGGGGAGTATAGATTGGTCTCCTGTTTACAGCTGCAATGACTTGGACGGCAAGGTAGCTATCTTTAATCAACTACTGTTGGACCTATATGACCAGCATGCTCCTCTGAAGAAGGTTAAAGTTAAACATTTACCGGCACCTTGGCTTAGCGACGACATCAAAAAATGTATGTCCCAGAGGGATAGGGCGAAGAGGAGATATAGGAAAACGGCTACTGACGAAAACTGGACTCTATTTAAAAAACTTCGTAATCGTTGCAATCGTATGTGTAGAGATGCAAAGAGGCGCCACATTCATGATTCTATCAATAACCTGGGTACGGCACAAGTGTGGCAATTCTTGAAGTCTCTCGGTGTAGGCAAGGATTCCAGCGACAAAACTAAAGTGGATTCCATAAATTTAGACATTTTAAACACTCATTTTGCAAAACCACCTACGACCCTGAGTGCGGACACTAAATCTTCGACTCTTCAATATCTTTCCAATCTTTCCAGACCTATAACTACTTCCTTTTCTTTCAAACCGGTTGCAGAGAGTGATATTATAAATTCTATCAAATCTATATCTTCCAAAGCTGTAGGTGATGATGGTCTCCGACTACAAATGTTTTCCCCAATAATTGATGAACTTGCTCCTATCATTACTTATTTAATAAGCTTTTCTCTCCTATCATCTTCTTTCCCTAGTGCTTGGAAAAGAGCTCACATTATCCCGCTTGCAAAAACTGCCAATCCTTCTTCCTTGAGTCACTACTGTCCTATATCCATTTTACCTTTCCTCTCCAAAGTTCTCGAGAATATTGTACATACGCAACTATCTCACTACCTTTCTTCCCACAAACTCCTTAGTCCTTTCCAATTAGGTTTCCGCCCTGGCCACAGTACTGTTACTGCACTTGTGAAAGTTACAGACGACATTCGCTCGGCTATGGACCAAAAACTACTTACTATTTTAGTCTTGTTAGATTTTAGCAGTGCTTTCAACTCTGTAGACTTCGATATTCTCCTTGGCATCCTCTCCTCCTTAAATATTTCTACTTCCGTAATTGACTGGTTCGACTCGTATCTCCGAGGTCGATCCCAGGCGATTCGCTGCGACGAGAATTGCTCTCAATGGTGTGAGCTTACTGCAGGCGTTCCCCAGGGTGGTGTGCTCTCCCCACTGTTATTCTCTGTGTTTATAAATGCGATTACTAACATTTTAACTTCTAAATACCATCTCTACGCAGACGACTTGCAGATCTATCGGCATTTTGCACTTGTCGACTCTGGGGGGGCTGTTTCTGCCATCAATAATGACCTTGAAAACATAAGCAAGTGGGCGAAATCTTTTGGCCTCCTGGTGAACCCTTCTAAATCACAAGCTCTCATTATTGGTGGTAGATACATGTGCAACGCTCTTGATACTAACACACTATCTCCTGTTACTTATGAAAATGTCCCTATAGCTTTTTCCAAGTGTGCTAGAAATCTGGGTGTTCTTATAGATCACAATTTATCTTGGACCGACCACATTGCGGAGGTAAGCAGGAGAGTGTTTTGTTCTTTCCGATCCCTTAGGCGTCTTCAAAACTTTCTTCCATTTCGTACTAAAGTCACTCTTGCTCAAGCTCTTTTACTTCCTCTTCTTGACTACGCTGATGTTTGCTTTATTGACGCAACTGAGGAGCTCCTGAATAAGCTGGAACGCTTGCAGAATTTATGCATTCGTTTTATATTCGGCCTCAGGAAGTATGACCATGTCTCACGTTTTCGGTCACAGTTACAATGGCTGCCTATTCGTCGGCGTCGAGAATGTCATATTCTTTGTCTACTCTACTCTATTCTTCATAATTCTAATGCTCCTGACTATCTTCGTGAACGCTTTGAATATTTAGTACCAAGAGACAAACCTTGCCGCACTACTGTTTCTCTGCTTCTCAAAACTCCATTTCATACTTCCAGCCGTTATGGTGGGTCTTTTACTGTTCGTGCAATTCGTTTGTGGAATTCTCTGCCACATTCAATACGAGCCAGCACATCTCTTCATATCTTCAAAAGGAGAGTTAAGAACTATTTCTTGTCATTGCTATAAGTTGATATTATATTTATGTATTGTGTTTGTAGTTTATTTATAGTAACTTAAATATATATTTTATTAGGTAATCGTGTGTAAATATTAGTGTTTATGTATTGTTATATTAGAAATAAGTAAAATTTTAACAATTTAATTAGTAAGTATTTGCTATAACTTTGTTTTTGTTTATTGTTGTGCATTACGTGCCCATCTTCCACAAATTACGTAACAATAAGGTTTGCTGGAAGAAAATTCCATAGTGAATTAAGCTCGCCTGTGTACATTAGATTTAAATTTCAAACTCTGTAAATATATTTTATATGTACAATAAAGAATAAGAATAAGAATAAGAATAATATTTTACTGGCGTAGAATAAAGAGTATTCATTCATTCATTCATTCAATAACAATAAATAAACATATTTATTAAATTTTACTTTACAATGTTGTTTGGTAAACGTATTTTTTATTATAGACTACTTTTTTACGTGCTTTTGATATTAACTTATGTTACTGAAATATAAACGGAAAGTATACTATAATAATATGATTTTGCAACCTACTAGATATGCTGAAGGGAAATGGGGTGTTAACATATCTATTTTTAATTCGTTACCACATGGAAATAAAAATGACTTACTTTTCGTTAAATTAATTTGAAATCTTGTTAGCAAAATAATGTAAATGCGTCACAAATATATCTTTGACTACATATAAAAAGATATATGAGTCACATCTGCAAGGACCTCGACATTTTGATAAAGGTTAACAATATATAACTATTCTTTAACAGAAAAGTTTGAAATACAAACATTTTATTACAATTTTATTATGTTATTGATATCATGCCGTGGTTTCTTGTGTTTAAGGGTTTTGTACAAAAAAGAAACCGTTACAGGATTACTTCGGTAGGTATCCGTCGCATCAGCCTGTCAGTTTAAAAAGTTTTCTGTTCACCAAGATCAAAAATTTTAAAACCCTGCAAGATATAATAAATGTTCTACTTTTAAACATGCTTTTTACAATGTATTTATCTATGTAACAGAATCTTTGAAAGTGATTTTTTACAGTAGTCAGATCGATTTGAAATTTTGAACGACCTCGGAATACCGTTCCATAGCTCTGCCAACTGAGCTTATTGCGGTCGTGCTCGAAGTAATCAATTAGGCCATCGTAATCGTTACTCGATTGAGTTTATATCGTATTTCTACGTGCAACGCCATCTATCAAGAATGCTTTGAAACATCTCGACCAACCACCTAGCATTCTTTACAGAATACAATAAGCTCAGTTGGCAGAGCTACGAAACGGTATTCCGAGGTCGTGGGTTCCAGTCCCGCTTGCGGTAATCACTTTTTCCACCATAATTTAAATTATTAAGTAAAAGCATAGGACGTCAATTGTAAAATTAATAAATTCACCAAATATATCATTTTTATTATCCCTTTATGTATGTTTATAATTTTATCCAAAGAACAATAAAGTAAAGTAGAAGTTATCTTCGTATTTTTTCTAAAAGGGACACAGGTTTGCATACAAATTAAGTAAATTTGTTAAACTTAATACATTTACATGAATTATTCTTGTTAGTACTGTGGTATTATTGTTTCCAAGTTTTTTACGGTTGTTATTATTCTCTTCTTCGAATTTTAAGACCTTTGGGATCTTAATATTACCATATGTCTATGTAATTTTGTTACTAAGCTACCCGTACTGTAATGTTAAGATAGTATTTGATAGTATATTAATATATTTCTAGCAATTTTGTTATACAGTACAGAATTGTACAATAATTTGTAAAAGGACGACAGACAGACGCAAACTACATCCGTTACTTACACACAAGCTATAAATGAATCATGTCATTGGGAAGAGAAAAGTTGTTTTATTAGTCTATTGTTCAATTGTTCATAATTTTTGACCTGCTGTTTTTAAATTTTTTTTAGAAATTATAGACTATTTTAAGCAACTAATTGCAATATTATTGAAATATTCACTACATAGAATTTAAAAAAAATACATAAAGATATTATTTTAAATGTTGTGACGTCATCATTGTACGCAATTTGTGTATTGCCTTTCCCTGATAGACTTAAGACAGATTGAAATACATCATTTCAAAGTTGCCAAGTTGATATACTAGACCAATTCCAACTCCACCACAGAGTAGTATATCCCTAACAACGCCTTAATATTTTAAGTCCTTTACTTCAATGGCAAATAGAGATCATACGCTGTTTTGGAAAAATATTCGTTAATATAGCAAATTTTCCCAAAAAAAAAACTAATGGCTCATGATCAGAAACTCTATACCCCGAAATGATTTTCGAATTAAAAATTAAAAAAAAAACTTTACAATGCCAATTGAAGCTTTAAGGTGTACCACATAGATAAGTATTTCAAATACACATAGTAATATTTATGTGACTTTAGGCCGGGTGAGTTACGAAGCAATTGACAGACTATTTCGTAAATATGAGCTGTACATTGGAAGTTTGCAACATTTCATATTAGGTACATAATCTCAAAAAATTATTAAGTATTTCTCATACACCATTAAATTACCTAGACGCAAATGAAACTGCAACTAACAATATATTATATAACAATACATTTTGACTAAAACAGTAAATATAGCAGGAATATATTGCTTTAAAATGTATTTGCTGTTTAACCGCATGAAATTGGCTTGACATGTGAAGTTCCCAATCTCTCTGTTCGTTCTCGTGTAACTCTACGCAGTAATCAACGTAAAAGGCAAAAGGTTAGTCCTCATTTGTAGTGGGTAATTGAATATACTCTATTAGTCTACTGTTTTTCACGTATTGTATTTATATAATTTGTAATAATGTGTTTTAAAAAAAAGTAGTTTAAGAGTTACTTAAAATAACTAATAAATACGTATTAATGCAAAAATTTGAACTTTCAACTGGTTGAGCATTCCCGGCACACGAGCTTGCGCCTAACTTCAGGTCATCTTATCAATATATCTTATCAATTATCTTACCAATAAGTTGTACTACACGCAACATGGAACTACTAAGTCAGCACACTTCGTCGCATTGATCTCCTTAACATTACGTGTCATTAGAGTCATTACTGTCTTATGGAATTTTTTTTTGTCAACTAGACTTATACTATTATTTTATATTATTAGTAAATTTACAACTTACAAATATGCCTTAAGCTCATAAAAGGTACCTATTTAATTACACAAATAGACAAACACACACACAACTGCCCTGTTTTTAATAACATTGAAATTAGAAAAATGAAATAATCTTCAAAAGCATATTTACAGTGCATCCACCATATTTGCAGAGGCACGAACAAAATATGATGTTTAAAGTCAAAAAGTTAGCATCCTTGGTGCATAGGTTCCAAAAGCTTTCTGACAATATTTGCTAACAGATTGGATTGTGCGATCATGTGCAAATTCACAGAGTTGCATGTCAACAATATCGCTCGCTGAATTAGTTCGAGAGATTATGTTTGTTTTTGTGTGTTTATTTTATTTTTCCTTTTTGTAAGGTGTGTATTTTATTTGTCTAAATAAAGAAACTTTATTTTTATATTAATTTAATTACGAGTAAATTCGTAATTAAATTAATATAAAAATAAAGTTTCTTTCTAAGTTTTCTTCTGAAAATATTTTATGTCGCTTTAACTAACACCCGACCCAGTTTCACGCTCAATGTTTGAGCGTTTCTACAGATTGAAATTTGCGTGATTGTTCTGTTCTCATTTGAACACCGCGATATTGATTTATGTAACATCTAGCTTTAGAAAATAAATTGCATTTAGATACTTAATTACAGCCGTGAGTTAAAGACAGAGATTAATTACTATAAACACTTGTATTTGATAACAAAATTACTGTGTAACGTGAATACACTATCCGATATATCTGTGTATACGACTAAATATAATATTTTTAACTGAATTCAAAAAAAGAAGGAGGTTATCAATTCGTCTGTATGTTTTTTTTATGTTTGTTACCTCATAACTTTTAACTGGGCGAAGCGATCTTATTGATTCTCTGTTCTGAAAACTGGTGGTTTCCGTGTGGTCCCATTGGTACCAGGTCAGGATCTGATGGTTATCTCCTGAGAACTTGAGGAAAACCCTCAAATTTCAAAGGCACATGAAGTTGATTGGACTTTTTTTTAAAATACTTTTACAATTATTTGCCGTGTGAATCTTTACTGTGAGGACGAGTGTTTCTAGATCAATCTATTTCCTGCACTCATAATGTTAGTAATTCTAGTATTTGCATAATCATAAAATTTTATATTATTTTGTTAGGTACGATTAATGTACGGTGATGCAACCGAGTCTTTGAATTCAACATAGTAGTAATAATATCAAAGTAATTTTTTTTTCTTATTTTAAGGACTAAAAAAGCTCTTGAAGATCTTGGATATTTAATAAATTTATATTATTGCATTTTCATCGGTCCTTGTTAAGTGTGTAAAATTTCAGATCCATCCGACACTTTGACTTGCAGGTCCAAGTCAATGATTTTTATTGCCAAAACTGTGTACAAAGATGATATATATCGAAGAAAAGCATCGTAGACATCACCTGTAGTTACAGCCAGAGCAGTTATCCATACACATTGTAATACTGAATAAACTAACTACTACATTCTATTAGCTACGATGAGATTGATCCATGGCTTACGACACGTGTAGCTGGTTTGGAAGGATCCTTTTATGAAATTTCAACGGGTCACCATTCATTCTCATCTAATAAACGAATTACTCACCATTGACACTATTTGAGGACTTACTTCACAATCTTGGAACCTAAGTTAAAACTAAAAATCCTTAAGTAAAACTATTTTAATCAAGTCTCCTACGACATATAAAAGAAACATTGGTATCAACAGCATTACCCGTTCGGGCGTAGCAATATACAACTTATACATTATACATTGTTATTATTTATTTACTTATGAACTACTAACTGCTATTATTATTATAGAATTCTTTCAAATTATAAAATACATTATCAATTAACCAATTTCTCAATGTAGTTTTGAACTTCTTACCAACTAGTTTTTTAAGCGATGAGTAGGTGAAAATTGCTTTCAAAGATTATGTTACATAGATTAAAATAATTAAGACATTGATATATACGTACCGACCTAATAAAAGTGTGTAATTATGTTTTGTCAGTCTTTTTTTTAACGCTAGTCTAGGCTAGTCGCTTTAGCAGTATTCACCATTTAGGTCTTCCATCAATCAGAATAAGTTTTCATTTATAGAAATAAATGTAAATTTGTGAAATTAAATACATATTTAAGTAACTAACAAACAAAATCGCCCCAATTCATTACGCTAGCGTATACAGCGCCGTCCATAAATTTTTATTTATCGTTATTAAAAGGTAATGATTGAAAATTGTGTCAAAAATGATTGATCTGTAAAAGCAAAAAATATTATTGGAAGATTATTTTGGTATTAAAAGGCAATTGGTTAAAATATGTGATTGATGAAACAATAAAATAAAATAAATATACATGGACATTTCACACAACGTCCTCTGGTCCCAAGCTAAGCTTATATACTTGTATTATGGGTACCAGAATAAGGATAGAATACATATACTACTTTTCTTTTGTAAATACATACTTAATTGTGAGAATTATGATTATTGCATAAACAAGACGTAACTTTTACATTAAAAATAAACTTTAATAGACTTGTATTACTCAATGGGGAAACGGAAATCTAGAAATATCTACTCGAATCAAAAGTAAAAACGGTTTATGTAATGGATTGCCGATCACGCGGTCTCGGGTTCGATTCCCGGTCAGGACAATCATTTGTGTGATATCCATAAATGTCATACAAATGTTTGTACTACGTCTGGGTGTTTACTATGTATTATAAGTATGTATTTACAAAAGAAAGTAGTATATGTATTATATCCGTATTCTGGTACCCATAACACAAGCATATACCTAAGCTTAGCTTGGCACCAGAGGACGTTGTGTGAAATGTCCGTGAATATTTATTTATTTATTTATAATTCTATAAGTTAACGCCTCGTGGTTCTAGTGGTTTATGTAACGGAATACTATTCACAAGGTTGCGGCTTCGATTCCGATCCATTTTTATACTAGTCACATAAGTATTTTGTACTGTGTCAAACAACACATAAAAACATTCAAATCGAGCTAGTAGTTCTTGAGATTAGCGCGTTCAAACCAACCAACTCTTCAGCTTTATAATATTGGTAGGATACCTATGTATTTACAAAGATAAATTACTTTTATTATTAAATCCGTTCAGTACTGGTACGTATGTCATACATAAGTCGTTAAGAAAAAATAAAGATATTTTTTTTTTGCTAACCGTATTTAGTTGACACTGTGGTCACTAGTAGTGATATCTAGGACAAGGTTGTGTTGTGTGAATTATGTATGTTAAAAAACCTTATCAATTGCGACACAGCATTATCACTATTAAGCAGAATACAAAATTATGCCTCTTATAAATAATAATAATAATAATAATAATCTTTATTTCAGACACATGATCCATATGTTCCTATAGTTAATATAATAAAATTAGAATAATAATAAATACAAGTCAAAATGGTCAAAAAGAATAAAATTAAAATAAAATTTCATGACATTATATAAATTAAATTAAATTACATTGCATAAATTAGCTCATAGACATTAAAATAATCCATTACAAATACATATAAACACTATATCACCAGTATATTAAAATTATTGAGTCGCTGCTAATATTAGCATTATTATAACTGTGGAAGGTTTTATTTGGAAGGTTACAAACATAAATATAAATGTAGATAACCTATTATTAACCGACTTCATTTTTTTTTTTTTTAATTTTTATTCATTATTTGTACTCTTAACTTTTTACTGGGCGAAGTGCGTTCAATGATTCTTCTTTTATTTGAAAGGTGGTTCCCATTTGGTCTTATTGGCACCATGGGTCATGGTCATGATCTGATGGTTATCTCCTGAAGAATCGAGGAAAACACATGAAGTCGGTTAAGAAGTTTAGAGTTAAGTTTAAGTGCAGACAGCTAGTCAGGCTATATCATTGGAACGGTAACAGCTACAGAGCCAAAAGTTTTACAGTTTATGTGTACCAGTTGATGTTACAACAACAAGTACTCATTATCGTCATTTTCCTGACGTGATTCCGTTGATTAATGATATCGTTATTTGATAATAATTATGATAGAGAACCCTTCGTGTTCGAGTCCAACTCGCACTTGACTATTTTTTATTGTTTGTTTAATTGTTGTTTATAATATGATATAATAGTTAAGTTATATTAAAGTGAACTAAACTTAGTTATAACAGGTTTTCAGAAGCGTTATGTTTACGCTCCTCTTGTTAACAAGGTTAAATAAATTCTTAGCGCGGTTTACTTTTAAAAATATTTATTTATTATATTTGTACATATCATACATATTTTTCTTTTGGTGATAAATGAAGAATTCATAGTCATGGCACCACCGTATCTACTTCCAAACGGTCGAATTCCAAACGATGGAAATCTCGATTTGAGTAAAGTTTGGAGTCGTTTGGAGTAAAGTCATTGTAGAGAAAAGTATAAGTCGTAAAGAAACCTGTGTCCAATAATGAAACTTTAATATACATACCGTCACGACTTTTCCATGAGGGCAGGCAGAGACTATAGAGCACTATTATGATCTAAACATAATTTCGTTGGCTTTATTTACATTCATATATCTGGTAACACATTGACGGAAGCTGCAAGTGTTACGCAGATTTCTTTTGCTGCTGTCAGCCCTACCGGTATTTGGTGGTGCCTTGAGCCATGACCCAGCAACAGTAGCTCGACTCGAGGGGGTATTAGGACCTCCGTAGTACTAATATGGCCTGCTGCAACAAGTGTTACGCAGTTCCCGCTATTGAAGACTGACGTGTTTATTAAAAGTAAAAATATTACTAGGTCATTTTAACCCCGATATCCAGTGTCCCATAACCATCGATAAGCTCGTACTCTGAGACCAGATAGTGCATGTAATTCGAAGATTTTCCATCCAGATTTTCCAAAAACAATCGTTTATATAAGTTATCAGAATGAAATCTTAATACAAGAAGAAAATATCTCGCATAAAAAGGGTCCATTCTTTAAATAAATAAATAAAAATTATTCCGTTGGTCAGATAAACCGTTGTTGTGGTGACTTTATTTATTGTTCCTACATACATTATGTTAAGTAACTTTGACGATAAATGCTTTTCCTTTTATCCTAGATATTTCTTTCAACAAAATATTTTTTTTATATATAAAGAATTAGAGAATATAGAGCGCGTCTATTGTCATCCGCTACGATCTTAACATACTTCCTTGTCTTTATTATGTTCTCATACATCTGGTCATACATTGTATGACAATTATTGTAAGTCTTAGTCTTAGTGTATCTGATTTAAAATATCACTGATATTGATTTTATTATTTATCACACTAACTAGTCAATGAAACCAACAGTACTAGACAAAGTTTTAAGATTTCAGTATCGCTATTTTGTTATCACAAAGATGTATTGTATTTTCATTGCTTATTTATTTTTTTATAATAATTAAAATACACATCTTCTTATCTAAATCTGGTGCTTTTTGCATCAAGTTGTGGTTATTCTGACTACCAATACTAATAATGTAATTTACGTCTTAAGCAATTATATAAAAAAATATTATAATTCTTATTACTTACTTCAATATTTACACTTGTGAGTGTATACCAAAATAAACAAAGTATGTATGAAAAGAAAATTCTCTGACCGTATGTTACAGTTATTGGACATGAAGCCAGAACCCAGTTATTTAAATTATATTATCCATACTGTTATACCATTACTTGTGTTGTCTATTTTACGCAATATATTTATCAACCCAACAATAACAGCGTCTCTTAGGCCCAAACTAAAACTTTGTCGGACTTAAAATTACGAAAATCGGCCCAGCGATTCTTAAGTTATGAGTTAAAGCTTGGTTCACATCCATCCATCAACCTTTCTCCGTCCACTGCTGGTCATAGGTCTCCTCCATACAACGATACAACGTGCGGTCCTACGCTAATTGCATCCAACGGCTCCCGGCACACTTGGTTGCTCTGTAAACGCTTGGTTTAATCGATATTCTTTTGACGTGACATTTACATTTACAGATTGTTATTATTGAACTTTTCTAATTTTGTGTAGACATACTTAGTTATTTATTTATTTTATTATATTTTTTACATTAAATCACGTTTGTCTGACGTGATTTGACGTGTTGTGGGGTAAGGCGTGTTGAATCAAATAAAGAACTGGTTTCATAGATATTGGTTGCTTACATATTTCTTTGATGCGCTGTGAAGCCATTAGGAAAATAATGTCTTTCTAATGTCACGTAAGAAGAATGTTAACCCAGTCAATAAATAAAACTGAAAGAAAACTAGTACCAAAACTTCTCCTTATGTTAAATTCTCGCGGAAGCTGGGTGGTAACAAATCGAGGCTAACGAGAAGATCGGACGTTCACTTATAGAACCTTTCACAATCATGCATCTCAAAGCCTTCGCAATATATGAACATGAATCTTATTTTCTTAAATCTTATACCTAAACTGAAGCTTAATTTACTCTTATTTGTTCGTTTGAGCACCAGTTTTGATCATTTGATATCTGGGAAGAGACAATGGTATCAATTTTTGGTTAAGTTTCTGACGTATCTCATTAAATTTAGGAGAGATTATAGTCAAATGTGCCGCGCTGAGTAGGCGCGTTGGCTATGTTGGGATAGAGTTTAGTTTCGAGTTTTTCGTCTCTCACAGAGTATGCTGTCTGTGAACAATATCTCTCAGCTAGCTTTTACAGCATCCTGGGGAGGATAATATAAGGTGGTAACACTTTTATTCTTAATCCGTCACCACACGGATATATTAAAATAATACAGAGTAACCAACTGCTAAAGTCGTTCTTAAAGTATGCTATAAGAATAAACTTGTTATAATCTTTATAGAAGTGATCATAATATAATCGATTCAGCGTCCATAATGTGTTGCACTGCAACCGATCTTTACAAAACTAAATAACAATAAGAATTGTGTATTATATATTCTGTATAATACATAATGTATGTATAATTATGTATATCACTGAGGTGTCCTTGCTACATTTAGAGAGGAGCCTTTCGAAAATTCCTTTATACATTAAAGCCTTGTTTATAATAACTGTTTATAGAGTTTATAACATGTTTGATGTTGTTCTTGTTTAAGTAATGCTGACAGATTAAGATATACATAGGAAGCTGCTATATGTACCTATACACCAGATTTTGCCCGCGACGAAGTTGTTTTTAAGTAAATTTAGAATTTTTTTCCGATTTTGCATAATTTTTCGGTATTCTTCACTCCTATTGGTCGCAGTGTGATGTTATTAAGCCTATAGCCTTCCTCAATAAATGGACTATCCAACACAAAATAATTATTTAATTGGATCGGTAGGTAGTTTCTGAGATTAGCATGTTCAAACAAACAAACAACCAAATTGATATAATTTTGGGCAATATTAATTTTCTTTTTCTGTTTGTTACAGAATTGCGCGAGGCATTCGAAGCGGAGGCTCAAGAAGTTAAAAAACCTCGTCTGCTGTTATCTGCCGCCGTCCCTGTAGGTCCCGACAACATCAAGGGTGGATACGATGTTCCAGCTGTTGCTAGGTATTTAAATAACTACGAAAATAACAATAGTTATAAAAGAATTAGTCACACTTTTAGCAGAAAGTAGCTGGCATGTTATCCCACGTGCAATACGTTCTGGAATGAACTACCTGCTGAGGTTCTACCATTGGACTACGTCATGGGGTTCTTCAAAAAGGAGTGAAAAGATTAGTGTGCCGGTGACGCTTGACTGATACCTCTGATGTTACAGACGTCTATAGGCAACGATAACCCCGTATTATCAGGCGGGATATATTTTTATGCTTTTTCGACAGATTAGTGGCATAAAAAAATAGTGTCACTCTGTTTTTTAGAAAATAAATAGTATTAGACTAATAAAAAGAAATAAAATTAGAACCAAACCCTACGCAAACACGTCTCATTAGTATATATAGTTGATTATATGAGTGAATGCTTATCTTCCCGGCATAATTTAGCCAGTGAAAGTGGTTGAGGGTTGGACTGACTCTCTCACTGCAAATTTAAGGCATGAAGTTAATCTGTATATTAAACAAACGAGTAGTCCAAGACAGATCACTGTGATTTGCAGAATAAAGAAAAAAAACTTCTTAATGGTTTTGTACACTCCTATACACTTAAGCAAATATTACAGATCACAAAGGCCAGCTAAACTTGTTTTCAGAGTTTCCCCACAAAATACTATACTATGGGATAGAAACCTCCCTTTATAAAAATCCAGTGCTTAATAGTAAGCCATTTAATATAAGCATTTTTCGTCTATGTTATATTACTCAAAAACAAAGCCACAAAAAATAATATTTCTAGTACCTACACAAATCCTTATAAGTTATTACAATCTAGAATTTACTTATTATCTCGATTACATTCTCAACCCTTGGCATGACTCATACCTTTTAAATAATGGCTGAAATAATTCAGGCAGAAAAGAAAACGTCTTTACCTTTACTGAACAAATTTTCTGCCATTAATATTTTCGTTTATACATATTCCTACGAAGAAATTTGTTGTACTCATAACGAAAATAGCTTACACACACTTTATTATTTATCACTCGAATTTTAACTGTATAACCTTTGATTATGATCTTAGTATTTCCTTAGAGTAGCAGTTATATCTTTGTTTTCAATATATGCGTAAATTTAAATGTTTTCTACATATTAAAATTTATATTTTTGCTTGTGCGATCATAGTATTATGTTTTTCACATTATATATGTTGTTTATCCCCTTAGAGCAGTATAGGTTAATTTTAAAATGTGTATTTTAAATTAGGAAGACTTATTTGTTAATCATAATTAGTTTCAAAATATATTGAACATTTCTTTTATTCTAAAGCAGTCATCTCACTATCTTGTTGAAAAATTATACTTTCTTGCAATTCACTTACTTTTTGGGTGTTCTTATTTTCTTGCTGTCTCTCTATCCAGCCCATTAACATCCCACTGTTGGGCACGGGCCTCCTCCACTTTGGGAAGGATTGTGCGTGTTGGCACAGGGTTTGTTTCCAAGTTTTCCGTCGTTCACAGAGGGTGTTATCTATACACAATTTCCTTAGGTGGCTTGTGCAGCACCCTGAGAACGAAAAGGGGTTGTGACATTTACTAAGAATAAATCACCACACAGGCGGAAAGGAATTTAGGACATTTTTTTATTAATTATTCCTTATTAAAATATCGTTCCCTCTATACAATATTATCAATCATTTTGAAAAGTCCCTTTAAATCGTTAAGAGCAACAATATTGACAATTTAACTCAAACATCGTGACTTTATTGCGTTATCGATCAAATAATAATTGTGTAAACTATTTTCGTTTGAAATAACTTGATACTTTAATCTCATGCTTGCAATCTATAGTGAGAAAATTTATGTTTTCTTAGGTAATAATATTAGACATGCATACCGATTCTACGTTCACAACTAAACTTAACTAAAAAATGAAAGTTTGTTGTGTCTGTATACATAATATTTGCTATTTCGTCGTACATATTTATCATTATTAAAATCGTTTGTCTATAATACACAGTTTTTATAATAAAAAAGTTCAGTTAACATTGCCGAATATTGACACTATTATTTTTAATTTTTAGTTAAGTTTTGTTGTGATTGTAGAATCGGTACCTTTGCCAACTAATAAATAAGTAACTTGAAAGTCACGTCGGCAAATCAATTTGTTGCCATTAGGCAAGAGACTGAACGAAATAAGATACAAGAGCTTTCCCTTTGCCAGCAATATAGTAAATAAATAGGTTGCATAAAATGTCAGAATATTTCCGTAATAAGGTATTCTAGAAAGATATGGTGAAAGGAAAAAAAAACGTGTCGTGTCTTAGATTAGGCAGAAAGTATATACGCTATAAGCTACGACATTATCTCACTCATATGGATTCTTTTGTACCATACCTCAGGACATACATTCAGCATTTCATTGCAATTTGCAGTGTCATTTAATTTATTGTCTTCTTTTATTTATATTTTTCATATACCGGGTGCTTCAAAAAAATGTATACACACTTTGAACTTCCATAGAAAATTTATTTACCGTTCTACAAAGTTAAATTTCAGGAAAATAGAAAGCTGAAAGTCCAATGTAAATGAAACATAAATAACAAATGTTAATACTGTTCAAATTGGTGACCTGCAGCATCAATACAATTCTGAGTACGAGTCACCACTGATTCTGTACATCGTATCAAAACGTCCAATGAGATTTCTCTACACACTGCTTGAATCTCATTCCAAAGAATGTCTAGGTTACGTGGTTTACGTTTGTACACCTCATCTTTTACTGTGCCCCACAAGAAAAGGCCAGTGGATAGGACGCAGGGGGCCAATCGAGTTTCCAGCACGCTCTCCAGACCTTACACCGCTGGATTTCTTCTTTCCCCACAAGAAGAAATCCAGCGGTATAAGGTCTGGAGAGCGTGCTGGAAACTCGATTGGCCCCCTGCGTCCTATCCACTGGCCTTTTCTTGTGGGGCACAGTAAAAGATGAGGTGTACAAACGTAAACCACGTAACCTAGACATTCTTTGGAATGAGATTCAAGCAGTGTGTAGAGAAATCTCATTGGACGTTTTGATACGATGTACAGAATCAGTGGTGACTCGTACTCAGAATTGTATTGATGCTGCAAGTCACCAATTTGAACAGTATTAACATTTGTTATTTATGTTTCATTTACATTGGACTTTCAGCTTTCTATTTTCCTGAAATTTAACTTAGGAGGGCCACATTTGAGTGACGGGGGACCTAGCGATCCCCCCGTCGCGTTGAGCCCCCCGTGAAGAAAGGGGGCCACCCTTGCCGGGTCGTGGTAAGGCTCAAGGCACCACCATGGCCCGGTAGGGCAGAGAGAGATAAAAAAATAAAAATAATAAAAAAATCAATTCAGTTATTATTATTTTTTTGTTTTCTTTTTACAATGGATTAAATTTCGTTTAGCAGTTTTTGTTTACCTTTAGTTGTTTATTTATTTTCACTTTTTATTGTTTACCTACTTAGTGGTTAGTTGAATGCGTGATGTCCTCCAAATACGGCCCAACGGAAGACCAGCGCTGGTTTTTAACCAGCATTATGCTGAGTTGGGTCCCTATTTGTGACTACTCACATTGTTAAATTGTTATTGTTTATTTTAAGTATGTGTGTTATT
Organism: Orgyia antiqua; assembly: GCA_916999025.1. NCBI lineage: Eukaryota > Metazoa > Arthropoda > Insecta > Lepidoptera > Erebidae > Orgyia > Orgyia antiqua. The sequence continues at coordinate 35,103,015 of OU779865.1, read as the reverse complement.
TTTTTTTAAACTTTTTTGTTTGTTTATTAATATTGTTTCGAGTAGTTGCAAATAACATTTTCTTGCTTTCTTTCATCAGTTACTTGGACTTCATCAACGTGATGGCTTACGATTTCCACGGTAAATGGGAAAGAGAAACTGGCCACAATGCTCCACTATACTCCCCATCATCAGACTCCGAGTGGAGGAAGCAGCTGTCCGTTGACCACGCCGCTCATCTTTGGGCTAAACTTGGTGCACCTAAAGAGAAGCTTATTATTGGTTAGTAGAACTTTCGTCGTAGAAGTAGTAGTAGGAGTCCGTGTGGTGACGGATCGAGAATACAAGTGTCACCACCCCATCTCCTCCCAAGGGTGCTGTAAAAGTCAGCTAAGGGATATTGTACACAGATAACATTCTCTGTGAGAGAGGTAAACTCGAAAATAAACCCTGTGCCAACACGCCTGGTCAGCGCGGCACAGTAGACCATAATCCCTCCCAAAGTGGAGGAGGCCCGTGCCCAACAGTGGGACGTAAATGGGCTGAAAAGAGAAAGAACTTTTGTAGTGCAATCTTAGTTACAAAAATATTGGTCTTGCCAAATAAATATTTTTTTGGCAAGGCAGGTATCAGTTACTACAATACGTAACACGTAAGCGTTAATCTGGGCTAGGAAGTAGGTTAGGCAAATTGTATTTTTTTGAATTAACTGTGCAATAGTCCCATTGCTCAGTTAATTCTAAAAAATACCGTCTTTGCCAAACATGTACTTGGCAAGGAAGGTATTATTAGTTTCTATAAATAAATTAAAAAAGAATATACCAGCCTTGCCATTGAATACCATCAATTATTTCTTTAGTTTGACAACTAAATTGTGTATTGTTAAAATGTGTTAGATTTTATTGTCAAAAAATTGTCGTAATTATTTACCTAAGTGAACTTAGTGTCTGTAATTTATGTATTTAGTAGATCTATGTAATTGTTTAATGCAAATATTGTGTTCAGGAAATAAGGTTTATTATTTTTATGAGCCACATGCAATTGGAAAAGATGTTAAATATTCATACAGGCAGTATATAGGTGAGATTGTGAGTTCGATTCCCAGTACGTGTAACTGTCAACTAGATACTATTACTATCTCAGATATGGAAGTCGTTACATCTGTGATAACTTGTAAATGACACTCACTTAAGAAAATTAATACTGTTATATGCACAGATTTTCGTCTTCCTGATCCTATCAGATCTTGGATACACATTTCAGTATTTAAAAAACCACACTTAAATCGGTGTCACAATACATCCATTGCCACTACTTGGCAATGAATGAAAACCTAGGTCTAAACTATCTTCTAGTCGAAACCTAAGTGTACTATTGAGTTGTAGGTACAAAAAGGTCGTTTTATCATATATTATATGTACTCGTATATGCGTAAGTAAATATTTTCAGGTCCGTCGGGATATTTAATCTACCTTGAAATTATTTTTTGTTTAGCATATCATATAGTAAGAAGCCAGACAGTCTTAACGACCTACTTTGTTGATACTACATACATTTTACAGGTATGCCGACATACGGTCGCACGTTTACCCTATCCAACCCCAATAACTTCAAAGTGAATTCTCCAGCAAGCGGGGGTGGAAAAGCTGGCGAGTACACAAAAGAAGGAGGCTTCCTCGCCTATTATGAGGTACGTGTAATTAAAAATACATGGTACTAATTTTAAGTGCATAAGAAAAATTAACTAAACTAACAATTTGGTTAGTTTAATAATTGGTCAAGTGCGAGTCGGACTCGCGCACGAAGGGTTCCGTACCATTATCTATGCAACATAAGGCAACGTTATTAGTATCGAGCAAGAAACGGTTGAAAAATCATGTTTGTTGTATGGGAGCCCCCCTTAAATAATTATTTTATTTTATTTTTAGTATTTGTTGTTATAGCGGCAATAGAAATACATCATCTGTGAAAATTTCAACTGTCTAGCTATCACCGTTCTTGAGATACTGGGTACGGAACCCTAAAAATCATGTTTGTTGTATGGGAGCCCCCTTAAATATTTATTTTATTTTATTTTTAGTATTTGTTGTTATAGCGGCAATAGAAATACATCATCTGTGAAAATTTCAACTCTCTAGCTATCACCGTTCTTGAGATACAGCCTGGTGACAGACGGACGGACGGACGGACGGACGGACGGACGGACGGACGGACGGACGGACGGACGGACAGCGAAGTCTCAGTAATAGGGTCCCGTTTTTACCCTTTGGGTACGGAACCCTAAAAACTAAATAACACGCTTGAACATCTTAAGTATTTTTTTTCATTAGGTATTGTATTGTCATCGATCTTTAATATGTGTGCTAAATTTCAGTAAATCTGTTTACTACAAGTTAAAAATGAAAATCATGGTTAAGTTAGGTTAGGTTAAGTTTTTGACGCATCAAAATTGGTCCCTTTGCCTATTTTATAAGTAAGGGAATTTGAAATAGTGGACACTGGACATATTTTAGCAAAGAATTTTGTGGGTTTCGTTGTAAAATGAGAGCAATATGTTAGTTTTTTATTTTTTGTATAAGAAAATGTCTAATATGGGATTAGCTAGCAGAACTTTTTTTCTTCTTTTTCTTTTAAAATTTTTTTAAGGCATGGGTATCAAATTATGTAATAACTAGCTATTGCCTCCGATTTCACCTGTGTTTATACTTATTGTACCCCCAAAATACACCAAACCTTAGTAAATTATACAAAAAAGCCATCCTCATAAACTAATCTGTGTATTAAAAAAACCGTATCAAAATCCGTAGCGTAGTTTTAAAGATATAAGCTGACATAGGGACATACATACAAAATAACGACTTTGTTTTTTAATAAGTAAAGTTATAGTAATTTATTTGTCCAATAGATTAGATTGCAACATCTACAAGGGTTGGAAAAGCTAGATTATATTTCGACTTAACTATATTCGCTTTGTAAATATATAAAAACTAACTGTTGCCCGCGACTCCGTCCGCGTGGAAATTGGAAATTTTTTTTCACTATAAAAGGTAGCTTATGTCTTTTCTCAGGGTCTAAAGATTGTCTGTGCCAAATTTTATCAAAATCGGTTGAGAGGTTTAAGCGGGAAAGCGTAACAGACAGACAGGCAGAGTTACTTTCGCTTTTATAATATTAGTAGGGATTGTATAGATGACTAACAATTGTAATCTTTCATATAGGTTTGCGAGATTTTAAGAAATGGTGGTACTTATGTTTGGGATGAAGAAATGAAAGTTCCTTACGCTATCCATGGCGATCAATGGGTTGGATTCGACGATGAAAAGTCTATCAGAAACAAAATGAGGTATAATTTACAAAAATTTATTCATATTAAGTATACAAATATCTCTCTGTGTGGTGATGACGGATTAAGAATACAAGTGTCACCACCCCATCTCCTTCTCCTGTTCTGTAAAAGTCAGCTAAGGGATATTGCACACACAACATCATCTGTGAGAGACGGAAAACTCGAAAATAAAATCTGTGCCAACACGCCTGGTCAGCACGGCACAGTAGATAATCATAATCCCGCCCAAAGTGGAAGCCTGTGCCCAACAGTGGGACGTAAATAGGCTGGAAGAGCGATACAGATATCGGACTAACATGAACTCATAGACGTTCGAGGTCAGAAATAAAAATAGAAAAATAAAATGAAGTATACACTAGACCGTGATACGTATAGCTTTTTATATTTTGGAGAGAGGAATAATTTGTTAAGTAGATAGGTATCTATATTGAGGTATAGATACGTATCAAACTGCATGACAATAGAGTCTTTTGCGCAGAAATACCTAGTCCTTTTTTAAGCTTTAAAGACGTGAGTTGTTTAAAAGTTCTGAAATTATTATTATTTTTAATAATATTTTTGCTTCATAGATGGATCAAAGACAATGGTTTTGGAGGTGCTATGGTATGGACAGTTGACATGGATGACTTCAGTGGCAGCGTGTGCGGTGGTGATGTCAAATACCCACTTATTGGTGCTATGAGGTCAGTATCTTCTTTACTTTTAAACTAAGTATGTATATTGAAAACTCTGAAGAGATGTTAGGTTCAAAGAATTAGCGCAATCGGCTATTCTTGAGCTTTGCGTTTAGCAATACATGTAGCGTTTCATTATTATAATATAGATTCACGATATCAATGACGTTATTAAATAAGATTTTTCATTAACTTGGGACTTGAACCCACGACCTCGGAACGATATTCCGAGGGCGTGGGTCCCGCTTGGGGTGATCACTTTTTCGACTATAATTTAATTTATTAAGTAAAACCATAGCAAGGCAATTGCAAAATTAATAAATTACTTAAGATTCTTCAGTTATTTTTTGCTTTAAATGTGCTACATCAAAAGAGAACATTAAAACTTGATTTTGTTGATAGTTTTATTAAGTTAAATTAAAATGATGACTACCACAGTACCTATAAGCAGCTACCTACTTTATTTGAATGTTTATTATTTTACTTTTCAGAGAGGAACTTCGTGGTATTTCTCGAGGTAAAGATGCTAAAGACATCGACTGGTCTGTAGTCGCTTCCAGCGCCATCATCGAAGTGACAGAAAAACCACAACCAATGAAGATCAGCCTTTCTGATGTTCTGAGCAAGATCAAGAAACCAACAAAGACTATTGTCATCAAGAATAACAACGCAGCGGCTATTGACAAGAACAGTAAGTGAATTAGATTTTATTTTCTTTGAGAAGTATGTGTGGTGTCACTTTGAAAGATAGATTAAGAAATCCGATGTCATCGCCAGGATACTTCAAAAGGGGCAAGTGCGTAGCACTTACAACCGTCGGGCATGTATGACCAGATGTATGAGTATGGATGAAGAAAGAAGTATGTTTGGATCGTAGCAGATAGCGCTCTGTAGTCTCTGGCTATGATGCTGATGATGATGATTTTTTTTACACGCTTTATATTAGATTCACTTGTATGTTTGTTTGTATATTTGTTTGTATGTTTGTTTGTATGTTTGTATGTTTGTAACCGACTCCTTTGGACGCTATTTTGGCCCACTTTAAACGGTCAGATTCTATTCAAATTTTGCACAGCTGTCAAAGACCGATGACAATGCAATAATTCGATTAAATAAAGCGTGTTTTTTAGTTTTTTAAACTATTTTTTTATTGGTAATGGTGGTACCTATACTCAAGCATATAAGCTTAGCTATAGACCTGAGGACGTTGTGTGAAATGTCCATGAATATTTATTTTATATTATTCTTAATCCGTTACCACATGGACCAATAGCATTATTATAATAATTACTAAAATACTTTCACATAACACTTATATTTGTACCTCTTACCAAACACTTAAGACTATCCACAGTTTTTGTGCAAACAGTTTAACTTTCTAATATTTGATAATTTGGTTAAAATTTGTTTTGATTGATGTTATATAATATCTAATGATGACAGTATATAATTATAATAATTAAATGATTACACACAAGATAATTTAGCCATTATTCACAATTATTTTAATTACTTCCATAAATAAGTAAGACGGATAGCAACACTTATGAATGAAAAAAGTGAGCATTTGTAATTTCGTCAAAACGCATTTGTTTATATTTAAATTAAATGCAGACTTGTATACATGCACATGTAGAGGCCACTTTATAGCTCAGTCTCACCCGTGACCATGGTGACTGCAAAGTCTACGAAACATCAGGCCAAAATTTAAAACAAATACACGCGTCTAAATTTGTAGAAAGTAGTTATATTAACAAATGACTCCCGCAAGTGTTATAGAATGTTAGAGAATATTAAATTATATGCATTTTACCAATCTTCATATTTTGATTGTTTTAACTAAGATATTTTTACGCAGTATATTCCAAGTTCACAATAGTTAAATTTAATGGCATACACTTTGACTATTATCTTTTCTTTAATGTTAAAAACATCTTTTTTCAATAAAAGGCAATCAAGAGTCCCCTAAAGTTTATCGTTTCAATAATTAAAAGCATCTGTATCTCTCTCTCTCTCCAGCCCATAAACATCCCACTGCTGGCCACGGGCCTCTACTTTAGGAGGGATTATGGTTTACTGTGCAGCGCTGACCAGGCGTGTTTGCACAGGGTTTATTTTTGAGTTTTCCGCCTCCCACAGAGGATGTTATCTTAGTACAATATTCGTTATCTGGCTTTTACAGCAACCTGGGAAAGAATAGAAAAATCTAAGGATATTTACAACAATATGTTTGTATAATCCAAGTTAGGATAAATAACTATTTCATTTATATTAAAACAGGGGTAAAAAGGAAATTTACTTAGATGCAAGAATTATTTAAAAAGACATAGACATTCAACTCATCAAAGCGTTAAAAGTTCCCTGGTAATTCGTGAATATCTCTCAGTTATGTCAAACACAAAGCAACAAGGTGAATATGTTTGGAAATTCAATTTTCCAACATCAGGCAAAATAAACAATGTTTGAAAACAAACGGAAGCCTGTCAGTCTTTAACAGTTCACTTGGCACTTGTGCTGACACTGTTTTGGCATTTGGATTTCTTAATAACAATATTTCATGAGATACGATAAAAGGAATATCTTTTAGTCTATTGGAAAAGAGTGGAATTAAATATTCAACACCATCTTAAGAGTTTTTAGTTGGTTATCGATTGAAAATGATCCTTAAAAGTTTTTTTTTTTTAAATGTTTACTTACATTATTAACTTTACGCCTATTTTATGATTACTGGCCAATGCGCACAATATCATCTAATGTCAAACTTAGTTTAGGGCATGATAATATCTCTATACATTTTTAACCGACTCAAAAAAAAGGAGGATGTTCTCAATTCGTCAATTAAATTTTTTTATGTTATCTCTTAACTTTTAACTGGGCGAAGCGATTTTAAAGATTCTTTTTTAATTTGAAAGCTAGTGGTTTCCGTTTGGTCTGATTGGTCAAGATCTGATAGTTGTTTCCTGAGAAATCGAGGAAAACCCTCCAACTTCAAAGGCACATGAAGTTGAACTTCTTTTTTAAAAATACTCAATTATCCATGAATTTATCCGAACAGAAAACATTCAACAAAAACAGCACATCATCGACATTTCACACAACGTCCTCTGGTCCCAAAGTAAGCTATATTTCTATGCTTGTATTATGGGAACCAGATACGGATAGACTACATATACTACTTTTCTTTTGTAAATACATACTTATAATAAATAGAAAACACCCAGACGCAGTACAAACATTTGTATGACATTTATGAATATCACTCAAATGATTGTCCAAACCGGGAATCGAACCCGCGACCTCGTGATCGGCAGTCCATTACATAAACCACTCCACCACGAAGCCCGTCAAATAAATCAAGTAGATACCAAATTAAAAAAAAATCCTTTTATAAGTTTTGTGTGATCAGACAAAACTAAAACTCCGTTCATAAACTTTCATTAGCAAATGTTTTTAGGTAAAATTTTCCAAACAGATGTAGCAAAAACAAGAGAAAATGTATTTGACACTAAAAGCTCAACATTCATTCAAGAGAGTACCACAAGGGTCACTTTTAGGCCCTCTGTTGTTGCCAAGAACGGCTTAGGCAAGTTCACAATTCATGACATAGTTGCTAAAAGTTTGAAACAACGAATGCTTTTACGTTCAAGTAGTGCCAACGACCAGAATGTAAAGACCTCTAAAAATGAATCAACTTATTTTATTGTACCAACATTTGAAGTACTGTGGCTTGTGGATGAAAGTGTCTGTGTCAACTGGCGCGATGCCGCAAATGGGTATTGTGATTTAATACCATCAAGTTTATGATACTGCCTATCAACAACATAACAAGTTAGCGAGTTTTATGACTTTTCTAGTATCAAGGATGTAATAAATAACATATTGCGATGTTTAACATTATGTTATACTTCCTCAAGTATTTTGGCAGAGAAATTTCTTGTTTTGAAATTATTAGGGGTAAATAATTTTTAGTATTTTATTATTTTGATACACTTACGAAACAATCTATACTATAATATTGTAAAGCTGAAGAGTTTGTTTGTTTGTTTGAACGCGCTAATGTCGGGAACTACTGGGCCGATTTGAAAAATTCTTTCAGTGTTAGATATTCATCAAGGAAGGCTTTAGGCTTTATAACATCACGCTACGACCAGTAGAAACGAAGCAGTAATGAAAAATGTTGCAAAAATGGGGAAAATTTTCTAAATTCCACGTGGACGGCATGTGGCATTTAGTGTGCATATTTATGAACATAGTATCAAACAAATATCGATAATTACGAGTACAGTCAATATGCAAAAACAATTGTGTTTTTTTTTTGGTTTTTTTACTTTACCTTTTGCAGCTTACGTTTAGCTTATTCTTAGGGTTACGTGGAAGAAGAAATTTCGGATTAGTGGTAATCCGAAATTTCTTCTAATATTATTGTAATTATCTCCCGGATCTTGCTTTACGTGGGTAAAGCAAGATCCGGGAGATAATTACATTAATATTTTGACAGTTATCAATAAAATGATTAATTGTTTTGAACGTAGAGGAGAAAGTTATTTTTGCGGAAAGTTTAAATTTAATATCAAGTGAATGCTGTAATCGAATAGCATTATATCTCTCAGTGACTGATAGATGAGATCTTTGATGAATTTCTAATGCCTATCAAATTGCGATATAATACGGCTATATCATTTCCAAAGATTTATGATGAGGGAAATTTAATATATTCAGATTGTTAAGACCAATTTTACTTATGATATCATAGTGATAGATGATACTTGGAAAATTAGTTTAACTACTTTGACTGTTATATACACACCGGCACAATTAGCGGAACAGAAAAAAAAGTGAGACTATGAGATAATAACGCATATATTTATGTATTTGACGAAAATGTAATTAGAAACAAAATAACAAATTGATTAACATCTTTTAACAACGACTTTGAAAAGTCTTCGTTATTTTTTATTGAAAAATAAAGAAATTTGAAATAAGTGAAATTTTTAGATGATTATGGTTCATAATCATCTGGGAGGAGTGGGAGCGGTTGCCTCAAGAAATCATCGATAACATAATCTGTAGCATGCCCAGACGAATGGAAACCGTAATCAAAGCAAGAGGGGGAAACACTCGTTATTAATTTTTCTTTAATTTTATTGTTAATTCATTTAATGCTTACTTTTTTTTATTTTTTGTGATGGTTCATAATCATCTAAAAATTTCACTTATTTCAAATTTCTTTATTTTTCAATAAAAAATAACGAAGACTTTTCAAAGTCGTTAAAAGATGTTAATCAATTTGTTATTTTGTGTCTAATTACATTTTCGTCAAATATATGCGTTATTATCATAGCCTCACTTTTTTTTCTGTTCCGCTAATTGTGCCGGTGTGCATATTATTACGCCTGTTTATTTCCAAAAGTACAAGTCAAATGTATGTTTTCTATGTATTTTATGTGTCTTTACAACAACAAAAAATATTATGTAGGTAGTATATATTATATGCGAATTCAGGTACCCATGACACAAGTTAATAAGCTTAGCTTGGAACCAGAGGACGTTCTAGTTGAGAAAATGCTGCCCAAATTATGGATCATGCCATAATAGACTGTATGAACTTTAAAAAAATAAAGCACCTATGGCTTAATTCATCACCATCATCTTAATATCACGCCTTTTTCTCATGGGGACTATACAGCGCCATCTGCTACGATCCAAACATACTTCTTTGGCTTAATCCACAGTCATACATCTGCCCATACAAGCCCGACTGTTGTAAGTGGCTTATTGAGATCTTATATAAATTTTCCAGAGCGTGAACCACAAATCCTCTGCTACTTGACATCGTGGTCTTCCAAGAGACCGTCTGCTGGCCGATTCATGCCTGATAACGTCGACCCTACTCTTTGCACCCACGTCATCTACGCGTTTGCTACTCTCAAGGATCACAAATTGGCAGAAGGAGACGAGAAAGATGGAGAAATGTACGAGAAAGTTGTTGCTTTGAGAGAGAAAAATCCAAATCTCAAGGTAAATTTCTCTCATATTGTACATTATATGTTAACGTAATCTTTGAACGTCGGCGTCAGAAGATCAATTTTAAAATCAGTATAAAGCTCTTAAGGGCCTACATCAATATTATCGTATATCATCGCCGACACGTACATAGCAACACAGAAAATGAAGAATTAGGGATACTTTTCCTATTTACTCAAAATCTACTAAATATATTTTAATTCTGATTTACGTGTTTCTATATATAATAGTTACTTATGTTTTTAAAGTTATTTCATTAGTTAATACGCGATAATAGACCGACAAATGAAAAAAATAAAAATTTTGAGAGGTTGTTTCGCCAAGATTTTCTATCGAGAAAACTTTTTTCAATCGCGTTTCTGAGTTCATGCGATCCTAGATTATATATTGAAAAAACATATACTTAAAAATTAGAGCTCTAGCCATTCAATCTAACAATGAAAACTTCGTACATAGAAAAATGCACGAAGCTATTTTGGTATCGTCTTAATATTTACTGTGATATTTATGTAATAGAATAATTATCCTGCCGCTGTAAAATGATAAATGATTTAGAATTTGCTCCAACAAGGCTATTTTATTATTAAGTTAGTTTTAGTTTTAAAAATGTTAGTTTTAGTTAGTCGTGATAGTACTGATCGGCATCATTCTCACACCCCTTATACAATTATGTATAATATTGTTAAAAAAAAAATGAAAGGAAATGAAAAAAAAAAATCCATGGAGTTTCTTGTCTGTTCTTCTCCATAGGATCCGCGTTTGGAACAGACACCTAGTTTCTGACGTTTCAAAAGAGCTTGTAAAACATGCCAACTTGAAATAAAATATTTTGACTTTGACTTTGACTTAGAATGTAGGACTTAATGTTTCGACGCTATTGCTTTTAGGGCGAACAATGCGTAATGGCCAAGAAAATATGTTTAGGACGATTTCTTTTGGTATTTTAATATTATAAATTTCTAGGTCCTTTTGGCTATTGGCGGCTGGGCTTTTGGTTCTACTCCCTTCAAAGAGCTGACTTCCAACGTGTTCCGTATGAACCAGTTTGTGTACGAAGCTATCGAGTTTCTCAGAGACTATCAGTTCAATGGATTGGATGTAGACTGGGAGTACCCGAGGTAAGTTTGTAGTAATAGTAATTTAGAAATAAATTATTAGAAATAAGATACATCCATTTAGACACTGGAAGAGGTATTGACTGTTGTAAGAAATAGATATTAGACCAAAAAAGCCTGTCAAGAGCGAGGTATTAGTATAAACACTGTTTTACTTGTGATGTTGATGTGATGTGACAAATTATAAGTTATTGGATTCTTCCCGATATCAGCACTATATAGACTTGGTCTATGCTAAATTTCAAGGCTCTAGGGCAACGGAAAGTAAACTGTGAATTTTGATTCCCTAGCATAAGTCGAAAAATTCTTAAAAATGGTCATAATTCGGTTATATCTTTTAAATACGTAGAGGTGAAAGGTTGTCTGTATCTTTTGCAGCAAGGGACCGCATAGATCTACATATCGTATGAGTTGGGTTATGGGTTTGTACGAAACCCTAAAAATCAAATTTTTTTTTTACTTAAACTCTGCAAAAGTGTAGACTGCCTTATAAGGGTCGTAGGAAGTTTCTGTGAAAAAGTTAAGAAAAAAAATGTTAAGTACAGTTTCAATCTAGGCTAAAGTTATAGATCCTAACACATGTCTCATTGTTAGCTTATGTGAAAAACAGTAGCATACTTTTATTTCCTTAACTCCTTATGTAAAAACTGAGACGAATGAGAGATTGAACATCTTGCTTTTTGTTCCCAGAGGAGCTGATGATCGTGCAGCCTTTGTATCTCTGCTCAAAGAATTGCGACTCGCCTTCGAGGGTGAAGCTAAAACTTCAGGACAACCAAGGTTACTTCTATCTGCTGCCGTGCCTGCATCTTTTGAAGCTATTGCTGCAGGATATGATGTTCCTGAGATCTCCAAATATTTGGTAAGAATTTTTTACATAAATATTCTCTTATTCCACTATTATCTTAAAAAAACCTCTAAAAGGGACAGAAACAATCTATAAAATATTTAAAAGAATATTCTATTCAAAACACAGTAATGAATGATGACCTAAACGGTCATCTTAGAATGAAGTTATAAAAATAACTATATTTTGGTTACAGGATTACATCAATGTGATGACGTACGACTTCCACGGACAATGGGAGCGACAGGTTGGACACAACAGTCCTCTGTTCCCTCTCGAGAGTGCCACTAGCTACCAGAAGAAACTCACTGTGGTAAGTACATTTAACTTAAATATTGTTTATCTACATTCTCATCTCGATCTCTTTCACTTTTATCTCCATAATATTTATTACCGCTTCCCTATTCTACTTTCTTATTACATGTCCGTATAAATATATCCACTTATTATTTATATAACAGTCCGGTAACTATCTTAATAAAATTATTTTCCTATGATCTTTAATATTTCCTTGTAGAAGCAAGCGTTTAATTTACATCGAATTAGATCAAATTCTATTTTTTATGTAACAGGATTATTCAGCTCGTGAATGGGTCCGCCAGGGTGCACCTAAAGAGAAGCTAATGATTGGTATGCCGACTTATGGTCGATCTTTCACCCTGATCAATGACACACAGTTTGATATCGGTGCACCAGCTTCTGGAGGTGGTAAGTTACAGTATTTAAGACATATCTTAAAATGTAATATGGTCCCAAAATATGGGTGAATCTAATTACTGTTTATTTTTATCAGGCGTTGCTGGTCGCTTTACCAACGAAGCTGGCTTTATGTCGTACTACGAGATCTGCGAGTTCTTACGTGAAGACAACACTACTCTTGTGTGGGACAATGAGCAGATGGTGCCTTTTGCGTACAGGGAGGACCAGTGGGTCGGCTTCGACGATGAGAGGTCGCTCAAAACTAAGGTATATATATGTTTTTATTCTTAAATAACCTTTTATACTAAAAATGAATGTTTTAGCTTAACTATTAACATTCCATTTGCGTGAGCCTCCATTGAAGTTGGGAAATTTTGATGTGTTATGTAACGCTAAACTGATATTTTTTTAGCTCCCGCAATTATAACCTGTAGTGTAAATGCAAAGTAAACGCAATTGTAAATTGTACCTGTCGCTAACAGCACCAAAATCGGGTGATCACACGTGTTTAGTACGTACAAATTTCAGAATTTGTTAGACAAAATGTTAACCAAATAACTCTTTACAGATGGCGTGGCTCAAAGAAGAAGGTTTCGGAGGTATCATGGTATGGTCAGTTGACATGGATGACTTCCGAGGATCCTGTGGCAATGACAAGTTCCCACTCATCACTGCAATGAAACAAGAACTAGGAGATTATAAAGTAAAACTAGAATATGATGGCCCCTATGAATCTTCTAACCCTAACGGACAATATACTACTAAAGATCGTAAGTATATTAACTACACGATATTTGTTTATACTTAAAATTTGCTAATGATAAGCACAAAAATAAAACAGCAATAACATTAAATAAGCACACCCACAAAAAGTTTAACAGCTTAAAGAACATGTGGAAACCATTACCACAGAAATACGATTCTCTTACGATACAATCTAATGAAAAATAACAACATGTAGCTAAAATTGTTTGGATTGCACTGGGTCTAACCAAATAAAAATAATTTTCAGCTAATGAAGTTGTATGTGAAGAAGAAGATGGTCATATATCCTACCATCCAGACAAAGCCGACTGCACACACTACTACATGTGCGAAGGAGAAAGAAAACATCACATGCCTTGTCCTTCAAATCTTGTATTCAATCCCAATGAAAATGTATGTGATTGGCCAGAAAATGTAGAAGGATGCACTCATCACACACAAGCTCCCGCGGCTAGACGATAGAAAAGGATATCATCAAATACATGTAGATATTTTTTTACCATACAATTCATGATTTCTTATACAGTAACGTTCTCTTAAAGCACTCGTTGACGTATTTAGATATTATTTGGTGTTTTAAGTTTCAATATTGCTATGTATATTGCAATAGTTTTAAATACATAGTGTTCAAATCTAGGTTATTTAGAGGGCTTTATACTTCACATAAAATGTACGTGCATTACAATTTAAAAGATTAAATCACATAATAACATAGTTTTATATTTTTATATTGGATTTGAATTTTAATTTATAATGCGCCATTTAAGATAGTGCCAGTGTGATTTTGGCTAACAAATTAAAAAGAAATTAACACGACCAACGCTTTAAAAAAATAAGTTGTACCATAATGTAATTGTACTTTTGCGAAATAACCTGAAACTAATTTAAATTCAAATCACTCAATTATATTTTAAAGCTCAACTTTATAATATTTAAAAACCACCATTAAATTTAGTAGCGTTATTTATTGGCGTAAGTTGACATCATGGATAGTTTAAAAAAGAAATTGTGTGATAAATGAAATGTAAATTTCTTAAACAATATAACTAAAATTTCTTAGCTATAATAATCATTTGTTAAATTATATTCTTAGATTAGTTGTTTACTCTCCTAAAGGTACATAATTATAAATATTCTGATATAGATGACGTTATGAATACTTTAATTAAACTCAATTCCGAAAGTAACAAAAAAAAAACCTAATTTCAATCTGAGAATTTTTTTTATTATTCTCCTGCCCCTCTCCCATTATTCGGGGTAAAATAAGATAGGCAAGTAGTAGCAAAAGATATAACAATAGTTATTAGGTACATATTCTACAATACTAAACCCACCTAATTTAATTATTACAATATTCTTATCCAGATGAAATTATTTGACATTCAGTAAAAATGGTTTCCACTGGTCTCATTCCTTAGTTCCTTTTAACAGCCTATAATTTCGCATCGTTATACACATTAGAAATACCAATCTAGAACTTTCTTTAAAATCAAATAGAATTATGTATCTTTGGGATTGTGATATCATATTATTTTTTTAAGTAGCAAACCGAAGCTTTTTTTATATTAGTAATACAAAATACTCATAGAGAACCTAACACTGCCTTTATTCTGTCAACGAAAACTGATGGGCGTCAGTAACGAAATTTTTTTAGTTAATAATTTAGTTATAATTTAGTTGTGTGATTAAGCTTGTAAATATTGTATTTAGATACAAAATGAGATGTAAGAGTATTATTAAATATTTTTTAAAAATATCTTGATTTTTTTTAACATTTTTTACAAAACATCCTGGTTTGGTGTTACTTGTCAATATTAGGTGTAACCTCTTCTATTTTCTCTTCCTAGCCGATTAAAGTCCCACAGTTGGGCATGGGACTTCTCTCCGGAAGGGTTATTGGTCTACTATGTCACTCATTTTTTTGGGCGTTAAAGGTTCTTACAGGTTCGGCAACGCACGAGTGATACCTACCTTTGGTGTTGCCACACGTCTATAGGCTACGGTAGTCACTTTTTAACATCAGGCGAGCTGTATTATAACCATAAAAGTATTAAAAAAATCTATAAATATGTAAATTGAAACTTAGATAGTAAAACAAAGTAACTGAATTTAGTCGTACAAAATTATAGGTTTAACAGAAGCTTACAATCACTTTGGTTAAGTAACCGAGAAGCTTGTGCTTAAGTTTCACTGAAAACTTAGCGCTTCACAAAGCACAAACTATCCGAATAGTTTAAGTACCTTAACCACGTACGTTCTAGATAAAATAGTTTAGTAACAAGCACAAGCAAATCACGTCACGAAAACACTTTATTTATAAAAGATACTAAACTTGTTATAGCCCGAGACTTCACGGGTATCTGCGCCTGGGGTGGCTGGAATTTCAAAAACACCACAACAAATAATAAATACGTTACTTCTTACGGTCTTATTCATAATGACTTATCGGAGGTTTAAAAGTTCGCTAAAATCGGTTCGCGAAAATTGTCAAATTTTGTTATTCATACTAAATTTTTACGTTAAAACGTTTATTATCTCTCCGATAAAATCTCCGTTTAAACCTCCGATAAGTCATTATGAATAAGACCATTAGTAATTAATATATCCATACTAATTTATAAATGTGAAAACGAGCTGATGACAGTACAAAAATTTTGACGCGCTTAAGTGTTAATGTGTCGATTGTAACGTTAGCGCGATTTAAAAAAAATTGTACAACGCCATCTATCGAGTGTTATAGTAAACTTCTGTTTGTTAAGGTTTTATTTCTAAATGTCACGCAGACGAAGTCGCGGGCAACAGTTAGTAAACTATATTAATACATTACCTCATAATAATTACATTTTTAAATGTAAAATTATAAAATAAAAATGCATTTAAAATATAAAAAATAAAAATCACCGACTGGCAGCGGGCATAGTAGGTGACAAGGTGGTCAAGGTTCCTGAGAGAGGAACCTCTTCACTATACGGGCCGTGTCCAGTATTACAGCTCTTGACCCAACGACCTCGTCCTCTCTATAGATACATAATTATTAAAATGTATAATTTATACAAAAATATAATAATAATACATACGAAAATAACAACTTTGTTTTAAGCAAAGATTATATTATATTACTAGCTGAAGATTATATTATATTACTAGTTGTTTTGCCATACTAAAAAAAAAAGGTTTGAAAAACAGATGTTGGCCGATTCTCAGACCTACTGAATATGCATGTAAAATTTCATAAAAATCGGCCAAGCCCTTTCCGAGGAGTACGGTAACTAACACTGTGACACGTGAATTTTATATACAGGGTGTCCCAGAACGTAACGTAGCTGGGAAGGGGGGTGATAGGGGGGGTCACAAGGGTCACCAGAAAAATAAAATAAAAATTCCCCTCTGGCTATTTAAAAATAAATGGCATTTTTTTAAAAACTAAAAATTTTACACCTTGTGGGGCTATTTTGCTAACTGTACCTACAAATATAGCTGTTTAAAAAAAAAAAAGATGTTATGTAATCCTCAATAACCCTTCATCAAATTGAATTAAAAAAATAATACATATCCAACCAAGATTTTAAAGAAAATTAAGTTCTTTTCCAGTCAAGGACTTAGTAATTACAATTTCACTCAACTTTCTCCAAGTGTACTGAAAAAAAAATGTACTATGCAGCTCCGGCGTGTAACTTAAAAAGATAGGTAATTTTATTGCAATTCCAAAATGGTATAACACTTATTTGAAAAAATCATACTTAGACATTAAAAAATAATTTTCGGGAACAATACCCCTGCAAAACAAAACATATCAATAAAACAATAGTCTCAAATTCCTAAGAAAATACATTTTTAAATGTCTCTTCTGTTCCTCTAATGTTACTGCCCGTTAATTCTCAAGATTGGAGTACTGTACATACCTCACACACTCAAGTACAGTCTAGGCCAGATAAAGCTTTACCATATTTTATGACAGGGAATTTAAATGAAACTCGAAAATAAAACAAAATTGTAATTATTTATTCAAATTAAGTGCTCGAAATGTGCACCACCAACATAAATGCACGCCCTACATCGTTTTAAAAATGAGCGGGAAATGTGCCGAGCAAATCTTCTATTATTGATTGATTCCGCGGCCTCTGTGATCCTCGCCTTCAAGTCACCCAAGTCCCTGATGGGTTTCCCATAAACTTTTTCTTTTATAGCACCCCAGTAAAAGAAGTCCAACGGGTTTAAATCCGGTGAACGAGCTGGCCACGCTATAACACCGGCCCTTCCCATCCACCTACCAGGATATTCGTTGTTTAGGAAATCTCTTACTGGGCGTGCATAATGTGCTGGGCACCCATCATGCTGGAACCACATATTCCTTAATGTTTCCAGCGGCACATCTTCCAATAAATTGGGTAATTCGTTTTGTAAAAAGTGCAAGTACGCCTCGCCAGTCAGTGCCTCAGGTAACTCAAAGGGTCCGATTATTTTACCGTTCAGTATTCCGGTCCACATGTTCACTTTAAAACGATATTGGGATCGATCTTCTCTAATAAGGTGGGGATTTTCTACGTGCCACTCGTGTAAATTATGTAGGTTCATGTAGCCGTCCTTTTTAAAAGTAGACTCGTCGGACCACAATATTTTATTAAAAAATTGAGGGTCCTCCCTATGCATGCGCAGCATCCTACTACAAAATGCAAGTCTCGCAGGAAAATCGCGTGGTATCAGACTCTGTACGCGTTGCACGTGGTACGGGTGGAACTTTTCTGATTGTAATATGCGATGAGCAGTACTTTTTGATACACCTGTATTTGCTTCAATTGTCCGAACTGAAGTACTCGGGTTGTCTGCGACGGTTTGAAGCACTACATCTTGGACATCGAACCGAGATCTGCGTTCATTAACCATTTGATGTGGAAGTCGACCCTCAGACAATAGTCGGTGGACATTGACAAAAACACGGCTATCCGGGTGACGTGGGGCGTTCGGATATCTTTCTCGGTACAGTCTTGCTGCAGCACCGGCATTACATCTACATTCGCCGTAAATGAGATGCATGTTCGCATATTCATGTGGAGTGTACGTGGGTGGCATGGTGGCACTGTATCACACACTTTAGTCCTTGAGAAAGCCAAGTCGTTGGAAGAAATCACAAACAATGTCCAAAATCACAAAGAAATAATCAAGTCCAGAAAGCGAAGCAAAGTTGTTAGTACTAAATGAACACAAACGAATACAAAGATGTGCAGTAAACGAGAGAGCTTAATGTACTGCCCGACTATTTGGCTAACCAGAGACAGCACCCCTACTTTTTCTCTTCCTTTAACGTATCTACCTGTCTCTTTCACTCCCTGAACTTGTTTTGTTTCATTGTTCTCGCGCATGGCTAACGGTACGAGAGGGGTACCTGCCTACCTGCCTGTACAAGGAACAGGAATATTTGCTTAGGAATTTGAGACTATTTATGTTGGTGGTGCACATTTGGAGCACTTTATTTGAATAAATAATTAGAATTATGTTTTATTTCCGAGTTTCATTTAAATTCCTTGTCATAAAATATGGTAAAGCTTTATCTGGCCTAGACTGTACTTGAGTGTTTGAGGTATGTACAGTACTCCAATCTTGAGTATTAACGGGCAGTAACATTAGAGGAACAGAAGAGACATTTAAAAATGTATTTTCTTAGGAATTTGAGACTATTGTTTTATTGATATGTTTTGTTTTGCAGGGGTATTGTTCCCGAAAATTATTTTTAAATGTCTAAGTATGATTTTTTCAAATAAGTGTTATACCATTTTGGAATTGCAATAAAATTACCTATCTTTTTAAGTTACACGCCGGAGCTGCATAGTACATTTTTTTTCAGTACACTTGGAGAAAGTTGAGTGAAATTGTAATTACTAAGTCCTTGACTGGAAAAGAACTTAATTTTCTTTAAAATCTTGGTTGGATATGTATTATTTTTTTAATTCAATTTGATGAAGGGTTATTGAGGATTACATAACATCTTTTTTTTTTTTAAACAGCTATATTTGTAGGTACAGTTAGCAAAATAGGTGTATAACAAGGTGTAAAATTTTTAGTTTTTAAAAAAATGCCATTTATTTTTTAAATAGTCAGAGGGGAATTTTTATTTTATTTTTCTGGTGACCCTTGTGACCCCCCCTATCACCCCCCTTCCCAGCTACGTTACGTTCTGGGACACCCTGTATAAGAAGATACTTCAGTGTCTTGGTGTAAATTTCTAAATATTTTCGAAGAAGCTTTATTGATTTTACTGATTATTATGTGTGTACATTTAATCTAGAAGACTAGTAAATTTAGCCTGGCAAAATCGCTATTCCATAAGCTAATATTTTCATATGCCTATATCATAGATATACCTACATAGATATATATTTCACACACACATAGATATTATACACCTGGTAAACTACACCCTTAGCCAACCCCCATGATCATCATGGCATAAGTAGAACCAGAACAATTTCGAAGTAGGCCAGGGTTGTTCCCTATAATGTGTAAAAAAAATTATTTAATAATGCTGATTTGAATTTGAATTTGATATTGTAATTGCGACAAAAATATTTGAATCGCAAGTTGACCTTTACTCAAAAACCTTGGCTAAAATTATCATAAAGCGCATAATATAAGTCAATATTAATTACATCATTTAAATTAGATAAATATTTATTATTTATAAAACTACATTCAAATCCATTATACATACATTCCATTTGAGATTTAAATTTTAATTATGTAGGTACTAACTATGTTATTATACTCGTATAAGCGGATAGGTGTAAATAACTATATTAAAATCCGTGTGGTGACGGATTAAGAATACAAGTGTCATCACCCCGTTTCCTGCCCAGAGTGCTATAAAAGCCAGCCAAGGAACATTGTTGACAGATATCATCCTCTGTGAGAGACGAAAAACTCGAAACCAAACCCTATGCCAACACGCCTGGTTAGCGCGACGCAGTGGACCATATTCGCATCACACCATATTTACTTAATATAAAACGATGTCGTTATTTCTGTAAGTATGTCTCTATGTGATCTTATATTTTCAAAAGTACGCAACGGATTTTGATGCGGTTGTATAAAATAATTTCACGTAATAATTTTCTAAGTTTGGTTTCTAAATTTCACGCGTACCAAGTTGCAGGTAACAGTTAGTATTTTTATTAGCTTCAATACTGATTAATCTAAAATGCAACTATGGAATCATAACGTCTTCGTGACCAATCAAAGCCATTCAGGATTTTTTGTGACTTAGACACGAATGACCAATCATTTGAGACGTAAACAATAAAAACTACTAAGTGTCGCAACTATACTAAAAAGTTTGTTTAGAATAATAGGGCTTTAAATAGGTACTTGTTATACTTTGACACTTCTGGCTTCTCTATAGAAAGAACCAAAACTTTTTGTAGATTTAGACACGTAGGTATATTTTGTTTTAAATCTAATCTGAGCCATTTCCTCCACCGTAGTCACTTTGGGAGGGATGGTGGTCTACTGTGCCGCGCTGTCCAGGCGTATTGGCACAGGGTTTATTTTCGAGTTCTCCGCCTCTTACAGAGGGTGTTATCTGTGTGCAATATCCCTTAGCTGAATTTACAGCACCCTTAGGAGGAGATGGGGTGGTGACACTTGTATTCTTAATCCGTCACCTCACGGAGAAAATGTTACTATTACATATACTATAATTCAAGTAAAATTCAATCTCTAAGTAACACCATATCATTTCACAAAGTAATATACACACTAATAACTTTTAAATATCATTCTTACGAAGGTTTGAATTGATATGAATTAACTACTAATTCTGTTGTGGACCAAGTTACAAACTAAATTTCCTTTAACTCCAACTAGTTTTTAAAAAACTCTAGGACAGGACGTTTTAGAACAATATGGTCTCTGCTTCTTCTTACTGTTTTTGTCCCAATATATTTCATCTATTAAACCCTCGTCCGTGTGGTGACGGATTAAGAATACAATTTGCCACCACCCCATTTCCTCCTCGGGGTGCTGTAAAAACCAGCTAAGGAATATTTTGCAAAGATAACATCCTCTGTGAGAGAGAAAAAACCGGAAAATAAACCATGCGCCAAAACGCCTGCTCAGTGCGGCAGAGTAGTTTGAAATCCCTCTCAACGTGAAAAAGGCCCGTGCCCAGCAATGGGCCTTTAAAGGGTTGGAAAGAGTAACAGGGATTAAACCTCTTTGCAATTATTTGGGGTCAGCGCAACATGTTTCATGTGTTCTTCCATACTCTATATAGAAATAGCTCATAACTTATGACTTAAACTATGTCTTATACTAAATAATTAGCGTGAGTTAACCAGGATATAGGAGTAACTCGGCAAGTGACACACTTAGCAAAATTTTAACTGAAGATTGCAGTTATGTTTGAACCCATAATATATGTAACTGGCTGATGACTCCGTACAGTTGGACTTTAGATAATGGTACCAATCCTACGTGCACACCTAAACTTAACTAAAAGATTAAAACAACTATTGCTGTATTTAGATCAATTGGCTATTTTATTGTGCACATTTATATTATATAGGATCTTTTGTCTATAATAAACAGCTTTTTTTAACACGCCTATATTAGTTCGGTAGGTATCTATTAATATATTATTCTACGTAACGGAATCTTTCAAAATGATTTTCACCCACTTACACTTACTTACTTAAATTTTGCATGCTTATTCAGGACCGATGACAATGCAATAATTTATAAAAAGATTCAGGATTTTTGGGTGTGTTTATTTAGTTTTTGAACTAAGAAAATTATCAAGAAAGTTCAGTTAACATTTGCGGATTGTGTTATTGATAGCATTAACTTTGCATATTTTAGTCAAGTTTAGTTAAGCACGTAGAATTGATACTTAGTTGAGCACGTAGAATTGGTACCAAATTGGTACTACCAATTTCATTTTAAAATTGTGGTCTGGCTACATTTAATCATTTACAAAATACGAAACTTGTTAATAATGACATAGAAATTTAGCTTTTATACATATAGAAATATGTATTTAATCTGCCATATTAACATTAAATAATACTGGAAGTGACTTTTGTGAGGTGCGAGGTCGTAGATTGACATTTATTTCTGCTATTTAATAATCAAATAGGTACCTATGGAACACAAATATAAATGTCAAAAAATGTTTTATTAAAATCGCTTCAGTAGTTTTTTCGTGAAAGAGTGTCAAACTTTGTTACATCAATGCATATATACAGACATGTATACATTCAAATTCATACAGTGTTGTCCACGTAGAAATGGTAATATTACAACATCTAAAATCCCACAGAGTTTTTATGGATGCATAACACCATTTTAGTTTCACCTATTTTAGTAGAATGTCTTTTTGATATCAGCTAGATGAAGACCAACAGAACCGCTAGTCAGACCTTAACACAATTAGACATTACACGCACACGCATACAATCACGCAAGCCCAAGTCAAACACACACACGAACGACGCACATACTTTTTAACACGCTTTTATACGTTTGGTATGTATCTATCAATGTATTAATCTGTGTAACGGAATCTTTGTAAGCGATTTTCAGCCACTTTCAGTAAACGGATTGGTCTGAAATTTTGCACACCTAACAAGGACCGATGACAATGCAATAATTTATAAGAATAATCCCAATTCCTTAAACAGAATTACTAGAATAGCATGTTGAAGTATCACTATGTCCACACTTGTATTTTTAATTATACACGTAATAGTTCAATTGTATTTGAGTAGACTCACCAAGATTATTGTGTTTCTACGTATGCCTTTCATATACAATCAGATAATTTCACATAAAAACGCTTTGTTTATAGAATCAGGTAAAAATATCATAATTGTTTACTTGTGTTTACTACGATTGTGACAACATGTGACAACAGAAACTTATGTCTCTGACAATATAAACCGTCAACGTTTTGTAAGTAGGTAGCATAAATTTGAGTATTGATGATAATGCAATCATTTAAAAAATATTCAGGATATTTAAGCGTGTTTTTTAGTTTTTAAATTATGTAGATTATTACTAATATTATAAATGCATAAGTTTTGCCCCGTTTCAAAAGCTAGCTTATAGATTAGTATAACGTCTATACTACTAAAAATAAGGATAGTTTCAGGTATATTTTAAACCAACTTCAAAAAAAGACTTCTTCATTCATCTGTATATTTTTTTTAATGTTTGTTACCTCATAACTTTTAACTGGGAGAAGCTATTTTAATTAATCTTTATTTATTTGAAAGCTGATTGTTCCATGTGGTCCTATTTGCACCAAGTCGGGATCTGATGTTTCTCTCCTAAGAAATCGAGGAAAACCCATTGTTCTCACATATTATGTATCTAAATAATCAAAGAGTGGACTGCCGAAATGGTGTCATGATGTCGGTTCAAATTTTTTTTATAATAAGTATCACAGCTATCAGCTGTACATTGTACCCAATTATTAACACGATTTAATAAGTTTGGTATGTATCTATAAATATATTAATCTATGTAACGGAATCTTTGAATGTGATTTTCACGCACTTGCAGTAGTCGGATTGATTTGAAATTTTGCATACATATCCAGGATCGATGACAATCCAATTATTTGAAAAGATATTCAGGAATGTCAAGCGTGTTATTTAGTTTTTGAACTAAGGAAATTATATTAGATACTAGCTGTACCTGTATCCCGTAGTGTTAACCGGGGCAAAATGGTTTAGAAAAGACGACGTACTTAACAAACATGTTTTATTTCCATAAATTTGTTATAGAATGATGGGTAGCTCCACTATCCTTCTGTGTATGCATATCATTTGAAAAGCCATAGTAATTCAAAGATGGAAGACATTGGGTTGGTACAAGATAAATTCGTTAAGTTTGCTAACAATGGGTAGGTATTAGTTACAATATAGTTATTTTATTTACGCCAGCGACCATAATTTTATGCAGAAACCTTTCAGTATTAAACCACTTAATACTTGGATTAATGTTGTAACTCTGTAAGGCATATGATCTAATAACACAAGGTCTCCTCAGTCCGTATACTTGGAACACGTGAATCATATTATAACAATAAATATTAATGGACATTTTACACAACGTCCTCTGGTCCCAAAGTAAGCTATATTTCTATGCTTATGTTATGGGTACCAGAATACGGATAGACACCCAGACACCCAGACGCAGAACAAACATTTGTATGACATGATAAAGATCAAAAATGATAAAGATCATATTATTTATTATCACGCTTTTATAAGTTCGGTACGTATCTATCAATGTATTAATCTATGTAACGGAATCTTTGACAGTGATTTTTATCTACTTACAGTAGTCGGATTGATCTGAAATTTTGTACACATATTAAGAACCAATGACAATGCAATAATTGAAAAAAAAAATCAGGATTTTCAAGCGTGTTTTTAGTGTTAGAATAAGTTGATTATTCTTCTAACTATTTGTGAAAAGTATACACCCTACATTCTTCACGTCTGCATTTACAGACACAACTATACAAATAATAAAACTTGTTCCCAAAACAAAAATCATAATTTAACATTACAAAATGACTACAGTTATGTATTTAGAACAATCTCGTACAATGAAATAAATCAATTAATATGTGATAATTGTTTACATGGACAGGCTGTAGAAACTCGTGCACAGCATAGCCGTTAGAGGAAATTTATATTAGGAAATAATCACTTTGATACTTTAAGAAATCATAAAATGTACCTATTAATTATATTTCCATGGATAAGACCGTGGAATTAAATTCTATACAAGATTTTTTTCAATAATATAGATTATAGACATGAGTAATGCATTTGATAGATACAATATGCATAATACAACTAAGCAATATGCGTGTTGTATCCGTAATATGATAAAGTGATAACATTTCAGGATAGAGTTCAGTATGCAAAATATCCGTGAATCTTGTAAAAAAATCAAAGTGATTTTTTTTGTTCACAAAGCAATAAATTTTATAATTTGCATTAGCTTTTGGAACGTAGTATCTTATCGCGCGTTACGAAAGGGGGCTAGACGGAAAAATTTAAGACCAAAAGTTGTAACGACACTTTTTTCTATAGTTGTAAGCCGTGCGACGTGCGCGCGTTACTCTGCCCGTCTCTCTCTCTCTCTCTCTCTCTCTCTCTCTCTCTCTCTCTCTCTCTTTCTCTCTCTCATAGCATGAATATAATAATAATGTATTATTTTTTATGAATTATTGAGTAGGTATCTATTAAATTATATAATAACTTCTTCTTCATTCTTCGACTTCGTTCTATCCGGGTGTCCCTTGAAACCTGATAGGTTTCAAGGGACACCCGGATGAGACAATATTTTTTAAATTGTGCCTACTTTTGTCTATCGAAATAAAATTATAGTTAGTTGTTTAGCAACCGACATGCAATTACAATTTACTTTTTAGTAAATTACATAAAGTAAATTAATTTAATTTTGTCATATTAAACTATCAAATTGCCTCACTCCTCCTACATTTTCGAATGCCCAGTGTGGCGTTTGCGCACGCTATGCCTATCAGTCGGTTCTCTAGGTCACTCGAGTTAGCGCGTCTTTCTCTCGATCAATGAATCGAAACAAAACATTCGAAACGAATTCTCGGAGTATTTAGGTTATGTGTATGTTCTAGTGAGGTGGTGAGATTTCAGTGTAAATATAGTGTAGTGAGAAATTAGTTTTCAAAAAATGTGTTTACTGTAATACATGTACAGGTTTGTAAAATGTATTTATTTAAAACTAAATATTTTACAATTTTTAACACTGTTAGCAGAAATAATTGTTGTTCTCCGTGTGGTGACAGATTTAGAATACAAGTGTCACCACCCTATCTCCTCCCAAAGGGGCTGTAAAAGTCAGCTAAGGGATATTGCACACAGATAACACCCTCTGTGAGAGACGGAAAAGTCGAAAATAAACCCTGTGCCAATACGCTTATACGCCTGGTTAGCGCGGCACAGTAGGCTATAATGCCTCCCAAAGTGGAGGAGGCCCGTGCCCAACAGTGGGACGTAATTGGGCTGGAGAGAGAGTAGAAATAAGCTCATCGCTTGTTTATAGTTTTAGAGTTCCGTATTAAAGGGTGAAACGGGACCGACAGACACTTCGCTGTCCACCCATCTGTCACCAAGCTGTATCTTTGGAACGGTGATCGCTAGATATCTGAAAATTTCACAGTTTATTTATTTCATTTTGATTTTAAAACAACAAATACTCATCATTATCATTCTTCTGCCCTTATTCTGTTATTTGTAGTCGGAAATATGACAATTATATTAAGCAAATACGGTACAAAACCTTCATATGCATGTGCAACTCGTACTTGACCGGTTTTTTTAATATAATTTATATCCTTGTCTACGAATTATAATCCTTACTGAGTCTTCCATGCATCCGAATTCATCCATATTTTATATCGATTATATTAGACGTAGATATTATTACCTAAAAAACAACACAACACACAATCTTGGGCCGTTTGCATCCAACGAATTGGTTTATAAAATGCATTTATTTCCAAGAGTGTACGCAGACCAAAGTGACGGGCAGTGTTTAGTTTTGCTATGTATAGATTATTAAAAAATACATTTATACATGTTAGCGTCCAATGATATAATACACTTTAATATAAATTAAAATTATACCTTTCATAAATTACGTAACAAATTAATAAACGGTTGAAATTTTTTACAAAATATATCTTAAACGTTATTAGTAATCTAAAAATAATTGGAAGTTCGAACTTACGAAATGTCTCGATAGCAAGTTCTCACAGAAAATGATACTAGTGTTACATACAGCCAGCCTCAAGTCGTATGGGTCTCAAGTCGTTTTCAGAAGGTGTACATAGCATAACAACTACATAACATAACTAGAAAAAGTCTAAAACAAGAAAGGACTGATCATCAATAAAACGATAGGTGCCTTTTGATTTAAAAAAAAATCCTTGTGATGACGGATTAAGAATAACCTACCGGTTTACTTCACGAGGTAGGAGGCTGTAAAAGTCAGCTAAGGGCTATTGTACACAAACAACATCTTCTATGAGAAAAACTCGAAAATAAACCCTATGCCAACACGCTCGCTCAAGGTGGCGCAGTAGACCATAATCCCTTCCAAAGTAGAGGAAACCCGTGGACAACAGAAAGATAGAGGGAGATAGAGAGAGACAGAGAGAGGGGTTAATAAAATAGAAGAAAAAATTTTGAATGTAATTGCAACCACGACAGCTCATTTGGTTACAACGATGGCACAATCTCTGAAGGTTGTTAGTTCAAAGTGTTTAATAAACACTACCTGTGTTAATTACTTTTTGTATTAGTACAGAAAAACAAAGTAATATAATTGCAAAAATAACTAAAAATAGTATTGCAATAGTGGCTTATTCAATTTACGAAAAAATACTTAATTGGCGGCTAAAATGTATCGCGACAGAATAAAAAATAAAAAAACAATTTACAGTCAACTTAAATGAGGTTTTACGGAATCATGTAATTTTGATCTGCAATTTTATTTACAAATTATTTACATGAAATTTCATTTATTTGTACAACTTTTTTTTAGTTGTCACAAATCGTGAAATTGCGAATTCACGTAAAATTATTTCATTTTGCAATTAGTTGTTGCATGCGTGGATAGTATTGTCAGAATATTCATTTATTAAATTTCTAATAATAATGTGGTGACATACTAAAATGTTTTTACAATGCAATTTTATTAAAAAAAAAATCTGTTGTGACATTTGTATTTTTAATCTACAAGACGGGTTAACTTATTTTCAAAAGATAGATCATCCACTAGAAAAACTAGTACAGTATTTAGATATCATAGAAAAGAAATAATAGAAAATCCAGTTTTAAATGAAAAAATTAAACCTTTTTCTACTAAAACATTAAACTAATACTAAAAGCTCTAAAAACAAAATAATATTCTTTATTTGAAATCGATACTATAATACAAAAAATAACACATCTATGTACATTATGACCAGTATAACAGAGCTATGTAAATGTTAGATTACTCTAATTTAATTATTTTAAATATATTGTAGTTTTCACACCAAGTCCTCTCATATTGTTATTATCTATACTTTAAATGCATAATATGGTCATATTCATAATGACTTATCGGAGGTTTAAAAGTTCGCTAAAATTGTCAAAAATTATTATTCATAATAGTCTTTTTACGATAAAATGTTTATTAACTCTCCGAACTTATTGTTTAAACATCCGATAAGTCTTTATGTATAAGACCAATAGTAAACAGCAAAACTCAGTACAAATACGCGTCTAACGACGCAACGGCTTTTGATGCGCCATTTTTTTAATTGATAGGTTTGTTTAAGAGGATGTTTTTTTGTATAATTTGTTAAGAGGATACCAAAATAGCTTCGTGCATTTTTCTACGTACGAAGTTTTCATTGTTTCTTTAGATTGAATGGCTAGAGCTCTAATTTTTAACTATAAGTTTTTTCAATATATGATCTAGGATCGCATAAACTCAGAAACGCGATTGAAAAAAGTTTTCTCGATAGAAAATCTTAGCGAAACAACCTCTCTCATTTTTTATTTTTTTCATTTGTCGGTCTATTATCGCGTATTAACTAATGAAATAACTTTAAAAACATAAGTTACTATTATATAGAAACACGTAAATCAAAATTGAAATATATTTAGTAGATTTTGAGAAAACAAAATATATCCCTAATTCTTCATTTTCTATACCTACTAGCTGTGTTAATATGTACATGTGGACGATAATATTGATGTAGGCCCTTAAGGTTTGATTTCTAAATTCCACGCGAATGAAGTTGCGGGCCACAGATAGTAATTTATATTTATAATAGTGGATTTGTCAGCCAGTTTTCTGGCGATATCGAAATAATATTTTATATTTTTTTATACTTTACATTTGCTTTCTAAACTTTATATTTTGAACAGAAAAAGTGGATTTTCTGAATTATTTGATTGGTCAAAAATATACATACATAACATCACGCCTTTTTCCCATAGAGGTAGGCAGAGACTATAGAGCGCCATCTGCTACGATCCAAACATACTTCCTTGGCTTCATACATACTCATACTTATCAAACAATTACCTACTCCTAGTTGTTTGTTAACTCTTGTTTTTAATATATAACTAAAAGGAAGTATAGTACAATTGTTCTCTGTCGCTTTAGTGCTAATAAGTAAAAACAATGTAACATAATTCTATCGGAAATCGAAGAAATGCAAGAAAAGAAAGTGTATGTAATTATCATAAATCCTGCCAGTCTACTAATTTTAAATGACTTTGAATAATATAATTTGATTTATGAATGAATGTTTATGACTTCGACGCGGCAAATAATTAATTTATTTGTCACGCATTTATTACTTTACCAGCTTTGTCCGACTATTTCACTTCTGTAATTATTAAAAACTTTTTTTGTGACCTAAGAGGAATAGATAGTCAGAGGACAAATGCTCAAATCTATTCATATTCTAATATGTTCATAAAATTTGATTAAAATCGGTCGAGCCGTTTCAGAAAAGTTTGACAAACTAACAACAAAGACAAACTTGGCTACTATATAATTACAACTACCTATGTACTTACTTTCTGAGGTTAATCTCAAATGATGCCCGCAATTAGGACTAATGCCGATTAAATAATTTAAAATTATCCACAACTATAAAATAAGTCAGGTAAGAAAGATGTTTGACTGACATAATATCAACACACTGTTGAACCTACTGAACCTAGGAACCTGAATGATTGCATTCCTTTTCCTTTTATCCACTAGGTCTTTTTTCTGTAAACGTAATAATTCTCCAACTTCTAAACGTCCTAACTTCAAATACATAAATACTGTAAAATCTACTAAAATTAATATATATCTAAGAAAAAGATTGTAAAAGATAAAAATACCAAAAATAAATAACTGCCACTATAAAATATTGTTTATGAATAAAATAACGCTTACAAATTGGCTGATTTAAATTTAGAACGCAGTTTAAATTTAGAACGCACCGTATGAATGGGACAATATTATGACCTCCACAGAGTAGGTCACTATGTCTGGTTTTAAATGTCTATGCTCTAATTCCATAGTAGGTATAATCTTTTTTAATCTGAACTTAGCTTTTTGGAGTTCCGTAATTAAGGGTAAAACAAGGCTTTCCACGGAGACTCCACTGCAAGTATCCGTCCGTCACCTACCTGTTCCTCATGAACTATTCACAGCTGATTTATTTCCGTTGCCTACACATATGCTATTCTGTAAATGTATCTACACCAAAATCTAGTTTTTTCTTCGTTGAGTAACAAAGGTCCAAGTGTTATCATGTAAAGAGATGATCATGTAAATCTCTTTAAATGATCATCTCTTTACATGATAACACCCAACACACCGAGCGGAGAAAGATGTCGAATAAGTTTTACGAATAAACGTGGAAGAAATAAGTCCCGAAGAAGACTAAGAAAATATGGATGGACTGTGTGAGTATGAAAGAAAGAGTAGTTAACACAGTGACGACTGACAGAAGACTATGGAAAAAAACACATTGCGCCGACCCCAAATATTGGGACAAGGGCAGGAATACGATGATAACGAAGGCTCTTTAGAATCCTAATCACATCCGTGACTAGACAGTAGACAGCGACTCAGTCTAGCAGGGTCGCCTGTCAAATGTCAACAACCGTTCAACGAATGCAATTTAAAATTCAAATTTGGAAGATTCCATGTTTAAAAATACAGTTATTTTGTAGGTAATTACTTAAGTATTACATAATAATTAAAATACGATTTATGAGTAAAAGGAAAATAAGTTAAAATATCTACTGTATCCTTTTCTTAAAATACAACTATTTATTAATTAACCAATTCAACAAAGACAAACTTTGTTTAAGTTTGTCTAGATTAAAATTAAGTTAAGATCTAACTAAAGTTCGTAAATTAGAGAGTTCAATAGATTATACAACGAAGTTACTATAGGCGTTGAAACGAACATTTTGCTTTGGTTTAACGGGCCCTGTGGTGCAGCGATTAGCGTAATGTACTGTCGTTTATGAGATCACGGGTGCGTTTTCCACACAGGACAATTATTCAATTATTATTAGTCGACTTAAAAAAAAGAACGAGGTTCTCAATTTCTCTGTTTTTTTTTTTATGTTTGCTCATAACTTTTAACTGGGGGAACCGATTTTAATGATTCTTTTTTAATTTGAAAGTTAGTGTTTCCCGCGTGGTCCCATTAGAATTAGGTCAGGATCTGATGGTTATCTACTGAGACATCGAGGAAAACCCTCACACAATAGCACATGAAGTCAGTTGAACTTTTTTTAAAAAAATACTCAATGATTTCGTTGTTGATGATGATGTCATATAAATATATGTTTATGTTTAGTACAGTCACACACACACACGCAGACAGACAGACAGACAACAATTTATTACTTTTTCAATGTACTTTTTATACATTTAAAATAAAACGCTGATATTTTTGAACTTTAAAAACATTCGCTTTAATTTTATTGACTTACTGTTCTAAAAGATTAATTTCTACTACAATAACCATCAATTAATCAAACCGACAACACTTGATTATCGATAATGCAATAAAATTAATAAACATGTTCTGTATAGAGGCCGGTGTAAACACGGATGCGCTTGCGCATTTTATAGATATGGCTTTCATCGAATTTAAGTCAAAAACGGATAGCGGAAACTTAAAAAAAATTGGATATGTAGCAATACAAGATTTTTATCTATTGACTAGCATTGCCCCGCAGTGTTACCCGCGGTGAAAAGGATGAAAAACTATATTTGATTTTTCCATTTATCCCAATGGAAAACTACATATTTTCGGAATTAAAGGTAGCCTATATGATAATCTAAAGTAGAAGCAATCTTAGCACCTAATTTCATTCGAATTTACTCAGCAGTTTGAGCATTAAGGATTAAAAATTCACACTTATAAATAACATTTGAAACCTAAGATTAATTTTTAATTCCTACTTTACTTATAAAACAGCAATTTGCAGTGCAGCTAATATAACAGACCTCCATGCCAGGTCGTGGCTTCAATCTCCGCGTAGGACATATAAGTAATCTGGAACTAATAACGACAGCATAGGAACAGCTTTTTTTAGGACAAGAGGGCATCATGTAGAATATTCGTTAAAATATTCATGTACTACTTACTACTTGTGACTATGCAAAACTGCAAACAGAAACCTAGTTAACCCCTGTTAACCCTATCTGATATCCAATCAAACAAGTTAAAACGTCCAATTGTTGACATGGGTATAAACGGGTACATTTTGTAACCCTACCTATCTAAATTACAAGGTACACAGACCTTACAACGATTACCTTTACAGTAAGGTTAATTGGGGTATTATTAGTTCGGATATCTTTTGGATTTGATATTTAAGTTTCATAGATATAATTTATGGTGAGATGCTGGATTAATTTTACTCATGGCATTAATTCAATTCATAATTTCTTTAAAACTTAGAAGAATATAAATAGATAAAATGTCTCGTTAATTTCTCTTCTCTAGGAGAACTAAAAAAAACAAACACCGTGGACTCTTTTCTGTTTTGGGGTAAAGAGAATAAATAAATAAAATATTCGTGGAAAGTTCACATAACGTCCCCGGGACCTAAGCTAAACGTATATGCATGTGTTATGGGTACCATACTTAAAATACATAAAAACACTCTGACGCAGTAAAAACATTTGTATGACAATTTTAAATATTACACAAAATGTTTTCCCGAGCGGGAATGGAACCCGCGACCTCGTGAGCGGCAGTCAGTTACACAAACCATTAGACCGCAAGGCCCGTGTATCACGTCTATCACGAGGAATTCGTTTGCTTTTTTTTTGGTTACAAAAAAGTATCTACTTACACAAATTTTGATTTTTGTCTACATTTTTGTGTCTGGGTGGTTCTATGTACTATAAGTATGTATTTACAAAAGAAAAGTAGTATATGTAGTCTATCCGTATTCTGGTACCCATAACACAAGCATAAAAGGCTTAGCTTGGGACCAGAGGACGTTGTGTGAAATGTCCATGAATATTCATTTATTTATTTATATATTTCCTCGAAATCATCCATTGGGTCCTACTTAAGCTGTGTAAGTGTATTTATTTTAATAGACTTTGCATATTCCATGCATCTCTCATTACTTAGACCATACAGTGTTTTGAAGCGTACACTCATAAAACTGTCACAAGTCTATAACTTGCGGAAGGAAATCGTGTATTCAATACACTCCGGTCAAGCTTAGCACACTATATAAGTGCCAAAATTGCGTGCATAATTTGTATTGTTTAAATTATTTATGATGTTTATTTATTTTAGGATACTACAAAGAAATAATACGCATGTAGCAAATTTTTATTGAAGACGCTTTTTATTTAGCTCAGTCTGTATATGTATCGTAATCTTTAAAACCGATTTTCACCCACTTGCAGTAGTCGGATTGATCTGAAATTTGCACACTTAAACCTACATTCGTTAGTTAAATACGTTTTATTCATTCATATTCATATTCTGTATCTTTTAGCTTTTAGTATATACTTAGTACATCATTATTGCGAATGACGCCAGGTTTCAAAGTTAATTAGATTTTTCTGTTTTCCCGGTGATATTTTGACGAATATGTAGTGGTTATGTCTTTATTTTTTCTTCTATTTTTAAACCAACACTGTTTGCTAATATGACCTATTTTATTGCAATTGTAGCATCGTGGTCCTTTTGGTTTCATTACCTGATTTTTATTAAATTGAGAGTATTTTTGTTTATTTGATTTTATATAAAATGCAGTAGTGGTATCTTGTTTTACTTCTTGTAATAATTTTGTTTTAATCAGATCAGCACTAATTTTAATTCCAGAACTCTCTATTCCCATGATCATAGGTCTATACTCCTCAGGTAGACCTGCTAACATTAGTGTACCAAGCCACTCATCATCGACACTGAAGCTTATGGCTCTTAACTTGTGAGCGGCTGACATAATTTTATTTATGTAGTCCTCTATATTTGAACTTGAACTTAAATTTGTATTTATAAGGTCTCTTAAAAGCCCTACTTTTCGGAGTAGACCAGAGTCTTCAAAAGCTTTGCATAAATTGTCCCATGCCATCTTAGCAGATGTGGCATCTTGAACATGCACATACAAGTGTGGGTCAATAGAAAGAATGATCTTAGACTTAGCTTTAATATCCTTCTTCGTATCAACGTCCGCGGAGATCACACATTCCCACAATTCTTCATGTTGGAGATATGCTTCTGTGGCAAATTTCCATGTTGCAAAATTATCTCTGCCTGTTAACTTTTGTATTGACAGCGCATTTAAAGCCATTTTGTGAAAATATTTAAATTAAACCTGAAAGAAAAAAAATTTGCGCCACGCGGAATTTTTTGAGGTTATGAAAATTTTACAAAAAAACTTTTCAAACTTAATATTTTGTGCCACAAATACAGGATGGGACGGCCCATGACCTGTGGTAAATAAATAAAGCACTGAAGACTCAATAAACTAGGTTTATTATAAAAAATATAAATGTACAAATTTATCGTGTGCCCGGTAAGCCAGTGTCGAAGAGAAAGGGGCGACCATAGTGTTGTCCCGTGGCAAGCGATTATCCCTGGCCCGGTAACAGTCCTTTTGCCAATTGGTTATGGATGATGCAGTTTGCGTTTATGCCAATCCATACACACCCGAGCAGAATGGTGTAAGTGAACGAATGAACCGCACCTTAGTAGAAAAAGCTAAGTGTATGTTATTTAATGCCTGTTTACAGAAGGAGTATTGGGCAGAAGCAATAGCAACTGCTGCTTATGTTATCAATCGATCACCAACTCGCTCACTCCCACATATCACTCCTGAGGAACGATGGACTGGAAGCAAGCCTGACCTGAGTCATTTAAAAATTTTTGGATGTCAAGCAATGGTGCACATTCCAAAAGAAAAGCGCCAAAAACTAGATCATAAATCAAGTGAGTTAACATTCATTGGATACAGTGATTGTACTAAAGGTTATCGTTTCATTGATAAGAAAAGTAAACAAATTGTGATGAGTAGAGATGCTGTATTTCTAGAAGAAAATTTTAACCAAAATCTCTTAGAATTTCAGAATAAATCACAATTTTTAAATAAAAATACATTAAATCAATCACAATTAAATAATAATAATCACAGCCTTAACACTGACATCATACATATTGAAGAGGAACCTAATTCTAATAATGATATAAATAATGAGACAAGCAGCCTCGAGCACGAGACAAATACATTTGAAGATCCTAATGATGAGAGCTACTTACCTTCCAGCAATTTTAGTACACCAGAGAGTATATGCCATGTAAATTTAAGACCCCGTCGACAAGACTTACAAGAAAATATAGAAAATACTGAATGACCACTTGTTAGTGCGCAGTGGAAGCGTGCTGGGCCCATAACCTGTGGTAAATAAATAAAGCACTGAAGACTCAATAAACTAGGTTTATTATAAAAAATATAAATGTACAAATTTATCGTGTGCCCGGTAAGCCAGTGTCGAAGAGAAAGGGGCGACCATAGTGTTGTCCCGTGGCAAGCGATTATCCCTGGCCCGGTAACAGTCCTTTTGCCAATTGGTTATGGATGATGCAGTTTGCGTTTATGCCAACACCCTCCCTTGAACGCAAACCCATCGCAGAGGAGAACACGAGGAGCTTCGAAGGTGGAAGTCCTTTGGTCAATATATCGGCAACCATCTTTTCACTGCACACATACTCCACAAATATTTGTCCAGCAGCGATTTTCTCTTTGACAAAATGGTATCTCACATCAATATGCTTGCTGCGAGCTTGATATGCATCTGAACCTGAAATACTAATGGCACTTTGATTATCACAATACAAAGTTAGTGGTGTCTTCAAATTATTTTGACAGATGTCATTTTCAAGTTGCTGAAGCCAGAGTGCTTCTTGCACAGCGGAGGCCAAGGACATGTATTCAGCCTCTGTGCTAGAAAGAGCAACTGTTGTTTGTTTCTTTGAGTTCCAACTAATACATGCGCCCTGAAAAATAAAGACATAACCACTACATGATCTTCTATCTGTAGGGTCATTGGCCCAATCAGCATCACAGTAGCCAACCATATTATTATTATTTCCCTTAAAAGTTAACTTTATATTCATTGTCCCTTTGAGGTAACGGAATATTCGTTTTACAGCCATCCAATGTTGTATTGTCGGACTATTATTATATCTACTGGTACAGTTGACAGCATAGGTTATATCTGGACGTGTACCTTGTGACAAATATAGAAGGCATCCAACAGCTTCTTGATAGGGAACATTCTGTAAAATATCATCTTCATTTTCAGCCTTCATTAATTGAGTTCCAGAGTTAAATGGTGTTGACACAGGTTTACAATCAAACATGCCAAACTTGTGTAAAATTTTCTCAATATAAAACGATTGATCCAAAGCTATTTCATCTAAATCTTTATTTTGTGTAATTTTCAGTCCAATGGATTGTTGAGCTGTACCAAGATCCTTCATCTTAAATTTCCTTTGTAATTCTTCCTTTATATTTAAAGCAGAACTTTCATTATTGAAAAAACATATCAAATCATCGACATATACAGCTAAATACAATATGTCATACTCATTGTTATGTCTGTAGTATATGCAGGGATCCATGATTGATCTCTTCAATCCTATTTCCAAAAGAGCGGCATTCAGCTTTTTGTTCCATTGGCGACTAGCTTGTTTTAAACCATAGATAGCTTTATTGAGTCGACAAGCTTTGTTTTCTACTTCATAACAAGGTGGTAAAGTCATGAAAATTTCTTCTTCAACTTCTCCTTTTAATGCTTCATTATGACTTTGTGGTTCGTTATCTAATAGGCTCATGGTTGATTCAGAGTTTAAACACAAAAATGAATTTATTTCTAAGTTGTCGTTGTCATCTTCAGTATTTTCTATATTTTCTTGTAAGTCTTGTCGACGGGGTCTTAAATTTACATGGCATATACTCTCTGGTGTACTAAAATTGCTGGAAGGTAAGTAGCTCTCATCATTAGGATCTTCAAATGTATTTGTCTCGTGCTCGAGGCTGCTTGTCTCATTATTTATATCATTATTAGAATTAGGTTCCTCTTCAATATGTATGATGTCAGTGTTAAGGCTGTGATTATTATTATTTAATTGTGATTGATTTAATGTATTTTTATTTAAAAATTGTGATTTATTCTGAAATTCTAAGAGATTTTGGTTAAAATTTTCTTCTAGAAATACAGCATCTCTACTCATCACAATTTGTTTACTTTTCTTATCAATGAAACGATAACCTTTAGTACAATCACTGTATCCAATGAATGTTAACTCACTTGATTTATGATCTAGTTTTTGGCGCTTTTCTTTTGGAATGTGCACCATTGCTTGACATCCAAAAATTTTTAAATGACTCAGGTCAGGCTTGCTTCCAGTCCATCGTTCCTCAGGAGTGATATGTGGGAGTGAGCGAGTTGGTGATCGATTGATAACATAAGCAGCAGTTGCTATTGCTTCTGCCCAATACTCCTTCTGTAAACAGGCATTAAATAACATACACTTAGCTTTTTCTACTAAGGTGCGGTTCATTCGTTCACTTACACCATTCTGCTCGGGTGTGTATGGATTACTTGTTTCATGTTTTATACCAAAGTGTTTAAAACATTTATCAAACTTCTGATTTTTGTATTCTGTCCCGTTGTCACTTCTAAATGTTTTTATTCTGCAATCTAATTCATTTTCTACTTTATTTTTAAATTCTATGAATTTCTCAAACACTTCAGATTTTTGTTTTAAAAAATAGACAAATACTTTCTTAGAAAAATCATCAATAAATGTTAGGAAGTACCTTGCTCCTCCAATAGACCTGTGCTCCATGGGTCCACACACATCACTATGAATAAGCTCTAGCAGCTTGGATGCCCGAGAGCCTTCATTTTTAAATGGTTGTCGAGTCTGTTTTGCCTGTAAGCATGGAATACATTTCATATTAAAATTTTCTTGAGACATTTTTACACCCAGAGTACAGTTTGGAATTTTGTTTAAATCACCAAAGTTGAGATGACCAAGTCTTTGATGCCATAAATATTTATCTTCAATAACAGCTGACATAGCTTTACATGGTATAACACTTTTACATGTTAATTTATATGTATTGTTTACTAACTGTGCATTGGCAACTACATTTCCATATTTATTCAAAATTGAACATCCATTTTCACTAAATTCTACTTTATTTCCATTGGAAATAATTTTACTAACTGACAACAAATTTGTAGAAAGTTCCGGTACATATAAAACATCATTTATTTTAATTAAATCAGTGTTTCCTGTGTCATTATTTTTTATTTGAATAGTAACAGTGCCACAGCCTTGTACACGAAGTACTTTATCATTAGCAATCCTGATGCTATCAACAGGCGGTGCCTTTTGATTTTCAAGCCAGTCTCTATGCATTGACATGTGAGCCGAGGCTCCGGAGTCCACATACCAGCTGGCAGTATCATTAAGCAATGAAGCGGAGAAAGCTGCAACAAAACTATTCTTATTATCCTTATTTTCTCTTCTATTTTTAAACCAACACTGTTTGCTAATATGACCTATTTTATTGCAATTGTAGCATCGTGGTCCTTTTGGTTTCATTACCTGATTTTTATTAAATTGAGAGTATTTTTGTTTATTTGATTTTATATAAAATGCAGTAGTGGTATCTTGTTTTACTTCTTGTAATAATTTTGTTTTAATCAGATCAGCACTAATTTTAATTCCAGAACTCTCTATTCCCATGATCATAGGTCTATACTCCTCAGGTAGACCTGCTAACATTAGTGTACCAAGCCACTCATCATCGACACTGAAGCTTATGGCTCTTAACTTGTGAGCGGCTGACATAATTTTATTTATGTAGTCCTCTATATTTGAACTTGAACTTAAATTTGTATTTATAAGGTCTCTTAAAAGCCCTACTTTTCGGAGTAGACCAGAGTCTTCAAAAGCTTTGCATAAATTGTCCCATGCCATCTTAGCAGATGTGGCATCTTGAACATGCACATACAAGTGTGGGTCAATAGAAAGAATGATCTTAGACTTAGCTTTAATATCCTTCTTCGTATCAACGTCCGCGGAGATCACACATTCCCACAATTCTTCATGTTGGAGATATGCTTCTGTGGCAAATTTCCATGTTGCAAAATTATCTCTGCCTGTTAACTTTTGTATTGACAGCGCATTTAAAGCCATTTTGTGAAAATATTTAAATTAAACCTGAAAGAAAAAAAATTTGCGCCACGCGGAATTTTTTGAGGTTATGAAAATTTTACAAAAAAACTTTTCAAACTTAATATTTTGTGCCACAAATACAGGATGGGACGGCCCATGACCTGTGGTAAATAAACCATCCATTCAGTAAAGTTAAAATGTATTCAGCCTCTGTGCTAGAAAGAGCAACTGTTGTTTGTTTCTTTGAGTTCCAACTAATACATGCGCCCTGAAAAATAAAGACATAACCACTACATGATCTTCTATCTGTAGGGTCATTGGCCCAATCAGCATCACAGTAGCCAACCATATTATTATTATTTCCCTTAAAAGTTAACTTTATATTCATTGTCCCTTTGAGGTAACGGAATATTCGTTTTACAGCCATCCAATGTTGTATTGTCGGACTATTATTATATCTACTGGTACAGTTGACAGCATAGGTTATATCTGGACGTGTACCTTGTGACAAATATAGAAGGCATCCAACAGCTTCTTGATAGGGAACATTCTGTAAAATATCATCTTCATTTTCAGCCTTCATTAATTGAGTTCCAGAGTTAAATGGTGTTGACACAGGTTTACAATCAAACATGCCAAACTTGTGTAAAATTTTCTCAATATAAAACGATTGATCCAAAGCTATTTCATCTAAATCTTTATTTTGTGTAATTTTCAGTCCAATGCATTGTTGAGCTGTACCAAGATCCTTCATCTTAAATTTCCTTTGTAATTCTTCCTTTATATTTAAAGCAGAACTTTCATTATTGAAAAAACAGATCAAATCATCGACATATACAGCTATACATATGCAACAGCATAGGTTATATCTGGACGTGTACCTTGTGACAAATATAGAAGGCATCCAACAGCTTCTTGATAGGGAACATTCTGTAAAATATCATCTTCATTTTCAGCCTTCATTAATTGAGTTCCAGAGTTAAATGGTGTTGACACAGGTTTACAATCAAACATGCCAAACTTGTGTAAAATTTTCTCAATATAAAACGATTGATCCAAAGCTATTTCATCTAAATCTTTATTTTGTGTAATTTTCAGTCCAATGCATTGTTGAGCTGTACCAAGATCCTTCATCTTAAATTTCCTTTGTAATTCTTCCTTTATATTTAAAGCAGAACTTTCATTATTGAAAAAACAGATCAAATCATCGACATATACAGCTAAATACAATATGTCATACTCATTGTTATGTCTGTAGTATATGCAGGGATCCATGATTGATCTCTTCAATCCTATTTCCAAAAGAGCGGCATTCAGCTTTTTGTTCCATTGGCGACTAGCTTGTTTTAAACCATAGATAGCTTTATTGAGTCGACAAGCTTTGTTTTCTACTTCATAACAAGGTGGTAAAGTCATGAAAATTTCTTCTTCAACTTCTCCTTGTAAAAAGGCTGTTACTGCATCCATTTGATGAATTTTTAGTTTAAATTTAGCTGCCATACCAAACAAGTATCTTAACGATGTCAGTCGGACTACAGGGGCATAGACTTCATGATAATCAACACCTTTTGTTTGTTTAAATCCCTTGATAACGAGACGAGCTTTGAATCTTGTTATGTTTCCGACATCATTTCTTTTAGTTTTGTAAACCCATTTACATGGAATTAACTTCTTGCCTGTAGGTAAGTCTACTAATGTCCAAGTGTTATTGTCAACTAATGATTTATACTCAGTATCCATTGCATTTTTCCACAGTTTCGAATTTTCTCCATTTAATGCTTCATTATGACTTTGTGGTTCGTTATCTAATAGGCTCATGGTTGATTCAGAGTTTAAACACAAAAATGAATTTATTTCTAAGTTGTCGTTGTCATCTTCAGTATTTTCTATATTTTCTTGTAAGTCTTGTCGACGGGGTCTTAAATTTACATGGCATATACTCTCTGGTGTACTAAAATTGCTGGAAGGTAAGTAGCTCTCATCATTAGGATCTTCAAATGTATTTGTCTCGTGCTCGAGGCTGCTTGTCTCATTATTTATATCATTATTAGAATTAGGTTCCTCTTCAATATGTATGATGTCAGTGTTAAGGCTGTGATTATTATTATTTAATTGTGATTGATTTAATGTATTTTTATTTAAAAATTGTGATTTATTCTGAAATTCTAAGAGATTTTGGTTAAAATTTTCTTCTAGAAATACAGCATCTCTACTCATCACAATTTGTTTACTTTTCTTATCAATGAAACGATAACCTTTAGTACAATCACTGTATCCAATGAATGTTAACTCACTTGATTTATGATCTAGTTTTTGGCGCTTTTCTTTTGGAATGTGCACCATTGCTTGACATCCAAAAATTTTTAAATGACTCAGGTCAGGCTTGCTTCCAGTCCATCGTTCCTCAGGAGTGATATGTGGGAGTGAGCGAGTTGGTGATCGATTGATAACATAAGCAGCAGTTGCTATTGCTTCTGCCCAATACTCCTTCTGTAAACAGGCATTAAATAACATACACTTAGCTTTTTCTACTAAGGTGCGGTTCATTCGTTCACTTACACCATTCTGCTCGGGTGTGTATGGATTACTTGTTTCATGTTTTATACCAAAGTGTTTAAAACATTTATCAAACTTCTGATTTTTGTATTCTGTCCCGTTGTCACTTCTAAATGTTTTTATTCTGCAATCTAATTCATTTTCTACTTTATTTTTAAATTCTATGAATTTCTCAAACACTTCAGATTTTTGTTTTAAAAAATAGACAAATACTTTCTTAGAAAATCATCAATAAATGTTAGGAAGTACCTTGCTCCTCCAATAGACCTGTGCTCCATGGGTCCACACACATCACTATGAATAAGCTCTAGCAGCTTGGATGCCCGAGAGCCTTCATTTTTAAATGGTTGTCGAGTCTGTTTTGCCTGTAAGCATGGAATACATTTCATATTAAAATTTTCTTGAGACATTTTTACACCCAGAGTACAGTTTGGAATTTTGTTTAAATCACCAAAGTTGAGATGACCAAGTCTTTGATGCCATAAATATTTATCTTCAATAACAGCTGACATAGCTTTACATGGTATAACACT
The DNA here is from genome assembly GCA_916999025.1 of Orgyia antiqua. Taxonomy (NCBI): domain Eukaryota; kingdom Metazoa; phylum Arthropoda; class Insecta; order Lepidoptera; family Erebidae; genus Orgyia; species Orgyia antiqua. The sequence continues at coordinate 35,060,184 of OU779865.1, read as the reverse complement.
TTTACATGTTAATTTATATGTATTGTTTACTAACTGTGCATTGGCAACTACATTTCCATATTTATTCAAAATTGAACATCCATTTTCACTAAATTCTACTTTATTTCCATTGGAAATAATTTTACTAACTGACAACAAATTTGTAGAAAGTTCCGGTACATATAAAACATCATTTATTTTAATTAAATCAGTGTTTCCTGTGTCATTATTTTTTATTTGAATAGTAACAGTGCCACAGCCTTGTACACGAAGTACTTTATCATTAGCAATCCTGATGCTATCAACAGGCGGTGCCTTTTGATTTTCAAGCCAGTCTCTATGCATTGACATGTGAGCCGAGGCTCCGGAGTCCACATACCAGCTGGCAGTATCATTAAGCAATGAAGCGGAGAAAGCTGCAACAAAACTATTCTTATTATCCTTATTTTCTCTTCTATTTTTAAACCAACACTGTTTGCTAATATGACCTATTTTATTGCAATTGTAGCATCGTGGTCCTTTTGGTTTCATTACCTGATTTTTATTAAATTGAGAGTATTTTTGTTTATTTGATTTTATATAAAATGCAGTAGTGGTATCTTGTTTTACTTCTTGTAATAATTTTGTTTTAATCAGATCAGCACTAATTTTAATTCCAGAACTCTCTATTCCCATGATCATAGGTCTATACTCCTCAGGTAGACCTGCTAACATTAGTGTACCAAGCCACTCATCATCGACACTGAAGCTTATGGCTCTTAACTTGTGAGCGGCTGACATAATTTTATTTATGTAGTCCTCTATATTTGAACTTGAACTTAAATTTGTATTTATAAGGTCTCTTAAAAGCCCTACTTTTCGGAGTAGACCAGAGTCTTCAAAAGCTTTGCATAAATTGTCCCATGCCATCTTAGCAGATGTGGCATCTTGAACATGCACATACAAGTGTGGGTCAATAGAAAGAATGATCTTAGACTTAGCTTTAATATCCTTCTTCGTATCAACGTCCGCGGAGATCACACATTCCCACAATTCTTCATGTTGGAGATATGCTTCTGTGGCAAATTTCCATGTTGCAAAATTATCTCTGCCTGTTAACTTTTGTATTGACAGCGCATTTAAAGCCATTTTGTGAAAATATTTAAATTAAACCTGAAAGAAAAAAAATTTGCGCCACGCGGAATTTTTTGAGGTTATGAAAATTTTACAAAAAAACTTTTCAAACTTAATATTTTGTGCCACAAATACAGGATGGGACGGCCCATGACCTGTGGCTAGCATATAGCTATATATATAGCATACCAAGTTATACCAATACCAGTTGTTTTAAATTGTGAATATAGTATTGATGATTTTTCTAAGAAAGTATTTGTCTATTTTTTAAAACAAAAATCTGAAGTGTTTGAGAAATTCATAGAATTTAAAAATGTCTCAAGAAAATTTTAATATGAAATGTATTCCATGCTTACAGGCAAAACAGACTCGACAACCATTTAAAAATGAAGGCTCTCGGGCATCCAAGCTGCTAGAGCTTATTCATAGTGATGTGTGTGGACCCATGGAGCACAGGTCTATTGGAGGAGCAAGGTACTTCCTAACAAGGTATCTTGTTTTACTTCTTGTAATAATTTTGTTTTAATCAGATCAGCACTAATTTTAATTCCAGAACTCTCTATTCCCATGATCATAGGTTTATACTCCTCAGGTAGACCTGCTAACATTAGTGTACCAAGCCACTCATCATCGACACTGAAGCTTATGGCTCTTAACTTGTGAGCGGCTGACATAATTTTATTTATGTAGTCCTCTATATTTGAACTTGAACTTAAATTTGTATTTATAAGGTCTCTTAAAAGCCCTACTTTTCGGAGTAGACCAGAAGAAACAAAAGATACGGCTGATTTTATTATCTTTATTGATAACTTATTTGACTCTCTAAACGGAAGTATGAAAAACTCAGGGGTCCGGTCTGGGAAGGATTTATTAAGAAATGTAACACCTAAATCAAAACATTTAGAAGTGACAACGGGACAGAATACAAAAATCAGAAGTTTGATAAATGTTTTAAACACTTTGGTATAAAACATGAAACAAGTAATCCATACACACCCGAGCAGAATGGTGTAAGTGAACGAATGAACCGCACCTTAGTAGAAAAAGCTAAGTGTATGTTATTTAATGCCTGTTTACAGAAGGAGTATTGGGCAGAAGCAATAGCAACTGCTGCTTATGTTATCAATCGATCACCAACTCGCTCACTCCCACATATCACTCCTGAGGAACGATGGACTGGAAGCAAGCCTGACCTGAGTCATTTAAAAATTTTTGGATGTCAAGCAATGGTGCACATTCCAAAAGAAAAGCGCCAAAAACTAGATCATAAATCAAGTGAGTTAACATTCATTGGATACAGTGATTGTACTAAAGGTTATCGTTTCATTGATAAGAAAAGTAAACAAATTGTGATGAGTAGAGATGCTGTATTTCTAGAAGAAAATTTTAACCAAAATCTCTTAGAATTTCAGAATAAATCACAATTTTTAAATAAAAATACATTAAATCAATCACAATTAAATAATAATAATCACAGCCTTAACACTGACATCATACATATTGAAGAGGAACCTAATTCTAATAATGATATAAATAATGAGACAAGCAGCCTCGAGCACGAGACAAATACATTTGAAGATCCTAATGATGAGAGCTACTTACCTTCCAGCAATTTTAGTACACCAGAGAGTATATGCCATGTAAATTTAAGACCCCGTCGACAAGACTTACAAGAAAATATAGAAAATACTGAAGATGACAACGACAACTTAGAAATAAATTCATTTTTGTGTTTAAACTCTGAATCAACCATGAGCCTATTAGATAACGAACCACAAAGTCATAATGAAGCATTAAAAGGAGAAGTTGAAGAAGAAATTTTCATGACTTTACCACCTTGTTATGAAGTAGAAAACAAAGCTTGTCGACTCAATAAAGCTATCTATGGTTTAAAACAAGCTAGTCGCCAATGGAACAAAAAGCTGAATGCCGCTCTTTTGGAAATAGGATTGAAGAGATCAATCATGGATCCCTGCATATACTACAGACATAACAATGAGTATGACATATTGTATTTAGCTGTATATGTCGATGATTTGATATGTTTTTTCAATAATGAAAGTTCTGCTTTAAATATAAAGGAAGAATTACAAAGGAAATTTAAGATGAAGGATCTTGGTACAGCTCAACAATCCATTGGACTGAAAATTACACAAAATAAAGATTTAGATGAAATAGCTTTGGATCAATCGTTTTATATTGAGAAAATTTTACACAAGTTTGGCATGTTTGATTGTAAACCTGTGTCAACACCATTTAACTCTGGAACTCAATTAATGAAGGCTGAAAATGAAGATGATATTTTACAGAATGTTCCCTATCAAGAAGCTGTTGGATGCCTTCTATATTTGTCACAAGGTACACGTCCAGATATAACCTATGCTGTCAACTGTACCAGTAGATATAATAATAGTCCGACAATACAACATTGGATGGCTGTAAAACGAATATTCCGTTACCTCAAAGGGACAATGAATATAAAGTTAACTTTTAAGGGAAATAATAATAATATGGTTGGCTACTGTGATGCTGATTGGGCCAATGACCCTACAGATAGAAGATCATGTAGTGGTTATGTCTTTATTTTTTATTTGAATAGTAACAGTGCCACAGCCTTGTACACGAAGTACTTTATCATTAGCAATCCTGATGCTATCAACAGGCGGTGCCTTTTGATTTTCAAGCCAGTCTCTATGCATTGACATGTGAGCCGAGGCTCCGGAGTCCACATACCAGCTGGCAGTATCATTAAGCAATGAAGCGGAGAAAGCTGCAACAAAACTATTCTTATTATCCTTATTTTCTCTTCTATTTTTAAACCAACACTGTTTGCTAATATGACCTATTTTATTGCAATTGTAGCATCGTGGTCCTTTTGGTTTCATTACCTGATTTTTATTAAATTGAGAGTATTTTTGTTTATTTGATTTTATATAAAATGCAGTAGTGGTATCTTGTTTTACTTCTTGTAATAATTTTGTTTTAATCAGATCAGCACTAATTTTAATTCCAGAACTCTCTATTCCCATGATCATAGGTTTATACTCCTCAGGTAGACCTGCTAACATTAGTGTACCAAGCCACTCATCATCGACACTGAAGCTTATGGCTCTTAACTTGTGAGCGGCTGACATAATTTTATTTATGTAGTCCTCTATATTTGAACTTGAACTTAAATTTGTATTTATAAGGTCTCTTATAAGCCCTACTTTTCGGAGTAGACCAGAGTCTTCAAAAGCTTTGCATAAATTGTCCCATGCCATCTTAGCAGATGTGGCATCTTGAACATGCACATACAAGTGTGGGTCAATAGAAAGAATGATCTTAGACTTAGCTTTAATATCCTTCTTCGTATCAACGTCCGCGGAGATCACACATTCCCACAATTCTTCATGTTGGAGATATGCTTCTGTGGCAAATTTCCATGTTGCAAAATTATCTCTGCCTGTTAACTTTTGTATTGACAGCGCATTTAAAGCCATTTTGTGAAAATATTTAAATTAAACCTGAAAGAAAAAAAATTTGCGCCACGCGGAATTTTTTGAGGTTATCTTTTTTTTTTTTTTTTTTTTTTTTTTTTTTGTTTTTTTTTTTTTTTTTTTTTTTTTTTTTTTTTTTTTTTTTTTAAACCAACACTGTTTGCTAATATGACCTATTTTATTGCAATTGTAGCATCGTGGTCCGTTTGGTTTCATTACCTGATTTTTATTAAATTGAGAGTATTTTTGTTTATTTGATTTTATATAAAATGCAGTAGTGGTATCTTGTTTTACTTCTTGTAATAATTTTGTTTTAATCAGATCAGCACTAATTTTAATTCCAGAACTCTCTATTCCCATGATCATAGGTCTATACTCCTCAGGTAGACCTGCTAACATTAGTGTACCAAGCCACTCATCATCGACACTGAAGCTTATGGCTCTTAACTTGTGAGCGGCTGACATAATTTTATTTATGTAGTCCTCTATATTTGAACTTGAACTTAAATTTGTATTTATAAGGTCTCTTAAAAGCCCTACTTTTCGGAGTAGACCAGAGTCTTCAAAAGCTTTGCATAAATTGTCCCATGCCATCTTAGCAGATGTGGCATCTTGAACATGCACATACAAGTGTGGGTCAATAGAAAGAATGATCTTAGACTTAGCTTTAATATCCTTCTTCGTATCAACGTCCGCGGAGATCACACATTCCCACAATTCTTCATGTTGGAGATATGCTTCTGTGGCAAATTTCCATGTTGCAAAATTATCTCTGCCTGTTAACTTTTGTATTGACAGCGCATTTAAAGCCATTTTGTGAAAATATTTAAATTAAACCTGAAAGAAAAAAAATTTGCGCCACGCGGAATTTTTTGAGGTTATGAAAATTTTACAAAAAAACTTTTCAAACTTAATATTTTGTGCCACAAATACAGGATGGGACGGCCCATGACCTGTGGTAAATAAATAAAGCACTGAAGACTCAATAAACTAGGTTTATTATAAAACTATTATATTATAATTATTATATTATATATATTATAGAAGAGAAAATAAGGATAATAAGAATAGTTTTGTTGCAGCTTTCTCCGCTTCATTGCTTAATGATACTGCCAGCTGGTATGTGGACTCCGGAGCCTCGGCTCACATGTCAATGCATAGAGACTGGCTTGAAAATCAAAAGGCACCGCCTGTTGATAGCATCAGGATTGCTAATGATAAAGTACTTCGTGTACAAGGCTGTGGCACTGTTACTATTCAAATAAAAAATAATGACACAGGAAACACTGATTTAATTAAAATAAATGATGTTTTATATGTACCGGAACTTTCTACAAATTTGTTGTCAGTTAGTAAAATTATTTCCAATGGAAATAAAGTAGAATTTAGTGAAAATGGATGTTCAATTTTGAATAAATATGGAAATGTAGTTGCCAATGCACAGTTAGTAAACAATACATATAAATTAACATGTAAAAGTGTTATACCATGTAAAGCTATGTCAGCTGTTATTGAAGATAAATATTTATGGCATCAAAGACTTGGTCATCTCAACTTTGGTGATTTAAACAAAATTCCAAACTGTACTCTGGGTGTAAAAATGTCTCAAGAAAATTTTAATATGAAATGTATTCCATGCTTACAGGCAAAACAGACTCGACAACCATTTAAAAATGAAGGCTCTCGGGCATCCAAGCTGCTAGAGCTTATTCATAGTGATGTGTGTGGACCCATGGAGCACAGGTCTATTGGAGGAGCAAGGTACTTCCTAACATTTATTGATGATTTTCTAAGAAAGTATTTGTCTATTTTTTAAAACAAAAATCTGAAGTGTTTGAGAAATTCATAGAATTTAAAAATAAAGTAGAAAATGAATTAGATTGCAGAATAAAAACATTTAGAAGTGACAACGGGACAGAATACAAAAATCAGAAGTTTGATAAATGTTTTAAACACTTTGGTATAAAACATGAAACAAGTAATCCATACACACCCGAGCAGAATGGTGTAAGTGAACGAATGAACCGCACCTTAGTAGAAAAAGCTAAGTGTATGTTATTTAATGCCTGTTTACAGAAGGAGTATTGGGCAGAAGCAATAGCAACTGCTGCTTATGTTATCAATCGATCACCAACTCGCTCACTCCCACATATCACTCCTGAGGAACGATGGACTGGAAGCAAGCCTGACCTGAGTCATTTAAAAATTTTTGGATGTCAAGCAATGGTGCACATTCCAAAAGAAAAGCGCCAAAAACTAGATCATAAATCAAGTGAGTTAACATTCATTGGATACAGTGATTGTACTAAAGGTTATCGTTTCATTGATAAGAAAAGTAAACAAATTGTGATGAGTAGAGATGCTGTATTTCTAGAAGAAAATTTTAACCAAAATCTCTTAGAATTTCAGAATAAATCACAATTTTTAAATAAAAATACATTAAATCAATCACAATTAAATAATAATAATCACAGCCTTAACACTGACATCATACATATTGAAGAGGAACCTAATTCTAATAATGATATAAATAATGAGACAAGCAGCCTCGAGCACGAGACAAATACATTTGAAGATCCTAATGATGAGAGCTACTTACCTTCCAGCAATTTTAGTACACCAGAGAGTATATGCCATGTAAATTTAAGACCCCGTCGACAAGACTTACAAGAAAATATAGAAAATACTGAAGATGACAACGACAACTTAGAAATAAATTCATTTTTGTGTTTAAACTCTGAATCAACCATGAGCCTATTAGATAACGAACCACAAAGTCATAATGAAGCATTAAAAGGAGAAGTTGAAGAAGAAATTTTCATGACTTTACCACCTTGTTATGAAGTAGAAAACAAAGCTTGTCGACTCAATAAAGCTATCTATGGTTTAAAACAAGCTAGTCGCCAATGGAACAAAAAGCTGAATGCCGCTCTTTTGGAAATAGGATTGAAGAGATCAATCATGGATCCCTGCATATACTACAGACATAACAATGAGTATGACATATTGTATTTAGCTGTATATGTCGATGATTTGATATGTTTTTTCAATAATGAAAGTTCTGCTTTAAATATAAAGGAAGAATTACAAAGGAAATTTAAGATGAAGGATCTTGGTACAGCTCAACAATCCATTGGACTGAAAATTACACAAAATAAAGATTTAGATGAAATAGCTTTGGATCAATCGTTTTATATTGAGAAAATTTTACACAAGTTTGGCATGTTTGATTGTAAACCTGTGTCAACACCATTTAACTCTGGAACTCAATTAATGAAGGCTGAAAATGAAGATGATATTTTACAGAATGTTCCCTATCAAGAAGCTGTTGGATGCCTTCTATATTTGTCACAAGGTACACGTCCAGATATAACCTATGCTGTCAACTGTACCAGTAGATATAATAATAGTCCGACAATACAACATTGGATGGCTGTAAAACGAATATTCCGTTACCTCAAAGGGACAATGAATATAAAGTTAACTTTTAAGGGAAATAATAATAATATGGTTGGCTACTGTGATGCTGATTGGGCCAATGACCCTACAGATAGAAGATCATGTAGTGGTTATGTCTTTATTTTTCAGGGCGCATGTATTAGTTGGAACTCAAAGAAACAAACAACAGTTGCTCTTTCTAGCACAGAGGCTGAATACATGTCCTTGGCCTCCGCTGTGCAAGAAGCACTCTGGCTTCAGCAACTTGAAAATGACATCTGTCAAAATAATTTGAAGACACCACTAACTTTGTATTGTGATAATCAAAGTGCCATTAGTATTTCAGGTTCAGATGCATATCAAGCTCGCAGCAAGCATATTGATGTGAGATACCATTTTGTCAAAGAGAAAATCGCTGCTGGACAAATATTTGTGGAGTATGTGTGCAGTGAAAAGATGGTTGCCGATATATTGACCAAAGGACTTCCACCTTCGAAGCTCCTCGTGTTCTCCTCTGCGATGGGTTTGCGTTCAAGGGAGGGTGTTGGCATAAACGCAAACTGCATCATCCATAACCAATTGGCAAAAGGACTGTTACCGGGCCAGGGATAATCGCTTGCCACGGGACAACACTATGGTCGCCCCTTTCTCTTCGACACTGGCTTACCGGGCACACGATAAATTTGTACATTTATATTTTTTATAATAAACCTAGTTTATTGAGTCTTCAGTGCTTTATTTATTTACCACAGAATATCGACCAGGAATTAGATATCCTCTATTTAAATGTTATATGATAATATTATGTTATCTATCATATTTTAAAATAAAAATGGACACGGCTGAAAAAAGGGTCCCGTAAAACATAATGGGACGCTAGATAGCGAAAACAATTTCATAACGAAATCAAAAATGCCTGAACATTGTGTTAACAGCATAAACTGTTTATAAACTGTATTAATAAAGATCTTCCGATAGTATAAAGATGTATACGCTCGACCACGCACCACTCGTATGCAAATTATCCTACTTATGCATTGTTGTGTGTTGAAATATTAATATCTAACTGGATATTATAACATTTCTATCTAAATCCACACATTTAAGCCATTGGTTTTTAACAATATTAAAAACCAATGGCTTAAATGTGTGGATTTATACTATATAGGTACTATATTGTATACTAGCTACACGCTGCCTATACAGACATTCAATTTAAAATTCATAATAATTTACATTCATATTACATATTCCTTCAAGGCTTGATCTACTTAGGTATTAGACAAAATTGTCTTCTAGATTTACGTGTAGGCTAGTTTTAATTCTGGAAAAATTCAGCGTGAGATAATCGAATGTCTGAAATCTGGTTGTAAGTTCGAAAAATAAATCAAGATGGCGTTGGTGTCCAATTAGAAGTAGCTCTTGTACTTTTGAAACTTTTGATGTACATTAGAAACTTTTGATACGGAACAGAATCCAAAGTTTAGTATTAGTTTAACTGTCGCTCTAAGTAGATTATAATAACCAAAAGAAATAAATAATTATATAAAACTAACTTTCCCTTAAAATAAACTATAATACTTAGTAAATTTCTCACGAGCGTAAAATAGTCAAACAATTATACAATTCAATGAGTTTTGAACTAAATTCATCACGCTTTATTTGATTTTCTCACGTTAATGTTTTCATTATAAGACTCTAAACACACTATCAAATTGTCGGCGAGATTGTCACAATATTATGATAACATTATTACACAATTACAGTATACTAAGTACTTCCTAAACAGTCTGAAAGTAAAAAAAGTATTGAAATGAATTAAGTTTTTTAACAAGCCTAAATTAGCTCTATGTAACGGCTAAGATAAAATATACACCGATGTCATCGCCGGTATACTCCAAAAGGGGCAAGTGCGTATACCTTACAACCGTCGGGCATGTATGACCAAATGTTTGAGTGTGGATGAAGCCAAGGAAGTATGTTTGGATCGTAGCAGATAGCGCTCTATAGTCTCTGCCTACATCTACTACTCTGCACCATGGGAAAAAGGCGTGATGTTATGATGATGATGATGGTAACGGAATCTTTGAAAGTGATATTCACCTACTTGCAGTTGTCGGATTGATCTTAAATTTTGCACACATAATGAGGACCGAGGAAAATGCAATAATTGAAAAAAATATTCAAGGTTTTCAAGTTTATTTTTTAGTTTTTGAGCTAAGCAAATTATTATATTGGTCAATGCGGAAATGCGCCGTTCGATAATGCGTTGTATGAATTTTCTTGAATTTTTTAAGTAAAACAAAAATTTTGATCCTGCCATTTTATAAAAATTGTATTTTCTAATCTGACCACATCTGACTAATAAATTTTAGTTCGCTGTTCCTAATAAACATAAAAAAACGCTCTTATTAGCTCCGTATGTATCTATCAATGTATTATTCTATGTAACGGAATCTTTGAGAGAAGTTTTCACCCAGTCGGCTATATCTGAAATTTTGCACACATTTTATGTACTCATGACAAACCAATAACGTAAAAAAATATTTAGCATTAAAAAAAAAACAAATTATTAGCCAAGAGTTTTCCATCTAAAGCGCCTACTAAGTCTTAACTGTGAGCTATTATCGACATCTATATAACGTTATTACATATTATATAGGTATTTTATGAATTACACTATTTTTATGCTATTCTCATATTATTATATTATTACTATCTCCGTATTTTTCCACGTTAAAATCTCGTTCTATTCAATTATGCAATCTAAATGATATAATTAATCTATTTAATTGAGACATACTCGTATTTTATAACAATTTATTGTAATGGTATCTTTAATTAACAAGCTTTTATAAGTTCGGTATGTATTTATCAATGTTTTAATCTATGTAACGTAATATTTCAACGCGAATTCCACCCACTTGCAATAGTCGGATTGATTTGAAATTTTGCATACATATCAAAGACCGATGACAATACAATAATTTAATTAGATTAATTAATTTAAATAAATAGATGTTCATGGACATTTCACACAATGTCCTTTGATCCCAAGCTAAGCTTATATGCTTGTGTTATGGGTACCAGATTACGGATAAAATACATATACTACTTTTCTTTTGTAAATACCTACTTGTAATACATAGAAACACCCAGACGCAGCATAAACATTTGCATGACAATTAAAATATCACACAAATGATAGTCCCGGGCGGGAATCAAACCCGCGACCTGTTGATCGGCAGTCCGCTACATAAACAACTCAACCACAAGGCTCGTCATAATTTAAAAAGATATATAGGATTAACAAGCGTGATTATTAGTTTTTGAACTCAGCAAATTGTTAAATGATGCCTTGGGTTCGAATCCGTTTTGAAGTAATTTTAAATATTAAAAATATGCCGTCATTTTTTTTGAGACTTATACAAGATATTACGCTCATAATATTATTATTAATGTATTAACTTTTAAAATGTATTTTCTATCTTTAAATATATAAATCTTCTGTACGAGTGTTTGTAATTGAACTCCTCCTAAACGGCTGGACCGACTTTGATGAAATTTGTTGTGTATATTCAAGGGGGTTTGAGGATGGTTTAGATTCACAATTGCCTGGACCGATTTTGATCAAATTTTTTGTTGTTGATTTTTACACAGAATTGTATGGCAAAACAACGTTTGCCGGGGCAGCTAGTCTTTATATATATAAATCTTCTGTACGTGTGTTTGTAATTGAACACCTCCTAAACGGCTGGACCGATTTTGATGAAATTTGTTGCATGTATTCAAGGGGGTTTGAGGATGGTTTAGATTCACAATTGGCTGGACCGATTGTGATGAAATTTTTTGTTGTTGATTTTTACACAGAATTGTATGGCAAAACAAATTTTGCCGGGGCAGCTAGTGTATTATAAGTATGTTTTTACAAAAAAAAAGTGGTAGGTATATGTAAGTATATGCGTATTCTGGTACCCGTGACAGAAGCATAATATATATACAGCTTAGCCTGGGACAAGAGGACGATGTGTGAAATGTTTATGAATATTTATTCCTTACTACAGACAGTTGATCTGTCTACCGCAAATTCGAAACTGAACCTACTTGGATAAGGAGATGAGAAGGTTGGTAAGGAGATAAGTACCTATTTAATTATAACCGAATAACCAGAAACTTGGTCCATCGCGCCACTAAATGTACGGTAAAAATAATATAAAATATACAGTATTATATTGTTTATTGCAACTGTAGTTTAAATAAACTAAATAAACAGTTATTAACAAATACATATTAAACAACTAACAGTTATATTATCCATAACGAATTTTTCATCAAAATATTGTTTTAAAGAATAGCTTAACTACGTTAAGTCCGTTAGATTCCGCACGCATGGCGAATATGGCGATCAATGTACCTTTTTTCGCCTCTTTTATATGAGAGGGATTGTGGTAAACTATGCCGCTCTGACCAGGAGTATTAGCACAGGGTTTATTTCTGAGTTAATGGCCAGGTAAAGAGGATTGTCTTCGTGGCTCAGGAAGTTTCTTGAAGTACTGGAATCAATTATTTTATGCTAATAAACTCTGGAATCAATTCTCTTATTAGGATATGAGAATTGATTCCAGGATTTTAAGAAACTTGATTTTTTGGACGTAGGTGTCCGAAAAATCTCCATATCTCTTTGTTTCTAATGGTCTTATTCATAATGACTTATCGGAGGTTTAAAAGCTAAAATCGGTTCGCGAAAATTGTCAAAACTTGTTATTCATAATAGTCTTTTTACGATAAACCGTTTATCTCGCCGATAAAATCTCCGTTTAAACCTCCGTTAAGTCATTATGAATAAGACCATAATTCTTTGTACGTTTGTATAATTGCGTGTTTATTAGATAACTTGCTTGCGTGTTTTAATAAAAAAATTGGGTAAGACTCGATTCGATAGATACAAACTAATATGATAAACGATTTTTTACGAAATGAATAATTCGAATAATGTATTCTATCTGCATACAATAATTTTATGATTTTATTCCAGTAAATGAAAAATCAGTAGAACTTTGCTTTGTAATTTGTTGTCACGTTACACGAATTTTTTTTTATATAAATAAATAATAATCATTTATTTCAGATATACAATATCCATAACCATCCATAAGAAATACAATTATTGTTAATTATTTAACTGATGTATATCATCAACGGAACGCTTCACATTTTTACAATTGGGGCTAACAAAAATTATACGAATCCATTATGTCATATTATTATCTACTTTTACTGTATTGGACGTTACAGCAAAATTACTTTTCGTGCTACATCAGAACTTGAAATTCACAAATCTTCTAAAAAGTGCTCCTTCTGGCCAAAGTTTAACATCAAGGAATGTGGACAACTTTTGTTTGAATACGAACTTATGATGTAGCTGAAATGTAGGCGATTCATTGTATTTCAACTACAAAATTAAGTTGGTGAATTGGTTTAAGCTTAATTGCCTGCAGTTAATTTTGTTTTTTTTTGTCTATTCGGTATGGAACCCTAAGTGTGTGATTTTATCTCGCTCAGAATTGGTACCATTACCTAACTGCAATTTAATAGTAGTATTTTATTTAACATCGGAATGCAAGTTTACTATATTACAAGATTCTAATGATAGGTAACATGTTGAATGATAACGGTTTAACTAGTTGCGGATAACTTGAATGTTGTACCAATTATTGGCACGCCAGTAATAAAATGTAATTTAAATCAATATCACAGTAAGAGTCTATGGTACCAATTCTAGGCGCACTAAAATTAACTTAATTAAAAAATTAATTTTAATAGTGTCGATAACACAACTCTGCAATGTTAATGGTACCTATTTGCTTATTCTTTTTTACAAAAGAAAAGTAGTTTAAGTATTCTATCCGTATTCTGGTACTCCAACACAAGCATATAAGCTTAGCTTAGGACCAGAGGATATTGTGTGAAATGTCCATGAATGTTTTAAATGAGAATAGGATTGGCAATGACCTCTATCTGTCAAAAATGATTTAAAAAGTACTGACAGCAAGGAAACTCTATTTGCGAATTAATAAAGTATTTTTTATGTTTTATCTAATCTCAGTTATTCTAATTGAAAAAATTTCTAAATTTTTTGAGTGATAATACTTATAACATTATTATAAAAGAAAACTATTTTATTTCAATAATTCGTCGTTAGAAACGTTGATATCATGTTCAACTATCAACCGCCATTTGGTCGTTGTTTGGCCCAAAACATAGATGTAAAATATAAAATAAAAAAATCCAAATATAAAAATAGGTAATAGTATTACCGTTCTTTTCTTTTATTTATTAATTATATTTATATATTATTAAGTAACTATTGTTTAGCAAATTTTAGCATTTTGTATTATATTGAATACAAAAAAAATTGTAAAATATAACCGTAACTATCCGATAAACACAATAATTACGTTTCCGAATTTACTCTATCTACTAATTACTCTATCAAAAAGCTTTACATGGCAATAGACACTTAATCCATTAAAAAGTCTAGTTTTATGTATGTCATAATACGAAATAAAAGTCAGGCCGTTTGCCGCCGTCAACAGAATCGCCTGGAACTTGTATGATATTTTGAAAGCTCATAATACGCCTGCTGTTTGTTCAGTAATCTGAGCAAAATATCGTTCAATAGTTAGAGAAAGGACAAATATACAGACATCCAAACATTATCACCACAGATTTTTACGAACATACACGCTTAGTTATTATAGTAGGAAGTAGGACTACTATATAATAATACTAGCTGACCCGGCAAACGTTGTTTTGCCATACAAATGTCAGGGAGGGGTTTGAAAAATAGATGTTGTCCGATTCTCAGACCTACTGAATATGCATGTAAAATTTCATAAAAATCGGTTAAGCCGTTTCGGAGGAGTAGGGTAACTAACACTGTGACACGTGAAATTTATATATTAGATTAACCTTTATAGACATTCTACATAACGTCCTTTGGTCCCAAATTAAGCTATATTAATACTTTATAATAGAAACTACTGGTCTGATTTAAAAAATTCTTTCATGTTGGATATTAAATTTATTGAGGAAGGCTATAGGCCAGGGGTCGAAAAGGAGTTTTAGGTACGGTCCGGATACTGGGGAAAATTTTTACAGAGTCCATAAAAAAAACAACTGATAATAATTAAGGGATCCTTATTAGTTGTTCTTAAAGCACAGGACCGCGCGTTGTGGCGTTCTATGGGGAAGGCCTATGCACAACAGTGGACGGAGAGAGGCTGATGGGTGGATGGAATTAATAAAGATATAGAATACCTCATTTACTTATTAATTTATAAAATACAGTACTTCGGCGGTCCAAGGTTCAATCTTTCGCGGTCCAGAAACATACCGCGGTCCGCCTGTTGCCGATCCCTGCTATAGGTTATATAACATCACGCTGCGACTAATAAGAGCGAATCAGTAGAGAAAAATGTTGCAAAAATGGGAAAAATTATCTTAATTCCACGCGTACGGAGTCGCGGAAAACAGCTATAATTAATAACAACATACATAACAATAACAACGTACTTTGGTCCCAAATTAAGCTATATACATATAATTACGTAGATATGCGCGTAATATTCGTAAAAAGGAAAACATAATTTTTACTTCACTTAAATGTAAAACAAAGTTTAATTTAAGCTTTTCATTTTAACAGAAAAAACAATTGTACAACTATGTAACGGATAATATTTCACCCGGGTACAATTTATAGCCAAGGGTAACACCTCCCGTATAATGAGTTATTGCACCCTACTATGAGCACCGACTTGGTAATAACATTCAATGGATAATTTATTAGCAATTGTTGTTTGAATCTATACTTATCGATTTTGTGATCTTTACAATGATCTTGTAACACAGATTAACTCTAATAGATAACGCATCACGAGATTTTTGTTAACAAACGCACCAATGTTAGTTGTGGTTTGTGGGATATGGAGTGAGGCAATTTCTTTGGTCGTAGCAATATCACACATCGAGTTCTCATACATCCAGTTTTCATGGACGTTTACGCACACCGAACTTAATGCGCTAACGACCATATCGTTAGCGCATTAAGTTCGGTGTGCGTTAATTGCCTAACGTGCAGAATCTATAATGGCCCTCGTGGCTTAGTAGTTCAGGTAACTGACTGCCAGTTACGAGGTCGCAGGTTCGATTCCCGCACGGGACAATAATTTGTGTGATGTTGGTAATTGTCATACGAATATTTGTACTGTGTCTGGGTTTAAACAAACAAACAAACAAACTCTTTCGCTTTATAATATTAGTATAGATAATATATACAAGCAATTATGCTTAGCTTGGGACCAGAGGACGTTGTGTGAAATGTCAATGAATATTTTCTTTCTTTAATTATTTTATGTTAAGTAAAGAAGTTTTATTGACATGTAGAATTGCTACCAATACCGCATAAGTAAATAAGCTGTACCAATACCCCTGAGTTCCGTCTACCATAATAACATGGTGTAGGTATACTTTCTAACTGCAGTGAGTTTCCACCTGGCCAATGCACTTTCATTACACCATTCAACTTAACTATATACTTAACTTAAGTATGATACACTTAACTCGAATGTGTGGAAACTAACCATTTATTAAAGAAAGCTTTTAATAAGACCATAGGTATGTTAATACAAGGATTCTATTGCCTATTGCCAATTCATCCGTGTTTATAACGCTTGTATCTTATAATATGACTGGACAAATGTCGATATAAAATGTCGACAAAGAAATAAGAAAACTTTAATCAAAATCCCTACACTAAGGTGCAGCAAATCTATATTATTAATTTACTGATAGTTACAGTTAAATACATGAGTTTAAATAAGGACAAAGATTGAGATTCTTTCTTTAGATTATAGCAGGTCTCTGCCTACCCCTATTGGACAAATGCGTATCTGTATGGTGATGATGATAATGATAACAAGTGATAGAGCCGGTTTTTACTACAAACTTAAAGAGTAATGGTCGTTTTCAATGGTTTTTTATTTCTAAAATTTCAGTACACGTCCGTATGCGCCGAATGCTTCTTAGCAAATGAAGTTGTTCTAAATTCAAAATGGGCAGCGGACTGAGCAGCACCGCGAGCCGGAAATGGTCGAGCCGGAAACAGGAAGCGCCACCTCACGCAGAATCTTCGAGGATATTGTTCCTTTTGTACCTAATACATAGAACATGGAATGTGGTCGTAGACCATGTCGACACAAAAAGTGCAAGGTATTTACTTCAAACTAATATTAATACTCGTAATTAGATGTTGTATTTATTACACTTGTAATGAAATTTTATAGAACCAATTTTGCTAAAATTCATAGTTTTAATAACTTGTGCCTCTAAATAAGAAGAGACCTTTTACGTTTATAATCATGTAAAAATATTTTTGAGTAAATCTTAAGCAAAGTAACATCTTCCGCGAAAGACGAAAATCTTAATGTACTTATATAAAAGTAAAACCTACCTGCCATATCAAAACGCCTGATATTTTATTAAATAGCTGTTGCTGGCGACTCAGCACGCGTGGAATTTGGAAAATTTTTGCCGTTTTTGAAACATTTCTAACTGCTGCTTCGCCCCTATTTGGTCGCAGCGTGATGTTATAATATGACCTTATAGCCTTCCTCGATAAACGTACAATCTAACACTGATAGAATTTTCACCGGTATACTCCTAAAGGGGTAAGTACGTAACACATACAACCGTTGGGCATGTATGACCAGATGTATGAATGTGGATGAAGCCAAGGAAGTACCTTTGGATTGTAGCAGATAGCGCTTTATATGAAATGAAATGAAATATTACAACAAAAAAATTATGTGCTTATGATACGTCCAAATTTTTTTCCCTACCACCGGTTCAGGACGCAATCTGCTGAGAAGAACCGGCGTAAGAAACTCAGCAGAGCTTTTAATCAAATCAATATTTTTTTAATTAAATGTCAATTATACTTACAATGCTAATAAAACTTTACAATATAGAATATGTATTGCTCCAGGGCAACCTACTCCCAAGCTTTATCATCTTTAATATAATCAGAAATTTTATAATGCGCCTTTTTACATAATTTAGTTTTAATGAAAATTTTTAATTTAGATTTATAAATTCTGTTACATCAATAGGGATTTTATTATATAGTTTCTGCCTACCCCCATGGGAAAAAGGCGTGATATTATGATGAAGAGATTTTTTTTTAAATCAGTTCCTGAGATTAGCGTGTTCAGACAAACAAACTCCTCCAGTATTGTATCTCTTCATTAAAATAGAACTTAAACAAACTTCCAGATGGCGTGGATCCCATACAGTGCCAAGTTCTGGAGAGCATGTCACCCAGAGATACGACTCAGTGAGCCTGGCAGACAGTGATGTTGGATCCTGTTACTCAAACTGTAGCTGCAGTTACTGCAGACTTCGGCAGTGCGCTCATGATTGCGTCAGGTAAATAATTAATTAATTACAAGAAAAAAAAAACAATGCTAGCTGACAAGATAAGTAGCGTAGTTGTTCACGAGGTCACGGGTTCGATCGATCATATTTGTGATATGCATGAAATTAAAATTAATTTAAAACCATACAGACGCAGTACAAATGTACTTCGTCTGTATGTTTTTAAAATTTATATATTTCTAAACAAACGTATTAAATGTACTCAGTACATCCGTATTGTTTACCAAAATCCATATTTTGAATTTTTCAATTTAACTGAACCAAAAGGGACAATTTAACTAAAAATAAAAACAACAATGGTGTATTATGGCTATTTGGTTGTGCACATTTTTATTAATTAAAATCGTTAGTCTATGATATACGGATTTTCTAATAAAAAAGTTCTGTTATCATTGCCGTATTGTGTTATTGATACTATCAATTTTCATTTTTTAGTTAAGTTTAGTTGTGCATGTAGAATCGGCACCTATATCGCTATAGTTTTAGAATTCTATAGTTACTTTACGTAGTAATTGTTATTTTAATTTTAATTTTTGTTTTCATTTATTTCAGGTATGTTACTGTAGAACAACTTCAAGACTTTAGAAGAAGTTTAACTAGATTGTAATAAACGTAGTAATCAATATCTTCTCCGTGTGGTGACGGATTAAGAATACAAGTATCACCACCCCATCTCCACCCAAGGGTGCTGGAAAAGTCAGCTAAGGGACATTGCACACAGATAACATCCTCTGTGAGAGACGAGAAACTCGAAAATAAACCCTGTGCCAATACGCCTGGTCAGCGCGGCACAGTAGACCATAACCCCTCGCAAAGCGGAGGAGGCCTGTGCCCAACAGTGGGACGTAAATGGGCCCGAGAGAGAGAGAGAGAGAATAATATCAACAAAGGGAAAAAGAATAATGATAAAAAATAATAGTTTAAAAAAACTAAAAAACATGCTTTATATAGAAAACCCAACTAAAAAATAGAAAAAAGAGTTTCTCTGGAAATGCGCGCATGCGTAGTTCGCGTACTAGCCCTCTCTCTTACTCTCATGCAAAGGATCCGGAAAGAGATTAATGAATCCTGGCGGATCTAACCAGGATAATCGGATATTTTAATCGAATTATTGCATTGTCATCGGTCTTTGACAGGTGTGCAAAATTTGAATAGAATCTGACCGTTTAAAGTGGGTCAAAATAGCGTCCAAAGGAGTCGGTTACAAACATACAAACATACAAACAAACATACAAGTGAAGCTAATATAAAGCGTGTAAAAATAACCAAACCGCGCAGTATTTAGGTACATCCATGCATTGTTATTAAGTATCTAAGAGCAAGAAACGCATAAAAAACATAACCCTTCCTTGACAGCCGCGCAAATGGTATAGAGTATACGATGCCCATGCACAACATCAAAAAAAAATCCAGCACCATGAAGTTAGTTACAAACGTTAGGAGAACAAAGAAACAATTTCCCCGAACGCGTGCCAAAAAAGTAGGTACAACTTAAGAAAAATATTCCAAATAAATAAGAAACTCCTTTTATTTTAAGTCGGTAAAAAAACTAAAGCTTCTTATTAAAGTATCCACAAGAATTTCATTAAAGTTTCCCCCACGTCTAAATTAAATCCAAGTTAAATAAAAATGCCAGTCTTTACCGCTATTTATCTAAGAGAACTAAGCTTAGAGTTAGAACTATTTAATAGTTTTATTTACTATGGCTTAGACTAGAGAATGCTTTTCTTAGTTTTATTTTTCTAACAATCGGAGTGTGGTCTAATATAGGCATTTAAACTGTTCCGTGTGAGATTTTAGTTATTTTTAGTTTACGGCCGAATTACTGAATCTAATAGTGATGGTACCAATTAATCATTAGTTAGCTATATTTTTTTTTTCAACAACTCAATTCATATGCGTTACTAAATTTAACCAAAAATCGATAATTGATGGTATCAATAACATAATTCGGCAATGTAAACTTTCTTGTTATAAAAACTATGCTTTATAGACTAACGATTTTAATTAAGTGATATAAATGTTTGTATACAACAAAATAGCCAATTAAACAAAATACGCCATAGTTGTTTTAATTTTTAAGTTAATTTTAGTTGTGCCATGTAGAATTGGTACCATTTTATACTAATATTAAAGAACCAAAAACAGAGTTTGTTTGTTTGTCTGAACGAGCTAATCTCAGAAACTACTGGTTCGAATTGAAAAATTATTTTTGTGTTGGATAGTTCATTAATCGAGGAAGGCTATATAACATTACGCTGCGACCAACAGGAGCGAAGAATTAGTGAAAAATGTTGCGAGAACGGGGAAAAAACTGTTAATTCCATGGGTACGAAGTCGAAGGAACAGCAGCAGGCTAGTTATCTATAAAGGTGAATGTTTGTATCATTATGGAGTTTCCCTTCCTTCTTTTTTCTTCTTCATAAGACCGACAAATAAGAGCCAACCATTCATGAAAAATGTTGCATAAAACCAAGAAAATTTTCTGAATTTCACGCGACCGAATTCGCGGCAACAGCTTTAATTCTTTAAATATTCATGGACATTACACACAACGTCTTCTGGTCCCAAGCTAAGCTTATACGCTTGTGTTATGGTTACCAGAATAGGGATATGATACATATATAATACTTTTCTTTTGTAAGTACAAACTTATAATACCTAAAACACACCCAGACGCAGTACAAACATTTGTATGATATACATAAACATCACACAAATGATTGTGCCGTGCGGGAATCGAACCCGTGAACTTATCAGCAGCAGTCCGTTATATGAACCACTAGACCAAGATGCCCGTCAAAGATAAATACCACAGTAAAGTCTTTTTAAAACAAAAATGCTGATAACAACCTCATTCTCTATTTAATTATACACGCTGACACTGTCCCCTAGACGTTGTGTAATCTTTATGTCGCCTTTTACAACCCCCATGGGAAATTACACGGTACTAAAGTTTGGAGTATCCCCTACTTAAGAATACTGATAGCAAGTAAAACTATAAGCTTATCCCAGAGTTCCAAGTGTTATTTGACTGTGTTACTAAGTGTGTAAGTGTTACTGTGTTGCTAGGTAACTTCCAAGAAGGTTATAAATAATAATTAGTGTTAAATAATAGTTCTTTCAAACTGTATTATGATCGCGCAGTATTAACTGATAAACCAATATATTACAATAGGCCAGACATTACATTACAAGACAAAATTAATAAAATAACTGTGGAGGAGCGTGAGTGATCGGGCTCCTCCAACCACAAATGGTAAATTCTCCGACCAGGCTAAGTGATCAGCACTGGCCAGGGCTTTCGCCCCACTGTTGTATGTTCAGATGTTTTAGCTAACTTAACTCGTATGCAAATCTTGCTTTCGCGATGTAGAATTGTGCTGTACTATGTAGTGACAGCTATTAGTCACTAGATGTCGCTACATCACTCCCCACCAAGACCGGAGGTTGATTTTAGTTATGCTCTTGCCAGGATCAGTAGTAGGTTGCGTATTCCATTGAGTCGGAATTGTATAGATCAGTAGTAGGTTGCGTATTCCAGTGAGTCGGAATTGTATAGTTCTAGTGAGTCGGGACTGAAGTGTGGGTTCCAGTGAGTCAGAACGGAAGAGTGAGTTCCAGTGAGTCGGGCCTAGGCGCGATGTGGCCGTAGGGTATACCAGGCTGGAGTGCAGGCTGCAGGCTGTAGTGTACTGAAGAGGCCGTAGTGTGAGCTGGCTGGCTGAGTGCTGTGAGTGATGAGGTAAGGATGTGGATGCGAAGATGGCGGCGGCGGCAAAGGTAGCGATCAATGACTGGATCTGATGGCTGCTTCCAATCACGTCGGGGTCACCACTGTGGAGGAGCGTGGGTGATCGGGCTCCTCCAACCACAAATGGTGAATTCTCCGACCAGGCTAAGTGATCAGCACTGGCTAGGGCTTTCGCCCCACTGTTCAGATGTTGTAACTATCTTGACTCGTATGCAAATCTTGCTTTCGCGATGTAGAATTCATTGCGACGTCATATTTTGACATTTAACGCCATCTGTTGTTAATTTGCTGTACTATGTAGTGACAGCTATTAGTCACTAGATGTCGCTACAATAACCTATATAATTGACATCTCAGTACCCAATACACATAACATTCAGAAAACTATAGCCGAAAAAATTAGTAAATATGCAGAGCTCAAAGATGAAATCCTTAGAATCTGGAAACAAAGTAAAGTATACACAGTTCCTATCGTTCTATCTAGCACAGGCGATATCCCTAATCATTTACATCACAGTCGTGTCTCCAGTTTGACCTGGCTTACGCTACTCTCGTAGATGTTTTATGTATGTTTCGTTTATGTCGCATTTATAGAGCGCTTCCCAAATAACATCATGAGAGATCGTGTCAAACGCTTTGGCGTAATCGATGAAAGCAATGTAAAGTGGCCTGTTTAACTCCTTGTATTTCTCCATTACCTGTTGCATTACTTGTATATGGTCTGTTGTAGAAGGTTTTAAATAGGGAGTAACAACTCGGGAACATAGATTTGTTGCAAGGCAGGGCCGCCCCGTTTATGGTTTAAAAGTAAAATAGTAAATAGTAGCCTTGCTTTCTCTTTTACTCCAGCTCAAAAAGAAAGAGTTAGAAAGGCTACTAAATATCCTCTTTGTCATTTACTTTTCTTAATGTGTTCAACTAAAAAAAGCAGCAGGCCGGATTCGTTGTACCGAGTGTTACGTCTGGATCTATATCCTAAGTGTACGGTAATTTCACTTTTAAAATAGTGTTGTCCTCCAATCGTTAATAAACAAAAAACTATACCTACCTAAATCTTTAGCAGATTTATATAATTTTGTACATTAATTAAAGTTAACTATTTTTACGAATCGAATTCATAGGTAACAAACAGAATAGTTTAAGCTGTATGGAAACTCTTAATGAAGACACTAAAATGTCTTCATTAAATATTCAATTGGATGTATTATCATGTCATCTTGTAATACGCTAGAGGGCGCACTTAGTGTGATATAGTTAAATAATCGCAAGGTGTGTGTTAATCTTTATAAATAATAATGCTATTCTATTAATTTTGATTTTGGAAGTGCTTTTGTTTATTGGTAGATTTTCCCTTTTAGGGTTCCGTACCCAAAGGGTAAAAACGGGACCCTATTACTGAGACTTCGCTGTCCGTCCGTCCGTCCGTCCGTCCGTCCATCCGTCCGTCCGTCCGTCCGTCTGTCACCAGGCTGTATCTCAAGAACGGTGATAGCTAGAGAGTTGAAATTTTCACAGATGATGTATTTCTATTGCCGCTATAGCAACAAATACTAAAAATAAAATAAAATAAATATTTAAGGGGGCCTCCCATACAACAAACATGATTTTTTTACCGTTTCTTGCTCGATACTAATAACGTTGCCTTATGTTGCATAGATAATGGTACGGAACCCTACGTGCGCGAGTCCGACTTGCACTTGACCAATTTTTTTTTCTATAGTAATAGGACAAAAGTAGTGTTAAAAGTTACTACTTCAATGTGCTCTCTTTTTATTGATCAATTAAAAAAAATTAACTACAAGCTACAAGCAGCATGTCTATCTATCACGTAGCCATAGAGTAGCGAAAATTAGGTCTGGTCTGTGTTCAATCCAGGCATCTGAAATATGATACTAACGCCATCTTTTAAATAAGTTAGGAACAAACTACGAGTTAGCTAAACAGTGGCAACGTTGGCTGTCACCTCATTACGTTCGTACGTACGTATTAACGCTTGAATGTAGATGGCATGATTGCTAGCTTTATTTTCCGTGTTTTAACTAAATTATAGAAAAAAATTAAATAAGTTGATCTTCTTTTTAAATGTTACTAAATTAAAACTAACGTACAATATTATGAATTCTTGTGTTTTTTATGCAAATAATAATATTGACACTGATATAGCAAATAAATTCAACGTTTAAGTTATAGATGGCGCTACTATCAGTTTTTAATTTCAGAATAAGCTTTTTTTGTAAATAACATTAGTTTATTTATAGACAATTTCATATTAATTTGATTATTGCATAATTTAAGATTATTAATTTATATTTTCTTTTTGTTGACAAAAATATCTCAGTTAAGACCAACGCCAAAAATGATTTCACTTAATATAAAACAAAGTCGCTACTTTTGTACTTATAAGTGATCACTGATCAGAATACATGCATGTTGCTATGTGAGTGTATATCTCCAAAACAACGCAACGGACCTCGAAGATAGAGTAGTTCAAGGAGAATGTTTTTATTTTGTATAATTTATTAGTTTTTATTTTTTCCAAGAAAAGAGAAAGAGAATGTAGTGACTAAGGTGGAGAAAAGTATGCTTAGGTGGTTTGGTTATATGGAGAGGATGAATGAGAGACGATTAACGAGGTAAGTGGAAATGCTGGGAGAGGACGCCCGGGAAAAATATACTCCGATGTCATCGGCGGCATACTCCAAAAGGGGGGCAAGTGCACTTACAACCATCGGGCATGTATGACCAGCTGTATGAGTGTGGATGAAGCCAAGGAAGTATGTTTGGATCGTAGCAGATGGCGCTCTATAGTCTCTGCCTACCCCCATGGGAAAAAGGCGTGATGTTATGATAATGATGATGATCCTTTCCAAATTCCACGAGTACAAAATCGCGGGCAGCAACTAACTAGAAAGAACATAATCTATCTTATATCTATCTTGATGTATGAGTGGTAGAACCCAGCAGGTAGGTACTGCAACGGCAAACCAAATTCTATGGAAGTGCTGTACGCTATACTGCACAATACTGGCTGTAAATTTCAATAACAAGTTCCTAGGAAAGTTACTGACAATATCACAATAGATGCTGTTCTTAGAGTTTATACATTCACATGTCATAGTTTTAGAATTCCGTATCGAAAGGTAAAACTGGACCTTAATACTCCTGTCAGACTTCACTATCCGCTAGTCTGTAACCACTGTAACCAGGTTGTATTTCATGAACAATTGTAAGAATAATTGACATGTAATTAAAAAAAAATATTGATTTAATCAAAAGCTCTGCTGAGTTTATTACGCCGGTTCTTCTCAGCAGATTGCGTCCTAAACCGGTGGTAAAGAAAAAAAATTGGACTTGTCAAGAGCATAATTTTTCTAAAAAAATATGTCTACTTGATTAAATGACTTTTCACTTCATTTCATTTTATTTTATTTCAATGATAGCAACAGGGCTGAAAATTTCAAAGTTTATGTACATACATAGCATACATAGTAATGTTTAATTATGTACTACAAGTTTATTTACAATAAAAAAATATTGGCGGGTCGAGTGGTTCATGTAACAGACTGCCGGCCGTTCACGAGGTCGTGGGTTCCTTTCCCGGGTACTTATTTACGAGTAATTGTTTTTGTGATATTTATAAATATCATACAAATGTTTATAATCGTCTGGATGTTTACTTTCTATAAAACTGATATGTTTATTTGTTTAAACGCGCAAATCTCAAGAATTACCTACTGGTCCGATTTAGATTGTTGGTATATTTATCGAGGAAAGGTATAGGCTGTTTGAAATATGTGTAACATCACGCTGTGATCAATAGGAGCGAAGCAGCAGTGAGAAATGTTGCAGAAAAAGGATTTTTTTCTTAATTACACGCGTAATTTAGAACAGCTGCATGCGTGTATTATGTACATAGTATATTCGTACTCTAGTACCCATAACACAAGCATAATAAGCTTAACTTGGGACCAGAGGATCTTGTGTGAAATGTCCATGAATATTTATCTATATCAGTTGATGCTACAACAACAAATACTCATTATTATTATTCTCCTGCGATTGTCCTGTTATTTGGGGTTTGGTAATATGACGAATATCTATATTATTTATTAGCATAAGGTCCGGAACCCATCTTGTGCAAGTCCAGCTCGTAATTGACCGGTGTTTTTCGCAGAGATCGTATATATTTTAGATTACGAAGATCTACGTAGGTATCTGATGACGCCTTTCTGGTGAATCTTTTAATCTAAAATCTTAGGATATAGAAACCATTGTAACTTGTCCGTGTGGTGACGGATTAAGAATATAAGTGTAACTTTCGTATGTCTTGTCCGCGGGGGTCGTAAGAACCGACCGAGGGAATCACGTTGCATGACATCTGCGCATATAGCCAAGGAGGGTTGATGTCAGGCAAGCGACCAAGAGTAAAAATCAGCCAAATCTCATTGGAACATAAACGTGTTCACGTTGCGTCGAACCCAAATAATGGGATAAGGCCAGAAGAATGATGATATGACTTTGTAACTGTTTCCTTGTTTTTATCGTGGTATACACTTGGATATCAAATGAATTCAAATAAAAAAAATGGTTTATATCAATTAAGTCACAGATTAAGTTTCTATAAGGCCATTGTTAAACTCATCTGTGCGTATAATCAATGAGTGAAATAGTATTCTGTTAACATCGCTGTAACATCGTTTTGATATCGTTTTGATATCGTGTTTAGTTCGTTTTAATCTCGTTAATGCTGTCTTATAATGATTTTTGAGAGGGTTGATTTTATCTGGCTTTGAGTATCGTTAGGCTAGATTCTTGCAGAGTACCTAGAGACAAGGAATTGTGTTTGATGATTTCATTTTATAATTATAACTAGTTAATGCCCGCGATTTCAGCCGCGTTTATAGTTTTTAGTTCCCCAAATATACACCAAAACTTAACAAATTGTACAAAAAGCCATCCTCTTGAACCACTCTATCTATTAAAAAAACCGCATCAAAATCCTTTGCGTAGTTAATATGTAAAGATAAAATTTTTAGTGTAGGTATATACTTTTATAAGCTACAAAGTGAATGGTGTGATAAGATGTGTATTTTTAAACTAGTCATGTGATTGTCTTTCTTTAGATGCGTAGTTTAGAGGCACAATTCTTTTTGAGTTTTGTTAGCTATGTATTAAAAACCATGTTTTATAAGGAACAATAATTTACTTTGTAAGTTCAGGTTTATAATCGAGATGACCTCAAAGTTCCTTATAAAGCCTGTTTCTGGCGTTTAATGTACTGTGTTAAAGAATATGAAGGAAAATACTTATATATTGTTACATAATAATTATACGCGATACCAAAACGAGTTTAGACATCCCAGAATGCATCAGAATACGGCCGTAAACTTGACACTCGAATTCACTCGATCGAAGTTAGTCGTGTTGAGGTGCACGCCTGCACGCCGCGCGAGCGCATGAGTTCTGTGAAAGTATTAAATTAAAATGTGTGCGTGATCTGTGAAGTGTATCTGTGTTTATTGTGAATTGAATGATTTAAATTAAGAATTTATTTTCGTGCTGGTGAGTGATTTCTTTTTAATTTTTATTGTTTAGTTGCCAGTGGAGAAAAGTTTTTAATGTTATTTTTTTACAGTTATTTATGCGGCCTGTATTAATATTATTTTAATGTTATTTTTTTATCGTTCTAGTTTAAAATTATAATGGTAATTTACGGTAATTTCAATATTTAAAAAAAATATTGCCTATATAATGCTTTTTGTTACTATTTTGCAAGTTTATAATAATTATATTTGCAAAATTTTTGCAGATCGTACTTATTTCATTACGATAATTTCCGCTATCAGAATGAAATTACTAAAAATAAATATAGGCAACTTTCATTACGGAAAACTTTTAGATAAAATAACCATAAAAATGTAATTAAACCAGTGTCTACCGAAATTTACTAAGTAAAGGAAAATAAAATACTATTTGAATTTTGGCTTACATCAAAATATTAAAGAAATATTTTTCTTATGAAAACACGTTTAACACGTTATATGTAAATAAAAAAAAATTAAAAGAGCATAATAATTATGTGTGTTAGACAATAAAAATATGTAAATGTATTTCTATATGTATAGCCTATAGTCTTTCTCGATAAATGAACTGTTTAGTTCGAATTGAAAAAGTATTCTTGTGTTAGACTCTAACACAAAAATATTTTTTCAACTCGATCTTGTAGTTCTTGAGATTAGCGCGTTTAAACAACAAGCAAACAAAGTCTTCAGTGTCTTCGGCTAATTAATGTTAGTATAATAATATATAAATGTGTACAACGAAATATAATACGAAGTCTAGCTTATTCCCGCCTGTTATGATTTCACATTTGAACGTTTTCTGTGATCTAATAGTTTTTTTTTCGTATTGTACAATAATAACATATCAAGTTATAAGATACGCAAATTGGTAATGCGCTGGAACCTTGTCAAATTACCGCCCTTGTGACGTCATCAGCAAAGAAAAAATACATCTAACAAAATGTAATATTCTCATCTATACGTCACTATGACGTCACCAACATGGCCGCCAGGCGCATTACCAATTTGTGTGGTTTATAACATTCAGGATTTCACGATTAGCCAGTATTATAGTGGTAAATGCAAACTTTCTGCTGTGTAATTACTATAACTTTATTCCGTTTTAGCACTAATTCCCTGGGTGAATTTCAACAAGACCGTATTTTTGTTTCATTTCATTTCAGACGGGCTTCGTGGTGGAGTGGTTTATGTAATGGACTGCCGATCACGAGGTCGCGGGTTCGATTCCCGCTTGGGGCAATCATTTGTGTGATATCCATAAATGTCACACAAATGTTTGTACTGCGTCTGGGTGTTTTCTATGTATTATAAGTATGTATTTACAAAAGAAAAGTAGTTTATGTAGTATATCCGTATTCTGGTACCCATAACACAAGCATAAAAGCTTAGCTTGGGACCAGAGGACGTTGTGTAAAATGTCCGTGAATATTTATTTATTATTTATTTCAGTTGAATTTCTCATTATTAAGTTTAACAAAATTTAAACAGTGTGTTAATGTACTTCTTGGTATTGATAATGTAAGATAAGAAGGCCCTCAAAATATCTTAATAAACTTAGGAGATATAACAACTTAAAACTTTTATGTTACCGAAATTAAACTTAAATCCACAGAAATTAATAAATTAGCCACTGAAATGAAATAGCTAGTCCACTGGAATTAATAAACTATTTTAGGCCATTTAAATAAATTGTATTATGTCACGTACGTATAATATTGATGATGTCTCAGAAATAAACTATCTTCTTAGAAATACAATTACCAAGAAAATAATCCAAACCTAAAATTCATACCGAGTTGAAACATTTGGCTACCGAATTATGCTAATACACATCACCGAAATTAAACAAATTCACACCGAAATTCATAGCGTCCACCGAAATTAAATTTTTGTTCATTTCGGTGAGATTTTTATCATTTCGGTTGATAGTTTAGTCCACGGAATCAACCGAAATGAGGACACTGATATTAAAACCAAGCACAAAATTAAGATTATAAGAAAAGTAATTATTACAGAGGGTAATAAGTACTCTACAAATAAAAGTACTTTAATTAGCGTTATCAACAAATACTTCAATAAATTCGCTGCACTTTTTATGAAACGTTATCCCTCTACACTGAAATTAACAGAAATTTGCCGCATGTCACCGATATGATACACTTACGTATTTTGCGGTTACACACAGGCACGCAGCGCACGTCTCCTATATACAAACATTAGGCGGCACTTCTCCGCAAGTTTTAAGCGCGGGGGAGATAGGCTAGTGTTGTCCTAGGCAAAAATATTATTATGTACGATGAAATTTTGGTCACCGAAATTAAAGGATTTTCCTACCTAAAGAATTTTTTTACCCATCCGTACACTGTGCGGTTTCAGCAACGTTTATAGTTATAGAACCATCATCAAAATCCGTTGTTTAGTTTTAAAGCTCCGTAATAATATACATACATACAAATATAACGACTTTGTTTTATATTAAGTAAAGATAATTCCTCAATAATATTTATGATAAGTAAAATGGAATTATAGCTTGTTATAACAAGTTGAAAGTATTAGAAATTTTGTAAATGACACGCAAAAAGATGTAACTACATTGGTTCACATTTTAAATATTGACATTTATCTTATGTTCTACAAAAACAAATAATACAGACGAATGGAGAACCTCCTCCATTTTATGAAGTCGATTAAAAAGTTAGTTAAAATTGGCATAGATTTGAATTCTAGGTATTGTAAATAGGTTTGAAAGTACAAAAAATGGTTCATGTATTGTATCCGTAGTTGGGTCCCATAACACAAGTATGTATGTATACTAGCTGACCCGGCAAACGTTGTATTGCATTACTAAAAAAAAAGGTTTGAAAAATAGATGTTGGCCGATTCTCAGACCTACTGAATACTGAATATGCATGTAAAATTTGATAAAATCGGTCAATTCGTTTGGAAGGAGTACGGTAACTAACACTGTTACACGTCAATTTTATATATAAGATAAGCTTAGCTTGGGATCAGAGGAATTTCGTAAAACTTATTTTAACACTAGAGATACGTTGTAGGTATATCCATAAAAGTGGTTTAATAATTTAACAGATAAACTCTTTCCAACCCATTCACGTGCCACTGTTGGGCACAGGCCTCCTCCACTTTGGGAGGGATTATGGTTAACCAGGCGTGTCGGCATAGGATTTATTTTCGAGTTTTCCATCCGTCGTAGAAGACGTTATCTTGACCACGTTCGATGCAAAACGGTCGAAACATTGGGAGCAAAGGTATTGTGCCTTTTTAATTGGTGACACTTGTATTTTTAATCCGTCACCACTCGGACAGTTATTTTCTTATTAGGTAACCGACTTCAAAAAAAGTTCTCAATTCGTCTGTACGTTTTTTTTTTATGTTTGTTACCACATAACTTTTAACTGGACGAAGCGAATTTAATAATTATTTTTTTATTGAAAGCTGGTGGTTTCCATTTAGTCCTATTGGCATCAGGTCAGGGTCTGATGGTTATCTCCTGAGAAATCGATGAAAACCCTCAAATTTCAAAGGCACATGAATTTTGAACGTTTTTTTATAATACTCAATTATTTACTTAATTCAAATATTATATAATTTTGTCAACTTACTATTTCAACCTAAAAAACCATAAAGTAAATACGTAACAGTCATGAAAATTCATTTAAGAGAAAGTTGTATATAAACATAGTAACTTCGAATATATTATCATAATATATAAATTAATCTCATCATTATCTTAAGGGTGTTATATATACATAATAATTATATATTATATAACACTTTTAATGTGTAAATATTTAAAAAAATATAAAATTACATAAGTTTACTTCCGATTGTAAATCTTATCTTATCTAATATATAAATCTAATATATAAAATTCACGTGTCACAGTGTTAGTCACCGTACTCCTCCGAAACGGCTTGAACGATTCTTCTCAAATTTTACATACATATTCAGTAGGTCTGAGAATCGGCCAACATCTATTTTTCAAGCCTTTTTGGTTTTTTTTTAGTATGGCAAAACAACGTTTGCCGGGTCAGCTAGTTTTATTATAAATATGTAACTATGACATACCTACATTAATTAATTGAAATCTGTCATTATGATTTGTCAAGTTGGCGACGGGCTTCATGGTCTAGAGATTCGTGTAACAGACTGTCGTTCACGAGGTATCAGGTTCGATTTTCGCTCGGGACAATCATTTGTGTGATCCTTATAATTGTCATACAATGTTTGTTCTGCGTCTGGGTGTTTACTACGTATTATATGCAAAAGAAAATTAGTACATCCATATTCTAGTACACATAACACAAGCATATAAGCTTAGCTTGGGATTAGAGGACATTGTTTGAAATGTCCATGAATATTTATTTTAAAAAACCACCACCAAACCTAAAATAAAGCCATCATCTTCAAAACCGTCTATTAAAAAAACCGCATAAAAATCTATTGTATAGTTTTATGGTCTTATTCATAATGACTTATCGGAGGTTTAAAAGTTCGCTAAAATAGGTTCACGAAAATTGTTAAAACTTGTTATTCATAATAGCCTTTTTACGCTAAAGCGTTTATTATCTCTCCGATAAATTCTCCGTTTAAACCTCCGATAAGTCATTATGAATAAGACCGTTAAAGATTTAGGAGGGACTACCGCCCGCCCAACTTAAGTATTTGCCTTAGATATTGCTATCCCTATTCCCCAGCGCTGCGCTGAAAGGGACAAATTTAATATAGTTGAGGCAGATTTTACCTACAAATTAATTGAAAAGAAAAAGTTTCATAGTCCGCTTTTTACTTCTTGAAAATTAAGTACCCACGAAGAAAACAGTGCACCACGAAGCCCATATTTTGGTATGGAGCATAGTTTGTTGTAGTGCCCTCTTAAGCTCATGTAGAAACATACATACAAAAACAACGACTTCATTTTAAATTAAGTAAAGATTTATAATAATAAATATTTATGGACATTTCACACAACGTCCTCTGGTCCCAAGCTAAGCTTATTATGCTTGTGTTATGGGTACCAGAATACGGATAGAATACATCATATACTACTTTTTTTTGTAAATACATACTTATAATACATAGTAAACACCCATTTGCAGATTTGAAATTTTAATTGGTACGATCTATTATTTATTGAGGAAACTGCTCTATAAATAGTATTAGGCTGAAGGCAGATGATACCGCTTTCATAATTGCAGTATTAAGCGCAGTTTAGTTTTAATTACGTATAATTCGCATTCCACTATCACCTTTGATGTTACTACTGTTTTATATCCTTATAAAGAAGAGTATTTAGCTGTTTTTATGACTGTTAATATAGCTTTGTGGTCCTTATGATGACGGATTAAGTGTCATGTCACCACCTCATTTAAAGAGAAAGAAAGTAAGAAATGCGTTTATTTTGGTTCACTCTACAACATTTTACACAAATAAATAAAAAAATAAAAATATATAACATAGTGATAAAATAATGATGCAGAGGGCCAAAACTAGGTCCATTCTCAACATAAGCTGTACACGCTTTAGTCAAGGGTGTTGCAGCGCCGATTTTCAGAATGTGCCTATTCTTATGCCATTTGTTTCCAAGGGTGCTGTAAGAGCCAGATAAAGAACAATATAAGCAGTTAATGTCTACTTTGAGAGATAGAAACCTCTAAACAGCGCAGCAGCAGCGCGGCATAGTAGATCATAATCCCTCCCATCCACCACAACCACAAAAACTATTAGTCTTGAAATCATAGCCCTCAAATCCAAATACATTTCTCTATTATATAATATTATTAAATATTATTTAATATCATAACACAATGCATAGTTTATTCACACAAGGTATTTTAACTGCACAGAATATTTAAATAAATACATAACAATTTATATTCATAACGACAATAATTTTCCGCAACGTAAGACCACGCATTCGCTTAAGGCATTATATTATATTATTGTATGCGTGAATTAATTTTATTTAACTGTTGTTTGTCATTTTATTTGTTCAACAGCTTCTTGTCAATATACTAGATAATACGTTAAGTTTAAATACTAAAACATACGCTTCACAATCTTGTATATCTTCAGAAAAATAAGCGTCTTTGTATTCCTAGAATTTCTAATTACTAAAGCTCTCTCGGACCCTATAGCTTCTTATTAATGAAAAAATTGTTTTTATAAGATTTATTAATTAAGTAATTATAAAAAATAATAAGTTATTATAGAATATTAATAAAAAAAATGTGTTTTTTTAAAACCCTTTTTTACAAACTATCTCTTTACTTAGTTTATAAAAAATTTGTTTATTTTGCATGTATGTCCCCATATGAGCTTTTATATGTTTGAAACTACGCAACGAATTTTTTTGCATTTTTCATTAGATAGAATGGTTCAAGTGGACGGCTTTTTTAGGGTTCCGTACCCAAAGGGTAAAAACGGGACCCTATTACTGAGACTTCGCTGTCCGTCCGTCCGTCCGTCCGTCTGTCACCAGGCTGTATCTCAAGAACGGTGATAGCTAGAGAGTTGAAATTTTCACAGATGATGTATTTCTATTGCCGCTATAACAACAAATACTAAAAATAAAATAAAATAAATATTTAAGGGGGGCTCCCATACAACAAACATGATTTTCTTACCGTTTCTTGATCGATACTAATAACGTTGCCTTATGTTGCATAGATAATGGTACGGAACCCTTCGTGCGCGAGTCCGACTCGCACTTGACCAATTTTTTTGTATATTGTTAAGATATTTTTTATTTTCTAAATTTCAATGCCCAGAAAGTTGCGGCTATAAATAACACAGAAAAACCTACAATCATAATTATTCGTCATTGTCTATATCTAACTACGTAATAATTCAACTAAAACTGTAAATTAAAGTGAAAGATGTTATTAAAACCGCGATACGCGAACCATACAACATTAATCTGTGCTCAATTACATAACAGATAGCATAAATTATAATTTAGTCGCCATTTTTCAAGAAGTTTATATAAAAATGTTAACAACTTCCGTCTCTTATCTAGTTGATGTAAAAGTATATGGTTAATTTATGGTCATTTAGATTATTTTGTGTCTTTATATTGGTGTTAATTAACTTAAAGCTGACAAATATTTTTGTTAGATTTATTTTTGGTAGCATTGACAATTTGTTTCTATTTAAAATGATATTATAATGTGGTGATTACGTAATCTTTTAAAACAATAAATAAATATTCATGGACATTTCACACAACGTCCTCTGGTCCCAAATTAAGCTTATTATGCTTGTGTTATGGGTAACAGATTACGGATATACTAGATAAACTACTTTTCTTTTGTAAATACAAACTCATAATGCATAGAAAACATCCAGATGCAGAAGTAGTAATACGTTTTGAGTTTTTTTTTAAATGTTATTAATAATTCTACTTTCCCTAATAATATAATTAAGTCGTTATTTTTGTATGTATGTGCCTATGTAAACTTATATTTTCAAAACTACGCAACGGATTTGGATGCGATTTTTTTTTATAAACGGAGTGCTTCAAGACCTTTTAGGTATAATTTGTTAAAATTTGCTTTCATAATTCCATTTTCTTCTTTTCTTAATTCCAACAAAGTTGCGGGCAACGGCTTGTAATAAATTAAGGAAACTACAATATATTTCGCGTAATTCAGGTCAATTTGGATGGATACAATGTGAGTTTAAAGTTTTTCCAAATCAGCTATAAGGTTTTAAAACAATACAGTTGCAAGATATGACCAATGTTTTAACAATTTTCTGCGGTAGTTACTTAATGTCTATCACGCCCTTTGTAATAAATAAAATGCGTGAAGTTAATAACATTTTACGGTGTTAGGAATGGAAGGCAATGAATTTATTACATTCAATATTTTCTAACACTTACGCGACTCATTCGTTTAAATAAAACTATTTTTTACGGATTTAGACGCGTATATTTGTTAAAATTTTGGCCCGACGTTTCGGAGACTTTGCAATCACCATGGTCACGGGTGAGACAAAGTCTTTGAAACGTCGGGCCAAAATTTAAAACAAATATACGCCTCTAAATCCGTAAAAAGTAGTTATTACATTCAATTTAATTATTAGGGAAAACTTAATGCTTATATTGTTACTTTAGTGTCTATCTGTTTTTCTGTCTGCTTTTTCTCGAAATATAGGATTTCTTCTTCGTCTTCCTTCCAAGCTACTTGGGGTCGGACAGGGCGTTTTTTTCGTTCCAGCCTCTCCTATCAGCCGTCATATTCGCATCAACTCCTTTTTAGTGTTTCGTACGAAACCTTATACAGTGTCTGTGTGTTCGTCTGTCAAACTATCTTTTACTCTGCAACGACAAAAGGTATCAGCTTGAAACTCACATCAAATGTATACAGTCGATTGCAGCAAAAAATACAATCAATATTTTAGATCTACCCATTCTGATGATTATCTGAATTATTACGCCATAGTTGTTTTTATTTTCAGTTAAGTATAGTTGTGCACATAGAATTGGTACTTATATCTACTTAAAATTATATGCAGCAAAAAAAAGGTTAGCAAAATAACCAAATATCACTTGCTATTGAAAAGAATAGGGTGGTGACAAAAGTAAGAGTTATCCATCGCCATACAGACAAATTTTTTAGCATTAGATATAACGTCAACCAATAAAATTTCGCTTCGTTCCGGTAGTAAAAATATTTCCTGTATTTAGTCATGCCGTTATTTAACTTGATTGATTCTCTGCGTGGTTAATTAACAAAATTATGTAAATAAGAAAATGTCAGCAGATTAAGACATTTCGCTATTTAAATTGGTGTTAATTGCCATTATTACAACACAAAGTCGCACTTCTCTCTCTCTCTCTCTCTCTCTCTCTCTCTCTCTCTCTCTCTCTCTCTCTCTCTCTCCAGCCCATTTACGTCCCATTGTTGGGCACGGGCCTCCTCCACTTTGGGAGGGATTATGGTCTACTGTGTCGCGCTGACCAGGCGTGTTGGCACAGGGTTTCTTTTCGAGTTTTCCGTCACTCACTGTGGTTGTTTTTATTTCTTAGCTGGCTTTTACAGCACCCTGGGAAGAAACAGGGGTGGTGACACTTGTATTCTTAATCTGTCACGAGGACAATACGTTACATAGGGATATACGTATTGTCCTCGTGACGTATTAAGAATACTTTTTAGAAATAATTTAAGAATACTTAAATTATTTAAAACTATATTATTTTGAGCCTTCTTTTTTAATAGATAAAGTGGTTCAAGAGGATGCCTTTCTGTATAATTGGTTAGTATATGGTTTCTAGATTCCACCTGTACGAAGATGCGAACAACAGCTAGTTTTTAAATAAATCTGTTTTTATTTGGTATTGACAGTTTAAGAAACCTAATATGTTTGCAAAATTCTGTTTGAAATACATAGATATGTTCGCGTAAAAGTGATAGTAACTTTCGCTACATATTCATTAAAGAACGCGTCAATACATATTGTTTAAGTGTTGTAAATTATATTTTACGATGTTCATTCGGTTAGCTGTTAATTAATTGATATTTTAAAAGAAAGTGCAGTTTTAGCACGCTTTCGTTTTAAAAAAAAAAATATTGACCAATTAGATATAGTTGGTTCGCAGACTTCAACACTATAACCATCATAACATTTACGTTATCCTAAGATCGAGTCTAAATTATGTCATCGTCATCTCTCTCTCTCTCCAGCCCATTTACGTCCCACTGTTGGGCAAGGGACTCCTCCACTTTGGAGGGATTAGACTTTACTGTGCCGCGCTAACCAGGCGAGTTGGCACAGGGTTTATTTTCGAGTTTTCTGTCTCTCACTGAGGATGTTATCTGTGTGCATTATCCCTTAGCTGACTTTTACAGCACCCTTGAGAGGAGATGGGATGCTGACACTTGTATTCTTAATACGTCACCAAACGGACATCGTTATAATTAGTTATATTATTAAAACTAGCTGTTGCCAGCCACATTTCACGCGTGGAATCTAATAGCCAAATCTTAACAAATTGTACAAAAAGCCATCCTCTTGGACCACTCTATCATTACAAAAAAACCGTATCAAAATCCATTGCGTAGTTTTGAAGATATATGCTGACATTGGGACATACATACAAAAATGACGACTTTGTTTTGTAACAAGTAAAGATATTCAGAAACGTTTATTGTATGCCCCCTTAAATATTCTGTGTATTCTTGTTTTTATTATTTGTTGTTATAAAATATAAAATAGAAATACCTGTGAAAATTTCTACTTTCTAGCTATCAACGTTCGGGAGATCAGTCTGATGACAGATTAATTGATTAAGAGCGGTCTCTATAATAGGGTCTTATTTTACTTTTGGTTAGTAACCATAGTTACATCACGACAATAAATTTAAAAATAATATATTTTGCTCTTCCTAAAATATGCTAGCATTACTTTTCTTGTTTTTGGTTCTCAGTTTCAATCTCGATCATTGTTCTGAGCAGAGATCAAATCAGCGATCTCATAAATAAGTCCATCTATAAATAGAAGATACAAATATAATACTTTTTTATCGTTAGAACTGGCTGATGCCACGTTGCCTTTGTCTACAAGCAAATTGTTCAACTCAAAAGAAACTACATCACAGGCCATGAAATTAAATTAAAAAAAAATCACTTAAGATCAAATTATCTGTACGGAAGCTACGTAAAATATGTAGGCCATAAGACGGTAGGTTACGCACGGTGGCACCATGTACCGTTTTAACCAGCACGCGCAGAGGTAAATAAACCTACCAATGGTGGCAATTAGACGGGCTTGTGGCCAGTTTTTACTGGGAGGCTGGCAACATTTTGTTTAGTGTGAAACGTATTTGAGCGGTTGTAGTTCCGTATAATATCATGCAGCAACAACTAACTTCAGTTGACATTTTTTTTTCATATACTTAATTTTCAAGAATATCAAAGAATTTCGTATAATTGAACTTTACTGCTATGCTCGATGTTTCCCTACGTGATAAGATCCGGAATGCGGAGATCCGTAAAAGGACTAGTGTGTACGACAATACCAATGGGCAGGCCACATCGCTCGACGATCTGATGACCGTTGGGGACGGAAGGTTCTCGAGTGGCGATCACGAACCGGACGACGCAGCGTGGGGCGGCCCCCAACAAGGTGCACTAACGATATCATCAACTACGCTGGGGGACTCTGGATGCAGTTAGCGCAGGACCGCGCGTTGTGGCGTTCTATGGAGGAGGCCAATGTTCAGCAGTGGACTGAGAAAGGTTGATGGATGGAACTTTACTGAAAATATAGACTGCGTGTTAAAATTAAATAGAAATGACTGTAAGATATCAAATGCCAGTAGCCAGCAAGACATTGCTGTCTATCTGTTATTTTTTGTGTGTTTTCTATGTATCATAAGTATGTATCCGTATCTGGTATTCATAACACAAGCCTAAAAATATAGTTTATTTTGGGACCAGAGGACGTTGTGTAAAATGGCAAAAAAATATTATTATTGGCTAATATCTTTACAAAAGGAGTTGATATTAATTATAATGATAGATCTAATATATAAAATTCACGTGTCACAGTGTTAGTTACCGTACTCCTCCGAAACGGCTTGACCGATTTTTATGAAATTTTGCATGCGTATTCAGTAAGTCTGAGAATCGGCCAACATCTATTTTTCGAACATTATTTTTTTTTTAGTATCGCATAACAACGTTTGCCGGGTCAGCTAGTAGGTACATATATTATTATCTACTTTCAACTACCCACAAATGTATTTTTTTATAACCTTTTTTCAGTATTTTGTTAAAATTTCGTAATTTTTCACAATTTTATTACATTTTAATACATTTGCTATTTACATATTTTGAATGCAATTTAATTAATTTCACTATAACATTGAGCGATAAAAATATGTAAATTGTGTAATGATTTAATTAACACAAAAATAAAATTAACAATTGAGCAATTTTCGCAAAAATCATGTCATTGTAGTGTAGTGTTATAGTCTTGATCTAATAAAACATAGGTACTATGCGGTTCACTGCTGGGCTTGGGCAAATCTGCTTCGGTAGGTAGTCACTATAGGTACCTAATCAGTTTAGTTACGCCACGCTAACCAAACATGTTGGTATAGTGCTGACACTTGTATTTTCTAATCCATCACCATAAAGAAAGAGTTATACTTTTTAAATTAAGAAAAAACTTAAATCACACGTCACTAGCAGCTCTGTAGTTTTAGTACCATTCCACCACGGAACCCTAAAACTTAAGAGTTTTTCTTAGCATTTAAAAAAGCATAAATCACAACGTAAGGGCGATACTTTGAATTCCTTAATGTGTATTTTCTGTTATTAAACTAATGTGCCTCACAGTTTTACTTGTGTTTAAACAGTGACTTGTCTACGATAGAATTAAAGATAGTAGATCTGCGAGAGAAAGAGAGGAAAATGCGTAAAAAAACATTTTTCTTTACGCATTTTCCTCTAGCGGGTCTGCTGGAAGAGATTCCTCAAAGAAATAAGCACACTTTGTACAACCATTTCTATCTCTATAAGTGCCTACACAACATACTCTGTGAGAGACGGAGAACTCGAGATTAAAGCCTATAACAATTAATACAACTGGTCAAAGCGTGGCAAAGGAAGTAGATCGACTGCCCTTCCTATATGGGGGAGGCCCGGTGGCTAAAATTTAAGGCTAAAATTGAAATCGTAATACGCGTCTTAATCCTTAAAAGTAATTTAATTTAAAAAAAATCGTTGCAAATAAATAGTCCAAGATCAAATAATAAAGTTGTTTTTAATAAAATCTACTCAGTACTAGATTTTATTGTAGAGTATTTAAATATAATCGCTGGATTAAATGATAGTTTGCAACCACACCATACATGAGATATGAGAGAAATATTAATAAGTAAAGGATGTATTTAAGTGCTGATTCTGATTTTATTTAAACTAGTACCTTTGTATTAATAATTTAATAACTAAATTAATATAAAAACAAGCTTTATGAAGTAATTATTCAATTTGTATTTCGTAGCTATCGTATCAAAAGCATGTGTTTTACACATGCTTTTGATAAGTTTTTTTTATAGTTAGGAGGTAAAAATGCTACATATTTTATCAAGAAGTGAAATTACTAAGCCATTATCGCAGAAATTGAACACATAATAATACAAATTAAACATTGAACACATAATTGATTACAAAACTAGCTGTTACCAGCGAATTCGTAGGCTTGTAATTTAAAAAAAAACCTCGTACTTTAACAGCTTTTAATTGACGATTTACTCCTATTAGTCGCAGCCTGGTGTTATAACTTTCCTCTATAAATGTTCTATCTAACACTGAACGAATGTTTCAAACCGGACTAGTGGATCCTGAGATTCTAAACTTACAAACAAACACTACACTACTCAAAAACATTCACAACTATCCGTAACGAAAATACCCGTGAGGTGGTTATGTAGTAAAAATTATAGTATATTGAGTCTTTGTTGTACTACTGTCTATTTAATATACTGAAAACTATTTACATTGAAATCAACGGTAACCCATGGCATTAAAATAAACTCCATCTAATAAAAACTCCATTCAAGTTTCAACAAATGACATATCTAAACGGAACGGGCGTTCTTAATTTGAATATAATAGAAAATGTCCGCCCAACATGGAGGACAAAATGGCGCCAATTTATATGCTAATTCTAAACTTATAAAGGCTGCATCTGCCGGTATTTATGTAAATAATTGTGTCTAGTGACCTTAGAAGGAAGAGAATGTACACATACATTCAGAATAGTATGTTACTGTTTTAATCAAAAATAATTTTATTTTATTAGCCTTTAATAAAATTTAAGATTTTGTTTTATTATCAAACTGAGTATCTGAGAATGTATAGGTAGATATTTGGATGTAAGGATATTTTGTTGTTTTTTCACTCAAAAACTACTGGATACATTTTAATAAAACTGCAGATATATACATATATATATAGATTAGAATAACAAATTGGCTATGGTATCATCACGCTTAAAGCCAACGAGCAGGGCAGTACGCAAACGTGGAACACGGGCTTATGTGTATCTATAGTAATATTACAAAGCTGAAGAGTGTGTTTGTTTGATTGTTTGAACGCGCTAATCGCAGGAACCATTGGCCCGATTTGAAAAATTCTTTCAGTGCTGGATAGTACATTTATCAAGAAAAGAAATAGGCTATATAACATCACGCTGCGACCAACAGGAAAGAAGCAGTAGTGAAAAATGTTGCCAAAACGGGAAAAAAATCTAAATTCCACTTCTACGGGGTCGCGGGTAACAGCTAGAGAAGTGATTAAATTATGAGTAGATTGAAACGAACACAGACATCTAGACAAACACTAAAACTATTTTAAATAAATCTAAATAAAAAGATTGATATAAAAGATATTATAAACATATCAATATACTTTCTCTTTTATTATAATTTGATATGAAAGCATATAATAATATTGCACCCGTAGTGAGTGTGAAATTTCTAAATTTAAAAAATAAACATTTGGATTTCATAGACGATTCAGTGTTATCTAAGAAAACTTATTAAGAATATTTACATACCTAATAAACCCTGTACCAACACGCCTGGTCAGCTCGGCACAGTAGATAAGTAGACTATAAACCTTTCGAACGTGGAGGAGGCCCGTGACCAACAGTAGCACGTTACTGGGCTGGACAGAGAGTGAAAAAGAGAGATATATGAATTATATTTCAGCTCTATATTTTATTTATATATGGCACGACACCAAACTATACGCCATACAAAAAAAATGGGCATCGTAGTCCGCGGTTTTCTTCGTGAATATTGCCTCCAAAGCAAGAATTTTACTCTCAGTATCTAGGTCTTATATTATTATGTCTATACTTCTATTACTTTCTTTTTTCATAATATACTAACTAAAAGAAATATGACAAACTAAAAATCCCGTTCTTTTGGGTTTATAAGGTCTTTTTTTCAAAGAATTTGTAGGTCAAATCTGTCTCAACTATATTTGTCACTTTCAGCGCGGCGCTCGGGAATACGGATAGCAATACCTAAGGCAAATACCTAAATTGGGGCTGTAGTCACCTCTTAAGAGAGAGAGAGAGAGAGAGATACAGGAATTCAGTTGTATATTCTTAGCAAGTGTAAGGTTAATAAATTAAATTTTGGTGGAAAATGTGATCACCGCAAGCGGGACTTGAACCCACGACCTCGGAATACCGTTACGTAGCTCTGCCATCTGAGCTTTATGCGGGCGTGCTTTCGTGAGTAATCAAATTAGGCCACCATAATCGTCACTCGATTGAGTTTACATCGTATTTTTACGTACAATGCTATCTATCGCCATCTATCTATTTATTGTAAGGTTTTAGCAACCATTAGAATGAGACAAAAATAATACTTTACAAATTGTTGTTTGTTAGACAGACTACTAGTGCACAACTAAACATAACAATATAATCTACTTAGCTTAAAAACTAAAAAACACGCTTAAATATCCTGAATATTTTTTCAATGATTGCATTGTCATCACTACTCAATTCTATGCTACCTACTTACAAGACGTTGACAGTTTATGTTGTCAGAGACATAAGTTTCTGTTGTCACATGTTGTCACAATCGTAGTAAACACAAGTAAACAATTATGATATTTTTACCTGATTCTTAAACAAAGCGTTTTTATGTGAAATTATCTGATTGTATATGAAAGGCATACGTAGAAACACAATAATCTTGGTGAGTCTACTCATATACAATTAAACTATTACGTGTATGATTAAAAATACAAGTGTGGTCATAGTGATACTTCAACATGCTATCCTAGTAATTCTGATCAAGGAATT
This sequence comes from Orgyia antiqua, assembly GCA_916999025.1. Taxonomy (NCBI): domain Eukaryota; kingdom Metazoa; phylum Arthropoda; class Insecta; order Lepidoptera; family Erebidae; genus Orgyia; species Orgyia antiqua. The sequence goes on along the minus strand of OU779865.1, from coordinate 35,016,490 downwards.
GGGATTATTCTGTGGGAGATGTGCAAAATTTCAGATCAATCCGTCTACTGCAAAGGGCTGAAAATAGCTTTAAAAGATTCCGTTACACAGATTAATACATTGATAGATACATACCAAACTTATAAAAGCGTGTTAAAAAATGAAAACAACTATTGATGTATTTTGATTAATTGGCTATTTTCTTGTGCATAATTATTTATATTTTTTAAAATCTTTCGTCTATAATAAACAGTATTTTTATCAAGAAAGTTCGGTTAGCTATTCCGAAATGATGTGTTATCGACACTATCTAAATTCAGTTTTCATTTTCGGTACCAGTGTCTATATACAGGGTGTCCTGGCGAGCTAGGGAGGATGAGATGCCAAAATAAAAAAAAAGTTACTTATATTTTACAAAATATTTATTATTATTATAAAAGATCAATAAATGGAAAATCATCCACGGAAATTGTTCAAAACTCGCTGACACACCGTTCTCTGAATAGCTGCCAGGTCTGCGTCTGATGTTCTCCTTCAATTGCACCAAAGTTGTGGGTTTATTGTGGTCTATTATTATATTATTTTGTAATATTATGTTAATTAAAATTGTTAGTCTATAATACACAAGTTTTATGTAATAAGAAAGTATAGTGTTAACAGTACTAAATCGTGGTACACTACCAATTTTCACTTTTTAGTTAAGTTTAGTTTTATTGTGCACGTAGAATCGGCGCCAATGTCCTCTATTATAATACTTATTAGTCTGATGATGATAAATGATCATATAACTCGTTATTCTCTACCTTTCTCTACATAAAAACCCATCAAATTTGTTACAATTTCATTGCAAATCTAACGAAATAATTATGACTTTGGATCACGAATATGCAATTAATGGAATTCCCACATGATTTTACCGTTGTAAACTATGGTTTTGCCAATTCTAAATCTAATTTATATCAGTATAGAGTTTGATCTTGATTGGCTGTTAATTTTAGCACGCAAAAATTATTCGGTTTTGAAAGTCTTTTGTAATAACGGGAACTTTATCTGAAACTGTAGTGTATGTTATTTTTTAACTGACTTTGAAAATTCTGAACGTATAATGTTTTAAACATATATACCAAAAAAATATAGCTTAGGATCATTATTCTCTAACTGCCTGTCTATTAAATACGTTATTCGTTCGGTCTCGTATATGTACAGAAAAGTTTGGAGTTATAATTCAAAGCAGGACAAAATAAAATAGACACAAGTTTTTAAATAAACAAAGGTAGGTTCCCGAATGTTGACCACGTTTCGGATGGCCCAGCGTGGGGCGGTCTCCAACAAGATGGACTAACGACTTCAGACATTATAAAACAGCGCAGGACCGCACGTTGTAATGTTCTATAGGAGAAGCCTATGTCCAGTACTGGACGGAGAAGGACATATTCTTTTTCTTACAATACCTTATATATTATATATTACATCAATGACGTAGGTATGTATGAAAACATGACATAGAATTTTTAGGTCACTATTTTATTGTGCCTTTGAATTCCTCGCTCTTATTACAATCTTTGACAATACAATACATTATTATAATATACATGACAATTTAAAAACTTTCACTGAATTTTTACAAGTCATCATTGTTAAGTAGGCTTTAATATTTTTATCAAATTGATCGCTGATCAATGAATGACCTTAAAGAGAAAGTGCTATTTGCCTACCGTGACCTATCAGCCAGAACTGTCTAAGATTAAGTTTAAGAAAATCTCAAATAAATTAGGAACAAATTTTTCAGTCTGTTTTTATTTGAATTGTTACGAAAATATTTTCTAACACTTGCGCGACTCATCTGTTTAAATAAAACTACTTTTTACGGATTTAGACGCGTTTATTTGTTTTAATTTTTTTTTTTTAATATAATTTTAAATTAAAATAGTAAAAGTCTATCTTTATGGTCAATGTAAAATTAAAATCGAATGTAGGTAAACCCTGTAATAACTGATCGTAGAAGACACATTACAGCTCAGTCTCACCCGTGACCATGGTGACTGCAAAGTCTCCGAAACGTCGGGCCAAAATTTAAAACAAATATACGCGTCTAAATCCGTAAAAAGTAGTTTTATTTGAATTGTTACGAACTCAAATCTGTCTTTATTTGAATCAAGAACCAATTGTGGATTCTATTTTTAAACGCATTATAAGCAATAACATGTCTTGCAATATTTATTTGATCTAACTATTTTATTATTAACACGCATATATAAGTTCGGTATGTATCTAAAAATTTATTAATCTATGTAACGGAATCTTTGTAAGTGATTTTCACCTTGCAGTAGTCGGATTTATCTGAAATTTTGCACATATATCAAGGGCCGATGACAAAACAATAATTTAAAAAAATATTCAGGAATATCAAGCGTGTTTTTTAGTTTTTGAACTAAGTATGTATATAAGCTTATCTTGGGACCAGAGCACGTTGTGCGAAATGTCCATGAATTTATAGTCTTTTTTTGTTTGAATTATCTTATTTTTAGATTCTATCAATCATTCAATGTTACGCAGTTTAATTTAATTAAATTCTTGGAAATTCTAAATACTTGCAATAGTTTTTAATTCTTTATTTATGGGGAAAAAAGTTTTGGACGTGCTATAATAGTATTTTTGTGTTTGGTATAAACATTTGTACCTACATGATTAAATGATTTTCTTTTTATTTCATTTTTATTTTAGGATAATTTTTAGACTAACTAATAAGATAGCTATAATTAGCTACAACTGTAAGGAGACACCTGCACATAATTCATAACCGTGCGCGCATGAGTGGGTATATGTCACGACGCTATCAAACTACTTGTAAGTGCGTGACTAAATTGTTCACACGATAGGTGTCCCTTAAACGTCTATCTTTCTATATTTATAACCCCATAAATATAGAAAAATAGAAGACAGAAAAATATATTTATTTACGGTCGTGGAGCAGACACAATACACAAACAGAGAAATAAGCAACTGAAACAAATACAAATAAAAAAGAAACAAATTAAAATTATGCAATAGTAAGTTATTACTAGAATACTTTAGGCATTTTTCTGTCTGCATACTTAAATAAAAACCTGTCAAAAGCGAGGTAAACTCGCACACTTAAGGTTTCGTACCTACTAGACATATAAACATAAGTAACTGCATTCAAATAATCATTTAATTAAACTCAAAACAATTCACCAACTTAATTTTGTAGTTGATATATAGGGAATCGCCTACATTTCAGCTACTTCATAAGTTGGTGTTAGTTACACTTTTTTACTTGTGATATGATGAGAAAAAATTTTTTTTAAACAACACTTTAACAAATTATAAGTTTTTGGATTTTTCCCTATATCAGCACTATATAGACTTGATCTATGCCAAAATTTAAGGCTCTAGGGCAACGGGACATAACCTGTGAATTTTGATTCCCTAGCATAAGTCGAAAAATTCTTAAAAATGGTCGTAACTCGGTTATGTCTTTTAAATGCGTAGAGGTGAAAGGTTGACTGTATCTATTGCAGCAAGGGACCGCATAGATCTACATATCGTATGAGTTTCAAGTTGATACCTTCAGCCGTTGCTGAGTAAAAAAAGTTTGACAGACGGACAGACAGACAGACAGACACCGGAGTGATCCTATAAAGGTTTGTACGAAACCCTAAAAAGCTGAAAACGATAGGTAACCACAGCCTAAACTATAGAATTTAAGAAATTTAAAGTGTGTTGCAAATGTTGCAATGTAGAGAGGATTTTTGAAAAATTTATTCTCGGTTTTGAAAAGGATGGAGACAAATTTATTAAAAGTTCGTAAATTTTTTGAAAATAATTGCCAAATGATGATAGATGAAAACAAGAGAGGGGGTGAAAAATTCATTTGAAAGTTTGTCATTTATTTAGTATGGAGTTATGAAATTTGAATCATAAGACAATGACATGGCCTAGAGACTACATAATAATTATAATTCACATTTTACGCTCAAAATCTACAGCGATTTAGTTGAACATTAGAATAAAACAAAACATTATACAATCACACTAAAAGTCAAAGAGCGAGGCAGTAATTATAAGAACCGAAGAAATGCTATCTTGTAGATAACATCCGTACCAATTTATACTAAATAATCATAGCAATATTGTCGAGATCAAAACAAGCCTGCCGTCTTATTTTTACAAGTGTTAATTAAACAAGAACTGGTTGTGAGGTGGTCATCTCTTGTTTCAAAGCTTTATTACCTGCACGTGAAGGTTGCTAACAACCAAGCATAGGGTTGTCACAAAAATAATAATAATAATCTATAATAATATTACGAAGCTGAAGAGTTTGTTTGTTTGTTAGTTTGAACGCACTAATTTCAGGAACTTCTGGACCGATTTGAAAAATTCATAAGAAAAAGGGATTGCAATACCTAACACACATACTTAAATTGTGAAGTGGCTGGCTCTGTAGTGAGCTCTTAAGCATAAAGCTCCCATTGAAAAATGAAGCAATCCATATCTTAACATATATACCAATACAGAATATCCCGTTAGCAATCCCGAGCAAACCTTTAAGCGTCTTAAATTAACATAAAAACTGGTTTCATATAAAAGGAATTAAATTTCTAAACCCGCTTGAAAATAAGCACTTATCTTAAATACCTTTTAATTAATTAAAAGTTATTTATTAAAGAAACATTTAAGAAATCTGTTTTGAACGAAATATATTAAATATATAGATAGATAGTTAGAATTGAAGTTAATAAAAGCGTGCTATTAAAACATTTTACTACAATTTTAAAATTAAATTTCCTTTATCTAACTGCTAAAATATTAGACCAAGATCCTGGGAATGCAAACTTTTACTCATCTTCGAAGTTATGAAATATCGAGTATTAGGTACGCATAATGGGTACATATAAAATTGTTTAGTGATATGAATATTTATAATCTATTACCGAACAAACAGCTCGCAAAAAATTAAATATGTTAATCAGTATAAATAATAGTGGTATTGTATCATCTTAAAACATATGTTTTTGTTACATTTAATATTATGATCATTAATTCCTTCAAATCGATAAATAGCATTTCTAGTTATGATAATTATTGTTTTAAAGATATTAAATATAAATCTATTAAATAGGTAGACTGACCTTTCCCTTGCGTAAGTTTTCTAGACTATTCTTTTTTCTTCGTAAGAAGTTTTTGCTTAGTAATAATATTATTAACATAATTATGCAGTCTTACTAGACAATGCCCGTACTGTCCGTCGGTTTCTCTCCCATTAGGCTCCACCACTCCGGCCGACTGTTGCCAACCTCGTCAGAGGGCGTCCTGTCGTCTTTCGAGGCAAGGTAATGTTATATCTAAGTTATTGAAATATCTTTACAAATATTTATCAAATTTATTGTATACATATGTGACAGCCCTATGTCAAATACCTAATTTTCTTGTTTCAACACGTTTTGTATACTAGTTATAAAATTAATAATCTACGGTATGCAGGTAGTTCAATGACTATATATAGAAAATTGGTCAAGTGCGAGTGGGACTCGCGCACGAAGGGTTCCGTACCATTATCTATGCAACATAAGGCAACGTTATTAGTATCAAGCAAGAAACGGTAAAAAAAATCAGTTTTTTGTATGTGAGCCCCCCTTAAATATTTATTTTATTTTTAGTATTTGTTGTTATAGCGGCAATAGAAATACATCATCTGTGAAAATTTCAACTGTCTAGCTATCACCGTTCTTGAGATACAGCCTGGTGACAGACGGACGGACGGACGGACAGCGAAGTCTCAGTAATAGGGTTTCCGTTTTTACCCTTCAGGTACGGAACCCTAAAAAGTACTAATATGGCTATTATAAGGCCAAAGAGTTTTTTGTTTGTTTGTTTGAACGCGCTAATCTCAGAACCTACAACTGGTTCGAATTGAAAAATATTTTTGTATTGGATAATCCATTTATTGAGGAAGGCTATAGGCTGTATAACATCACACTGCGACCATTAAGACCAAAGCATTAGTGGAAAATGTAAAAAATTACGTCTTTATTTTGTAATAAGTGAAGAAGTAATAACTAATATTGCTTAATTAGGGACTAGTGGACGTTGAGTGACTTAACAGTATATTTAATTCAGTATACCTATTTAAGTATTTTGACGGGCTTCGTGGCGTAGTGGTTCATGTAATGGACTGCCGTTCACAAGGTCGCGGGTTCGATTCCCGCTTGGGATAGTCATTTGTGTGTAAATGTCATACAAATGTTTGTACTGTGTCTGGGTGTTTCTAATTGTATAACTACACTATGCAAAAATCTTTCCAATGCAATATTTAATTTTGCCAAGTAATTATTGAAACGAAATACCTAATTTTCTATTAAAACTAACTATTGCCCGCGATTTCGTACGCGTGGATATTAGAACTATTTCCCCATTTTTGCAACATTTTTCACTGATGCTTATCTCCTATTAGACACAGGCAGCGTGATGTTATATAGCCTAGCCTTCCTCGATAAATGGACTATCCAACACAAATATTTTTTTTTTGATTTGAACCAGTAGTCAGTTCCTGAGATTAGCGCGTTAAAACAAACAAACTTTTCAGCCTTATAATATTATTATAAAATAGAATTATTAATTAAATAATATGATAATTAATAATATTTATTTAGGTTATTTATTCCGGATATGAGTTTTATAAATAATCTTACATGTAATTTTGTATTAAATTCGGTTTACTGAATTTTATGCGTAACAAATTTATTTCTAATTAGCATTTTAACTAAATTTTATAAGAATTATGTAAGATGATATGTCTTCAGATATGATAGTTTGTTTTATCAATCTAATTTGGTAGTATTTTAAATATGGGAAAAGTTAGAAACGATGCCAAATAAAGGGAAAAGAAAAACCATACAAATATTACATTCCAAATAACTTTATCACGTATTACCAACCTTAGGAGTTAAAATTTCTTCTTTTTTCATTTCATTATCGTACACGTCCCGTTGTTGGGAATGACCAGTACATACTATACACAAACTGTGAAGTTATTCTTTCTCTTCTTTCTATTCTTTCTCTTCTTCTCTCTGTTTAGCTTGGCAGAAGGATAAACGAACGGACAGTGTAGCCTCAGTAATATAAAACTAAATTACATTCCCACGGCTGTATGGCTGTATGTCTTTGTATATGATATCAGTTATGACGTAAGCTTTTGTTTGATTCTATCTTGTCTTTGACATGACATGTGTCAAGGGTGGCATTATATTATTTCATTGTTAGAGGTCCTTACAACAAGGTGAAACGGGATACGGGACCCTATCACAGACACACACCAGACCTCTTCTTCTCCAGCCCATTTAGGTCCCACTGTTGGGCACGGGGTTCCTCCAGTTTGGGAGGGATTATGGTCTACTGTGCCGCGCTGACCTGGCGTGTTGGCACAGGGTTTCTTTTCGAGTTTTCCGTCTCTCACAGATGTTATGTGTGCAATATCCCTTAGCTAACTTTTACAGCACCCTTGGGAGGAGATGGGGTGGTGACACTTGTATTCTTAATCTGACACCATCGTACCTCACCAAGCTGTATCTCATGAACGGTGATAGCTAGACAATTGAAATTTTCACAGATGACGTATTTCTACAATGCATTTTACAAATACATAAATGCTAAAATAAAGAATATAAAAAACTACCTGCAGCCTGCGTACGCGTGGAATTGAAATATAGTCTATAGCCTTCCAAAATAAATGTACTATCCAATACTGAAAGTATTTTTATAGTGAGTATTTTTCAAATCGGACCAATAGTTCCTGAGTTAATGGCGTTTAAATAAACGAACACTTCAGCTTTATAATATTTTTAAAGATTGATAAAGGGATTACCACACTGCAAACGCTATCTGAGTAACTTGATAGCACTTAGATACCAATACACTAAGACCACAATAAATGTTCAAGACGATATGATGTTACGCTTATGAAAATATTATACATATTAATGGTAAGGGACCCTTTGAAACGACTGCAACTCGTACTTGGTCGGTTTTTTGTTAATGATATACAGAACTGGTTGTACGGGCCTGATTACATATTTGATTGCCAAGACGTGGGTTTCGAAGAATCGAAGAGTTCCCCTTGGGTTGTGTTTAAGTGTTAACAATCATGTCTTTAAATTTTTACAGGTTTAATTTCGAGTTTCCCGTCTCTCACACAGCCTGTTATTTGTGTGCAATATCCTTAGCTGACTACAGCACCCTGCGAAGAAATGGGGTAGTATCACTCATATTTTTAATCCGTCACCAAACGGACGCTGGCTGCAACTAGTTCTAGATAAAAGTAGAATTTCATTTGACTATTTTAAATTTAATTAACCAATTTTTTTGCAAACATATTGGTAACCCTAATATAACTCATGTTATTATTATATATGAGTGACTCATAAACAAAATCGTAACATACAAAAACTTATGTAAAAAACTGGTATCGAACCTAGAGCTGTTAATATACAGGTTGAGTTTAATACTAACACGACGAAATTGCAATACTTTTTAGTGAAATTGTACAGACTTCTATAAAATTTCCCATGGCGAGTGCTCTGAAGAGTTTTTCTCCTTAATCCCTGCTTCTCCCTTTCTTAATCGTACCACGCGCGCTTGCTTAAGATGTCATCAATTTACTGTGGCCACCATTTCTTCTCAGAAATTTTGTGAGTCCTTTATTTGCAAAACTTTCCTTCGCTTCCTGCGCACGTGTACCCTTCTTCGTACAACATCGGGTCTTTCAAGCGAGGCGTGAAGAGGCACCTTACGGGCCGACAAGGTAAGGGCGGCTATTACACTGTACTAGCTGTCCTCCTAGTACGAGAGCCCACAACCAAAATTTTTGTCTCATAGCAATACGGCCAAAACCGCATCAAATCGATAGATACGATTATCCTAAACTCGAAAATACCAATATCAGACATTTTCCGCGTAGCGTTTGATCAGACCGAATTTTCTAAATTGTCAAAGAATTTTACCGAACTGCATCATAGCAATATGTCTGATTTGCAGACTGTAGTTGAATGATAGTTCTGAGATACCGGAAACATATTTTTCAGACGTTAGTGGTGTAGCGCAAACCCGTAAAATCACTTAAAAAAATTAAAAATGAGACAAAAAAAATGTCTCATAGCAATACGTCTGAAAATCTTTTTTATTAGTAAATTTTGGTTATTTGATGCGAACAAAACAATTTTCAGACGGAAATGTGAACGCATTAAATTTTGAGACCGTTTTGAAAATGTTAACAAATTTTACCGATCGGTATCATAGCAATATGTCTGAAAATTGTTGGACATGATAAAATAAGTTGTCCACATGTGCAAAAAATTTATATCAGACAAATTAAGTGTAGCACCTTCTCTATCAGACAACTTTTCGATACTCAGATATCATTTAAAAATCGCATTGAGGCATCTTGAATTTTCTGTTACAAACCAATGAATACGTTGCGACCCTGAATTTATTAGATGATAATTAACAAAGAATTTACCCGAAACCGTAACATTGAAGCTGAAATAAATCGCACAAAAGGAAACTGGGATGAAGTTTTTGGGAGTATATGCTACACTTAAAGTGTCTGAAAACAGGTGTTTGGTAATCATGGCAGCAATACGAATGTTGAAAAAAAAATTTATCCGTATTGCTATGATACAGGTCGGCTAAATTTGTTGACATTTTCAAAAATGCGCTCAGGCTATATGCTACGCGCAAAATGTCTGAAAACAAACTTTTTCGTAATACAATTATAAAATCTACTCGTATGTACATTTTCACTATCAGACGTATTGCTATAATACCGACTGTCTTTTTTTTTTGACACAGCAGAAATGGCCTCCCACGCAGTTGCTACACTTTCGACCGTTACCACACACCTAGTCGGGTTCAGAATCATACAATCTAACGATTTTATAGGGTTTTTGCCGTATTGCTATGGGACATGGTTTTGGTCGTGGGCTCTCGTACTATCCCATTTGGATTGCACTACACTTAACATCAGGTGGAATGTAGTCATTTGCCTAACTCTAGCCATAAAAACAGAACTCCGGTGTGGGCACTATCCATGCGCCAAGTTTGTTTACCTCATGCATGCAAAAGGCACTCCCAATTGCGCATACATTTGGCACTTATGAAAATGTAGTGTACTTGCAGATGGATTGTGTCCAAAAGAAAGAGACAGTGTATTTGATACACTGAAGCTGAACAGGATAGACATATCAATGTATCTATACAATAATATCTACTAGCTGTTGCAACTTCGTGTGTGTGAAATTTCAACTAACGATATAACATTCAACTACATAGAAAACAACAAATATTGTACAAATATGTATAAGACCAATATAAATATCACACAATTTATAGTGCTGTGCGGGGATCGAAACCATGACCTCGTGAACGACAGTCCATTACATTAACTAATACACATCCGTCATCGTGCAAAATAAAAATAATAATGCAACTTAAATGATCAACCTGTTCATATTCATATATCTTAGGCTATATGAATATATTGATTATTATGTAGATATATTTTTTTCTGCGACTAAAAAAACTGATGAATTAGGGATTTTTTCCGAAAGCTATTGATCAATGCAATTATAGAACTTGCAATAGATGGAAGGATAAAAAAAATTAGGTAAGCAGGGTTTCAATTCATCGATCTCCATATTTTCATTTACCCTTGTTCAAGCTGTGGAAGAATGAGCCTAAAACTTAGGTCTGTGATAATTTCAAGATTTTTAAGGTTATAAAAATAAAGCAATTGATAGGACAAAGCTTTCAGATTTTATTTTATCAACGTAGTATTTTATTAAAACCAAAACTGGTTAAAACCGGGTAAGTGTATAAAATACATAGTGTAGATTTACTGTATTATTTGGTTAGGAAATCCGTTATTTTGGAAAAAAAAACCATTAAGTCCTAAAATTTTATATTTTTAGCTAACTTTTTCTCAAATGTTCTTTTTATTAATTAATATGTAGGTAAATGTATATTTCTGTCTGAATCACTACTAAACACAGGTAACTTCCGCTAGTTTCAGATCTCAACAAACAGTAATGCACAGCTATTCTAATAACAGTTATAACTAACAATTAAAAATTTATACAGTCTGCGACCTAGATGTATTAACTTGCCTACTACATCTACTTATTATTTTCTAGAACATTCTATTACATCTAAATTATATGATTTTGCACCTTTCAGCCGCAAACGTTTTCACTCATTCCGCATTCTTCATAAACACACGCGACTATCACTAATTGGATTATGGAATCCGATTAGAAATCGCATCATTGCCACTATATTACGTACCACGTAATACATTACTGCAGTTTTATAACCTTCATGTTTTAATTCGTTACAAAATACGCAATGGATGTTAAATTGTTATAAAAGTTGTATCATATTTTTTCGAAGTAATGAGATAGCAAAACAGTGTGACATTCGATAGTGACTTTCGTTCCACATTTGAAATTGAAGATTCGTTTCGATAAAACTACTAGAAACAATAAGATTCTTCGTAATATTTTTCTCATAAGATTTGAGTTCATAATATTATATTTATTTCGTTCTGAAAGTTTATAATTGGAATGCAATTATGAGCTTGTGTTTCTTTTTAATACGTTTAGAAATTACCATAGACAATGAATGATCATGATAGGTCATTAAAGGTGAACATAAAAATAAATTTTAAATTTAGAATTTAGGTATTCCTTTTCGACACGGCGGCGCTCGGGAATAAGGATGTATTTCTATCCTTATTCCCGGCACTGAAATCCCGTCTTAACACCTGCATAACTACACGAGAAACAGTTTAATTTAATAACGATCTATTCAGGTCCTATCATATATAAAATAATAAGTCTTTAAGTCCTCAACAGGAAATCGAAATGCACTCAGTTGTAATACAAAATGTTAAACGTACGCGAGCACGCATAGTTATTTTTGATACGTGACCAAGCCAAGTGACCGGTGTCTTTTGATATGCAACGCGGGACCAAACTATAATATAACCTACTACTAAATGGGACCAATAACACATAAATATTTATGGACATTTCACACAACGTTCTCTGTATGCTTGTGTTATGGGTACGATACGAGTAATTTTTGTTCTAAATAGGTGCGGGAATCGAATGTGCTACCTCGTGACAGTTGTTACAGAAACCACTAGACAACGAGGCTCGACGCACGGTTTTTACTTTACCGAGAAATATTAACTAATTATTTCTTTATGAATTTGACAAATAGATAAAAATTGATAGATTCTACAATACGTCCAACAAGCAAACAAAAAGTCATCTTGTTTGACACACTGATGTTAAACAAGTAGATATGATGGCAAACATACTTAAAATTACCGCCCAATCATCCAAATTACCTTAGAAAATGTATTAAAAAATCAATTCACTAACTGCAAAACAAAACTTTGTTCGACAAACTTCATTATTCATGTTATATAAGTTTTATAACAATGTAAATTATGACTAATTTTGTTTAGCAATGAGTGTAGATAAGTTAGTGTACCGGTCAACTACCTCTTCCTACATTCTGGTCGCCTGGTACCGGCAGCTTTTATTTACTTAAAAAAAATCGACACGACTGTTTGATACTGTTACGCTCATTGATTTTTTGTCTCCTGAATTGGTTGCCCTTTAAGAAGCCAAGGTAACTGACCAAAGAAATTTTAAAGGAAAAGGAAGTCTTGATTTTTTCGAAAATAGAACGTAAACGAAGCTTGACGCGTTAAGCGTTAAAGAAAATTTATAGTAAATGGCGGGATAAATGGACTATTATACATTCCAATTTCAATGGCATATTTATCACAGCGGGAATCAAGCACATTACCCATATTCAGTATCACTACTGATTACATCCTTACACTATGAAACTCGTCAAATATTATAGTAAATAATAAATCAGATAAAAAATGTTGCGTTATATGAGATAACAACAATAAAAAAATGTTTTTTATTTTGTATAAACATAGTCAAAGAAAGTTTTGCAAAAAAAAGTTTAAAGTTAAAATTAATTGTCTATGAAACAAAAAAAATAAAAAGCGCAATTCATTTTAAACTTGGAACTCGATTTAAAAGTAAAGACAGTGCATCGATACGATACCATTGTTTATTTCTATTAAGTTTATTCTCATACAATCGTGTTCAAAAGTGTTTGCATTATAATCTAGAATTATGTTAAAATTATTTTGATCGAATTTCATTAACAAACATCTGTTTTTGTTTCAGGTCAGTACTTTCGAATGTAACGAATCTCATTCGTCTAGTTCTTGAGACCACGGTAAGTTTTAATTTTTCTGTTCATAATTTTTATGGATCTACTAACTTATTGCAGTGAAAGTGTAGTGTAGAAGAAAGACATAAATAACATAGTAAATGAATAAATAAATATTCATGAACATTTCACACAGCGTCCTCTAGTCCTAAGTTAAGCAAATTTGCATAAGTTATAATATACCAGAAAAAATACAAATTTTTTGAACTATTTTTTTGTAAATATTTACATAGAGACAAATTTTCGCATTTGTAATAATAGTTTAAGGAAGTACAGATCATGTGTTTACGTAATTATTATAATCTAAGTATTATTCTTTGCTTTTATCTCTTATAAAAATGCATCATAGAAATCTGGCATAACTTTGGAACGTCTGCGCCAAATTATATAATATATTTTTTTGTTATTCAGGGCAATATTTGTGAAGCAGAATAATGTAATATTGTGTATTTGTTATTTATACTAGTACTAGCAGCCGTTACTCCTCTGTGAGAGACGGAAAACTCGAAAATAAACCCTGTGCCAACACGCCTGGTCAGCGCGGCACAGTAGACCATAATCTCTCCAAAGTGGAGGAGGCCCGTGGCCAACAGTGGGACGTAAATGAGCTGGAGAGAGGAGAGATTGCAGCCCTTACTTTGCGCTGTATTTGTGGCTAGTGTTTTAGCAATGTACTAGCCGTCTTTACATTTGGATTACATTTTAACTTAACATCAAGACTGAAGTCATTTGCAAACCCCATCTATTTATAGAAAGGCAACACATCTATCTATCTATACATTTAATAAATCTGTAGAAAACAAATTTTTGGACATGGAATATACATTATTTCCAAAAAAGAATTGTCGGATGGTTAAAGGACAACCAACAGAACCAATATCCAGCATTTTTGAAATTTTTTGCACGCATCACATAAAATATACAACAATTATAAGTATAAATGTTATACGTAAAAGTTGTACACAACTCAAGGTATTACTTGGTCTATGTTTCATCCCAATCGGTCTACACAATCAAGAGATATTTACATAATACGATTTTTTTCAATTTGGTTACTTGCACCGCCATCTAGCAGATAAAAAGAATAAAAAAAATGATTGCGTTGATTGGGTCGATCGATAAAAATTATTGATCTACGCGGACGGAGTCGTGGGCACAGCTAGTCTATACTATTATTATAAAGCTGGAGCGTTTGTTTGTTTGAACGCGCTTATCTCAGAACTACAACAATAGTTCAGAAAAAATCTTTTTGTGTTGGATAGTCCATTCATCGGGAAAGCCTATAGGCTATATAACATGAAGCTGCGACCAATAGGAGTGAAGTATTAGTGAAAAATGTTGCAAAAACGGGGAACATTTTCTAAAGTCCACGCGTACGAGGTCGCGGGCAACAGCTAGTCCCTTAAAAATCATAAGCTATTAACCTGTGACTTTGTTCACGTCACATTTTTTTTTTTTTCGTCATTTGGATTATTATTTCAGTTTAATAAATAATATGTTTTTGTGCTTAGATTTAGATTAATAACAGACACCTTAGTAGCTTTTATGTTTTAAAAGGGCTTGGTCTAAGAAAAATAAAATTGACTATTAGTCAATACTGAACCCTCGTTATACGAGTCTACTTTGTTCTTGGCTGGTTATTTTAAACAATAACGTCAATTTAACTATCACACTAACAAGTAAATGCTGTCATGTAAAACTATTAGAAAGTTCTAGAAACTTAACAATAATAGAACTTAAATGGGTTTTCTATGTAGAAAGGACATATCTTTCAAAAAACCGGGTCATTCTTGTTACCTTTTGAAACAATTAACTTGACTGTTATATTTGTTTGTTAATTTGTTAATGTTAACCGACTTTATAAATGGAAGAGGTTATTATTTCATTTGTATTGATCTTTTTCCCGGATTTCTTGACTTCGACTATACTGATTTTGAAAATGATTGTCTATTTATTTTATGCGGTATGAATCCTGATTAATATAATGAATAAATAAATAAAAATGTTAGAATGAATGTGAATTTTATCGCGTTAAAAAGTTTCAGATTCAAAATTCACATTACGTCCTTGGCTCCTAAACTAAGTTTAATACTTACTTTAATTGTAGTAGGAGACGGTGGTGGTGTAGCTATTTATTTACGATCTAACATTCCGTACGACATAGTCGAGAAATCACCACAGCCACCGCCTACAAACACAGGCGAATATCTTTTCCTCGAAGTTGAACTCAACCACTCTAAACTTTTACTTGGCGTATATTATTGTCCTTCCCTACGTATTAACTTCTTTCCCTCTTTCGATACCTTACTAGTAAATCTTATGCCTTCTTACAATCAGACTATAATAATGGGCGATTTTAATACCTGCCTTTTAAAAGATAACCTGCGATCCTCAGCACTTTATGATATCTCTAACTCTCTTAACCTCTCTGTTCTTCCATTGAATGCAACACACCGTCTTACAAATCGTACTCCCTCTCTTCTCGATCTGATTTTAGTCTCTTCAAGAAAGCGTGTCGTTAAGCACGGTCAATACCCTGCTGATGCGTTCTCTTATCACGACCTTCTATTTCTGTCTTACAAACTTCGCCTACCTAAATCTAAACCTAAACTTCTTATGCTACGCAATTTTGGTGATATGAATCTATCTAATCAAACTACGCATAACAAAGCATTCACCAGCACCCTGGCTTACAGATAACATAAAACATCTAATTTCACAAAAAGCTGCTGCAAAATTTAAATATAAAATTAAACCTAATACATCTAATTTTAAAAAGTACGTCCTAATTCGAAATACTTGTAACAAGGTGTGTAGGGATGCACAACGCCAATATATTCACAACTCTATTCAAAATGGAGATCCAACAAAAACATGGAAATTTCTTCGAACTTTGGGAGTTGGGAAATCTCGAAATGAGATTAACTCTAAGAAATTAAATATCGATTTGCTAAATCAACACTTCTGTGCTTCGTCCAGCTTTGATAGGACAACTAAGGCTCGTACAATTAATTATCTTTCATCGCTTCCCACTCCCAGCTATGTCCCATTTAATTTTAATTTTGTCACTGCTTGTGATGTTAAGAACAGCATTACGTCTATCACTTCTAATGCAATCGGTTCGGACTGCGTCAGCCGTAATATGATCCTTCCTATCCTTGATGAAATCATTCCTATTATTTGTCATATCCTCAATTATTCCTTAACTAACTATGTATTTCCAAATGTGTGGAAGGAAGCTCAAATAGTGCCACTACCAAAGAAAGCCATTCCTTCATCCTTTTTTGATTACCGTCCCATATCCATTCTGCCATTCCTCTCCAAAATACTTGAACGCTTAGTTTATAACCAAATCGCTTCATTTCTCCGCCTCAATAATCTCCTTAATCCCTTCCAATCCGGTTTCCGTCCAGGGCACAGTACAGCCACAGCCCTTGTCAATATTACGGACAACATTAGATACGGCATGGAGTCTGGTGAATTAACTATCCTCGCTTTATTAGATTTTAGTAACGCCTTCAACACGTTGGATTTTGATATATTGCTATGGTTACTTCGCACTCTTAACATATCTCCAACGGCGACAGATTGGTTTCGTAATTACCTGTGTGGACGCCGGCAACGTATTTTAATTGAAACCACCAGCTCTTTATCGTGTAATACAACTGCTGGAGTGCCCCAGGGTGGCGTTCTATTTCCTCTACTTTTCGCAATATTTATTAATTCTGTTTCCAATAAACTTGCTTCTTCCTACCTTTAGATGACCTTTATGCAGATGACCTGCAAATTTACTTACACACATCATTGGGTAGGTTACCAGACACATTGAGTGTTTTGAATGAGGACCTAGTTAGGATAGGTGCATGGAGTAAATCACATGGCCTAACAGTGAATCCGACAAAAACGCAATTAGCCATTATAGGAAGTAGTCGCCTAACCAGAAAAATAGATAACCTGATACTGCCTCAAATTAAATTTGAAGGAACTACTATTCCTATTAGTGATAAGGTGAAGAATCTCGGCTTGCTCATTGACACCAACTTGACATGGGATCCACAACTTCAGGAGGTTAGTCGAAGAATGTTCGCATCCGCAGCATCGCTCAAAAGACTGCGTAATTTTCTTCCTACTGTTACCAAAATTGCACTTGCTAGCTCTGTTCTCTTGCCTGTTCTTGATTACGCTGACGTCAGCTATCTAGATCTCACTGAAAACCAACTAAATAAACTTGAGCGTCTCCAAAATTTCTGCATAAGATTCATATTTAGCTTACTTAAATATGATCACGTCTCGGAATTCAGAAAACAACTCAAGTGGTTATCAATACGCCATCGCCGGAATGCTCATATCCTCCATCTTCTTTATAACATTCTGTTTAATCCCTCATACCCTTCGTGATCTTAGGTCACGCTTCGAGTACTTAGATGCTACCATAGACAGAAGTGTTAGGATCTATGTAATTCTACATACTTTTCTGTAAAGATTTTAATTAAGTAATTGTACTGTATATAAGATATTTATTATTTTTATTATAGCACGTAGTAAATTTATCTATTATGTAATTGTGTGTATGTGTATTTAAAAAGTATAAGTGTATGTTTATTGTTAGTATATTATGTAATTTAGGTATAAATGTGCACCTACAACTTCCACTTACTTCTTAATAATGTCCATGCTCAGGTTGCCTGGAAGAAATCGCTTTAAGCGATAAGGCCGCCCATTGTACTTGTTTTTTTTTAGTTAAAGTTAATTTTAAGATATATGTATGGTGTACAATAAAGAATAAAATAAATAAATAAATAATTGTGCCAGATTAAGGATACAATAATACCTGTACTATTTTTTTTATAAATACCATTCATAGAGTGGATGAAAAACACTCCAATGCAGAATAAATTATCTGTATTTGTGACACAAATAATTACCGAACACGTTAATTAATAAATTATTTAAGATATAATACTTTTGTATTCACAATTACTAAAAGGAAACAGTTAAGCTATTACCGTGTGGGAATCGTTTAACAAAGCACTATTGTATTGCTTCGTGATATTTGCTGTGACATCCATCTTATGAGTAAATACTATAATGTTCTTAGTTCTAGCATACACTCGGTTTATCTCTTAGTGTTAAAACCGCTAAGACGTAAATTTGGTTTCATGCTATTTTAATTTTTCAAACACAGACCAACTTTGAAAAAGAAAGGTAAAAAGCAAATTTCACGGACAGACAGACAACTATATGTGTTACCAGTACAGTAGCGACATCCCTACCAATAAAAGTACAAAAATATACTCCGATGTTATTGCCAGTAGGTATACTTCAAAAGGGTCAAATACCTACGTAGCACTTACAACCGTCGGGCATTTAGGACCACATGTATGACCAGATGTATGAGTGTGGATGAAGCCGAAGAAGTATATTTGGATCGTAGCAGATGACGCTCTATAGTCTCTGCCTACCTCCATGGGAAAAAGTCATGATGGTTATGATGATGATGATAAAAGGACACTCTGAAGTCAAAGAAATTTTGTTGGCAAGCATTAAAAGTTTACGTTACCAATATGCGTGTTAAAACGCCAATGAGGCAAGCTTAATACAAAATCGAATCATATAACTACTTGTGTTAGAGTTAATAATATACAGTTGAACATAGAAGCATTTCTTTTTTTAAATCGGCTAAAAACTTTAAATTACTACAATATAAATGATCACTATAGTATAGTACTAGCTGACCCGGCAAAGGTTGTTTTGCCATACAAATGTCAGGGTAGACAAATAATTTGCAATAAAATAATATTGCGACTATAAATTGAAATTTAAGCTATCCTATCTTTCAAGTTGGTCAAATTGCACATAGTGTGCCAATTTAATTTGAAATCGCTCTATCTCGAATCTAGTTTAGGAATCCATCGCGGACAAACATCGTGACAGGAGATTTATATATATAAAGATAACCAAACATCCTTTCAAACCTAAAGTAAAAGGAAATCCATGCCCAATAGTGGAACGTTTACAGCCTGAAAAAAGAAAAAATATAGGATTAAATTCTAATAAAACCAAAACACATTGTAAATACATTAGTTATTGTGCAATAAAATTGATGCCAATTATTTATAACCTCGAAAAATAAATTTAATACTAGACGACCTTGCAAAAGTCCTGTAATAAATATTATGTTACTACATACAATAATTTAGTGTTACCATAAATAATTTTAAAACTGGGACAATCATAATTTTACCGGTACTATAAAACTTTACTTGTTAACAACTTCCTACCGATTAATATCGATAAAAAATTGGTCAAGTGCGAGTCGGACTCGCGCACGAAGGGTTCCGTACCATTATCTATGCAACATAAGGCAACGTTATTAGTATCGAGCAAGAAACGGTAAAAAAATCATGTTTGTTGTATGGGAGCCCCCCTTAAATATTTATTTTATTTTATTTTTAGTATTTATTGTTATAGCGGCAATAGAAATACATCATCTGTGAAAATTTCAACTGTCTAGCTATCACCGTTCTTGAGATACTGCGTACGGAACCCTAAAAATCATGTTTGTTGTATGGGAGCCCCCCTTAAATATTTATTTTATTTTATTTTTAGTATTTGTTGTTATAGCGGCAATAGAAATACATCATCTGTGAAAATTTCAACTGTCTAGCTATCACCGTTCTTGAGATACTGGGTACGGAACCATAAAAATCATGTTTGTTGTATGGGAGCCCCCCTTAAATATTTATTTTATTTTATTTTTAGTATTTGTTGTTATAGCGGCAATAGAAATACATCATCTGTGAAAATTTCAACTCTCTAGCTATCACCGTTCTTGAGATACAGCCTGGTGACAGACGGACGGACGGACGGACGGACGGACGGACGGACGGACGGACGGACGGACGGACGGACGGACGGACGGACGGACAGCGAAGTCTCAGTAATAGGGTCCCGTTTTTACCCTTTGGGTACGGAACCCTAAAAACCGGTATTGCGGTCGTAGCCGAACTGATCTCGTTTCGAATGTTGCGTTGATTCACGCAACGGTTTTTGATGCCTCCTGTTATTTAAATGTGAGAACTATTTTTAAATTTAGAATGTTGCAATGGACTAAAATTACATATGAACCAATTTATTTTTTATTGCTGCGTTTAAATAGGTTTGCGTTTAACTGTAGTTATAGACAGCTGCGATAGAAGAGCAGTAAAGATATTCGTTAAAGTTTTGACAATACTTACATACTATTTCCATTACTTTATTTTCTCTATACCAGATCTAATTCATCCAATTTTTTATCATAACTGGTGCCACGCGGAATAATGAAAATTTTCCTCTGTTTTGCAATTTTTTTCACTAATGCTACGCTCTTATTGGTCGCAGCGTGATTATATGTATACAGCCTATAACCTCCCTCGATAAATGTACTAACCAACTCTGAACGAATTTTCCAAATCAGACGAGCGGTTCCTGAGATTAGCGCGTTTAAACAAACATATTCTAAAGCTTTATTAGTAATCTAATAAAGCTTTAGAATATGTTTGTTTAAACTGTTTGTTTAAACATCATATTCTTATTAAATAATGAATACATTATGAAAAAAGATGCTCATTCAAAGAAAACATGAGCTGTCCTCTAGAAAATCCAGAAATGGAAATAGTACTTATAGCTTAAATATTACAAAAACGCAAATCGTTTCAATATAAAATTTTTGAATGTTAAACTTTCTTCATTACATAACAATTATTCGTTTTATTGATTTTCATTCAACTAAAAACCATTTGTAAAACTTTCTTATAATTTTTAATGAGTAAGCAATACTGGAAAGTTTCTAATACAAAAAGTGTGAAGCGTAGCATGTGTGCTAAAGTTGCATGTCATATAGTGTTTGTGATAGCGTCACATGCGATTGTAATCTGAAGACAAGTCTTTTAGTTCATTTTACCATTTTGTTTTTTGTACAACTGTGAATATAATAGAACAAATAAATTTTAACAGAATACTAGATATCAGAAAAAAAAAATTGACAAATTATCCAAAAATAATTCTCATAAACCACTCTATCTGTTAAAAAAGACTGCATCAAAATCCGTTGCGTAATTTTGAAAATATAAGCCAACATAGCGACATACATATAAACAGGGTTGGGCAGTATTTCAATTACATGTAATTGAAATACGTAATTGAAATACAATTACGTATTTTGTAATTGTATTTCAATTACTGCCTCAAAATGTAATTTGTAATTTGTATTTCAATTACCAGGCGTCGAAGTAATTTGTAATTAGTATTTCAATTACTTAAGGCTTCAAAATACATTTTTAAAATACATTTAAGAACAACCGTCACTTTATGTAGCCAAAGTATCTATTGGAGTCTGCCAAAGTGGAGCCAAAATTGTTTAACAAAACGCAAACTGTCAATGAGGTAATGGTGGCCTATCAAATTTTACTTTACCAACATTAGTTTGATGTCGGTGCCGAAAATGATCGTTTGCCACAAATAGGATAATCTCATAGGGGCTTCTATTTTTGCCCGGTTTGGGGTAACTACAGTAAATTGATATACAGATATGAAGTTAATTGTAAAATCAATACCTATATTACTGTAAGTTAAACGAGTTAAAAAAATATTTTGTAACCATTGTAGCTTTTGATGAAAGTACTGATTGGTGGAAGGTAATGCTGCTAAAGGCTGGTAATATTTACGAATGGTGGTTTTTCACGCTGGTTCTCCGTGTGTTTACCGATTAAGAATACAAATGTCACCACCCTGGGAATACCGAAATATTCCGAAAAACTTTATTCCGAATTTAGAAAATCCGATTTTAATATAATTCCGAAAAATTGTAATGTCTATTATTAAAAATCACGAAATATTTAATAAATTAAATTGTGGTGGAAAAAGTGATTACTGCAAGCGGGACTTGAACCCAAGACCTCGGAAAGCCGTTCCGTAGCTCTGCCAACTGAGCTTATTACGGTAGCAAGGATTCTCCAGTTCGCGCTCCCGCAGGGACTCCCTCTTTGCCGCTATCACCTCCCTGGCCAAGGAGGCGACGGCAGCACAACATTGTTCATTGAGGGTGACGAATCCTTGCCCAGAACGTCGACGGTCAACACACTGGGTGTCCCAGGCCGTGCACACGGCAAGGGGGTGTTCCCCCGTGTCCACGGCCCCACTCCCACAATTGCGGCACTCAGGATCAAACTCATTACCAACCAGCTCCCACATGAACTTGGCGAAACAGCCATGACCCGTGAGGATCTGGATGAGGTGGTACGTCAGATCCTCCGTCGGTGCCTCGCCTCGACCCACTCCCGAGGACTAGGTGGACCGCCTTGGCGAGCCGCATGCTCGCGGAAGATGGGGGTGCTGACGTTTGTATTCTTAATACTTCATCACGGACAATATTTTCAGAGATAATCCCTACATAAATATTAATATTCCAAAATTTATCTTCTTTCATATCATAGCTTTTAACAACAAAAAACCGACCTCAAACAGTGCCCTATGATTTTTAAAAGTTGCCATCTAATTCCCTGGACTGCCATCACGAAAACCTAATTTTCCTATCATAGAACCACCTCTGAAACATTTTCTTTCTAACAAAAAAAGAAGCATTAAAATCGATAAACGTCAAATTTATTCGTGAACAAACATTAATCCTCCTGTTTTTTAAAGTTGGGTAAAAATTATACTATAAATGTATTTTGTAATTTGTATTTCAATTACTACACTCAAAAGTAATTAGTATTTTGTATTTCAATTACTTGCAAAAGCAGTATTTTGTAATTTGTATTTCAATTACAACAAAGCATGTATTTTGCTCAGCCCTGCATATAAAAATAACAATTTAGGTTATAACAAGTAAAGAAGACCTATAAAAATGCTTAACAAAACATGATACACAAAAATATACCTAAATGTGAAATAATAATAATAAAAAATAGTTTAAAAAAACTAAAAAACACGCTTTATTTAATCGAATTATTGCATTGTCATCGGTCTTTAACAGGTGTGCAAAATTTGAATAGAATCTGACCGTTTAAAGTGGGTCAAAATAGCGTCCAAAGGAGGCGGTTACAAACATACAAACAAACATACAAACAAACATACAAGTGAAGCTAATATAAAGCGTGTAAAAAAGCATATTTATCATACCAAGTAATTGTCTGGAAGAATAAGATCACATTAAAGATGGCTCTCTCTAAAATAGTTTATAACAGGCTTATTTATATTATAAATACTGATGATCCGTGATCAGCACTTTTGTAAAAAAAAAAATATTGGCAGCTGTCTCAGCATGGTAGCAAGACCTTGCAATTTCTTTTTCAGTAATCTTATGATCGCTTTAAGATTTAAGAAGCATAAACCACGAATCAGTACGTGCATGCAACTCTATAATAATATCGAAAATAACCGCGAAAACCGGTTTTAATACCGTTTTGTTCTCAATACAATAACCACAGGTATATTAGCTAAATAAATAAATTTTCTATTTACAATTTCGTAGTGTACATTGTTTTCGTAAATCTGTAACGTATTGTTGTCTCAGAAATACCCCATTGTGTGGATACCACGAAAAGACGCTTCCTACTTTAATTCACCATTGTTCTTCATAATAAGGCGTAGGGTGACCAAGTTGTAGGAAATACGGTGTCGTTATTGGGACATACGACTGTTGCGTTATGTTACGTTTTGATTGTTACAATGCGTTCTTTTTTTTGAATTGCATTATTGAATTAACTAGTTTGTTCCTGTGCCTTTACTTACGTTAATGATTTATTTCACTGTTGTGATATAAGAATCTTTTGTTGTATGTATATTTTTTGTTATATAATTATTTATTATGAAGACACAGACAGATAATTTTTAACATTTATAAAAAAAAAATATTTAATAATTAACTCTACAACAAAAACAATACAAAACAATTATAATACTATAATTTAAAATAATAACAAACACGAAAATCTTTTGACATTTTGTATCTACATAACATAATATTCCAAAAGAAAAAGAATTGCATATTAGTCGAACAGCTTTGTTTACCCCTTCTAAAGATATGCAGGTGTGATTAAAGCGTTATACATAAATAGAGCAAAAGCATTGTGGCTGCACGCAACCGCAAAGAAAATTATAAATAAAACTATTTTCTCTATGGCATCAAATTGGCCAGCACTTGTAAAAAAAATTTAAAAAAGAATCCCGTCCACAGCCAGTCGTTATTTTCTGATGCGTTGCCCTTTAACTAATAACTGTTTACTCTGTGCTTATTGACCGTGAATTTAGACATGAGAAATTTATATAGGGATGGGATTCGTTGAATAATAATAAGATCGATTTAATTAAAAAACCGTATTTATCGAAATTATTGATTTTATTAAAGTTAGTATATTTTATTGAATTTATTAATAAAAGAGCTTACAGTGACATAAATACTAACTATATTAGGTATATGTATATCTGTTAGTCTTGTAGTTTCAATTCTAGTATTAAAAGAAAGTGATTTGTGATAAATAAATAATAATAAATTTTTGTGATCATTTCATACAATATCCTCTGGTCCCAAAGTAAGCTACATTTCTATGTCTGTATTGTGAGTACCTACCAGATAAGCATATTATACTACATAATATAGATACTTTTTTTGTAAATACATACTTATACATCGAATTTTATGATATTTGTAAATATCACACAAATTATTGTACTGGGCAGGAATCGAACCCGCGACCTTGTGAACGGTAGTCCGTTACACAAACTACTAGACTAGACCACAAGATCTGTCAACTGACAAAATGTCAGTCAAATGAGTGATACCTTATTCTCAGGTCACAAAAAATGATAAAACTGTTTGATGACATGAAATTTTAATTTTTAAATTTACGTGTCTTTTGTGTTTTGTGTTATGTAATTTACTAATGCTATGCTATTTCTTTGATTACCATATGACGAATGTGAGAAATGTAAGAGCTAAGCAAAAACTATGAATCCTTTTAACCAATAGTTTACACGTCATCATAATTGCAGTATCCATCAATAAACTCACAACCTATAACTTTGCAATCTTCGAACACTAAGGCACTATTATATAGTCAATCAAATTACATACAATTATCACTGAAATCCACTTTTCAGTATAAGATTATTAACTAGTTCACAAGCCGTCTGTTATTAGCATAACTTTGGTGTCTGTAGTAACACAATAAACTTGTTTTAGGGTTCTGAAGTCACATAGTAAAACGTTATATTTGTTTAAATAAAACTACTTTTTACGGATTTAGACGCGTATATTTGTTTTTAAATTTTGGCCCGACGTTTCGGAGACTTTGCAGTCATCTGTTTCACGGGTGACATCTGTTTCACCCGTGAAACAGATGAGTCGCGCAAGTGTTAGAAAATATTATGTTATATTTGTTTTTAAAGCAGCAACAGAAATAAGCTGTTCCTCTTGAATGATAACTAGATGGAGGATTTTTTCGCAGATAATCTTCTAATATATAAAATTCTCGTGTCACAATGTTCGTTCCCAAACTCCTTCGAAACTGCTTGACCGAGTCTTATGAAATTTTATATGCATATTCAGTAAGTCTGAGAATCGGCTACTATCTATTTTTCAAACCTCTAAGTGATAAGGGTTCTCCAGCTCTGACATTTTTATGGCAATACAACCTTGTTTGCCGGGTCAGCTAGTATTATTTAAATTATTTATGCCTTTTTCTATTCGCCCTTACCAGGCCATGGCGTGGTGCCTTGAGCCTGACTATGGCCATAATTATTTAAGAGGCCACGATAAAAAGAAATATAAAAAAGAACGAAAGTTGCGCCTTTGATTTTTCGAAACCCTTTTGAAAGTGAAGTCTCAGTGAGTGTGTGTGAGTGAGTGTGAGTGAGAGAGTGAGTGAAGTGAAGGACTCAACCTTTTTCTCACATTTTAAATGCACTTATTATGTATTTTGTTACTTCAACTGTCGTAATAAAAGCCTCTAGGGTCTGTTTATAAGCTATTAAGGTTTATTTCTTATTTAGTATTAAGAAGTCACGCGATCTGAATACAAATGTTATAATTTGGTATTAAAATAGGTCTAGTTGAGTTTTATGGTATTACTTGCTTGTTTATCAACACATGTTTAGGAAAATATACAATTAACATCTGTCTCTCTGTTTTTCCAGCCTATAAACGTCCCACTGTTGGGCACGTGAGATAAAAAAATAAATTAAATTTCACGCGTACGAATTTGTGGACAACAGCTAGTCTTAAATATTAACTTAAGATTTGAGATGAACCACAATACCTCGTTAGTAATACTATAATTTTGAAAGTGTTGCTAATTAGAGTACCGTTACAGTAATCAAACCTTAAACTTTCGTTAATTTCACTATTCTTGTTTTAACCGCAGTTAATTAACTCAGGTTAATTCTGTCAATATCTTAGGTTGGAGATAGGAAATAAGACATTGCCAATATTATCTTCCGGACTATAAAATAAATTATCCCTATACTAAAATTCATACAATTCCATTTAGTAAATTTTAAGTGAAAACGTCACAAACAAACAAACATATTCACAGTGCTTATAGTTATTTAGATTAATTTAATCAAAATTCTTAAATTTTTCTGTTGTATAACTGGATAATTCGATAAAAATAAATATAACAATAATAGTTGATAAATTACAAATCTAATATCGATAAAAACACATCACTGGCCTCTATTAATATTCACCGTTTGTAAATGTAGAGTGTTCCTGATATTCATTATTAATGTTCTTTGCGATACAAAAGCATGAAATAGAATGTTATGGGAACTATTCATAT
This sequence comes from Orgyia antiqua, assembly GCA_916999025.1. Classification (NCBI taxonomy): domain Eukaryota; kingdom Metazoa; phylum Arthropoda; class Insecta; order Lepidoptera; family Erebidae; genus Orgyia; species Orgyia antiqua. The sequence goes on along the minus strand of OU779865.1, from coordinate 34,989,353 downwards.
GTATTTATTTCCATTCGTGACCCGTTTATCATGTGCTACCTTGGACAAATCAAAATAGGGAAGACGGAGCGTAGCGTATAATACAGAATTCACTCACACTTTAGAACTTAGTGCAGAGAATATAGACAGGCTTTCTCTAGAAAGGTAGATAGTTAACTATTTATTTGTACACCAATACACAAAGAAACCAAATTATATGATTTGCGGCGGGAATGGGCGGCCTTATCGCTAATGTAATCTCTGCCAAGCAACTAGCACTATTAGTTAGTTTATGAAGTTTTTCGAATGTTTTATGTTAAAACCACGAAAAGCGTGTATAATTTCTTAATACACGTTGTTGAACGTATTAAAATTACAGAATGGAAGTCCGCAGCTTGATACAAATAGGAATAATAGTTTATATTAAAACCGAAAACATTTTGTGTAATAAATGCAGAAGTCTAACAAAATGTGACTATAAAAACTTTTGTAAGTATAAGATCAGCAAGCCCTTCTTACGCTTCACTGTTATTAGTCGCGGCGTCTTTACATATTTACTTAGTCTAAGTATTCTACAAGTTCTATTTAGACCGAGAGCTTCTGTATCGGAAAGGCTCGTGATATGTAAAGACAGTTCGTGGTATAATACCTTTGTATAGTTGCCTGGAGGAGATTGCTTTTAGCGATATGACCGCCTTCGGTGGTATTTAATTAATTTATTTGAACTGGCTGACTATTGTATATATAAAACTATAATACTAAATTCTATAACGTTATAGACGGGATGCCTTTTTAAACTGATTTGAAAGGGTAGAAGTGAGGTATCTGGTTCAAATACCAGCTGTTTCTCTCTCTCTATCTCTCTTTCTCTCTCTCCAGACAGTTAAAGTCGCACTGTTAGGCCGCTTTTGTGTACCTACAACATTTTTTAACTGGCTTATGCAGGATCCTGGGAAGGAAACGGGGTTGTAACACTTGTCTCCTTAATCCGTTACCACGGGGTCAGCAACTCGTATATTGATAATCTAAGTGATAAGCATTTGTGACCACGACTGTACAGTGTTATCCACCGTCACTTTATCAGTTCCAAAACAATATAACTTATAGAAACACAATCATGCTATATAGACACTAACGCTTGCTAAGCAAATATCTTACTACATGTTTATCAACGAAGTTGTCTCCGACAGTAGAATGCAATAATTGAGTATTTTTAAAAAACAATTCAACTGACTTCGAAATTTGAGGACTTTCCTTGATTTTTTTAGGAGATAACCATCAGATCCTGACCTGGTGCCAATGGGACCACTCGAAACATCCAGCTTTCAAATAAAGAAAGAATCAATAAAATCGCTTCGCCGAGTTAAAAGTTATGAGGTAACAAACAAAAAATATATTAAAATATAAAAACCATACAGACGAATTGAGAACCTCCTCCTTTTTTGAAGTCGATTAAAAAGTTTATTCGCTAAGACAAGTGTTATACAGTAAGATGACCAGTATTACATCACACCTATTCACATGAATATTGAAAAGCCTTAGAAAAATCCCTATCAGCAAAATATTTCAAGTCACCGCTCATTAGTATGTATCAAAAGGCATTGTGAAGATTTCACACTTTCTAAATATTTCTATACAGGGTGTCCCAGAACTCAACGTCAAGCCGAAACGGGGTGACAGGATAGATCATAACCATCACGAGAAAAATCAGAAAAAAAATCTATCCCATGCAGTTTGGAAATTATGGGCATTTTAAGAAAAACCTAGAAATTTGGTCTAACTGTACCATTTTTCGGTTATTGTGGTTAATTTTTATTATTTTTGGTCATTTAAACTTTGGAACCGTAACCCTAAATAACATCTCGAGAATCACAGTCTAAAATAATGACACAATTACCCCAAGTTTCCTAGAATTTAGACTATTTGTTAAACTATGAATTTAAAATTTTCAAACTTTGTCGACTTTGAAACACCCTCCTTTAAAAAAAATGTACTAGAGTGCCTTGGCAAGTGCCATTAAGAGTTGGCGCATTTAATCAGGATTGTAAAATGGTACAATACTTGTAAGTTTCGTACTAAAAAAAACGAGTAAAAAATAAAAACCTCAAGTAACCCGATTTTTGCTAACCCATTTTACTCAGTTAAAATGTTTTTTATTCGCACAAGCCCTTGGTAGGTTCTTTATTTTACGGTAAAATGATGAGAGATATGGATAGTGGACATGTTTGCCATGAGCGAGCGAGACAGATAGTGACGCCACTTTTACCAAAGCAACAAAATACTAATAAAATAATGAAAAATGTTGACCTTGTTTTGTTTAGGTTTATTGGAATAAAAGTCAGATTTGAAAATAACATTTTTTATTAAAACAAATGTTCAAATTGTTTACCATCAGCTTCAACACACGCCCTACATCTTCTTAAAAAAGATCTACTTATTAGCCGGGCATATCCTCGAGAGTTGATGTCCTCAGCAGCTTGAGAAATTCGTTCACGCAGCTCGGCTACGCTCTCAATGGGCTTAGAATAAACTTTTTCTTTGAGAACGCCCCAATAAAAAAAATCCAGGGGATTTAAATCTGGGGAACGGGCTGGCCACGAGATAGTGCCTGAACGTCCAATCCACCTTCCCGGATATTCTTGGTCAAGGAAATCTCTTACTTGCACTGCGTAATGCGCTGGGCAGCCATCTTGTTGATACCACATGTGGCAACGATCTGTTAGTGGTACGTCCTCTAACAAACTTGGTAAATTTTCTCGTAAAAAATTTAGGTAATTCGTGCCATTCAAATTCTCAGGCAGCTCAAAAGGCCCAACTATTTTGCCGTTTAAAATTCCTGTCCACAGGTTAACTTTAAAGCGATATTGGGATCGGTCTTCTCGCATTAAATGTGGATTCTCCACATGCCACTCATGAAAATTGTGTAAGTTTATGTAGCCATCTTTTTTAAATGTAGATTCATCTGACCAGAGAATTTTTTGGATGAATTGGGGATTTTCATTATGCCTCTGTAGCATTGTTCTACAAAATGAAATCCTTTCAGGATAATCTCGAGGGAGAAGACTTTGAACTCGTTGTACGTGAAATGGATGCATTTCAGCTCTTTGTAAAATACGATGTGCTGTGCTTTTGGGTATTCCCGTTCTTTCTTCAATTCCACGAACGGAAATACTTGGGTCATCTGCGACCTCTTCCAACACTTCTTCTTCGTAAGGAAAGCGAGGTCTACCTCCAGCCCGTATTTGATTCGGGAAATGGCCGTCCTCTGTGAGTGAATGGTGCACATTAACAAACACGCGGTGATCCGGATAGCGCTCTAAATTTGGATATCTTTCACGATAAAGTCTAGCGGCGGCACTTGCGTTGCATCTGCATTCCCCATAAATGAGATGCATGTTCGCATATTCTTGTGAAGTGTAGCGCGTAGGCATAGTGATGAGAAGGATGTCAACACAAAAGTCCAATTCCAAAAGAGAGAAGCCAAAGTTGCCGGTATGTAATCAACAAGTCCAATTCACAAAAATCCAAGTCCAAAAAGAAAAGCCAAAGTTGTCAGTACTAAATTAACACAAGCGAATACGGAAAGGTGCGCAGTAGACGAATGAGCGAAATGTACTAACTGGTGTCAGACTGGCAGCGTAGCTATTTGCTTGGTATGGCGTCTGTATCTGTTTCATTCGCACTCGTTTAAACGATGCATCTCCGTCTCACTGCGTGGCGTCACTATCTGTCTCGCTCGCTCATGGCAAACATGTCCACTATCCATCTCTCTCATCATTTTGCCGTAAAATAAAGAACCTACCAAGGGCTTGTGCGAATAAAAAACATTTTTCCTGAGTAAAATGGGTTAGCAAAAATCGGGTTACTTGAGGTTTTTATTTTTTACTCGTTTTTTTTAGTACGAAACTTACAAGTATTGTACCATTTTACAATCCTGATTAAATGCGCCAACTCTTAATGGCACTTGCCAAGGCACTCTAGTACATTTTTTTTAAAGGAGGGTGTTTCAAAGTCGACAAAGTTTGAAAATTTTAAATTCATAGTTTAACAAATAGTCTAAATTCTAGGAAACTTGGGGTAATTGTGTCATTATTTTAGACTGTGATTCTCGAGATGTTATTTAGGGTTACGGTTCCAAAGTTTAAATGACCAAAAATAATAAAAATTAACCACAATAACCGAAAAATGGTACAGTTAGACCAAATTTCTAGGTTTTTCTTAAAATGCCCATAATTTTCAAACTGCATGGGATAGATTTTTTTTCTGATTTTTCTCGTGATGGTTATGATCTATCCTGTCACCCCGTTTCGGCTTGACGTTGAGTTCTGGGACACCCTGTATAATTGTCTATTTTGTGACGTTGCTAAAAAAAAAGTAAAAGTTTGACTGTTATAGAGTGCAGTGAATTGTACCATAAGTAATAAGTCTATGGGTTCTGTTCAATCATCACGGTTCGCTGAATTAGACACCGTGTTTTTGAAGCGTAAACCGAGGGTCTACTGTGAAATTCCCAACAATTATGAACAAGGAGCGAGTTTTTATGTGTTAATTAAGTTGTATGATTTGTATTAACCAGAATATTTTATTTTTAAGTTTAGTACCAATAGGTAACTGGTTCCCTTGAAAGGCAGCCCTTCGCTAATATTGATTCCGTTACTAGACATAAAATCTATATTAACAGATAGTTATAATATTTTAAACTAATCCAACACAGCACTATAAGTTAAGGGCCTACATCAATATTATCGTATATCATCGCCGACACGTACATATTAACACAGCTAGTAGGCACAGAAAATGAAGAATTAGGGATACTTTTCCTATTTACTCAAAGTCTACTAAATATATTTTAATTCTGATTTACGTGTCTCTATATGTAATAGTCACTTATGTTTTTAAAGTTATTTCATTAGTTAATACGCGATAATAGACCGACAAATGAAAAAAATAAAAAATTAGAGAGGTTGTTTCGCTAAGATTTACTATCGAGAAAACTTTTTTCAATCGCGCTTTTTTCTAAAGAAACAATTAAAACTTAGTACGTAGAAAAATGCACAAAGCTATTTTGGTATCCTCTTAATAATCAAATACCTTATAAATCTATATATTTATTACATTCTGTATTAAACTACGTTTTTATTTGATGCACATCCACTTCTATATATAATATCTGCACCACCTGAAGGTTGGTTGGTAGAGAATGCCGCAGGCATTAAGTTCGCCTTTATACCAAATTTGTGTACCTATTATTATTATGAAGCTTTAATAAAATGAATAATAGATAAATAAATATAATATTTTCACAGACCACAGCGAATAAAATCGTCAACCAAGATTTTCTTATAAACTCTTCAGAAACTGTAATTGGTCAGTCAGATACAATCTGACAAGTAGTCTTATTAATATGTCACAGGATCTATTCCGTAAATAGCTTCGCATCTACTTTGTACACAAGTTATCTTGAAAGTAATCTCGATATATGTCTGGTATAATCACAGATATCTTAATATAGGAGACTAGCTGTTGCCTGCGACTTCGTACGCGTGGAACTTAGAAAAATTTCCCCTTTTTTGCAACATTTTTCACTGATATAACGCTCTTATTTGTCGCAGCGTGATATTATATAGCCTTTCTCGATTAATGTACTATCCAACACTGAAAGAACTTTTCAACTCGGACCAGTGGTTCTTGCGATTAGTGCGTTCAAAACTTCAAACAAACTCTTCAGCTTATGATATTAGTATAGGAGACTGTTATGTACCAAACGATTAACTTATCATATTTTGTCTGCGCACGGGCATCTCTAACTATTGATGACGTCACTACCTGGATCGCTGGCCAGCCGTGTGCGCCGCGCGGTTACCGAGCGCGAGTTAGTCTGTAATCGATCTTGTGAGCGAGAACGTGCGCCGTTTTGTTAAAATTGTACGCCTAAGATACGTGTTCTTGCAGCGGTTTAAGAGTTAAAAATTGTATTACTAATAAATTGTTTGTTGATAAAACTAATTATCCTATTGTGCGAACCGATAATTAGCATTGAGATCGAACAGTGAAATGTCATTGCGAAGTTGAGTATTCGCCATTTTGTATGACAAAAAGTATTATAAAAACTAGTGAATTTTGTGTCTCCATACTTAATACTATTTAATGTGAGTTGAACTGTTTGATAACTATAATTGTGATAGTATAATTGCATTGAGACGATTGGTGAAAGTTCACGGCTTGAGTCGCACCAAAGGTCATTTGAGGGCTTCAAGAGTTCGTGTCTCCCTGCATAAAGTTAAGTATAGTTTGATTAGCATTCTGCGTTATTTTGGCCAATTTATCGTAGTTAGTTAATGAAGCTATAGCTAGGGCTTGACACAGTGAAGACATTGTTGAAGAACAAAACAGGGTAAGTTTGTACTATTGTAAATTTGTTAACGCTGTGATATACAGTATATGTTCGTTCCTCTCGCGCCTGAGAGATATCACGCTTCCACTTAACCTATTATTAATTAAAACACCAGGTTGAACGCAATATATTTTGGTACCCAGAGCGTGGTTTAAACTCCGTTTCTCGAATGTTCCATGTTGAACAAACTATACCCTCATTATTTGTGAAAATTGATTTAATTAATTTAATTAATTTAATTTGATTAATTTGGTTGTTTGTTTGTTTAATCTAAATTGTTGGTATAGTTTTGCATAATTAATTTGAGCACTTGAATTGGCAATTAGATTTTAAAGGGTTTGATAATTATTTGTGCTATTGCTAATCGTATTTGTTGTTGCTCAGGTTATTATTTAATATAAATTATTATTTAATTATTGTCTAATATTGAACAACGTTATAGTTAAATTGTGGCGTTGTGCGTTTGTATAATACAACATTTATTTTATACGTTTGTTTGTTTTGTTGTTTACCTTAAAATAAATAATTCAAGTCTTAAATTAATTGCACATTGGCAAAGAATTGTTTTGTTTGTTTGATTTAAACTATTTAAGATTTGATAATTGTTTAGAATAATAGCGGCTTGTCTCATTGAAAGATATTTTGTTTTTCGCTATTGTAATATTGTTTGTTTGTGAAAGATATTTGTTTTTTTTTTTTTTGTTGTTATTATAAGATTGTTTGTTTCGTGCCGTTTGTGCTTTGAAGATGTCTGCCGCCGCGTATAATGTTGTCCGCGAATCATATTCCGGGATTGCGACTCATTTGAGATGGTTCACGTCAGCTGCCGCCTTGGTGAAAAGGGAGAACCGAATCGAGGCATTGTTGGACAGGCATGAGAAATGCCCTACACGACTTCAGGAGGTGGAGGCGCTTTACCAGCGCTTCATCTTGCATCTGGATGATGTGCCCCTGGAGTCGTTTCCCCAGGAGCGACGGGACAAAGTCCACGAGGACTACCTCCAAATGATGGACCTTGCCGACGACATCGCCCAGCGCGCGCGGGAGATTTTAGCCTCGCGCGCCGGAGTACCGGCTCACCGGGCCCCCTTGAAGACTCCCGTGGGCCTTTTGACCAGATTACCCAATTTGGATCTTCCACGTTTTGATGGTCGATTAGACACGTGGATGGGGTTTATTGGTTTGTTTGAGAGTCTTGTGGACTCGAGGGACGATTTGGGTCCGTCTCAAAAACTGGCCTATTTACTCTCCGTGCTTGATGGAGAGGCGAGGGGCTTAATACAGCACCTCCCAATATGTGACGGGAGCTATGGGATCGCGCGGGCGTTGCTCACCAAGCGCTATCACAACCAGCGCTGTCTGGCAGATACCCATGTCGACCAGATTTTGAACCTTCCCGTCGTGAGCAATGCTGCCCAGTTGAGGACCGAGCTGCTGAACCCCCTCCTAATAGCCACCAACTCGCTCAACCGCTTGGGACTGCCGGTTGCCAAGTGGTCCTACCTACTGGTGCGTATCGTACTCAAGCGATTGCCGGTGTCTTTGAGGGCACGTTTTGAACAGGGGCACACTAGGGATGAGGCATCTGCTCTCCCTACCTTTGACCAGCTCCTGACGTTCCTGGAGGACGAGTGTCGCATGGGTGACGTCATGGTCGCCGACACGCCGGTGGAAGCATCACGTCCCAGACCCACCAACCAACGGCGCAATGCCCAACCTGCACCAAGAGGAGGTACGGCCGCCCGCTTCGCTGTCGCTCAAGCTGCGCCACCGGACTGCCGGTTTTGCAAGTCGCAGGGACACCAAACGGTGCGGTGCCCAGACTTCGCGGTCCTGCATGTGGCCGCTCGTAGGCGGATTGCCCAGGCCCGCGGCTGGTGTTTCTCTTGCCTAGGGGACCACTACCAGCGCGCCTGCCCCGACACTCACCCGTGTCCTATTTGCGGAGGGCACCATTTGAAAATCCTGTGCGCCAACGCGAATGGCCGTCGCGACCACGCGGGGTCGCCTTCGGGCGGGTATGTCAGCGGACACCGGGACCAGTCCCGCAATTTGGAGTCCGGCTCATCACCCCCACGCCGCGCAAACTGCGCTGCCGTTGATCGCCGAGTTGGTTCGGCGCGCAGCCCCACGGGCGGGTATGAAAGCGGGCCCCGGGTTCAATCCCGCACCTTTGTGTCCCGCTCGCCCTCCCCGCTTCCACGTGATCAAGCGAGATCACCTCCGGTAGTGTACCACGATTACCGTGACGCACGTCCTGTACCACTACCGTCCCCCCCTCTGGCGGAACGTCCCCGTTTGGAGACGCGCAACCCTCGGTACGGACGCTCCAGGCGCTACGAACCGCCGTCTATGGCTCGTGGCAGTCGTCACCGAGAGGAGGCCGAGTTTAGGCACTACCCGCACTTTGATTTGCCGTCTCGGGACAACGGCGCTCAGTCGCCGCCACGCCAGCATTAGGATGTTGGCGTCTGCCCCCGCTATGCACCGCCCCCCTTTGAGACCGTCCTCTTGCCCACGGCCCATGTCAGGGTCTGGGGACGGACGGGCGCCTCAGTTGTAGTCCGAGCGATATTGGACACAGGCTCACAGGGGTGCATAGCCTCGTCTTGGTTGGTAGGGCAGACTGGCCAGACTATTGAAAAATATTCAGATGTAATAAGGGGTGTCGGGAACGCCCCCGTGGCCACGGTAGAGGGCCGCGTTTGGTTTGAGTTCTCCCCCTCAAATTCTCCACGTCCGACGTTGGAATCGTCGGCCATTGTGATGGAGAATATCTTAGGCAATCACCCGCAAGTTCGTTTGTCTGCGGATGCGGTAAAATTGACCGCGGATTTGAATTTGGCTGACCCTAAATTTGACCTGCCTGGCACGGTCGATTTGTTGCTTGGTGCCGATGTTTTGGGTAAAATATTACTCGGCAAGGATCGTGTTTTGCAGCCAGGTGGCTTGGTAGCCCTCCGGACCATATTTGGGTTCGCACTGATGGGGCCTGTATTGAGGACTCCCCCCCCTGCCGAACTTGGAACGGCCTTGATGGTGGGGTCCGCCCTTTCTGACGCCGTGCAGAGATTCTGGGAAGTGGAGGAGCCACCACAAGCTCCCCGCTCTGATCCGGAGCATGAAGAGTGTGAGCAGTTCTACAAGACCAACACCAGTTATCTCCGTTCTGGCCGGATCATGACAAGATTGCCATTTCTCGCCGTACGTCCGCCACTTGGCGTCTCGCGGCCTATTGCAGAGAAGCGTTTGTTGGCGATGGAACGCCGTATGAGCAGGGACCCACTACTCAAGGAGAAGTATATTGACTTCATGCGGGAGTATGAGGATTTGGGACACATGTCTGTGTCAAAATTGGATTGGCGTTCGACGGAGCACTTCTTTCTTCCGCATCATGCTGTAATAAAACCATCCAGTGGTAAGCTACGCACAGTATTTGATGGTTCTGCGCAGACTACTTCAGGAGTGTCATTGAACCAGTGTCTGCATCCTGGTCCCAAATTGCTGAAGGACCTTTGTGACGTCATCACGCGGTTTCGACGTCATCAATTTGTTTTTGTGGCTGACATCAAGATGATGTTCAGGCAAACGGTAATTCACCCGGATGATCGCCGATACCAGCTGATATTGTGGCGAGAAAACCAGCAAGATCCCATGCTTGTCTACGAGCTCAACACGAACACCTACGGGCTGCGGTCTAGTCCCTTTTTGGCTATACGTTCGCTTTGGGAGCTCGCGGATCGAGAGCGTATGTCGTTTCCTCGCGCAGCCGCCATTTTGAAGGAGGACCTATATGTTGACGATGTGTGCACTGGCGCGGCCACGGAGAGAGAGGCCCTGCTCTTGCGTGACGAGTTGATTGGCATTCTAGCCTCCGCAGGATATGAGTTGCGTAAATGGATCTCCAACTTACCTGCGCTCTTGGACGGGCTACCGGATGACCACCAGCAGGATCCTCACCTATTTGAGAACCGTGACAACCCTACCATGATGTCAGTGCTTGGAATCCAGTACAGACCAGTCCAGGACATCTTTACATTTAATGTCAATTTGGATTCGCATCACACTTGGACGAAACGACTGGTTCTGTCGACTGTCGCGAGAACCTTTGATCCCAATGGCTGGATATGCCCGGTCATATTCTGGGCCAAATGCTTCCTGCAGAGACTTTGGACTGCAGGTCTTGGATGGGACGAGCCACTTCGCGAAGCTGTTTTGAAGGACTGGCTCCTATTTGCTTCCTCATTGCCTGCCATCAATAGGATATCGTTACCCCGTGCTCTGCTTCCGCCAGGGAAGCACACCGCGTCCCTTCATGGTTTCTCGGACGCTTCGGAACGTGGGTACGCAGCAGCCGTATACTTGCGCACCGTGACCACAGATGGTCAGGTGAAAGTGTTGTTGGTCATGGCGAAGAGCAAGGTCGCGCCTCTTCGAACTGCCTTGACAATCCCTAAGTTAGAGTTGTCAGGGGCGGTCCTTCTTGTTCGCCTTTTGAATCACGTCATGTCCACCTTGTGCACGTCAATTGACATTTCCACGATATATGCATGGACTGACAGTCAAATTGTGCTATGTTGGCTGAAAACGTCAGTTCACACCTTAGAGGTGTTTGTAGCAAATCGTGTCTCTCAGATACAGAAATCGGAGACCCCGTTGGTTTGGAGGCATGTGCCTGGCGAGGTCAACCCTGCTGATTGTGCGTCACGGGGATGTATGGCCCCCCTTTTAGTTGAGCACTCTCTGTGGTGGGGACCTGAGTGGTTGACCAGATCAGAATCTAATTGGCCGCGAACTCCGGCCTTAGACATTGTCGCACTGCCTGGGTTGCGAACGCTTGCGCTCGAACGGCAGGACCGTCCGTTCGACCCCGATTTCTTACTTAATCGTTACAGTTCATTGGACAAATTGTTGAGTGTCACCGCTTGGATCAAGCGCTTCACGAAAAATTGTAGACATCCACAGAACAAATGTTTGGAGGCCTTCTTATCGCCACAAGAGCTCCAAGATGCTCTTCTTCACTGGGTTCGTTCTGTGCAAGAGGCACATTTTGAAGACGAGATTGACATCTTGAGGAAAGGCAAATCCAAGCTGTCTGGAGCCATTTGTAAGCTGAACCCTTTTTTGGATAGTGAGGGTCTTTTGCGTGTCGGAGGGCGTCTTAGGAACGCAAACCTCCCTTATGGATCTCGTCACCCCCTCTTATTGCCCAAGAGTGGCCACTTGGTGAACCTGTTGGTGACTGATCGTCACATCAAGAACTCCCACGCCGGCTGTAATGCCTTATTGGCCATTTTGCAACGGGAATTTTGGATTTTATCGGCCCGTCGGACGATCCGTAGTGTGGTCTTTCGTTGTATGCCTTGCTATAGGCTCAAGGGCCCTACCATGCAGCCTATCATGGGTGACCTTCCTTCGGATCGGGTCACTGAGATAAGGCCCTTTGCTGGAGTTGGTACGGACTTTGCAGGCCCCTTTTTTGTTAAAACCTCGACCCTCAGGAACAGTAAAACTGTCAAGGCTTATTTGTGCGTCTTTGTCTGTCTGTCCACCAAGGCGGTACATTTGGAACTCGTCTCAGCCCTCTCGACAGAGGCATTTGTTGCGACGTTAGATAGATTCGTGTCACGACGAGGACTACCGTCCTTGATTCGGTCGGATTGCGGTACCAACTTCAAAGGCACAAACAACTATTTAAAAGCGATGTATGATTTTTTGTCGGCTAACGAGACTGAAATTGCGTCTAGACTAGCTACACGTAGAATAACTTGGAGGTTCAGTCCCGTGTCATGTCCCCACTGGGGAGGAATATTTGAAAGCGTAGTAAAGGTTGCTAAGACACATTTGCGACGGGTAATTGGCGAGTCTGTATTGACCTTTGAAGAGCTCGCAACTGTGTTTTGCAAAATCGAGGCCGTTTTGAATTCACGCCCGTTGTGCCCGATCTCTTCAGATCCTAACGACTTGGAAGCCCTCACGCCGGGCCATTTTTTGATTGGGCAGCCACTGAACGCCCTGCCGGAATATCCCTTTGTTGATGTGAGACCTAATCGTCTCTCGCGGTTTGAATTGGTCCAACAACTCACTCAGAGCTTTTGGAAACGTTGGAATTTAGAATATTTGCACATTCTCCAGCAGCGCGTTAAGTGGACTGACAAGACTGATCCACCTCATGTTGGTGACCTCGTTCTGGTTAAGGACGCTAACTCACCGCCACTGTGTTGGCGCAGGGGGCGCATTCTCAACCTCGTCTTTGGAGCAGATGGAGTGCCCCGTTTTGCTGAGGTCCGGGTGGACGGTTCAATTTTGAAGAGAGCTGTATCAACCTTGTCGCGACTGCCAGTTAATTAGCGGCCAGGTAGTCCTGGCCGAGGCGGGTAGATGTTATGTACCAAACGATTAACTTATCATATTTTGTTTGCGCACGGGCATCTCTAACTATTGATGACGTCACTACCTGGATCGCTGGCCAGCCGTGTGCGCCGCGCGGTTACCGAGCGCGAGTTAGTCTGTAATCGATCTTGTGAGCGAGAACGTGCGCCGTTTTGTTAAAATTGTACGCCTAAGATACGTGTTCTTGCAGCGGTTTAAGAGTTAAAAATTGTATTACTAATAAATTGTTTGTTGATAAAACTAATTATCCTATTGTGCGAACCGATAATTAGCATTGAGATCGAACAGTGAAATGTCATTGCGAAGTTGAGTATTCGCCATTTTGTATGACAAAAAGTATTATAAAAACTAGTGAATTTTGTGTCTCCATACTTAATACTATTTAATGTGAGTTGAACTGTTTGATAACTATAATTGTGATAGTATAATTGCATTGAGACGATTGGTGAAAGTTCACGGCTTGAGTCGCACCAAAGGTCATTTGAGGGCTTCAAGAGTTCGTGTCTCCCTGCATAAAGTTAAGTATAGTTTGATTAGCATTCTGCGTTATTTTGGCCAATTTATCGTAGTTAGTTAATGAAGCTATAGCTAGGGCTTGACACAGTGAAGACATTGTTGAAGAACAAAACAGGGTAAGTTTGTACTATTGTAAATTTGTTAACGCTGTGATATACAGTATATGTTCGTTCCTCTCGCGCCTGAGAGATATCACGCTTCCACTTAACCTATTATTAATTAAAACACCAGGTTGAACGCAACAGAGACCTTTTCATCATCATCATGCCATCATATTTGCTGTTCGCTAACTAAGAAAGAAATGTACATCCAAAGTGGTCCACCACCACTTTTTGAATAGAACATTTGTTGGTTCAAAAGACAAAGGGTCTTACGAATTATCTTCAGGACTCAGTAGAAGATAATTTAAGTTTAACCAAGTTTAATGCTGGAAATGGTTGAGCACTGTTCCAACCCTAAAATATCTTTAAGAAGACATATTTTATTTATAATTTCACAGTACTAATAGGTACGTAGTTTTTGTCAGATACATACTACTAACATGCGATTTCTTCTCCAGTTAACTTATTCAATTAGATATTTTTATAAATAAAACTATTTATCTAAACAGTCTATTTAAAAACAAAGAACATTACTTCACTAGTAGATATCGGCAGGTGGTATAGAACACATCGACAGACATACATAAATAACTCTTATCTACATCAGTTATATCCTGCAGCTGCTGTGCAAAAATTATAAATATAGCCTCCATAACATGTCCTTTGCAAAATAGAATATTCTATTCATCTTTTTGTAGCGAATGATCCATGCATATAATTAGAAAGATAGTGTTTATGGAAATTAATTAATAAATGTAATAAACGTTTTATAATATAAAGTTTATGCAATACTGTGAGGGACAGTAATTATGTATAGCTACTAGTTACACTTGTTTAGGCCTGCGATTCCACTCATGTCTATAGTTCTTCATAACCCGGTCCGTGGCTTTTAGCGCGATGTTATACAGTCTATGTTTTATTCTGATTTTTATGCTACATAGTGGTAAAGTTTTATTAAAATCTATTTGTTAGTTTTTGCAGGGAAGAGCCTTAAATATCCTTAGATACATCCACACGTCAGTACATTCTTAAAAAAAAATTGCGTTATATTATTAGTACAATTACTTGGGGAATCTAAGGATATCTGTCATCGTATTCTTCATCCATTCATGCTTTATCTGGCGCCAGATACATGATCGCTAATATGAGCACGTTTTCTCTTAAGATTTCCAGTTCTTCAAATGATGTGCCTTTTGTCAGCTTGTTAAATTTGTGGATTATGTCGGCTACACTTAACGTTCTATGAAATCTTTCTATTAAAAATCAAAGCTATTTGATGTTAAAAATAAAATTAGAGCAAAACAAAAGTTACTATCTAATACAGTACACCATTATCCATTTAAAGTCATAAAAGTTAATGTGTGTAACAATAGACATACTTACAAATGTGTCAGCTGACTTACTGATAAGCTCCTTAGTTCTGACCTTAATTAATAGATAATACTGCAGACTTCCTCCACTGATGCGTAGCAATAGAAAGCTGGTCCATGCAGAGATTTCTTCTAAATCGAAAAGAAGAATGATCCCTTATAAATGCCAATTTTGGTGTAATTTTATAGTTTCGTACCGAAAGAGAAAATGGCACTCTATTACCGAGACTTTGCTGTCCGTGTCCCGCCATTTTGTCACCAGGCTGTCCCGTATGAACCAAATTAAATAGTGCTGAGACTTCGCTGTCTAGTGTCTACATTCACAACATTCCAATAACCGGCCATGCGTCGGTCACCACACTGTATCACATGAAGAGTGATAGCTAGAGGGTTGAAATATTTACAGATATTGTACATCTGTTGAAGCTACACTAACAAACACTAAACAATGGAATATATTAAATATTTGAGGGGGTGCTCTCACAACAAATACTTTCTATGTATCTCATTAATACGCTTAAACGTAATTTTTGAAAATAACGGCGCTGCATGTTGCCGAATATATTGTGACGATTAGAAACGATACCAAGTTATTTTGTGCCGGTTTTAGAGTTTAAGATCAATCAAGAAGGTGTCATTACATTGTAATGATAATTTTTGTTTGTAAATATAAAACTAATATTTATTCACTTTGAGTTTCACCTCTAAACAATACGTCGAAACATTGTTTGTGAATGATTGACTCATTCACAAACAATGTTTCGACATATTGTTTCGAGTTAACGATCAAAATATCCAAAAATATAAACACATTTTTTTATTGATGTTGAATAAAAAGCAAGACTAATGCAGTTTTTCCGAAAGAATAAAAAAACTCATAGCTTTTACCGTTTGAAAGTCTATGTTATTCTTTAGATACTTTAGCTACTTTCAATCGACTTAATGAATTCAAAAGAAGGAGATTATAAAATGCATACGAGTACATTGCTCAGTACCTACACTTAACTAATGTTTTTCCAAGCCTACCAAGTCGGAGGCAACAAACTAGTTGTATGTATGTTTAATTATTTTACGAATAAAGATACGAGTTAAACTAATACATAGTATCGGCCTCTATTTGAGATAACATCATTCATCTAGTTTATAACGGTTATACGTGTGAACATTGTAGGTCGTCGGCATTTCTATTTGTTTATTTTCACCGGCATAATGGCTGTACTGGCTATCTAGAGTACGTAGTGTTTATTGCAACCGTTGCTATGTTTTAAGACTTTAACTTGTTAAGGTTTTGAAATACCTCTTTTAAAAGTTGGTTATCTTTGATGGGAATAATTTTTTATCTTCCGACGCTATTGCTGTTATAGCTATCTCTGTATATAAGTATGTATATACCTATTGTGTATATAATATAATACAGAAACCAAAATAGTCCATGTACTGATGTATTAAGAATTCAAGAATTACCCTATATCTTTCCCAGGGTGCTGTAAAACCCAGCTAAGGGATATTGTACACAGATAACATTGTCTGTGAGTGATGGAAATCTCAATTATAAACCCTGTGCCTACACGCGTGGTCGTCACCGTACAGTAGAGCATAATCCCTCCCAACAGTGCTGTGGGACATTAAGGGGCTGTGGTCAGTCAAAAAGCCATTTTTGAAAAGAAATTTAAAACACTTCCACGTAATAATATATTGTGAAAATGCCTCCTGCCCGAACTAAACGTTTTGCTTAGTCCTTTATTTGGCAGACAGCTAAAGACTGGAACAATCTGCCAGCGTCTGTGTTCCCGGACAGTTACAATGTGGAAGCATTTAAGAGAAGGGTGAATAGGCTTCTAACATAGTTGTTGCGCTTTACCATCCAAGGCTGCATTACCATCAGGTGAAATGTAGTCAAGCATCAACATGTATTAAATAAATAAAAAAATATTTACTAGCGATGGGTTATAACAGCAGAAAAGTGATATCTGTTATTCCTGTTACTGTTATACGAAGAAAACAGGTGTCAATACCTGTTATTAAATAACAGGCTGTTATATTTAGATAGAAGCAGCTTCCGGCTGCGTCTTCGAATTTCGACCACAAGTTTCCAAGTCGAATGAATAAAATGAAATGGAACCTAGAAAATCAAAACTAAAAAGAGCTGAAATTAATCCTACATTTTCATTTTATCTCAATAAATAAAAACAGGTCTTTCTATTTATTAATTTAATAATAACATACATACAACCTTTAAATTAGTCACTGATCACTTATAAGACAATTTTACAAATGTTGCAGGTTGCATAACTCACCTATGTCCACAAAATAGTCCCAAGCAGCACTTACTTTTTTACTCGACATGTTGCCGATATAACTAAACAAAACTTGTACCTATATTTTATAATTGTATGTATATTATTAAATCATTTCATTACATTTATACTTTATTAGAACTAAACCTTTTATTAAGTTCACAAACCAAAACTTTTTTTATTTATTTTCTACTGAAATTACAGCAAACAACTGTATTTTTGTTTAGTTTTTATAGGGAGAAATTAAAAAAAAAATGTAATAATTCAAGTATCAATTCAAATTCGCCTTTATCATCCATTGTTCAAGTTACATTTGCTTGTAATATAAAATTTGATTAACAGAAACAAAAACGTTCTAAATCGAGCATTTTTCGTCTAGAAATTAAAATTTAAAATATTGAATTGTTATAATTTTATATAAAACTAGCTGACCCGGCAAACGTTGTTTTGCCATACTAAAAAAAAAGGTTTGAAATATAGATGTTGGCCGATTCTCAGACCTACTGAATATGCATGTCAAATTTCATAAAAATCGGTCAAGCCGTTTCGGAGGAGTACGGTAACTAACACTGTGACACGTGAATTTTATATATTAGATTTATTAATTGATCCTTTTTTTATTATCAATTTTCTGTTCGAATTACAAGAAAATTCCGTTCTGGCAACTCATGTTAATCTACTCTATATATATACTCTATATAACTTGCATCTCGTTTTAGCACGTGCCAATGCAATAAGCGTGAACGAGACAGAGTAAATAACAGATAAAACGACCAAGTTTGAAAGTTACTTATAAAGAAGGAATTGTTCTTGATAAGCGACCAACTATATTTCTTGCATTGGCGGGCTGTTCCTGATAACACATTACACGACCAAAGATGGATGTATCATATGTAGAATGATTTCTTCTTGAAAAACTACCAACTATATTTTT
Organism: Orgyia antiqua; assembly: GCA_916999025.1. Classification (NCBI taxonomy): domain Eukaryota; kingdom Metazoa; phylum Arthropoda; class Insecta; order Lepidoptera; family Erebidae; genus Orgyia; species Orgyia antiqua. The sequence continues at coordinate 34,971,369 of OU779865.1, read as the reverse complement.
CGGATAATAATGAACTGTGAAAAAAGAACAGCTGTTCTTTTTTCACAGTTCATGCAGAGCTGTTCTCAGCTGTTTTTTTAGTAATTTGTATGGACGGTTGAATGGTATTGCCTGTTATTTTTGATCACAGTGATTTCTTAAGTGCAGCAACAGCTAGTATCTGGTATCTTTAATTCACAGTGAAATCTACCTGTTACGATAAATACGCCTCACTCCTAATATTTACCACACCTATCAATTTTTGATATGTGTTACTTCAATGGCTGAAGAGAGAGAGTTTTTAAATTCCACGCAACAGGCAACAGCTGAGTATAAGTTAAATCGTTTTAATTTACCTCACACGTTGCATTCCTTAGTAAGAAAATTATGCAAAACAGTTTTAATAATGGCCAATACTTAACATGTTTACAAGACTGGTGTTTAATAGACGCTATATCTACTGAATGGATGCGCTACTCATAGATATTGATCTGATATAAAGATATAGCTAAGATTAATGTGTTAGAACTTCGCAAAATAATTAGGGCTCCCACGCAAACATGCTATTATTTTTCAAACGATTTACTGCCAGCTCCTGTTGTATCAATGCTCTAAGTTTGTTTGAAATACCGACTTCAATTATGTATGGTAATGTATGCAACAATGAAGAAGGTTCTTGGTGCAGATGGACCGGTCAACTACCTAAGTTTAATAATCTTTTTATGACTACATCGCATTTTGACTACTAATGTAACGGACTGCCGTTCACAAGTCGCGGGTTCGATTCCCAAATGGAACAATTTTTAAATCTCATACAAATTTTTGTACTATACGTTTCAAATGAGAATAGGATTGGAAATGACCTCTATCTGCCAAAAGTAATTTGAAAAGTACTGTTAGCAACGGAACTTTATTTCCCAATTTATTATGTATTTTTTATGTTTTGTCTAATCTCAGTTATTCTAAGTAGAAAACTTCTAAAATTATTTAATGATAATATAATTATTATATTATTAAAAATAATAACTATTTTATTTCATTATTACGTCGTTGAAAAAAATGATTTTATGTTTTACTACTAATCGCCATTTTATCGTTGTCAGTGTGCATTGTCGCGATATGAAGCGTGCTTATGTTTTATTTTTAACACTGTTAGCAAATTGTGGTTGTTTCCCGTTACATAAATTAAATTTCTTGTTATTTGTCGCAGTTTTTGTTTTTAAGTGATTTTTTTTATTTGTTATTGTCTTTAACCGTTTTTATCTCGCTAACGGACGAAAATGAGTAAACGATGGCGATTAAGTGATTATATAAAAACATATCTTGTTTTGCTGTCCCTATCAAAATTGTTCGAATTGACATCTGTGACGTCACAACATGGCGCGGGTTCAATCCTATTCTCATTTGAACGGCATAGTACTGCGTCTGGGTGTTTATTATGTATTGTATGTAGGTATGTATTAACAAAAGAAAAGTAGTATAATATTGTATTCAATCCGTATTCTGGTACCCATAACACAAGCATATAACCTTAGCTTGGTACCTGGAAAAAATTAACTGAAAATAAATTAAAAATTAAATTAAATTGAATACGAAGAATTATAGGGTCCTGGTCCCCGTGTGGTGATGGATTACGAATACAAGTGTCACCACTCCATCTCCTCCTAAGGGTGCTGTAAAAGTCAGCTAAGGGATATTGCACACAGATAACATCCTCTGTGAGAGACGAAAAACTCGAAAATAAACCATGTGCCAACACGCCTGGTCAGTGCGGCACAGTAGACCATAATCCCTCCAAAGGGAGGAGGCCCGTGCCCAATAGTGGGACGTAAATGGGCTGGAGAGAGAGCGATAGGGCCCAGAACCCTTCATGCATGAGTCTAATTCATACTTGGCTGATTTCTTTGCATCGTAAAAACCGTACTAGCGTATCCAAAGGAATTCCGTAAACAAAATGTAGGTTCCTTGAACAACCGGTCCAAACCGGTATATACCAACTTGTCGCCTATCCTTACAAAAACATTATTAAGAAGTAAATACAGTATAGAGACTGATGAAGGCTTGATACAACAATTTGCCGTAGTCAATCATTCTATAATTAACTGTCAGTCTCTAGTACTTAAAAGGCCTAGTATTAAGTGCGCAAAACGGTAAAAAATATTACGAGATTTTCTCTGTAAGTGACGCTTATATTAAATGTCTGTGTGGTGACGGATTAAGAATACAAGTGTCATCACCCTATTTCCCCTCCAAAGGACTGTAAAAGCCAGCTAAGGAATATCGTACACAGATAACCTCCTCTGTGAATGATGCAAGACTCGAAATTATACTCTGTGCCAACACGGTCAGCGCCGCATAGTAGCCCATAATCCCTTCCAAAGTAGACGAGGCTTGTTCCCAACATTGAACGTTCAATAGGCAGGCCTCGTGGTCGAGTGGTTTATGTAATGGACTGCCGTTCACGAGGTCGCGGGTTCGATTGCTGCTCGGGACAATCATTTGTGTGATATTTATAATTGTCATACAAATGTTTGTACTATTCATTTTAAGTATGTATTTACAAAAGAAAAGTAGTATATTATTATGTAGTTTATCCGTATTCTGGTACCCATAACACAAGCATAGAAATATAGCTTACTTTGGGACCAGAGGACGCTGTGTGAAATATCCAAAAAAAAAACACAATATAGGCGGGAGAGAGAGAAAGAGAGAATCATTCCATAACTAGCTATCAATCGCAGTGACTTAATAGGCCTAATGTCTAGTATACAAAACGGTAATAAATATTACGATATCTCAGTTTTCACTATGAGTAATGTTTTATCAAATAAGGGTTTCTTTTTTGTTCGAAACCATAGACAACATAGCCAATTTAGTTTTAATTTTAAAGTGATAGTATTTTCGGAGTTTTAACTTAAAGATTTCATTTCATTCGTTAGTTGTTGCGTTAGGCCGTTTGAACGTGAAGGAGTAGGTAACAAACATACATACAAATTCTTTTAGTTAGTTATTGCTACTGATTCTACGTGTTTCAACGAAACTTAATTAACTAAAAAATTAAAATTTATAGTGATAATAACACAATACGGCAATGTTAACAGAACTTTTCTATTAAAAAATCTGTATATTATAGACTTAACGACTTTAATTAATAAAAATGTGCACAACGAAATAGTCAATTAAATAAAATACGCCATGCCTTTTTTTATTAACACGCTTTTATAAGTTCGGCATGTATCTATCAATGTATTAATCTATGTAACGGAATCTTTGAACGCGATTTTCATCCACTTGCAGTAGTCGGATTGATTTGAAATTTTGCACACGTATTAAGGACCGATGACAATGCAATTATTTAAAAATATATTCAGGATTATCAAGCGTGTTTTTTAGTTTTTGAACTAAGGAAATTATTTTTTGTTAAGTTTAGTTGTCCACGTATAATTGGTACCATTGCAATCAAGTTGTAATCCCGTCTAATAGCGTAGTGTGATATGGAAAAGTTTTTTTCACACTTTATCGTTTAAGGTTTAAAGACATTGATGCAATAATTTGTACTTGTCAATTCTCCTGTCAATCCCATGACTAATATGGTGGTGACTTGATATACTAGTTCCATTATTGGTATGTATGAGGAATTGACTCGTCTGGAAGGTAGAAACGCTATGAATTGGTATCGAATACTAAATGCCTTGGACATTTGTTGGACAAAAATTTTAGATACAGAAGCAAATATAGAAGGTATAGTGTGGTAGACTGTCTGTGTGGTGACGGATTTAGAATACAATTGTCACCACTCCTTTTCCTTCCCAGGGTGCTGTAAAAGCCAGCTAAGAGAGATTTTACATGGTAACGTCCTAAGTGAGAGACGGAAATCTCAAAAATAAACCCTATGCTAACACGCCTGGTCAGCGCAGTATAACAGACCATAATCCCTACCAAAATAAAGGAAGGTTCGTGCCCAACAGTGGGACGTTAACAGGCTGGATAGAGACAGAGAGAGAATAACAGAGAAAGTTAGGTAGATACGTTGGCTATTTCGTCTGATACAGTATTTAATTCAGAGCTTGTCTTATTGCACATCAAATTTAATTATTTTTCTTTCTTTCTGGTCTCTTAGCAGATTCTTACAATAATTCATAAAATTTTATTTTAAAGGTAGAGAGAGGTAATAGAGCTACCCGGCACTCACTCCGCACCGCCTCGCCTCGTGCGGTTAGTATTCTTGATATGGATTTGTATGGGTATGCGCTCACTACATCAACTCCGTAGCGTCACCGGGTCGCCTCTGTCGTAAGCTATCCACGCGCGGACCAAGGGTGGACCACTCGGTGACAACTCGCTGCTCGCATGCTTGCCTTGTGCTGACTGCGCATCGCCAACGCGCGGGTTCGAAGCAGACCGCGCGCTGCCCGCTCGAAAATTCCTGGACTAACCGGTCTCCAGTCGTAGACCACGCGGCAGCGCGGGGTTCACTGGTTAACGATGCGAGGTCCACTGGTTGACCGCGCGACGATTATTATTATAACGCGGTGTCCACCCGTGAACCACCTGTCGACAACCAGTGGACGCCGTGCGACGAGGTGGTGCGGGGTGGGTGCCGGGTGGCTCTAATGAGCTATGACCTTTAATCCGCGCGTATAACGAGGTTGAATTTATGAGTTATAGTAACTTGTGAATTTTGTTTAAAACTATCTCGCTGTCGCATTTGTTTAGTCAGAACTATTATTTAATCATTGTAGATTAACTAATTAAACTTTGATTAATCTAAATTGGAACATGTAACTCTCTAGACGAACGGAAATTACATGAAAGTATAGTTACATTGTTACAATGTAATATTTAGCAACATACTTAATGAAATTGATTAAAATAGAACACAATTATTGACGCTGTAAAATCAGCGTTGGAAAACATAGCAATTATAAACCAGATCTTAGTAATCGAAAGGTTAAGAGGGTACTGTACTCCTAATTTAAGTATTTGCCTTAGGTATTGCTATCCCTGTTCCCGAGCACCGTGCTGAAAGGGACAAATATAGTTGAAACAGATTTTACCTACAAATTCTTTAAAAAAAAGACGTTTCGTAGTCCCCTTTTTTCTTCGCGAAAGTTAAACCGATTTTAATTGTTTTAAGCTATATTATAGATGAAGAGTATATCTATGCTTGTATCACTTTCTTTTTTGGTAAAACGTTACCAAATATGTGTGATAGACGCTGCAACTTTACCTAAAGAAAACCGAAAAAATCGGGATTTTTGGAAGGTTATTATGTATTGAAAAAAGGAAAGTAACAGAAGCATAGATCTTCATCTATAATATAGCGTAGAAACAATTAAAATCGGTTCAACTTTCGCGAAGAAAAAAGGGGAGTACGATGCCCCTATTTTTGTATGGAGCATAATTTGGTATCGTGCCCTCTTAAGGTTAATCTCTATACCAATACGCCTATCTTTTTGGTACTAATTAATTTCTAATTGTTGGTACCTCAATGAGAAGCATTTCAATAGAGGAGAACTGGAACGGTATTGTGAGGTCGCTGGTTCAAATCACACTCATACAAGTCACTGTATTAACTTTATTTAATTTGTTAAATAAATGAATATTGTACAACAAACAAAATCACTTCCAAATTTTGTTATAGTGATCCTAATACACTGTTATTTAAGAGGCGGTTCAAGCCCAATAGTGCGATGTTAATCTTTACTTAGTATAAAACAAATTTGTTAAGTATTTTTGTAGGAATGTATGTATGCATATAATAATAATATGTGAGCTAAAATCTTCAAAACTACGAAACGAATTTTGATGCGGTTTATATCTAATATATAAAATTCACGTGTCACAGTGTTAGTTACCGTACTCCTCCGAAACGGCATATTCAGTATGTCTGAGAATCGGCCAACATCTATTTTTCAAACCTTTTTTTTTAGTATGGCAAAACAACGTTTGCCGGGTCAGCTAGTAATACATAAAATGGTTAAGAGGATGTTTTTTTTTGTATAATTTGCTATGTTGTGTGGTTGTTAAAGTGGTGTATATATTGGGGAGTGGGAGCTCACTAACAACAAATGCGGGTGAAACCGCGGGCAATGGCTAGTAAAGTAATAAAAACACTAAAGTTATAAAATTAATGGGGAAATGAAAGTCTATATCTTACCTGAAGATAATCTATATACGTTACCAATCACCATTTATCAGATAAAGAACAAAATTTGCTTCATAAACCTTGTTGAACTTTACAGCCGACCATACAATTTATAACATTTCTGTATTTTACTTATAATCTGATAAGTTACGGTCTAAAAACAAAACTTTCTTTGTCACCAAAAATAATTTCTTTGTGAATCTTAAAACCAGTACAAGCCGTAAATCTGCAGAAATAAAACGCGAAATTTTAGTAAGACGTAATGCAGTAATGTGTAATATGTAATACTTTCTTTTGAAGATAACAATAAATTGTCAACGCATCTTGCTTTAATATGAAGTAAATACAGCTTATGGCAATAAATTTTGGCGAAAGCACAAATAGGTCAAACCTTTTTTTTCTCTTCTTTTTTAAATTTAGAAGAATTACTATATTGTTATGAAAAAGCTGTCGTTCTATTTTTAAAACATTCTTATGTTTTTATGTTTTTCTTTACTAGAAATAGGCTTGTTAACGTGAATCTATATATGAATATATAAAATATTCAAAAATGTCACTAAAAAGAATAAATAAATAATAAACTTGTACAAAACTTGAATGTTGCTAGCCTAAAATTATGGCTGAAAATCGTCCTATTAACAGAACGGTACCTTAGGTCACCCGACCACAGATAATGCATAGAAACACCAAATAGGTAATATAATACTCGATACATTCTTGTGCACCCGCTTACATTTTATCTATAGTTAAAGTCACAAGAGGCAGCGATTTCAAATAACTACTAAATAGGACCATTTGGCAATGCGATAGTCCTTTGCACTGCCCGGAATCTTAGAAGAAACCATAGACAACTATTTTGTGACAGCGGACGTCAGAGGAAATTTGAGGAAACTTAGGTTTTGAAAGGCGTCATGTCTGTCCATGACATTAATTTTAGTGTTGCCATTGTTCAGCACAGGCTAATATGTTCTAAACTTTCTGTGATAGGTTTTAAGAGCACAGATTTGATCCATGATTCAAATTTGTAAGTACATATGCGGCGGCCACAAACCGGGAGACGAGGATTGATAGTAGCCTTGGAACCACCTCTGGTTCATACATAGGGCTCCTCCAAAGAACTAACCTCTCAAACTAAACTAAATTCATTCATCAAATTAAATTCTCCAAAAAATCTAATTATAAAAGGGGTGACGATTTTTGTCATTGTTTCATACATTGTGATGATATTTTATTTGGGGTCTTGGGATTGAAGGAGTGCAAACGGCGCAGGGTCTCGAAGTTCGGCGTTTTTTTAAGGAGCCCTATGTGATGTAGTGGAAGAATAAGAGCTTTTTAGAGAACTTTTGTTTCTTTATTCTTTCTGTGACTGTCGCCGTTTGTCAACTTGTCACCTGTGTCGTCACATGGTTGTCACCATTGTATAATTTGCCCTTATTTTAATTAGCAATTTTTTACATCTTATTTGTTTTAATTATAATTTTAGTTATAAGTTGAATGTATCAGGAGTATATTCTGAGAGCATATCTTCTCTCATCAAAACTGCAATATTCCGTATATGTTTTATCATGAAGACGACATGCTGTATTCCTAAATGCAAAAGCAAGCGAAAGAATGTGGCTCTGCACCAATTTCCGATTCGAGAAACAGTCACCAAGAAGTGTATTTAGAGTATTGACTCTGCTCTTTTGAAGGGCCTTTCGGAAGATCAAGTAAGATCGTCATATGTGTGTAACAAACACTTTGAACTACGATTTGTTACGACGCTGGCAATTCTCATATTCTACTATATTCTTAAAAGAGGAAATTGAGACTGACGCATTTGCTACTAGTTATGAATCTCAAGGCCCATCGGCTATTCAGGGTGTCAGTTAGTACCCGGGTTTTCTGCTTTAATTTAATTTATTAAGTCATCTAGGTAATTTTAAAGTTAACAATTTACTGTTGTAAATTCTGTTTCTGTTTCTGTTGTCCGTATAGTGAAGAATGCAAGTGTCGCCACCCCTTTTTGTTCCTAGGGTGCTGTAAAAGTTAGCTAAGGAATATTGTACATTTATTGTACGTTATAAAAAATAAAATTGTTATTTTAAATAATCGTCCGCCATTTGTTAACACGAGGCATAAGCACAATCTTGTAATGCATGTAACTCGACTATGTTAATGATAATAAAATAAATCTTTGGAGTAAGTAGTTCTGGGGCTTTATATATTGTTTGTTTTTAAAAGTATATTGGCTTGCTCTGACCTTGATAATAAGTGTACCTATATAATATTTATATTTATAAGTGTATTTTCGTAGATATGTTCATTCTGTTTTGTCATTTACAATAAAATAATTCGGTAACCACATAGTTGTAATTTTATTTTTGCATCTAAATAATTATCTATTGTGTAAAATATGTGGCTACATAGCTATAACATGTGGTCTAAGCATGTGGTTAATATCTTGTTCTTGTTTGATGGCTTCTTTAGATGGTTAATATCTAACATGGCTTAATTAATACGGCTGTACTCAGTTGACAGAAGGTTGACAGTTGAGCAGTCAAATGACAATCAAATGACAGTCAAATGACAGTTGTCAGAATGCAAAATACCCCTCCTCTATAATTTACCCGTTCTTCTAAGTTTCCCTTCTGATACGTAGTATCTTCTATCTATTCTGTGGTCCTTTGCTTTAGAATTTAGGATTTATTTAGTATATTTTTATTATTATGATTTATTTAGTATATTTTATGCTTTATATAAAATTGAACCATTTTAACACGATTTTATTAACGAGGTACGTATCTATCAAATTATTAATCTATGCAACGGAATCTTTGAAAGTCATTTTTATACACTTTCTGTAACCAAATTGATTTGAAAATTTGCATACTTATTATGGAGCGATGAATGCAATATTGTAAAATAAGATTCCGGATATTCAAGCGCGTTTTTTTAGTTTTTGAATTAGTATGCACCTATGTTTTTGAGTTATCACGTTTATTAGCTTTATTTAAAAGTAAAAAAAATAAATATATAAAAAAATCATAAAATATCATTAATGAAGTACAATACAGATATAACAAATGTAGTGCCACACACTTAATCGGCTGGAAGCAACTTACATATACAGGGTGACTTTGCAAGGTGTTGCCAAATTTTTAGGAGCGACTGGGAATCAGTAACTTAATCGATTTACGTAAAGAACAAAAGAATTTATTTTTCATTTTAATTATTCCTATCCGCTGTTTAAAAATAGTACGCGTGGATAATTTACTTCATTTATAGAAAAATACGCACGCACGTCACGATAGTTTCGCAAAAGTTAAACTGCAAGTGTAGTAGTGATTATGGTGCGCGAAAATAAGCCTTATGCTTAACAACATAAGGTTCGGGCGCCCGAGGGGTAGCGGGAAGCGTAGGTAGGAAAGGGAGGGGGAGAAGCGGCGCTAGCCGGGCGGCTCTTTTGGGAAACTTCCTTGCGAATGAGTAGTGACCGCGACCTAATTGCGTAAGCACATGCCGCTCTTATCATGCGCCGCTCCTGTTGTATCGCGTGTGCAGTTGAGTGTTGTTGTGACTTGTGACACCAATCATGGCGCATAATTATTCACATGCCGAACGATATGAGATGGTGCGTTGCTACATACTTAGTGGAGAAAGTTTACGTGGTGCGCAAAGACTTTACCGTAGTGATAGTTTACCCCGTTTACAACGTCGAGGAATCACCTCGACTGTACTTTCCAGGGCCATAATTTTAGCTGCGAATCAAAATTTACTGGATTTCGGACAATTCACCACTCCTTCACACGCAATTGGTGGCGGTGGTCATAATCAAATTTCACCAACACTTGACGATACAGTAATTGAATTTTTTGAGCGAAATCCGTGTGCTAGCACACGCGAGGCAGCGCGACGTTTTAACGTGGCCCAATACTACGTTTGGAAGCTTTTAAACTCAAATAATTATCACCCATACCATTACCAACTCGTACAGGACTTACACGACGGTGATGGACCCGCCCGAATACGTTTTTGTGAGTGGTTACTTGCGAACAATAACAATAACATACTGTGGGCGGACGAAGCATTGTTTACGCGCGTTGGAATTTACAACAGTAAAAATGAACATTATTGGGCTCTAAGTAATCCTCATGTTATCAAAAGTAATTACCACCAAGTCCGGTTTAGTGTTAATGTTTGGGCCGGCATTATCGGAAATGTGATTGCAGGACCAGTGTTTATTGAAGGGTCATTGACCGGTGGCGTGTTGATGAAATTGCACCGTATGTGCACTGCATAAGAACTTGTTGGCGCGCTTATCGTTATGTGGTCTGCATAAAGTCGTTTTAGGCTCTGGTCTCTGATGAATGACGTGCGCCACGCGGTGTCTCTTTGTTGAGTTACTTTTAAGGAAATTTTGAATAGTTTTTTTTTTGAAAAATACTATGGTTACAAATAGTTACTACAAAGACGTATTTTAGTATTGTTCTATAGAGCTTATTTAAAAATTTGGCAACACCTTGCAAAGTCACCCTGTATATGTGTGCGTGAAAAATACCTATGTGTGTCTATAATACAGGTGTTTCGTTGTATGAAAATGTCATTATTCTATGAAGTACGATTTAGCCAGGCTAAAATTACTTGTCCCCAATTTTAAACGTACAGTCACTATTTAGAGTATCTATGAAGTACAATTTTTACGCGCTCTGTTTCATAACTTAGACCAACAAGTTAAGATTTTTGCCACAAGATTTCTTGCTACCATTTCCTTTCTTCTGTATATTTGTAATTTATGAGTAGAGGATCTTTTTGTCTCTACTTTAGTTTATATTGCAAAGGATTGCAATGTTAAATTGAATTGATATCATATTATACTTTGACGATTTATTTCATAAAATTCTTGTAATTCACTTTGTTGCCTGTTACAAGGAGTAGCAGAGGCAGTAGTGATGTAGACTATTTCATAAGAGGTCATGGGTTCAATTCTGACTCAGGTATGAACAATTGACTACAGAAGTTAGTACCTCATCTAATTGTTAACTATTTAGTTATTTTATGAAACTATTTGTACATTATTCGTAATCTGGTAGTAGATACATTATGTAAAGCACTCGCATATTTTAATAGTCTCAATGAATGAATATGTTAACCCTAAAGTATTTTTTCTACAAAAAGTAAAAAAATAGTATTTGTAGAATAGAAATAAAATTGATTTTTACGTATTCCAAAGCAAACTAATGTTGCATATTTAAAAAAAAAGAATTTATCTAAAAAAAGTTTCACTCTAAAATCTCAAATCATGAAGGTTCTATGTCCGTTCGAAATACCAGCTGTTTTATTATAACGACAATTTCATACTTTAACCCCTATTACTAATAGGATATTTATGTCCCAAAGGCGACCTTTCAACAAACAGAAGAACTATCCAATTCTACTCATGAAGCAGTCAGATGTGATCTGGCTTATTGCTAAATTATCTAAAATAATACTGTAGAAACTAAGCCACTAGTTGGATGTACCAAGTACCATCAAATATGTTACGGTACATTTATAGTGCTATATGCTATTGCGGTTATGTCAGCCCACATGGTGGTACCAGCACAGGCTAATATATCAATTTATTACGATAATAATGGTTTGGAAAAGCTACTCCATGATGTTAAGGCATCCTATGTCGACATTCTACTGGGTGAAATGTCGCATTAAAATAGGGCTGGAATTTGTCCACGGTTCCCTGGATTTATCCTTGTTTAAAGGGGGTCAAAGGGGGTCCAAGGGCCGCCCGAAAAGTATCTGTTGAAACTGTACATGTCAATTCCGTAAAGATTCGCCTGGATACGAAGTTAACTTCAAATAAGTTGTTGATATATTTATTACCAGTTTCAGCTTGCTGTTACACACTACGTACGTGTTAAATTTTGAAACTTAGCAAACTAAATCTATATAAAACTGTCCTCTTAAACTACCTTAACTAACAAAGAACCGGCATCAAGATCCCTTGCGTTGTTTTTAAGATTGAAGTTCTCATGGGGACATACATACAAAAATAACGACTTTGTCTATAATGAGTAAAGATTACTTGGTGAAACTTAGAATGTTTTTCATCCTTTTCTTCATCCATTCTTCCGTTATCTGTCGCTCAATACGGTATAACAATTATTTGTTTTATTCTTTGATATTGAACCTAAAAATTTTATAATTAAGATTATCCAATCTAACACAGCATGCATGGAACTTATGGAACACATAGAATTACTGTATTTTAGAGTTGAAATTAATGAAAGCTATTAATTTTGATTTATAAATGTTTTATCTTATCTATATCTATCTATATTCAAAAGATAAATTAAACATTTTTATTTATTAATTGATCAATAAAATACCCATAAATTACAAAAACCATGGCATAAAGATAAATAAGAATTTCAATTCTAGTTGAGTATCCGATTATATCAAGTTTCTTAACGTGTGAATCGAGTACGTAAGGTAATGCATAATTCAATCGATTATACCTAAATCGATTCTAGATTAAGGATTTATACGTGTTAATAATATTAATAGATACTTTTGCTTTTTATCTTTCTTTTGTCTATATTTAAAAAAATATCTGCAATATAATGAATTCCACTTTTAACATTTTTGGTAATTCGATCTTTAAGGGGAATAGGCATGTTGTGTGTCCGTTTATGTATTAGCATTGATCTGCTTACTAATTAGTATTATCTGTTTATCGATTAATATTTCAACAGAATCAGTTTATAATGCAACATCAATCTAGATTAAAACATAGATATCCATTCCAAAAACAGACGATTATTAAGTTGTATAAAAATATAATAATACTTTAATAGAAATAGACCGTGACTCGGTGAATGAGAAACAAAATAATAATAATAAATATTCATGGACATTTCACAGAACGTTCTCTGGTCCCAAGCTAAGCTTATTTCCTTGTGTTATGGGTACCAGAATACGGATAGAGTACAAATACTACTTTTCTTTTGTGAATACATACTTATAATACATAAAAACACCCAGACGCAGTACAAACATTTGCACGACAATTAGAAAAATCACACAAATGATTGTCCCAAGCGGGAATCGAACCCGCAACCTCTCGATCGGCAGTCCGTTACATGAACCACTCAACCACGAGGCTCGTTAATATAAATAATATATTACTTGTATTTTTAAATAACTCCCTAAGAAAGTAGTTATTTAAAAATAAAAGTAGTCTAAGTAGTAATAGTCTTAGTCCTTTCAACAAGATATTTTTTAGAGTAAAAACGTAAAAAAGTTTCTAAAAATATTTCTAATAACTTAAATCATACACTGATAAGGGTTCTTTTTTGTACAGAACTCTAATAAGGATGTAACTAAAACTCTATGGAAATGTATGGGGAAATCAATCTTCTCTATTATTAAAACACTTGCCTCAGATAAAGTAGTCCGACTGACTCTTTGAATAAACGCCATGCCTTATTTCAATGGGGGTAAGCCTACTATACTATAGAGTGCATCTGCAATAGTCTAAAATTTCAACAATAAATTTCAATTTCAACATTCACAGTCAATTCAACATTTACATAAATAAATTCTACCTTTACGGAAATACCAGCGCTTAAAGTTATGTACAAAATTTTGTCTTTTTTAATAGGTAGGTACCTAGTTCGTAAAAATTTGAAACTTAATTCATAGCTTCGTAAAAATTTTAATAGCTGTTTCACAGATTAATTTTTTAGGGAAATCTATTAAAAAATCAATGTCTACGCGAATGCGCGCATACGGCTACTTTCCTATGTTCTGTGGTTAGAACAATAACATCAGCTAGGTACAAATCTCAGTGGTGACATGAATTCTCCTCGTACCAAAGTCCCGTACATATTATTATGTTCAGTTATAGAATCTGTATCATTTTATAATCTATGCCATTTGTAATATGTACTGTGTAATCTAGATACAATCTAGATTATTATTCTTGATTCTATGGTACTTTATAGTTGACTACGAAAGGAAATGAAGATGGAATGAAATGGGATTGGCTTGGCAATAATTGACAAGATATCTACAATAGTACCTACGTGTTTTAATTACAAAATTGAATGATAAGGTGTAGTCGTTGATTATTTGTTTAAAATGAAAAGTAATTTTCAATGAAAAGTAAAATTATAAATAAATCATAATAAATGTAATAAAAAAAATACAAAAATAACAAAATTCCGGGAGTTTATATTTTAGCAGGAGGTCTAAGAAATAAAGAAATAATATTTTATTTGTATATAGGCCTATTGCCTACCAAGGCAAAAACCGATTTTTGGAAAATGGTTTAAGCCGATTAAAATGTTAGATTTTCTTATAAATAATTCTTATGAAATATTATTATTAGAATTAAAATGAAATATTATAACTACATATTAATATTAGGTGCAGAAAAAGTTATTTAAAATACGGTAGGGTAAATGGACCATAAAATGTTATACGTATAGTGACGGTCAATATTGCTTTAGCAGTTTCAAAACATACCTGGGACAGAATTACGCTAGCTGTACCTACAGAAGATTAGCGCCAATGTCGAATACTTGCGACAATCGTAGTTACAGTCAGGCAACGGTGTTTTTAACTTCACTTACTAGGCCCGATGTTATCTATGAACCAGTTCCTAATATTTGTGGCGTAGATATCAATCCTACTCTACATAGGCTATACTACAGAGTAGATATATTATATATACAGCACAGAGTACTGCTAGAATGCTGAGGGCGACACGACTACTGGTATGTAAAGTTATCTTAACGACTATAATTTACTTACCGGTATTATTCTGCCAAGTGTATCACGATTTGTTTTTGCTGGAATACGGTTTTCTTTTATAAATTTGCACTATTTATAACTAATGCTTTGTGAATGTTACAGGTTTTATAGACATAATAACCTTATTAATCGTATGTATTTAGAACTAGAGGTTAGTATACTTGTGTAAATTGTAAAAAAAAGAAAAATTAAAAGACTAGTGCACATCATTTTCGATATTGTTAGTGAACATTACTATGAACGGTAAAACATATATTGACAGTTTTTAAGTCTTAAAATATTTCTCGTCAATCACAATGCACTATAGTCGGAAAAAAACAGCTTTCTAAAGATTTTAAACATGTTGTTAGTCGAAAAGTATCCAAAGAAATTTTACATACATTTAGACTGCAAATGTTTCAATGCGATGTAAGTGCTTAAACTTTTACTTAGGAATAACCCCTTCTGAATTCAGATACTCAGAGGCGTATTTACTCTAGGGCCATAGGGGCCATGGCCCGGGGCGCAAGCCTGAGGACGGCGGCGAAGGCCTTCAATTTTAAAATTCTACTCTATCTCTATTAATACATATATAAGGTGGCTAATTAAATTGTCCCAGGGTGTTAAATCAAATGGCCCGGGGCGCTCATTTTCAAAATACGCTCCCCCAGATACTACATAATCATTTCCAGCAAAGCAATCTAATATATTAGCCTTCGTTTAAAACGAATACAAAAGAAAAGATATTGCAGTATTGTTAAATTTGTTAATAATTTTTAGAATAACCTAGGTAGCTATCTAATCCGGACACAGATAAAAAAACTTCCTAGATATTCCACAAACACCAATAATTTTTTACATAACGATTCTCGATTTCATCTTACGAACGTTATATTATTACATAATTGTTAAATTTAATCGATACAAGCATGTCTAACTATATATTGTGGAACGGAAATCGTTAAGCGCCGGTTTATTTATTACTATCGCGTTAAGAAACTTGTTTTTATACGAATTTATTTTTAATAAGTTATTCAAATTAGGTATTGCTATCTCTATTCCAGAACACCGCGCTGAAAGGGACAAATATAGCTGAAGCAGATTTTACCTACAAATTCTTTAAAAACAAGACGTTATGTAGTCCCCTTTTTTCTTCGCGAAAATTAAACCGATTTCTTTACGTTATATTATAGATGAAGTCAGAGTATCTATGATTTTATCGCTTTCTTTTTTGGTAAAACCTTACCAAATTTGTGTGATTAAACGCTGCAACTTTATCTAAAGAAAACCGAATAAAACGGAATTTTTGGATGGTCATATTTCTTTTAGTTAATATTGTTTGAAAAAAAAGAAAGTGATAGAAGCATAGATATAATTATGAGACCTAGATACTGTGAAAAAAACTCGTTCCTCTGGGGGCAATATCCACGAAGAAAACAGGGGACTACGATGCCCATATTTTTGTATGGAGCATAATTTGATATCGTGTTTCTAAGGTAGTACATACATGAAAAGTGCTTTTGACTTAGGCCATTGCAGGCATAGGAATATTGGTTTCCTCTCCAGCCTATTATCGTCCCACTGTTGGGCACAGGCTTTCCTACTTTGGGAGGAATTGTGGTCTGTTCTACGATAACTAGGCGTGATAGCACAGGGTGTAGTTTCGAGATTTCCGTCTCTCACAGTAGACGTTAACTGCTTATATTGTTCCTTAGTTGGCTCTTACAGCACCCTCGGAAAGAAATAGGGTAGTGACACTTGTATTCTTAATCCGTCACCACATGGATTATGACTGTTTGTTTATGTTTTAGTAATATGTTAGTATTTACTTATTAATTAGTAATTAGTAAAAATACAAATTAAAAAAATTTGCTTGAAAATATAATAATTTAAATCATGCTGGAAAAAGTGATTACCGCAAGCGGGGTCCCGCTTGCAGTAATCACTTTTTCCACCATAATTTAATTTATTAAGTAAAAGCATAGCATGTCAATTGCAAAATTAATAAATTACTTTAAAAATATAATTTACATAAATGAATATTATATAACTACCAAGAAAAACTACCACATTACTTACTCGTACCTATCAAGGCTTACTGCGATTATGAACAAATTATCTTCCAACGTAGTATATCATCATAGTCAATACAAAGTCATCAATAAAATAACTCCTATTCTAAAAACCACTATCGAAGATCTATAATCATCAACACTTTACTACGCTTCTAGTTTTACAATTGTATGTATCATTAGAAACCGTATTTTCCTCAGGCGACTAAATAATGTGAAAATGGCGGACAATGTTTTATGATGAAAGTGGAACATTAACGCTGTTTACATTTTCATGAGCATTTTCATTGCATAGTATGAAATTAATGGTTTATGCTTGATTAAGTTTGTTATATTGCTCTTAAATATTATAAGTTATTTTCTTAGGCATAAGAGAGGTACACCAAACGATTCACTGTGACGCAATAGTAGTTTTTTAACTAAATTTAATATATATCGGTAGTCTACTATAAAATTTTCTTTTGATAAACTGGAGTGCCATATAGTAATTGAGAATTTTGCATCAATTCTTCAGGTCAAGAGCTAAAGTTAAATAAATCTAAATATGACAAATTTTGGTTTAATACTTATATTATAGGGTTTACATTTATATTTATTAAAGTCGTTATTTTATGTAACACATTTTGATAAAAAGATTTCTTTTTAATGTACAAATCACACAGCGTCCTCTGGTCCCAAGCTAAGCTTATTATGCTTGTGTTATGGGTACCAGATACAGATATAATACATAAACTACTTTTTTTGTAAATACATACTTAGAATACATAAAAACACCCAGATGCAGGACAAACATTTGTAAATATCACACAAATGATTATCTCGAGCGGGAATCGAACCCGTGAGACCTCGTTAATGGCAGTCCGTTATCTGAACCACTAGACCACGAGGACTGTCATTAGTTATTAAGCAAGTGAAATGGATACTATTGTCAATAAATATTACTTAGTTGTATTTCTATGAAATTGCTTTGTTGATTTAGTTTATAATATAAAACATAATTTCTTTTGTTACAGTGAACTCACATTGCTGGAGGGCATGGCGAACAGCGGGGGCTGGTGTGAGGAGCCCGTCTCTAAGGTAACAAGCGATTTGTTTATCTTCTACTTATTAAACGAGAAAAACCGTTTTTTATCCTTAAACACCCTCCTCACACCTCTTCCTGACCTCAGATCGCCCGTAAATTATTTTTCTTTCATTTTTATAATATTCCCCTCCTTTTCTAATGGGTTTCATCCTAATATTATTTTTATTAAAAATTATATTAAATTTTTAAAAATTATCGACCTTGGTCTACTTCACATAACAGCAGTTTAAAGACGATTGAAATATTGCCCCAATAAAACTTCATATAGTTTTTAAAGTATATTGTAGTAATTACACATTTCTTTATTTTTTTATACTTTTACCGACTTTTACCGATTTCCTTAGTTCTATATTCAACAAGTTAAAGTTGAAGAAAAAATTAATATAGTACCAGCGGAATATACCAGCCATATTATTAGCGGAAATTACCATATTTTATCAAAGTCGTCAATATTTTATATCATTACAGTTTTGTCGCAACTGCTTATGTAGTAGGTAGTATACTTTATTGTAAAGAATTTCTTTCACACATTACCGAATCATTCATAAACTTTCCTCTATACATTTATAAGTCTTTCACCCATCATTCACAATCTTAAAAAGTTATAACAATTGCTGTTGAGTTCTCAAATAATTAATTTTATTAGACGCAACTCTAGTCGCGTGTCGAAATTTATAAAAAGTCATAGAAATGAGAGCGTGGGTAATACTAGTGATAAATTACTTATCAAGTAAGGTAGCTGCACCATTTAAATCGTTATATACTTACAATTAAAGAACAATAGGATTATCTACCACCTTTCGATAAATGCCTAACTCAAACTTTAAAACTAAACTAAAACTAAAAATGTTATAAAATAATAAGTTTAAATAATAAAGTTGCATGTGAAGATAGTATCGTGCTTGTTAGGGTTCCGTACCCAAAGGGTAAAAACGGGACCCTATTACTGAGACTTCGCTGTCCGTCCGTCCGTCCGTCTGTCACCAGGCTGTATCTCAAGAACGGTGATAGCTAGAGAGTTGAAATTTTCACAGATGATGTATTTCTATTGCCGCTATAACAAAAAATACTAAAAATAAAATAAAATAAATATTTAAGGGGGGCTCCCATACAACAAACATGATTTTTTTACCGTTTCTTGCTCGATACTAATAACGTTGCCTTATGTTGCATAGATAATGGTACGGAACCCTTCGTGCGCGAGTCCGACTCGCACTTGACCAATTTTTTATATTACTAGTTGTTGCCAGTAGAATTTAGAAAACTTTCCCTGTTCTTGTGACATTTTACACTGATGCTTCGCTCCTTTTGTTCGCAGCGTGATGTTATATAGCCTATAGCCTTCCTCGATAAATGAATTATTCAACACTGAAAGAATTTTTCAAATCAGACCGTTGGTTCCTAAGATTAGCGCTTTCAAAAGAACAGATAAACTCTTCAGCTTTAAAATATTACTATAGATTATGGCAAAAAAATTAAAAAACAGTAATGTATTTGAATAAATTTAAATAATTGTAATCCAAATTTAATAAATACCATTTTAGTGTCATAGTGTTGAGTTGAGTTGTCATGTCAGCTGATAGTGCCAGAAGAAAATTTAATATATTTAACAAATTTCGTGATTCTAGATCTTAACAGCCTAAAATTACTGTATTTACCCTACATTACAGTACACAGAATCTAGAAAAAAAACATATGTATCACATTACGCAACTCGATAAGAATTGGATTTTTATCGATTATTGAGCACACTGCGTGATTTCATTGTGTCTAATTAAAGAAATATCTTTTTAGACAAAGACTTTTCTTTTTACTCGTAAGTGTCTAGAAATATTGAGATTAAAGCTATTCTTTGTATTACATACCTAATTATTTTTCTTTTGTTGTACAGTGCTTACACTAGCATTATATCCGTGACACTGTCCACCTAAATATAGATTTGTTTAACTTACGAAAAACTTAACGAAAAAAGGTGATAACAAAGATATTAATTATGATTATCCTACATGTTTGAGACTAGCGATCTTATTCATAATGACTTATCGGAGGTTTAAAAGTTCGCTAAAATTGGTTCGCAAAAATTGTCAAAAAATGTTATTCATAATAGTCATTTTACGCTAAAACGTTTATTATCTCTCCTATAAAATCTCCGTTTGAACCTCTGATAAGTCATTATGAATAAGACCATAGGACTGTTAGAGCATTTTTTTTCCGGAAGTATTCTACAAAATTTTTGGACTAGGTATTTTAAAGTATTGTAGTTTTATTAAGAACTAGCTTTTGCTCGCGACATCGTACGCATGGAATTTAGAATTGTTTTACTGATGCCTCGCTCCTATTGGTTGCAGCATGATGTTATATTTCCTAGAGCCTTCATTGATAAATGTACTATCCAATACTGGAAGAATTAAAGGAAAAGCGGTTCTCGAAATTACCACACTTTAATTCACTTACATATCTATGTGTGCGTAAAAATGTATCTATGTGTTTCTATCATAGAGGCTATACGTCATATGAAACGTCGTTATTCTATGAAGTACGATTTAGCCAGGCTAAAGTTACTTGTCCTCAATTTTAAACGTCAACGCACCATCTGGTTTATTTGTGATTATAGATTATGCTTTAACTGTAGTACATGTTCATTAATATTTACAACATGTTATAATAACTCAACAGAACATATCGTAACATGTCCTATCATCGTAACATTTAAACTTTCATTGATAAATTTTAACAATAGATTATTGGTTATTTAAATTTTAAAGTTCAAATCTTTTGTAACACGTGATTGATTGATTGCTTTGACGGGTCTATGAAATGTCATCATAATAGTTTAACGTTAGAACAATTGAAGTTTTTTTTAATACGCTTATATTAGCTCGGTACGTATCTATAAATATATTACTCTATGGAACGGAATCTTGGAAAGTGATTTTCACCCACTTGCAGTAGTCGGATTGATCTGAAATTTTGTACACTTAAAAATTGGAAAAAATATTTAGGATTTTCAAGAGTGATTTATTAGTTTTTGAATTAAACAATTTATTTACAGGCTTGTAATAGCCGATCATCCATTTATCAGCCTTTTCCTATCACGAAACAACCCGCGAAAACGAAAGTTTGTCAAGAACCCATTCAGTCAATTATTGGCACAGTCAACTCTTGTTAATTCAAACCTGCGATAACATGAACCTCTCTATTATTCAAAGTTACCATGAGTTCCCTACAAAATCTCTTTATATTTCGAAGTGAATCAATACATTTTTATGCACTTGCTAATTCGTATGAAAAAATCAAAGCTAAGTAATAAAACTACGCGTTAATTCGAACTTATCGGCACCTGACAACTCAAAGTAGCAGAGAGACGGAAGCAGACAGTAACTAGATATTTGAGAATACGAATTTTTTCAAATTTCTAACCATTTCATATTTCGAACACTCGAATTAACGAAAGTCTACTGAAGTATAGCTTGTCAAAGGCTAAAAAGTGGGTAAAGTTTATTAGAGTAGGTATTAAGCTTAATACTTAGTCCACACAAGCAATAATTCAAGAGTGTTCCGTTTGTTAACCCCAATAGCTTTCTTAATAATTAATTATATATTATGAGACGTAACAGACACACTTACATAACTATTCTAAATATATAATACTGTTATGATATTGTGTGAGAGGTACATCTTCATAAATATGCAAATTACTTTGATACATACATACAAATTCATGTATAGGTACCGTCACGCATTTTCCCTTGGGGATAAGCAGAGAATATAGAATTCCATCTGTTTCGATTTAAACACAGTGCTTTGAATTAATTTGTACTCACAGACTTACCAGATGTATAGTCTATGACCAGTGGCGTAGCTAGCAAGGGGCTAGGCGGGACAGTGCCCCGGGGCCCTCAGCTCAGGGGGCCCTCGAATCCTTACCAAAAATTTTAATCGAACTGAACTAGCTTTTTTTAGCATTTTAAAAATATTTCTATATTTCCTATTTGATAAAACCTAGTCAGTTTACATAGCAGTGGGGCCCCATTTTTTAATGTCACCCAAGGCCCTTGGTTACCTAGCTACGCCACTGTCTATGACTACATCACGCAGTCCGCTTGAAGCCACTTACATATGTATCTGTGCGTGAAAATATAGCTTTAAGTGTCTATGATACAAGCTATAGCTTGTATCATAGTGTATCATAATGACGTTTCATATGACGTATACGTCATATGAAACGTCATTATTCTATGAAGTACGATTTAGCGATGCTAAAATTACTTGTCCTCAATTTTAAACGTAAACATACCATCTGGTACGAGTATGTCTGTATGCTAGTGGCTGGCCTTCTTTGTGTCAATTGTATTGTAAAATATTACATCCCTATCTCTCTCTCTCTCTCTCCAGCCCATTGACGTTAGTAAAGGAGGTCCGTGTCCAACAGTCTCACTGTCTCCTCTACTCACAACCTCCTCTACTTTGGGAAGGATTATGGTCTACTGTGCCACGCTGGCCAGGCGTGTTGGCACAAGGATTACTTTCGAGTTTTCCGTCTCTCACAGAGGATGTTATCCGTGTATAATATTCCTTAGCTGGTTTCTACAGTACCCTGGGAAGGCAAAGGGGTGGTGACACTTGTATTCTTAATCCGTCACCACACGGACAGTTAAATATTACATTATAACAGCTCTTGTTTTTCAGTGCATAACGATTTTCATGTAAATTTTTAACATATTTCATGTAAAATATTACTTAGTTTAAAATTACGGTATATTACTACAAAAAACAAAAGGTACACATTACTAAATAATTATTTGCTAATAATAAATAACATTTCTTTGTATCGTCGTAATTGAAATAAGTATTTCTTGTAAAAATATTTCTAACTCTTAATATTGAGGCAACAAAGACAAGAGAATATAACTACAAAATCGCAATTTTATAGGACAACACATTCTATATTTTCTCTCTCATTCTCTCCAGGCCATTACGTCAGACTGTTCCTCCACTTTAGGAGAGATCATGGTCTACTGTGCCGCGCTGACCAGGCCTGTTCTCAGAGGGTTCATTAAAGAGTTTTCTGTCTCTCACAGAGAATAAGGATCTGTGTACAATATCACTTAGCTAGTTTTTACAGCACCCTTGGAAGGAAAAGAGGTGGTGACACTCGTTTTTTAATTTGTCACCACGTGGACAAACACATTCTAATTATAAATCGTGAATTATTTTCAAAGCTATGTATTGTTAAACATATTTTGCGTAAAGATATACCAGATGGTGGCTTGATGTTTAAAATTGAGGACAAGTAACTTTAGCCTAACTAAATAGTACTTCATAGAATAATGACGTTTCATATGACGTATAGCCGGCATCATAGACACACATAGATACATTTTCACGCACACATAGATATGTAAGTGGCTTCAAGCTGAGTGATGTAGCTACAGACACTAAATCTGGTATATTTATGTTTTGCTTTAAACGACTTCAGCTTATTTAGAATACTGTTACCAAGAAAGATGTTATGATGACCCAAAACCTACTTCCGACAGCAAGATAATTTCCCAAACATCTAAATAAAAGTCCATTGAATCATAAATTATAATTTAAAATGAAGAAGACACGTAATCATTGCGTAACCAAAATTAACTCAAGATTCACCGTAACTGATAACTTTGTAAACACGTGTAAACTCGGTTATTTTGATTAACTACTACGTTTTTGTGTGAAAATTCTTGTTTTATTGTTTATGATATTTTGCCGCTCGTATGCGTTTATTATTTATTAGCTGGTACTCACAACTTTATACGTGTGAAATGCTGAAATCAACCCATAACAAATTATGCAAAAAAGCTATCCTCTAGGTACTCTATCAATTAATAAAACCGCATCAAAATCCGTTGCGTAGTTTTGAAGATATAAGCTCACATAGTCACATGCATACAAAAATAGCGACTTTGTTTTATATTAGTAAAGATGTTGCTTTGCCGCTCGTATGGGTATTACGAAGCTAAAGGTTTTCTTTCAGATTTTTTTTTTTGCTGAATCTAAGGAAGTATGTTTGGATTGTAGCAAATGGCACTAGTCTCTGCCTGCCCTCAGCGGAAAAAGGCGTGACTGTGTAATAATGATGATTTTAAGTTAAAGCTAAGCTAATTATTCAATGTTAAGTAGTTATTTTTGTTAGATAACTTATATCCAAGTAACCTAAAATAAATTTTTGAAAAAAGTTTTGTCTCCTTTTCTATGTAAAGACAATTGACCAAGAGATTTAGACCAGAGAGAGACCAATTGACAAAGAGACCTTGACCAATCATTAAAAGTTTTGGCTCCTATTCCATGTACGATTTTTCACCTTCATACCGGTATACGGTACATTAAAGATTTTAGAAATATTATGTTACCGGCTAACACTCACTGTTAAAGGATCGATGATGTCGACCTAGGTTTCGTTCATATCCGATGCTCATCTTGAGGACGAGTGCGCAGCGGCGTCTGCGACTGGTCGACATCATCGATTCGATCGACATCATTCCTTAAGGGCCTACATCAATATTATCGTCGACATATACCTATTAACACAGCTAGTAGGTATAGAAAATGAAGAATTAGGGATATTTTTTTTTGTTTACTCAAAATCTACTAAATATATTTTAATTCTGATATACGTGTTTCTATATATAATAGTTACTTATGTTTTTAAAGTTATTTCATTAGTTAATACGCGATAATAGACCGACAAATGAAAAAAATAAGAAATGAGAGAGGTATTTTCGCTAAGATTTTCTATCGAGAAAACTTTTTTCAATCGCGTTTCCGAGTTTATGCGATCCTAGATCATATATTGAAAAAACATATACTTAAAAATTAGAGCTCTAGCAATTCAATCTAAAGAAACAATGAAAACTTCGTACGTAGAAAAATGCACGACGCTATTTTGGTATCCTCTTAACAGTGAGTGTTAGCGGGTAATATATGAGTCATATTAGAAATATTATGATATTTTCAAACTCACGAAAATTTCAATACGAAAATATTAAGATTTCGTAACATTTTTAGTGTATTTTACTTTGTGTTATAATTAGTGGTTTCTTATTGAATTAATCGTTAAAATCAGTTCACATTAGCGAATAATATATCTATCAATGTATGAATCAATTTCACCATTTTATTATTTTTTAAATCGATTTGAAGATAACAAATGATCTTGATCTCGTTTCGATATATAAAATTAAATACAAAATAAATTGACTTGGATATTTTTTTTTTTATTTATTTCAAACTTTTTATACAACAATTGTACATGAAAAATTCATAAAAAATTTAATAAATAGGTACAACTAATTATGCTTAATATACAATAGCTAACTCAAACTCATGGGCATTCAAAAGATTATCCGATTTATACCTTTTTTAACTATGGGCCTTGTGGTATAGTGGTTCATGTAATGGACTGCCGCTAAACAAGGTAGCGCGTTCGACTCCCGCTCGGGACAATCATTTGTGTGATATTCATAATTGTCATACAAATCTTTGTACTGCGGCTAGGTATTTATTCTCGGTTTTTTAAGAATGCATTTACAAAATAAAAGCAGTTTTTGTAATTTATCCGTATTGTGGTGCCCGTAGCATTATGAGCTTAGATTGGGACCAGAGGTGTGCTGTGAAATTTCTATGAATATTTATACAAAATAAAACTAATTTCAGTAATCTACTAATTATCCAAAATAATAATAGAAAACCCTTATTCAACACATGTACCGAACGACGCAGCGTTGGGCGGCCCCCGACAAGGTCGAGCGTGGATGACATCGTCAAGGTCGCGGGGACTCTTTGGATGCAAGCGGCACAATACCGCGCATTGTGGCGTTCTATGGGGGAGGCCTATGTCCAACAATGAACGGCGAGAGGCTGATGGATGGATAGATGATTCTAAACACATTTTTATAATATATTTTAGAAAAAACTTTCTATTGTTACATGGATTCCCACATAGAAATGTTTATACATAATATTCACCCATAGAAAGAATTGACCATTAAAACATAGCAGTTATATATTTAAGTACATTAGTTGTAATTACATTATGGAGTAATTACACATAATTAACGTAAGAATTACAAAGTTCAAAGTCGTGCTATGAAGTACAAAATACAACTTTCAAATTTTCACTTAAGAAATTACGGCTTGAAGAAAATTTTGCTTGAATGTCATGAGTGCCAAGAGTCTTGAGTGGGTTGTTAAAAATCAAAACAATGTTGGGCGCGTGCTTCCACCACTTAAGAAGATTATGGTCAACTGTGCCGCGTTACCGTTCTGTTGTTGGCACAGGATTTATTTTCGAGGATTCCGCCTCTCGCTAAGAATTTTATCTGTGTACGATATTCCTCAACTGGCTTTTTCATTTCTCACCCTGGGGAAGAAAAGTAGTGGTAATTTTTTAATTGATTGATTTTAATCTGTCACTACACGGAATTTCAACATAATATTGTCCCAAGCTATGCTTGATTATGCTTGTGCAGGGTTTTTTTTAATAAAATCATGGATGAAAAACACTCCCATGCAGTAAAAGATTCATAAAAAAAGTAATTACTCTAACAAGGAATCGAATTTATGATTTCTTTCATAAAAGTTAGTTATCCTATCGACTACGTCACAAAGACTAACAAAACATAGTCAAATCACAACTTATAAATATTTAACACACATTTATAATGTGCAGGTAAATACATTAAATAGATAAAAAATCTTTGATTAATACAAATAATTATTAATTTTACTTTAAAATTGTATTTTAACGTTTCTTTTAGAGTGGATAGTCTTGAACTTTAGCTGAAACTATCCTTGTATATGCATTTTAGAGTTTTGTAAATTAAATTAGACCAGAGTGAGTGTTCAGTAAGCAAAAAACAACTTTTTTTTATAATAAGTAAAGTTATAGACTCAATACCATGAGCATTACCAAGAAGGGGTTAGCGGTCGAAATCCTCTGAATTTGTGCCATACACCCTCACTAAATTAGATCTTGCTTTCGCTCATGTCAATACCCACAAAATTTCGACAACTCTAAAGAATCAGGTCTATCCGTTTCAGAGATACAGATACAACTACAATATATTTTATGTATTAGGTGTGCAATTGGCATTGTTCATATTTTTTTAAAGTTCTTGTTTCGAAAACCATTTCGGGGAATAGAGTTCTTGATCATGATCCATTAGTTTTTTTCGGAAAATTTGCCATATTAACGATTATTTTTCCAAAAAAGCAAATGATCTCTATTTGCCCTTGAAATGAAGGACTTAAAATATTAATGCATTCTCAGGGATATATTACTCTGTGGTGGAGTTGAAATTGGTCTATTATATCAACTTGGCAACTTTGAAAAGATGTATTTGCAATCTGTCTTAAGTTTATCAGGAAAAGGCAATACACATATTGCGTACAACGATGACGTCACAACATTTAAAATCATATCTATGTATTTTTTTTAAATTCTATATAGTGAATATTTCAATAATATGGAAATTAGTTGCTTAAAATAGTCTATATTTTCTAATAAAAAATATAAAAACAGCAGGTCAAAAATAATGAACAATCCCAATTGTTTTTGTCTCAAACGAATTACGTATTTTATAATAAGCTCAAATAAAAGAGTTTATTACTCCACAACGTTGCGGATAATCGCTTGAAAATGGAGTTAATAATATGTTCTAAGCATATTGTTAGGAGTTACGCCATAACTGCCACAACAATAGTAACGTAATATAAATAATAATATACTATACGAGAAAGTTGAAGTGTTATTTTTTTTAATTACGTACACTCTTGTTTTATTATGGTGCATTTATACAGCATACCTACTCGCTTATTCGCGTAATACTAAAGCAACAATACACAGTGGAACTCTTTCTTCGAACGAAACTCCCACAAATAAAGTCTACGAAATTACTTTAAACTAATTTTTGTATAATTTACGTATCACTTTTTTATTTGCATAAATACATAGGTACTTTATATCAAATAAAAATAAAATAAGAAGGGGCTTAAAATTATAAAGTTCTGAAAACTACAAGAGGTGAAAATAAATGGTATGTATGCGTGTTGTTGCGCATATCATTATAGCAATCTCTCATTATCTTAATATAACCACCAATAAATATGCACGGTAGTTAAATGTTATGTAGATTTAAGTACTTCCGTATGACTCCGAGATAATAATATCACCACCTCAATTCCGAAATTGCTAATTCTTTTGGACAAGTTTTCTGTGTCATGACGATTTAAGAATTCGAGTACTACGATCTCGTTTTCCCTCACAGGCTACTCGGGAACATTATGCAAATATAACATCATTTGTAAGAGACAGCAAACTCGAAAAAAAACTCTTTGTCAATATTATACGCCTCCTACGGTCAGCGTGAGATGTGTAGACAAGCTATGCCTACTCCTGAATTGGAGAAGGCATGTATCCAACAAATGGTGATAGTACCTGTCCATCAAACCAATTATTTACCTATTTAGGTCTTGAAATTATACTAAAATGGGTCTTTCAATGTTCTTTTCAGGATAAACAGCGTCCTCCGATATACAACCCTGAGGACTACGTCACATCGTTAAAGAAATGGGGCAAGAAGACCAGCGGGACAAGCTTGTATGATCTGGAGGCGGGCCAGGAGGCGAAGGCCACGACACTACCCAACCAAGGCAGCAAAGACTTCAGGTTAGAATTACTTTTTTATTTTCAAACATGTTTGAGATGAGGTTAATTAATAAGTCTTCCCTGGCAAATTTAACCGATATCTCAATGAAACTTTATGTACATATAAAGTTACTCATTAAGTGAATTATGAATATTCAAATAACAATGATGACTTAATGATGGTTTTCTTTTACTTTGCAATTAATAAGTTGAAATGAAACCACTTTTTACGGATTTAAACGCGTATACTTGTTTTAAATAGCTTGATGTTTCGGAGACTTTTCGTCTGAATCGTGAAAAAGTGGTATTTTTCAACAAAATTATAGTGCTTACTATAGTTGGTTATTAGTTAAACTATAATTTAGTTTATTAAGCAAAAGCATAGCAAGTTAATTGCAAATGCCAATAAATTAAAGTATTACTGTCTGAAAAAAATCGCGCAAGTGCTGTTTATTGAGAACACTAACTAATCATTAAACAGTATCTTAATTATATGTATAGTATGTATACTGTTGATATTTTCCAGGAACCCCTGCCTGAGCGTTGGTGAAGAGATGACACTCCGCCAGTTCGGTACGCCGAGCGAATTGCTCACCAAACTTAGAACAGATCTAAGACTTTCTTTTGCAAGGTTTGTACCATTTTATACTTAAATAGCTGTTGTCCACGACTCCGTCCACGTGGAAATTAGAAAATTTTCCCCGTTTTTGCAAAATTTTTCACTACTGCTTCGCTTCTACTGTTTCTAGCGTGATGTTATATAGACTAAACTCTTCCTCGATAAATGCCCTATCTAACACTGAAAGAATTTTTCTAATCGGCCCAGTTGTTCCTGAGATTAGCGCGTTCAAACAAACAAACAAACTCTTCAGCTTTATAATGTTAGTATAGACTATAGACTATTTGTGGCTCGTAATTTCGTACTCGTAAATTTTGAATTATTTAACAAACTTAAACAAATTATACAAATAACCATCCTCTTGAAACACTCTATCAATTAAAAACTCGCATCAAAATGGAAACTACGCAATGAAGTCTAAACGCAACGGCGTAGTTTTGAAGATTTAAGCTCACATAGGGACAATCATAAATACATCAATACAAACGTAACGACTTTCTTTTATAATCTAGTATATAAAATTCTCCTGTCACGGTGTTTGTAATTATACTCCTCCGAAATGGCTCCACCGATTTTCGTGAAATTTTGTGTACATATCCGTTAGGTCTGAGAATCGGACAACATCAATTTTTCATCGCCCTAAATGTTTGTCCACCCCTAACATTTGTATGACAAAACAACGTTTGCCGGGTCAGCTAGTCTTATATATAAAATTCACGTGTCACAGTGTTAGTTACCGTACCTACTCCTCCGAAACGGCTTGAATGATTTTTATGAAATTTTACATGCGTATTCAGTAGGTCTGAGAATCGGCCAACATCTATTTTTCAAACTTTTTTTTTTAGTATGGCAAAACGACGTTTGCCGGGTCAGCTAGTAAGTAATAAAAATTTACAGCAGTGGGGCATTTGTATAAGTAGTAAGAAATAAAAAATACGCATACCTACAGTGTGGCCAGTTTAAAAACGAAATAATTACCTGCATAGCAAAAGAATTTTCCCATCGTTAAGGTATCCAGTAGGCTTCACTAAATGAACCAGGTTTATAAACACTTTTAAATGGGTTACAACACTGTTGCATAATGTTGTTTTTTTTTTCAATTTATAAGCTGAAGCGTTTTGACGGGCCTCGTCGTCAAGTAGTTCAGGTAACGGAATGCCGTTCATGAGGTCGCGGGTTCGATTCCCGCTCGGGACAATCATTTGTGTGATATTTATAATTGTCATACAAATGTTTATACTGCGTCTGGGTGTTTATTATGTATTAAACGTATGTATATTCAAAAGAAAAGTAGTATATGTATTCTATCCGTATTCTAGTAACCATAACACAAGCATATAAGCTTAGCTTGGGACCAGAAGACGTTGTGTGAAATGCAAAATAATAAAAAAATGTTAATGCATTGGAATAAAATGAATTTCATTTTATATTTAATAAGCTAAAGTTTAACTCAAGAAGTTTGTGTAAAAAATAAAGAATTAACTGGATCTTTAATAATAGATAGCTACACGCTTTTGACTCACACCACAAATTATTTTCTATTAATGTCGGGTCTCCAAAGATCAGCTAAATATTAAATATTGCCGTAAATTATTAATAATAATCTGACACTAATTTCATAGTGTTTTAGGTGGCATTTAGAAGTTTATTTATGACCATACGTTGTGTAATATGTTGTTTTTAGGGATCCGTATAAACACCAACCTAGGAGGACATAAATTTGTCTTTCTATGTTATTTATTGCCAAAAACATTTTGTACAACATAAATATTTTAAAAGTAGTTAATTTTACTAATAGGCTTGTTCCCGCCGTGCTATCTAATTCACTAATTTGTTGTCCCGAGAGAAGAAAATTTACTAAAAGAAAGTAATTTACGTACTTATTAGAAACCGTTAAGAGGGTACTGTACTCCTCATTTAGGTATTTGCCTTAGGTATTGCTGTCCCTATTTCTGAGCGCCGCGCTGAAAGGGACAAATATAGATGAAGCGGATTTTACCTACAAATTCTTTGAAAAAAGACGTTTCGTACTTCCGTTTTCTTTTCGCAAAAGTTAAACCGATTTTAATAGTTTTTGCGTTATATTATAGATAAAGAGTATATCTATGCTTTTGTCACTTTCGTTTGTGGTAAAACCTTACCAAATTTGTGTGATAGACGCTGCAACTTTATCTAAAGAAAACCGAAAAAAGTAGGTTTTTCGGATCGTCATATTATTTCTTTTAGTTATTATGTTTTGAAAAAAAAGAAAGTGATAGAAGCAAAGATATACTCTTTATCTATAACATAACGCAATAACTATTAAAATCGGTTTAACTTTCGCGAAGAAAAACGGAAGTACGAAACCCATACTTTTGTATGGAGCATAATTTGGTATCGTGCCGTCTTAAGCTTATGGTTTTCGATTAGTTGGTTTTATTTCAAAATAAATCTATACCTACAAATATTATAAAGCTAAAGAGTTTCTTTGTTTGTTTGAACGTGCCAATCTCAAAAACCACTGGTCCAATTTAAAAAAATATTTCAGTATTATATAGTACATTAAATTTATCGAGGAAGGCTATAGGGTATATAACATCACGCTGCGACCAATAGGAGTGAAGCATTAGTGAAAAATGTTGGAAAAACAGAAAGAAAAATCTAAACTTATACAAAATTATGTAAAACAACAGTTAATTGTTTTATATAATTTAGTATACGGAACCCTCATTGTGCTTGTTGGTTTCGCAATTAACTGCTTTATTTTACGTCTACAATTACTCAGTGTGTCTACGATTATCAACAATTATAGAAAAACTACGAACTCAATAAAGTCTTCTACTTAAAGAACGCATAGTTTTTATGAAACAGCGTTAGTTCTCATGGATAGCAATGTTAATTATGAGTATAATTTTTCTTTTTGCCTTTTAATTCCATAAACAAAATACTAAAGGTGTAGGTAGTAGGGCTGAGTGATTCTCCAAAGCCTAAATTTTCGATGTCTTGAGGTTTATTTCTGTAAATAACTGACAAATCAGTCTGCAATTAATTTTAAAACATACCTCAGACTATTGCCTATCTTGCACAAGTTAATTTTTTTTAATAATATTTATTTAAATATTTCAAAAAAATATTTAAAAGTAGTTCTTCTGACTAATATGGTGTGTCCGTAACCCAGTTTCTTGAACATTAGTAACAATAACATTATTTCTTATTCATAAATTGATGTGAATTATAATTATTACGAAAGTATATTAGTTGTTTCTTTACACCAAAAAAAATTGTACTAATATTTACGATAGTTTATTTATAAATAAAAAAATTGTGAGTGTCCGGCACAAAAGTCTGATTCATATTCCCGCGCTTCACTCGAACGTACCCAGCTAAGTACGAAACATCAGGCGACCCCTCCCCATGCTGGCGGTAGCCAGGGGCTCGGCTGACATGGTCGTGACGTGACGTGTGGCTGGTTCGTGTCATCGAGGAGATATAAAGGTAAATATCTGATTCATATAGCCTTGGTACACCTGTGTTTCTGATTAGTATGTTCGTTTTTATAATTAAGGTAAATGCTTTTCAAACTTGAATCTGCGGGAAATATAATGGCAGTGGGGAACAGAAACCTATGTATAAATAACAATCCTTAATTGCATACGTGTGATGATTTATCAATGTTAATGGGCAAAATCATGATTGATATGTGTCTGATTCATATGGTAAAAATACCATATTCATCAGAATGTCACACATATTGTTAATGAAACGTTACATTTGTGGCATGTTACGCCTGTAACAAGTCATTTCGTATGAACCTAATGTTATTTTTTAAATGACAGTTTAAAAATAAAATTAAAATAACTATTAACATAAATAAAACAATAACGAGTGGTTAATGAAACTACCTACTTACTTAACTATTAGTTTTAGCGGTAGTTTATAGGCTCAAACTACTACTTAGACGAACAGGATAATATACTGTAACAATATAATTATTAACTTTTAAGACCGTTATAACGTAACGTGATAAGTCGTGGGTTCGATTCCCGCTCAAGAGTTTTCTTCTTACAATTTTTTACCCACTTTGTATATGTAGTGAAATATTGATTATTCGTAATTGGGTTGAAACGTCAAGTCAATAATAAAGTATATATACCACTTTCCTAGTAATTATCTGTAACTTGAAATCCCTTAAAATATTGAAATTTCAGTCATGTTTCAAACAGTGTATTATTTGTATACGAGTACATACCTACTGTTGTGGGCAATGCCTGCATGTTGTCAAAATTGAGACGGTCTTATTTAAAGGCATGTTTAGGTATAACTATTAATAAATTTGTTATCTTCGTATTTATATTACAGTACACAAAAATGCCACCAGTACTATCTAAGGAAGAAAAAAAAAGAAGAAGAAAATTGCAGAACGTATTAGATTGACGATATCATTGGCGAAGAAAATTTATTAATTTTTATCTATATTCAATTTTACTTTTTGCCATAATTTTGGTTATTGTTAAAAGTTTAAACGTACTTGATAATAATTTATGTAGATTTTTAGTTTTTTTTTTATATTTTATGAAACGAGATACTTACACGAAAAATATAGGTAATGATAATTAATATTGTCGAGTATCATAATTATAATACTGTGATTGACTAGATTTAAGCTTATAAAAAGCAAAATGTTCATAATAAAAATACTTATGATAATTGATATTGTCAAGTGCCATATCATGCTGTGATTGACTAGATTTAGGTGTTATGATAAGCATCGCGTGCATTTACTGTGATTTTAATAAATAATTGACTGATTTTTCTAACTAGAGTTTCATTTCTATCCCTAATTCTGATTCATATGTCACAGATTCTGATTCATATGGCCCCAAAAATTTTAAAGTTAATTATCTCGGAAACCATTTTATAAAAAAGTGTGCCTTTTTCAGACATTGTATCTTAGGTTGTCATCTTTCGTAAAAATATGTTTTATAAGTCTAAATGTGAAAAAAAAAATTGCCCATATGAATCAGACAAAGAACGCAATTTCGGAGAATCACTCGGCTACCATTTTGTAAAAATAAAATAATAAGCCGTTATGTAAAAAAAAAATTAACAAAAATATCCTCCCCCCATAGGACGCCACAACGCTCAATCTTGTGCCGCTTGCATCCAATGACACTAAAATAATGTTTATTTTTGTTAAACTTCAAATTTTTTGTATAGTATCTGAAGATTAGATATTCGACCACAAATTGTTAAACCTTCCACTCTCAAAAACTTGACATTTTTAATATCAAAAAGGGTTGCTGTTATTGCAGAGTGCTGTCTCTGAGATCGCAATTTCAACCTCTGAGCGGAACATTTTATTAGTGTTATAAACATACATTGTGGTTTGCCTAGGTTTTCTCTATAGGTACTCGTAACTAATTAAACGTTTCCAGCTTCGTCCAAGAGTTCTCGTGCGAGCCGTTGGATGGCGTTACATTACTACTGGAACTCCTTCGCAACGTGCAGCTTAGTCAGTCTGGAGACGGAGCTCGTGGCCCTCCCGCTGTGCGGAGACGACCACTGCTCGATGAGCTCGCTTGTTTGTAAGTTCATTTTGTTTAAGTTAATATTTACTAGCACACTCTTACTCTCTCTCCAGCCCATTTACGTCCCACTGTTGGGCACGGGCCTTCTCCACTTTGGGAGGGATTATGGTCTACTGTGCCACGCTGACCATGCGTGTGGGCACAGGGTTTATTTTCGATATTTCCGTCTCTCACAGAGGATGTTATCTGTGTACAATATCCCTTAGCTGACTTTTACAGCACTCTTGGGAGGAGATGGGGTGGTGGAGTTATTTTCGCTTTTAACGCTTTACTTAGTAAGGTCAATCTAGCATCTCGTAAAAGAAGTATAACTGGAGGAGTCCTGTCATATTTCTTCAACGAGATATATAATTATCCCAACCAAATAATTCTGTATCTGTTTTCAGACAATGCCTATGGAGTTGTTGCAGCCGATATCCGGATTGTGTGAGACGGCTTGTTAGTGGTTCAAGCGGAGTATATACACTAACAGTTTGCATCATGTCCACAGTCAACAAATCTAGGGTTCTCTCGTTACAGGTACTTTGTTTCTTTAACTATTTTCCTTGTTCAACTTATCATTAAAGGACTGTTCCGTAACGAAGGGTCTTTAAGTGGGAAGTTAGACAAAATTCTAGCAGTTATATTTGGCACTATATAGTTTCCAGATTTCTCTCATAGGGGATTTTGAAGGGTATATTAATTGTTAAAATTGGTAACCGTTTAACTTGAAGAAACCTATTTTTCTTTCCTCCATCCTATTATTGTTAGGCCTCCTTCACTGCTGGCGGGTTTGTGGTATATCATAACGCGCTGACCAGACGTGTTGGGATAAGGTTTAGTAGCAAGTTTTCCGTCTCTCGTAGTAAATATTAACTGCTAATTACATATACCTTAGTTGACTCATATAGCATCTTGGGAAAGACATGGGGTGGTGACACTTGTATTTTTAACCTGTTATCACACGGTGAAGAATCCGTACAACATACATCTTTATAATTTTTACCCAAAAATTCTTAAAAAAGATTTTTTGTTCCAGCTTTTAACAAAAGCCTGTTATCCACCTGCAAATGGCCACAGCATGGTATCAGAGGCACTATCCACTCTTCGGCTTCGTTATGGAGAACCGGTTCGCTTCAGGTTCTTAGTAGGAATGCTGCAAAGTGCTGGAGGTACTGGAGACTTGCAGGCTGCAGGGTTGACCTTCATAAACGCTTTACTCAGCAGTGCACCAACACCTCAGAGGAAATTATACATACAAGCTGAGCTAGAACAAGCTGGATTTGATATTGTTACTTTGAAAAAGGTAACTACTAGACGATTTAGTCTCACCCGCGTTATTAATTACTGCTATGTGCCTTGACTTTTGAGCGTGACGATCTAGCCCATGTGTTATTCTATTCTATAAGCTGTAAAGTTTCAATATCTATTCTATATTTTTTTTGCTTTCAGTAGCTTTTGCGTTATAAAAAATAACACTTATATCCAACTAGACATTCTTAGGAATTTTCATGCTTAGGATTAGGTA
This sequence comes from Orgyia antiqua, assembly GCA_916999025.1. Lineage (NCBI taxonomy): Eukaryota > Metazoa > Arthropoda > Insecta > Lepidoptera > Erebidae > Orgyia > Orgyia antiqua. Next base: position 34,934,934 of record OU779865.1, on the reverse strand, counting down.
TGGAAATAGGTATATCCAAAGAATAAAAAGTCTGCGAAGATAATTTCCATTTTAATAACGATTTAAATGTTGATGAATTAAAATAAAACTGTCAATAGCAATTAGATATCTACACCAGTGTCCAAACTAGGTACTTGACTTTCTTGCCTTTAAATTTCTGCTAGCACATAACATAATATATAACCTAAATAACAACATAATTGACGGGCCTTGTGGTCGAGTGTTCCATGTACCGGACTGCCGTTCACAAGGTCGCGGGTTCGATTCCCGCTCAGGACAATCATTTGTGTGGTATTTATAATTGTTATCTAAATATTTGTACTGCGTCTGGGTGTTTCTATGTATTATAAGTATGTATTTACAAAAGAAAAGTAGTATATATAATTTATGTTAATTTCTGTTTTCTGTTTCTTGTAAATGTGTACAATAAAGAGTTTATCTACCTAGCTATATGTAGTCTATCCGTATTCTGATACCCATAACTCAAGCATAGAAATGTCTATGAATATTTATTTATTTATAATTTGTACCATTCACAGATGGTAGCCAGACTGCCAAGTGCCAACGATCAAGTGTCATCAGAGATAGCAGAGTACGAGAGTCAGCTTATAGACATCGACACACTCAGCGAGAAGGCACACGAGGCGCAAAAAGAAAAGGATGATTTGAGGCATAAATTGGAATTACTTGAAAAAAGAGTAAAGGTTAGGAACTAATACTAATTAAATAATTATTAATTAATTAATATAATAATAATTAAAATAATTAAAGAATAATTTAAAGATGCCAGTGTTCCTCGAGAGTTACAATGTAGACACGTTCAAAAAAAGGGTAAACAGGCTTCCTACATAGTTGGTACGCTTTACCATCAAAGATTCCATTGTCGGTTACCGTCAGGTGGCATGGGATCAAGTGCCAAATATAAAACTGCTATTAAATAATCATTTCATTCATAAATGCTGTTTAGAAGCACTAGCAAATATTTTCTACCTACCTACTTAAACTAATTTTCTGCATCACCCAAAGGTAGACTGGTAGAAAATGCCCTCGGCATTAAGTCCGCCTATGCATCTGTTTTGTGTGTATGAAGTATATAAATAAATATGTAATAATAATAATAAATATTCACGGACATTTCACACAACGTCCTCTGGTCCCAAGCTAAGCTTATTATGCTTGTGTTATGGGTACCAGAATACGGATATAATACATAAACTACTTTTCTTTTGTAAATACATACTTATAATACATAGAAACACCCAGACGTAGTACAAACATTTGTATGACATTCATGGATATCACACAAATGATTGTCCCAAGCGGGAATCGAACCCGCGACCTTGTGAACGGTAGTCCATTACATGAACCACTACGCCACGAAGCCCGTCAATAAATAAAAAATATTTTCCGTATCGACGTTCGTCGCGCAACCCTCTTTGAGTTTCTGTAGAATGTGTCGTTTGATTCATAGGTACATGTTTATATAACTAAACTAAACTAAAAAATGAAAATTGTTAGTGTCATTAACACAATGCGGCAATGTTAGCTGAACTTTTTTTATTAGAAAATCTGTGTTTTTGTCTTTGGCTAATAATAATTTTATTATGCCTTAAAAGGGTCTTCTTTGTATCTAGTGAAGTTAAGATTAACAAAATGCTGTACGACATTATTATGCTGTGTTAATTCCAGATTCTTCAAGAAGAGAAAGGAATACTTCTTTCCCTTGAGAAGTGTCTGAAGGACAAGTGTTGCGAGCTACAGGAGGAAGTGTCTACGTTAAGATCTGAACATGGAAGCACCAACAGAAAGAAATCATTTGTGATGAAGAAAAAAAACACGGTGCATAGAAGTAGAGGTATAATAATTAATTCAATCGTAGATACTGTTATTTGGTTAGTTTCGGCCAGATAATCAATGAAAAAAAAATCGACGAAAATGACTTTCTTTACTATTTTAACTAAAAAAGCTAAAAATCTTTTACATTAGTTTCATAATCACCTTTTTTACTATTAGACCCATGGACTTAGCGAACAAGTAACGCAAAATAAATAAAATCTTTCATTCTTCCAGATGAATCATCGCCACCTGAAGACGAAGGCATTAGTTCCTCAGAGCGATCTCTTAGTCCTGAAGGTGATCCTCAAAGAGAGTCTATGGTCTACGAAGTGTTCAACGTAAAAAACGAAACATATGATCTATTACGAAATAAGCGAACGCTACACAAGAAACTAGAATCTAAAAAGAACGATAAAAAGTCTTCTGATGAAGAGGAAGAAACTACTATTGATGAGGTCATCCAAGAACTAAGAAATATTGTTAATCATGCCGAACAATCAGAACAATTTGCTAAAGATGGTTTTAATGATGACCACTCGTCAAGATGTAATCAAACCTCGGAAATCAACGTCGCTGTCAATTCTGTAGAGTGTCGGAAACATGCGGAAGATAAAGATGATTCTATAACTAACACTAGACACAGCATTCATATAAAACGCAAGGAAAACTATATTGATGATAGTGTAGAAGATGACAACGAATCAGAAATAATTCCAACTAAAATTGTTCCGCATCCACCCAGAAAATCAAAGAGCTTGCATCATTTATTCGTCCAACCAGTAGACCAAGGCTTATTGTATAAACCACCAGATCTATACGATGACAATTTCTATTCAAGTGATGAAGGATCTGATTCTTTATTGAGCGCTTCCAAGTATAACAAAACAAAGAAAGTGAGCAAAAAGCCTTCAGGATCCAGTTTTGACTTCAATGAATGTCGAGCGGTATTTAACTCTATGACTGAGAGATCTAAAGAAGAAAATAAGGCTAAAAAATCTAAGACACGTTCTAGGGAAGAAAATAGACGAGCATCTGTAAAACGAAGTGAATCTTTCCAGACTTCTGAAAAAGAATCTCGTCAACGTGAATATATAGATAGTATGTTTTATAATGAATCACATGCCTCGCTTGTTGGTATGGGACCATTGGATAGACCAAGTTCAAAATGCAGCCGAGTAGATGAGATTGTAAATTTGATTGAATCTAAAAAGCTGACTAAAAGCTTGGATAGAATCGATGAAGGTCTCAATTCTATGGTTGATATTGTAATGCTTTCTGAATCAAACAAGCCGATATGGCCTGTATATGATAGAAGGCAGAGATCTTGCTCCAGAACTAGCAGTGATGCTGGTAAAGAAAGCCCTCTAATTCCTGTTACAAGATCAAACAGTAGACTAACAAGTATCCATAATTACGAATCCAAAACTTGCCCTAAAGATGACAATATGTTTAAAAAAGATGTTCACAATTTTTTCAATGCCCAATCTAAATTGACCCCTGCTTTGGATACTAAGGCGTTTAATAGCTCTACATTTTTGGTAAAACGCGGTCATAGTAATGCTGGTTTTTATTCTGGACCTCATATGAGAGATGCTCCTGCTAGTATGACTAGCCTTGTCATGAATGGTAGTCACAGTCATGGTGATTTGAAAAGAACACTGTCTCCTATGGGTAGTGTTTCAAGTCGATATGGTGGCCAAAAGGTACTAGATATGCCTTCGGGATTATATTAGCTACATTATATTATTGCTTTTCTTAAACCATCGACTAATATAAGTATTTTGTACCTAATTTTTTTTGACTAGTGCAATATAGCCGTATAGAAAAATGATAAAATAGTAAACTTTAAATTCACTACAATTCGTTTTAGTTATTTATATAAATATTGATTAAAATAAATATTGATGTAGACATTAGTACTTGAATTCCTTATGATATAACCAAACTATTCAAAAAGCAATGAAAAATAAAGAAAGCAGGCATTTTTGGAAAAATTCTGCACTAAAATTAAACTTATTTATTTTTAAAATTTTAGGCGTCTTGGTAATTTTGTTTATCGGCAAAATCTGCTTAAGATCACAGTAACTGCTAGTACTGTCAGTTAATTTTAAAATTGGAATAAGCTACGATATGAACTTTTACGCGACGTTGGCGAAATTGTGTAATAGAAAAGCCATAAGCTAAAAAAAAAGAAGATAATTAATTAACTTCTAAGATCAATATTACTGTACAATCGAATTTGAAAATTGTGACTTAAAAGTGAAAATTGCAAATTATTTTTATACAGTATTTGTAGCTTATTCCCAAAAGTTTAAAATTATGAATTAAAAAACAGAAATTCATATATTTTTTTTAGTCAAAGCTTGTATTTAATATTTTTAGACATTCCTTTAAAATCATTAATAAGTGAATATTTAGTTAAGTGATGCGAGTCGATTCGATATTGACTCGATACCTCATTTGAATCTCGTTAGTTTTACATAACGATTGTCTATTAATTCTTCTTCAGCCAAACTATTTACTGTAAATAATAATGTTATTCGACTAAATTTAAGATCATTGTATACTTGTATTTACATCATTAAAGTCGAGTATACTTAATTTGTCTTGGTTTTTATTTTACATGTGTCCTATTTCGAAGAAAACACCCCCGATAAAGTGGATATTCAAAGGGTGTGCGACCAAAAATCAAAAGCTGTTTTTCTGTATTTACTTTTTAGCTCATAAATGTTGTGTACTATATATATCGTTCAAAGTTCGTGTGAAGAAAGTGTTGTGAAATTAAATATTTCAGGTTAATCACTTTCTGAAAGTGAATCAGAAACTATTACTGGTTATCACAATCAGGTAAGAAGGGGAAAAACAGAAATGGTAATTAGTTATGCAAATATTCAATAATTTATTGCTTTAATCCTTGATAAGATAATTGTATTATATATACTCGTATATAGATAATTAAACTGTATATATATACTGTATGTTACTCCCAAAATAAAGAAAATATTAAATTATTACAATATATTTATATTACAAACATTATTTATAAGTATTATGTACAGAGTCGTTCACAAAATTACAATGACCTACTTTCAGCGTCTTTCATGGCTTTTACAAGGGTTGGGTATACACTATCTTTAGCATCATAAGCCCAGATAAAGTCGAAATGAGTGAAAGTTTCTCTCTCAACTCTGTATAGACCAGCCAGGTTGCCAATTTTTTCGCTTAGGGTATAGATATCTCTGTGATTCACTTCCTTATCACTCAATCCGTAGTGGATATAAGCTGGTACTGTAACCTTTGAAAGGTCATATTCTGGAGGGTTGAGTCTGCCATAGTTTGCCAAGTTGGTAATAGCGTTAAAGTTGTAACGACGGAAAAGACCGAAGCGAATAGTTTGACCGTAGTGGGCTATTTGACGAATAGAAGCACCAGCAGGAGCATGGGCTGTGATAACTGGTATCAAGGTCTGAAAGAAAAATATAGGTATACTTAGTAATATATCAGTAATTTTTATATTGTATCAATCCAATTTTAAGTTGCGTCAACTGCTGTTGTTAAATATCGAATATCCTCTAAAGCATTCTTTTCGGGTATTTCTAAGATCATTTGACTTAAAACTTCAGTTTTGTTCTAGCTTAGATATTGACGGACGCTTAGATCTACCCGATATGCTCCCAAAATATCATAAATATCAGTCGAGACGGTGTAGTTAGGTTGGGTATAGAACACCAGAATTTTACATCTAGGATAACTTACCTGGTTATAATATTCGCTTGCAAAGAGTCCATTGAGGTCCAAAGCACACAATGATGACACTATGGAGCAAAGATCAGTGCTGTCCGAGGCATCTTTGGCAAAGATTTCACCCATGCCAAGAGCGAATCCAGCGGACTGTGGAAAAACATAAAATTTTTCGTCATTAACAATAACAACAACAACAATTAAGTGTCTAAAGGCCATTTAACACAAATGCATTATAGATTCATAAGAATTTATCCAGCCGCGCTGATCTTTAAAATGCCTCATTATTCCCAGCGCATTATCTGTTGAGCACATGCCTACTCCACATTGGAAGGGTATTGAGTCTACTATACCGATGTGACCAGGCATCCAGGCATAGAATATCAATTTTCATTGGAATAAATTGTGAATCGACATGACTTATTAGACTTATTATTGGTATCAAAACCTATCATAGATAAATAACTTAGGCATACCTACTTAAAAATAACTACGGCATGAGGCATTTCATTACACAGGAAATATTATGTAGATTATATTTTGTTACCTAAAATGGTAAATTACTTATCAAAATTTTGTTGTTAGTCTTCCATTGAACTGTTCTCCGTGTGGTGACGGATTAAGAATACAAGTGTCACCGTGGCACAGTAGACCATAATCCCTCCCAAAGTGGAGGAGGCCCTTAATATTAATTTACTCTTAGTGCTTACGGTTGCTTCTCGGAAACAAATTATTTTGGCACATTACGTAAGAATTCAATTTATGTAATTGCGAACAACTAAGACGGGTATTAGTGTATTTATCTAATTGCGCCAAGACAGGGCGGTTCAGATAGTCGACAATATCTGTGGATTACAAAAGTCTAATTATTTTTATCTATGATAATAATATCAGTTTTAGGAACATGCTTACGAATATCTAGATTTAGGAACAAATTTTAACAATGTTTTTTTACTTTTAATTTGTGTAATCATTAAATTGGCAATCATTCAGACAAAGATAAAAGTGACGTTTACGTCACTCTTTTCTAATATATTTAGATAATACTATTTAGTTACACAGAAACTTGTATAAATCAGAGAAATCTTAGAATTTTTGTATGCAATTTTAGTAAATTAGTTTCATAATCGATATAAAATCTAAAATGTGCCAGAGAACGTGACAGAAAGTCAAAAAAGGCAATATCCAGACTAAGAACTTGAAACCCCATGCCTGCACGCTGGGTCAGTGTGTACGGAAGTGCTCTTCTCTTCTCCAGCCCATTTACGTCCCACTGTTAGGCACGGGCCTCCTCTAGTTTGGGAGGGATTTTGGTCTACTGTGCCGCGCTGACCAGGCGTGCACAGGGTTTCTTTTCGAGTTTTCCGTCTCTCACAGAAGATGTTATCTGTGTGCAATATCCCTTTGTTGACTTTTACAGCACCCTTGAGAGTAGATGGGGTGGTGACACTTGTATTCTTAATCCGTCACCACAAGGAAGTGTTCAATAGTGGAATATTAATGAACAGCGAAAAAGAAGCTTATAAATAAGCTTAGCTTGGGACCAGAGGACGTTGTGTGAAATGCCCATGATATAAAAAAAAAGATGTGAGGGTTCTAGTTATTAGGGATTCAAATAGCTGCTAGCTACAATTTTGCAAAATCCATAGCAGTTGAAGTCATCACTAGAGAGTGTGGTTGCCTTGCTACTTCAAGCTCAACTAACTGAGCAGACTCTACTTATTTATTAGAATAGAGCTTTTGTTGCAGAGATCAGTGCCCAATATCTATTATCATAACAAGCATTATTGAAATTGCAGACACTCACCTCAAGAATACTCTCATAAGTAGCCAAAGATTTGAACATCTCAACTTCATTATAATCAAAGAAGGAAGCAGGAGCTAATCCTTGGAAGGAGATGAATTTGTCGTTGTATTCCGGCTTCAAAGAATTTAAAACTAAGAAAGTCGTTCCACCTTGGGAGTGCCCAATATAGTGGAGTTTCTCTTGGCCGGTTCTTTCCAGAATCAAGTCAACGAATGCAGCAACGTCAATGTTACCTATTTCATCCCAGGAGAATCTCCAGAAGTTCTGGTTCAATGAACTGTCTGGGTTCAATGATGTGTGCCTTCTTGAGTAGTAGTTTCCACGAGCGTTACCTAGCCAGACATCGTATCCAGCATCTGCCAGAATATAAGCTGTAACAAACAAAAATATGCGTTTAAGAAGTCTGTAAAAACTTGGGTTGATTAGGGCTCAAAATTGAGAATTTCAAGAAAATCGTGATATTCTTAATTAGTCTTTAATTGGTGGAATTATACCAATTAAAGACTTCAGATTAATCAATCTCATACTGAAAAAATCCTAACCATATTTAATTATGTATTGCCATTCTTTTATTTTGTTCATCTCCTCAAAGAAGGCCTTCTAAGCACCTTTTTAGTAAGTACGTGGAGTGTTGTTTAATAACTACCCTTGCATATTTGCATAGCCACAATTCTATATTTATAACATAAGTTTATGTAGATAAAAGCAATTAAAGATCATAGATACCAGAAGTGTTTTCAATTCGTAACTAGATACGATATACAAGGTTGGATGTCTAGACTAGAACATAATTATGATAAAAGTAATCAATGGTCTGATGGTGTCAAGCGTTAGTCATAGTTTAGCAGTATTTTTAACACGCATGTATCTATCAATATATTAATCTATGTAACGGAATCTTGGAAAGTGATTTTCACCCACTTGCAGTAGTCGGATTGATCTTAAATTTTGTACATCTATCAAGGACCGATGTCAATGCAATAATTTAAAAACCATTCAGGATTTTCAAACGTTTTTTTTTAGTTTTTGAGTTAAGTAGATTATTATTAGGCTAACTGTCAAAAGCTCTTATAAAAAATCAGAAGCTGAGTAGATACATTGCGTAAATGTTGTGCAAAACTCAACGAAAATCTAAAGTAATTCTAAAATGTTATACTTAAAAAAGGAAAGAAGGAAACCTACTGCTGACCCGCAAGCTATCGACAGATATCAATAACCGGAATACTTAGATAGAAATGCCGGACAGCGGAAAAAAACTCGTAACTCTTCAAAAACATGTTTTACAATATTTCGCGAAAATATCGAAGCATCTTTTGCTCCCAGTGACACAACTTCTGGATTGCTAGATAACCAATGAGTATACTCTGAGAGACAGTTTGCTACTGACTTTTTAACAGATCTTTTTATCAAGCACCAATCTACAGACAAGTAAATGGTTAATCAAATCTTAGAACTCAGACTCTTAGAGCTCAGCATGCATGTACAGCACGTAAACATAGCAAATGTGTTATATGACGTAGTAATTAACAGAATTGTATGACGTAATACTGATTGCTTATACACGTGCCCACACTATCTTTCACTCGCTCCATCAATAATTATCATAAATCATTCAATCATTCAAATGTGCGAATATTTTGCGCCAGAATTTGTCTTTTAGTTAAAATAAATAAATTGCTGAAATGTTAGAGAATATTACAATCAAACAAAACAGTGTGGATGGATGGTATGATCGCTCCAAAGTCTTCACAACAACATTTAAAAAAGCAAGTTAAAATAAGCGAGATCTATATAAATATTGTCTTTTTTATTACACTTCAACCAAGCACTTGCTGTAGAGAAGCAAAATTAAATGCAGGGGTAAAGGGTAAAGGTATCGTAGTTAGTAAAAGAAATAAAACCCTACGATTAGGTATAGTTATGTTCTAACACTTAAGTGACTCATTTATTCGAATTAAACTACTCTATGGACCACCTTTTCCTCCCCAGGTTGCTGTAAAAGCCAGCTAATAGATTGGATGATTGTAAATGTACAATATGTACATCCGTAACACCTTTGTGAAAGACGGAAAACTCAATACAAAACCCTGTGCCAAAACGCCTGGTTAGCGCGGTACTGTATGGATTTGAAAAAGATGGATTTAAATAGCTATAATTAGCTTTTTTTAGTTACAAAAGATTAGCAAGTCCTTAAATAACCTCTGATTTAAGTCCATACACCTTTTTAAAAGACTAATGCCCTAAAGTATTAAACCAAAGACGATATCAGGACGTCTGTCTATGTTATCAGTAAGATAAACAGTAATTTAGCATTATTTAATATAATATAATTATTTATTCACGAATCTTAATAGATAACTTACTAGATATCTATTAAAACAGCGATTATCTATATACCTACACAATTCACGCTGTATATTGCGACATATATTTGTATCGGACCGGTAAAGGCATAGAAACTTCTGAACCGCTTTAAAAGTATCAATTTGAAGATTTTTGAAATATTCAGGATACACTCATACTACAGGTACTGTGTTGCAAAAAAAATTGCAGGTATTTATTCCCACGAAATTAATAAAATTAATGATTAGTTTCGGCAAATGTGTAAATCAAAACTTCAGTTTACTTCCTATGACCCAAGTATATGCAAGGTTGCTCTTTATTTATCTGAAATATAATCAGCATCATTTATCAGCACCTCCTTGTTCCGTGGGGATAGGCAGAGGCTATATAGCACCATCAGCTAAGATCTAAACACACTTCCTAGGCTTCATTAACATTCATACACCTTGTCATACATTCAAGGGAGTGGAAATGTATGGTTTAGTGTTCGAGAAAGAACATTAATTTTGGATTTCCACTTACCCAATGAACTGCCAGGTCCAAGTACAAGGAAGTCAGCTGATGAGGACAGAAGCCCATGCATAATTAACACTGGAGTCCTGGGTCCAGGGGTATTGTTGTTATCCCTGCCGTGAGGAATCCTGTGCATTTCCAACATGTAGCCATCTGATGTGATGATGTTATGGGTCTCTTGAGGGTAGCCATATTTACGAATCAAGGCAGGCTGTAAATATAATTAATATTAGATATTAGTATCAATTCCACGCGTACAACTAAAATTAACTAAAAATAAATAAATAAATACTCATGGACATTTCACACATTGTCCTCTGGTCCTAAGCTAAACATAAATGCTTGGGAAAATTGAAAATGGATAGTGTCAATAATGGATAGTGTAAATCATTCGGCAACGCTAACTAAACTTTCTTGATTTAAAACAGTGTTTTATAGACTAATGGTCTTATTTTATTTTACGGAGATTTTATCGGAGAGATAATAAACATTTTAGCGTAAAAAGATTATTATGAATAACAGGTTTTGACAATTTTCGCGAACCAATTTTAGCGAACATTTAAACCTCCGATAAGTCATTATAATAAGACCATAACAATTTTTATTAATAGCCAATTAATCAAAATATACTATAGTTGATTTCATTTTCGTTTTATAAGTTTTTGAAGCATCTGAATTAGCCTAATTGTAAGGTGCACTTTATTAACTTTGCTATTGACTTGCAACTTAATTTAAATTACAAAAAAGTCCTGTCCATGGTGATAATTTTTTTCTTTTATAATGTTTTGTTTAAGTAATCAAAAACGGGTTTAAATAATTACTTTTATTCTACAAGAACTTACGACTAATAATAATACTCTTAAGAGATGAATTTTTTACATTCGTTCAATGATAAAGTGATGTAAAGATTTTTATTTTATACCCAATATAACAATTACATTTGAGATAAGAGTAGAATCTATATGGATGACATAACAACAAATGCTAGAGCCCGAAAAACCATTCTAAGAAAAAAGAATTCATGAACATGAAATCTTGAACGTACAATCTATTTTTAACATTGATAACACATTACAGGGGATATCCCTAACGCCTCAATTCTATATTTTAACAAGTAATTAAAGATGTAGATTTTAGTAACATATTGAGTTTTGATTTTAGAATCGTATCTACATACGAGTAGCGTAGTAATAGTAGTAGGTATTTAGTGTCATTTATGGTGTCGATATTCGTGTCGATTTTAAGGACAACTTTGGTATGAAATTATTCCAATTGATTATAATGGAGTTTTAAGTTTCAATTCAACTTTTTAGTTTCAATTTGAAATTTAATTCGTCTACTAACTAATCGTCTACAAAGCCGAGGATAAAAGTAAGTATTTTTAAGATTCCAGATTTCCTTTTAAAAATGTTCTTACGTGAGCTGATAAAAAATAATGCTAATAAAAAGGACCTTATACTGATGATTATGTTGTAAAAAAGCTATATTCTTCAGAAATGTAAACGTCGGTTGGTAATTATTACTTGAGCCGGAAATATTACATATGTGCTCATCTAGTGATTATCAACTGAATTTTGAGCATTGCCAGGCAAAGCTTTTGGAGATGAAAAGATGAAAAAGAAGACTGTATTTATAAAAAACCTACAAAAATATTTTTAAATACCTTTTTCGAATTACGCATAATTATTCAAGTTCATAGTGAATTTTTAGTACTTTAGTACTAAAAATACTACTCTCCGATAATTCATCATTTAAGTACTACTCTCCGATAATTCATCACTCTGGTAAAAATTTGGTAAACACTCGAGTACTGAAGAAGCCCATCATAGTTTCGAAAAGTTGTTTAAATTGTGGTACACAGGCTTCAGAAACAGGTATTATCTATACTATACTGACGAGTTATATATGATTTAAGATCTTTATTTTCTCATAAAAAATTTACAATTCACTTACTGAGAAACTAAGTTTTACAAAAATTATATTCTTATGAGCGTTACAGAATTGCAAAGTGGTTAGTTGTTTAAAAACACCGCCGCAAACACGGCTGTAGTAAAGACTGTTAACTAGATACCTACTATTCAGGAATTATTTAATAGTTTATATTATAGTAAGTTTATATGTTTATCTTTATATATATACATATAAATCTCCTGATGTTTGTCCGCGATGGATTCCTAAAATAGTTAACCGATTTTAAATTAAATTGGTACACCGTGAGCAGTATGGTCCAACTTGAGAGATAGGATAGCTTAGATCTTTAATTATAGTCGCAATTTTATTTTATTGCAAATTATTTGTCTACCCCTGACATTTGTATGGCAAAACAACGTTTGCCGGGTCAGCTAGTAATTTTATATATTTTACACAATCTACACATACACACTACTCATACAATTACATAAATAAATAATTAAATACATAAAGTTTGTGATTATGTAAAGGGCAATCTCCAAGTGTAGAGCTCTGATTTTAAAAACGTTTTCACTAATTGCAAGCTACAGCTTTATAGCTCTTTATAGTGATTGGCTTTGAATGCATAGGTAGGAAGTCTCAGCTAATCACTTATACTTCGTAAACTTCTATATTCACAATTACGACACTGGTATAATTTTTGTCTTAACTTACCACATCAAGAGACGCATCCTCTTCAATATCCGTGGAGTATCTCGCATCTGGAGATGATCTTATAAGTTCCTGCGCATATTCTGCATGCGGAGACGTCCTGGCTTTAGCTAAGGCCACGAAGGCCAACAACAATATAAATTTTGGCACCATTATACAGTCATCCGCATACTATGCTCATACCCATTTACAACATCTATTTATTTGCCATTTTATCGCAACAATTATTACTTATCGGTAGATAAAGTAAACGTAAAATTATGTAGAATGTATGGATTCCGTCTAAGATTCTATTTTACACACTATTTCTACTATTTAGAGTAAAGAAGGGTTATTAATTTGTTTATTATACTACGCAGGACAAATATTTTAAGCAATCTAAAAAAATCTGTTTATGTTTTCGAAATTGCTTTAAAGAAAATCAGCTATTGAAATAAAAAATGTAATACTTAGTTCTGCAGGAGATGCGTAAGAGACTAAGGACATTTTACATTATTATTTTATAGTGGATTCTATCGTATTACTTAGAAAAAATTAGCACTACGTTATTATTGTAAAACAGAGTGCCTGTTTAAATCTATACTATAATATTATAAAACGGAAGAGTTTGTTTGTTTGTTTGTTTATTTATTTATTCCTTTGTTTGTTTGTTTGAACGCACTAATCTCAGGAACCATTGGGCCGATTTGTAAAATTCTTTCAGTCTTAGATAGGGCATTTATCAAGGAAAGCTTTAGGCTATATAACATTATGCTACGACCAGTAGAAGCGAAGCAGTAGTGAAAAATGTTGCTAAAATGGGGTAAATTGTCTTTACTTCACGCGGACGGCGTCGCGGGCAACAGCTAGTAAATACTCATGGAAATTTCGCACAACGTCTTCAGGTCCCGAGCTAAGCTTATGTGTTTGTGTTATGGTACCACAATACGGATATAGGTACTACATATACTACTTTTATTTTCTAAATACATACTTAAAATACATAGAAACACACATAAGACAAACATTGTAAGACAAACATTGATATTTATATACATTACACAAATTATTGTCCCGTGCGGGAATCGAACTCGAGAATTCGTGAACGGCAGTCCGTTACATGCTAAAAAACGAAACCCCTCTAAACATACATGCATACATGTATGTTTGTTTTAAAATAATATCTACCAAATGAACTTCTACGCAGTTTTCGCTATCAGTAAAAAGATCATCACAAGAAAGTTTTACGTAAATATTCGTTCATAATCATTGAAAATGTTTGAAAATAATTCATAGTTCATAATTCAAACATAATTTTCATATGTGAACACCGACCTATGCTAATAAGCTTTACCCATGAAAAGCCGGATTGGATCTTTAATAGATAAACATCTTTCTTTATTTTTATTATAAAGACGTAGAGTATTATTTTAAATATCATCATTATCATCAAGTTTTAAGTAGTATGTTGTTCCTATTATATTAGTAGTACCTATTCATGTTGTATGTCTGTGTGGTTACGGATTGACAATAAGATTCTTTGGGCTCTAAAGTGCTGACAGCAGAAACCAAACGCTAATACTTTTGATAAGCATGTAACAGTAGAACAAATGCTCTGCTGTAGAAGTCTTTTAGGTCTTTAGATATTATTCTCAAAATTTGCCTCCTACGCACTACTAAAAATTTCTATTTCACGCACTATCGTCTCGCGAGTCTACTGGAAGACATTTCTTAAAGATTCTTTGAAGATGAAGTGAAGATTCTTTGTACAGCTATTTCTGCTCCAATGATGTAACTTAATGCTCTATACTGTCTGCATAAATTTATTTTCTAATATATAAAGTTCTCGTGTCACAATGTTCGTTCCCATACTCCTCCGAAACGGCTTGACCGATTCTTATGAAATATTATATGCATATTCAGTAGGCCTGAGAATCAGCTACTGTTTATTTTTCATACGCATAAATAATAAGGGTTGACCACCCTTAACATTCTCATGGCAAAACAACCTTTGCCGGGTCAGCTGATAAATAAATAGGTTCTTAACCTATGGTCCCATGGTATGGCCCCTATGGTAAGAGGGACAAGACATGGGACATGGGTTAAAGTCCGTATGGTGATGGATTAAGTGTCACCCCTTCTTCGGGGTGCTCTTAGAACAAGCTATGGAAGAAACAGTTAACATTAATTGTGAGAGACGGATACTTTGATACTAAACCCTACGCCAACACGTCTGGTCGAAAAATCCAAAAACCTTTCTAAAACCCGTGAACCTGGGATGAAAAGAAAAATGGGTGGAGAAGGAGAATTAAATCTTTTTATGGTATCCCTTACCCACTTGGAGCATCCATGGATGAATTATTATGGTGAACAATCTATCGCCACAGAGCTCAATGAAAACTCATGTGATAAGTAAAATAAGTTTTAATCACTACCGCATTATGAGCCATCGATAAACTATCAAATTATTGATGACTTACAAAATCTAGAAACTTTATTTTTGTTTAAAGAGATCCCTAGTAAAAAAATACTAATAGGATATAATATTATCATCGTCATACGTCACGCCCTTTCCTTAGGGATAGGCATTGATTAAAGAACGCTATCTGCTGCCGTCAAAACATGCTCCTTGCTTGGCTTCATTTATTTCAGTGATTGTCAAACTTTTTAATGGACTTAATGTTTATTTATTTTATTAATTATAGTTGTTACACTTCATTTAAGTCGTTATGTTTATAATAAGTGATTTCTGTTCCCCCGCTGAAGTGTTCACGCACGGCAGGTTGCAATTTAGGGACCAGCCGCGCTAGTTGTGGCAGACGGTCACGACAGGACGACCGGGGGACCTTATGTTCCCCCCGTCGAAGCGGGCCCGCTGTAAAGGGGCACCCTTGCCGGGTCATGGTAAGGCTTCAAGCATTACCATGGTCCGGTAGCGCGGAAGAAGACAGAAAAAACAATAAGTTATGTTAAACTGTATGGCATGCAATAAATTCTTCAGGCATAGGAACTTTCAACCACTTTATTTCGACGTATTTTTTTACAATAATCATTATAATCTTGCAATTATCGTAGGAATACGCTGGTGATGATTAATCTGATAATTCTACTACTTACTAATCTCATTTAATACAGCCCTTGTGAGTCATATAACAACACGTAATAAATTTAAATCGCAAAGTATTATAACATATTAACGAATGATTTGGCTATATTTTGCAAAGTTCTGTCTTTTATAGTGGTATTATTAATATAAAATTAATCTATTATTTATTAAGTATCCCATCTCCTCCCAAGGGTGCTGTAAAAGTCAGCTAAGGGATATTGCACACAGATAACATCCTCTGTGAGAGACGGAAATCTCTAAAATAAACCCTGTGGCAACACGCCTGGTCAGCGCGGCACAATAGACCATAACAACACAATAATCCCTCCCAAAGTGGAGGAGGCCCGTGTCCGACAGTGGGACGTAAATAGGCTGGAGAGAGAGAGAGAGAGAGAGTTGTTACCCGCAACTCCTTGCGCATGGAATATAGAAAACAAACCCTGACAAATACTCTTGAACCATTCTACCTATTAAAAAAATCGCATCTAATTTCATTACGTAGTTTTCAAAATATAAGTTTTCATAGATACTTTGTTTAATAATAAGTAAAGTTTTACAGTTACAAAATGAATTAAAATAAAATAATTTTCTCTTATCTCTCTGAAGCCCGTTAACATTCCACTATCATGTTGAGCACAGTGTTCCTCCACTTTGGGAGAACATTGATCCACTAACCACGCTTACAAGGGATGTTGACATTGGATTTAGTTTAGAGTTTCCAACCTCTCACAGAAGATTTTATCCACCATGCCCTGGAGAGACGGAGAGAGACTACCTTACCAGCTGTAAAGTTTCCGTGAAATCCATGGTGTTAGTTTTTGCGTAAAAGAGGAATCTATTCAATAAATATCAAACATTCGCGTCTTTGATGAATTAGTAAGTATACTAGCAGAATTGCCTTTTAATTTACATGCTTTTAGCTTCAAATGTACCTACCTGTGTAGGTAAGCATTAATCTATGTAACGGAATGTTTGAAAGTGATTTTCATTCTCTTTTAATAGTCAAAATAATCTGAAATATTGCACACATTTAAGGAACAAGACAAAACAATTATTTATTTCAAAATATATCCAGGATTGCGTTTGTGTTTAATCATTATGTTTAATCATTTAAAATAACGACTTTTTGCCTAAGATTTTCAATTTGCAAATCAATGTCTAGTGGTTGACATTAGCACCAATTCTACGTACACAACTAAACTTAACATAACAAAAAAATTAAAACAACTATGGCATATTTTGATTAATTGGCTATTTCATAGTGCACATACATTTTAATTAATTAAAATCATTAGTCTTAATATACAGATTTTATAATAAAAAAATTCTGTTAACATTGCCGAATTGTGTTATTGACAACATGAATTTTCATTTTTTAGTTAAGTTTAGTTGTGCGCGTAGAATAAGTATCATTATAGGCAAATTATGAGTCATGTAGGTAAAAATGAAACAAAAACATGTTATCAACAAGATCTGTTGAAACAATTCCTGTGTTAACAATTCATATATTAGAATACGTAATCTCATTATTTGTTCATAGATTTTACTGTTTACTTTAGTAACCAACCCATTGGTACCAATGCTACGCGCACAGCTAAACTAAACTAAAAAAATAATTTGGCTAGTGTCGAGAATACAATTCGGCGATGTTAATTGAACTTCCTTGTTATAAAAACTCTGTAGTATAGACTAAAGAACATAAAACTGCACAACAAAATAGCCATCATCATCATCATCATAAAATCACGTCTTTTTCGATGGGGGTAGGCAGAGACTATAGAGCACCATCTGCTACGATTCAAACATACTTCCTTGGCTTCATCCACACGCATACATCTGGTCATACATGCCCGACGGTTGTAAGTGCTACGTGCTTGCCCCTTTTGGAGTATACCGGCGATGACATCAATAAAAATTAATAAAAATAAACATAAAATAAAATATACACCAATAGTTGTTTTAGTTTAGTTTAGTTTTGCACGTAAAATTGGCACCATTGGCAAAGGAATGGCAAAGTGATATGATATCATGTCATATCATCATGCAAATGTAATTTTCAATTTTTTTCCAAAAGCTTAGTAAACTCTTTATTTTTATTTTTCCAATGTTGGTTGATGTCGAATGTCACTGGTACATTCCTTGGGCCACTAAACAGCCTAAAGAGATATAAAAGGGTTCACTTTTGATTATTTCATGTTAAGAGCAAACTCTAGGAACGGTGAATTCACATTTAGGTATTTCTGTTAGGTACTGCAATCCCTGTACCTATCTGAGCGCCGCGCCGAGGAAGACAACAATAGATAATCCAGATTTTATATGTCAGATATACGCCATATTTTTTTAGTGAACTAGATATTAATACTTTAAAGAAATATTTATACAATTTGGTCCAGTCATTTAGGAGTTATGCATACAAATTTTAACTATTATTATTTATATAAATAGAAAAAATACAACTTTTACAAAATCGTAACTATTGAATCGTAACTTATAGCTAAGATTGTCGTAGCATGCGCTAACCGGAAAAATGTAAGCCAAAAGAATGCAATAATCATGTATAATTCACACGTTATACATATCTATTGCCACCTGGTTAAACTTTGATGAGTGTACTATTAATTTAACTACTTTTTACGGATTTAGACGTAGAGTGTACTATTATTTTAATTGAAACACCTGACCATTAAGACTGTACTCCTTATTTAGGTATTTGCCTTAGGTATTACTATATAAAGTGATAGAAGCATAGATATACTCTTTATCTATAATATAACGTAAAAACTATTAAAATCGGTTTAACTTTCGCGAAGAAAAAAGGGAAGTACGATACTCATACTTTTGTATGGAGCATAATTTGGTATCGTGCCGTCTTAATTAGTGACGTAGAAACAACAATCAATCAGAAATGTCATATTAATTACAAGTAATCTGTGCTAAGCTTGTTTTAATAGAAAACATTAAGAAATCGACTATTTTGGATGATTTTTCTGTTTATCTTAACATCGACAATGTATTACGTAATGAAATGCCATGTATAGAACATGTATTTCTGTATTTCTTTTTTGAACGATTGGTTATACAAGGTCGTGTAGAGGGAAAGCAGTTACGTGGACGATCCCCTAAAAGATGGTTAGACCTCATAAAATCAGTCACGCAGTGCCCTGCTGCAGAATGCTCGCGAAATGTCTCTAATAGAGACAAATGGAGACAAATTGTGAAGGCAACGACTAAGTCGGAAAACAGACCATAACCACGACTACTCTGCAAAAGTGTGTCCGACTGAGAAGAATTTCTTTTTAGATTCTGCAAATGTCAATTATCTTCTTCTCCAGCCCATTTACGTCCCACTGTTGGGCACGGGCCTCCTCCACTTTAGGAGAGATTATGGTCTACTGTGCCGCGCTGACCTGGCGTGTTGGCACAGAGTTTATTTTCGAGTTTCCGTCTCTCACTGAAGATGTTATCTGTGTGCAATATCCCTTAGCTGAATTTTACAGCGCCCTTGGGAGGAGATGGGGTGGTGACACTTGTATTCTTAATCCGTCACCACACGGAGGTCAATTATCTATAAGTACTAGTACTAGCTGACCCGGCAAACGGCAAAAAGAAAAAAAGGTTTGAAAAATAGATGTTGGCCGATTCTCAGACAGACTGAATATGCATATAAAATTTAATAAAAATCGGTCAAGCTTTTTCGGAGGAGTACGGTAACTAACACTGTGACACGTGAATTTTATATATAAGAAGACTAGCTGACCCGGCAAACGTTGTTTTGCCATACTAAAAAAAAAGGTTTGAAAAATAGATGTGAGCCGATTCTCAGACCTACTGAACATGCATGTAAAATTTCATAAAAATCGGTCAAGCCGTTTCGGAGGAGTACGGTAACTAACACTATTAGATTATAAGCTGGAGAGTTTTATTGTTTGAAGGCTGGTCCGAATGAAAAAATCTTTCAGTATTAGATGGTACATTTATCGAGGAAGGCTATAGGTTAAATAACATCACGCTGCGACCAATAAGAGCGAAACATCAGTGAAAAAGGTTGCAAAAACAAAGTCACGGGTAACAGCTAGTAAATAATATGTATTGCTCTCTCAAGTCCGTTAACGTCGCACTGATGAGCAAAAGTCTTATCCACTTTGGGAGGGATTATGGTCTACTATGCGGCGCTGACCGACGTTCTTGCATGGGGTTTAGTTCCAAGTTTTCCTTATGTCACAAAGCATGTTTTTTGTGTACATCTCTTAGTGGTTTATACAGCACACTGGGTAAAAAATAGTTGAGTGTTGACAGTTGTTTTCTTAATACGTCACCACACGGAAGATTCTGATTGCGCCATAAAAGAAATTACTCTTTCTATTCCATCCATCCATTTTTTCCGTATTTCGGTACCCATAATACAAGTATATTATTATAAGCTTAGCTTGGAACCGGAGGACGTTGTGTGAAATGTCCAGGAATATTAAATTTATTTTTTTTGTTTACGCGAGAAAACAACGACGATTGCTGGTAAAAACAAAATATTATGCAAATCCGTCAAGAAGACATACAGTTAGCAGCAAGAAGACCTGTGAATTGGTGAAGACCAAGTCAGTTACTGTGATTGGTGCAAATCATAGCTGCACGGAACTGTGAGGACGGATTAGAATTACACTATTTTTTCTCAAGGAGCTAAGGTATAAGTATAAGCAGAAATTATCTACGGTTATTGACAGAATATCTCCCGATTCTGAGGAGACCTATGTGGTTGAGACAATCAAACCCCAAGCTTTTGACATTGTAAAACATATGCCGATTTAAAATAAAAATATTTGACTCTGACTTTGTTCTATGTTTGTAATACTAATATCGCAACTTCCAAATGGTGATTAAATTACGCGGTTTCTTTTAAAAATCTAGTTTAATGCATTTACATGTCTAATGTATAGTAGGTATCTATCACGTATAATATCGATTAGGAACACGTGTCTTTGATATGACAGTCTGTTGTTTCGAAAAAAGTTGTAGTGTTTTCTTATCTTTGTTATTAAAGAAAGCTTGCCATTAATGTGGTAAATAAATAGGTATAGAAAAACTAAAATGCATTTTAAATAAATAAATAAATAAATATTCATTGACATTTCACACAACGTCCTCTGGTCCCAAGCTAAGCTTATTATGCTTGTGTTATGGTTACCAGAATACGGATAGAATACTTAAACTACTTTTCTTTTGTAAATACATACTTATAATACTAGTAAACACCCAGACGCAGTACAAACATTTGTATGACAGTTAAAAATATCACACAAATGATTGTCCTGACCGGGAATCGTCAGGAAATAAGTCAAAAACTAATTGAATCAGTAAATAGTGTTGTGATTTACATGAGCAGTTAGTAATACTGATTTCACTCCACTTCCTCACACAGGTGTTATAATTTAGTAATTGATCTCGTACACTGCGGTTATCACTTATGTTATTAGGGAATGCATCCGTAAATAAATTGATCCCGAAGAGCCTTAGGCCCATAGCACACGGCGTATTTTAAACGCGCAGACGACGCGCGTTTCTGGAACGCGCTTCTTCGGCGCCGTAAACGCTGATTCTTGCGTTTGCATTGATAATAGAAACGCGCGCATGAAGCGCGTATACGCGCATTTGAAGCGATACAAACGCGCGTACAAAGGAGCGAGGTACGGGCAGAGGGGGGCTGGGATGCTTACGCCACCCGTCACCACTGCGCCCGCGCCTCTGAGTCTCTGATCGAAACGCAAAAACTACGAGTGACTATAGCGCGTATGTACAGCTGTACCTGCGCGTATACGCGCAGTAGAGGCGCGTTTTACAATCGCCCCGTGTGCTTAGGTTACAAGGTTGCGATCAAATCTCGTTTAAACCACGTATACGCGCGTCGTCTGCGCGTTTAAAATACGCCGTGTGCTATGGGCCTAAGCACTTCTATCGGTATTCTATCTACCGGTGGTAGGGAAAAAAAATTGGACATGTCAAAAGCACATAATTTTTTCTAAAAATTATGTCTACTTGATTAAATGATTTTTTATTTCATTTCGTTTCATATAGGTTTGATGTTACTTGTGAATCGGCGATAACCAAATACAGCGGGCGTGTTATGACCTTGTAAAAAATCATGCAAGTTCTAGGTAATTTACTTTACGGCCGTAAACTGCCTAGCTAAATTTCGTATTAAGACGTAAATAAAACTAGCTAACTTCTGTTCTATGGCTATCTTAAGCTTATCTTAAGAAAAAACTCAAATTTTTTGTTTCATTTAGACGCATTAGCTACTTCAGCCAAGTTTACCCATTGTAGCATAAATATCTTCATACAAAATATACGTGAACCCTCATATTTTAATCCGCTCATGCCTCGGACTGAGCAGTACCGGTGTTGTCAGGTTTTATAACTTACCTAGTTATTAAGGCTGCCTCTGTCATGATGAATTCTACTCGTTTTCATTATTAGTATAAAAAGGAGCAGAATTACTTACATTAATTAATTGTAGTAATTGTAGTCCTAATGCAAAAAAGTATAGAAGTATTTTTATAGACTAGTTTTAATTACCAGTGTCAATGGGCATTGTTCATATTTTTTTAAAACTCTTAATTCGAAAACCATTTCGGGGAATAGAGTTTCTGATCATGTTCCATTAGTTTTTTTTGCAAAATTTGCTATATTAACGATTATTTTTCCAAAAAAGCAAATGATCTCTATTTGCCCTTGAAATGAAGGACTTAAAATATTAAGGCCGTTTTTAGGGATATACTACTCTGAAGTGGAGTTGAAATTGGTCTATTATATCAACTTGTCAACTTTGAAAAGATAAAGTACAATCTGTATTGTCTATCAAGAAAAGTTTATACACAGATTGCGTAAAACGATGACGTCACAACATTTAAAGTAATATCTTCAAGAATTTTTTAAAAATTCTGTATAGTGAATATTTCAATAATATTGAAATTAGTTTCTTAAAATAGTCTATATTTTCTGAAAAGAATATAAAAACAGTAGGTCAAAAATTATGAACAATCCCAATTCTTTAAAGTGGAGAGCACGCCCGACGGATCGAGATTACCTCCCTCTCACCAAGCGATCCGGTGAGAGACCACGCATACGCGATGGGAGCCCTAATGTCCGGGGTCAGGCCTCAACTAATGACGATACCCGTCCCCGGATCACGGTCAGGCCTAAGGTACGTCCTAATAAGGGCGAGGAGATACCACAGGGCTTAGTAGATAGTCCGACTCTTCGTACCACGCGAAGCCAAAAGGTCGAAGATGTAGTTGAAAGGTTGTCGCCCCTACAACCGGACAGAAGCTTACATAAAGGGGTGTGTAAATCCATTCCCCACGTTAAAAAACTCTGTCACGTAAATTAATTAGTAAATATCTATGATTTTTTTATTATCGGGCTCATTTTTAAAATAATTTATGTTCTCTTCGCTTCTGCTTTGCACATACTCTCTCTCTCCAGCCCATTTACGTCCCACTGTTGGGCCCGTGCCCAACAGTGGGACGTAAATGGCAAAGTGGAGGAGGCCCGTGCCTCCTCCACTTTGGTGGGAATACGGTCTACTATGCAGGGCTGACCAGGCGTGTTGGCACAGGGTTTCGAGCTTTCTGTCTCTCACAGAAGATGTTATCTGTGTGCAATATCCCTTAGTTGACTTTCACAGCACCCTTAGGAGGAGATGGGGTGGTGACACTTGTATTCTTAATCCGTCACAACACGGAGGGCACATACAGGTTTGCACATACTGGTTGGCATTATTTCGGGCTAAATCTTCAGTCCAGACGATTCTAAACATTAAGAATTAGTGTTTTAAATCATGCTTATCTTGCATTTATCGTAATACCTAGCTGTTGCCTGCAACTTCGTGAGCGTGGAATTTAGAGCCATAACTAATAAAAATTATACAAAAAAGCCATTCTAACGAACCACTCTATCTATAAAAGAAAACCGCATCAAAATCCGTTACGTAGTTTTGAATAGGGACATACATACAAAAATATCGACTTTGTTTTAATAATGGTAAGAATACCGCGGTAAGTTATTAATCAGATATTACTTTAAATTTATTTATTTACATATTTATTTATATTTAATCAGTCAACTATTTTGATATTTATTTTATTACGTTTACTTGCTTAACTTTCAATGCAAATCATTGTTAGTTTACAATAACAATACTCAGTTTTTAAAATGTTATCGATTGACATTATAATTTTAGTTGTGTATGAATGAATCACTCCATTAAAATATTTATGGACATTTCACACACGTCCTCTGGTCATAAGCTAAGCTTATATGCTAATGTCATGGGTACCAGAATACGGAAAGACTACACAAACTACTTTTCTTGTGTAAATTCATATTTATAATACATAAAAAAACACCCAGATGCAGTATAAAAAATAGTATTTATGAATATCGCACAAGAATAAAATTATACCGTATGGGGATCGAAGCTGCACCCTCGTGAACGGCTGTCCCTTAGGTACATGAACGACTAGATCACGAGGGCCCATTAAAAAACTTTTTATCTACGGTATGTGTGTTACAATAAAAGTCATCATCCCATTTCCTTCCAAAAGAGTTGTAAGAGCCAGCTAAAGGATAATTTGTTCTTTGAGAAAAGGAAAACTCAAACTGGAAAGGAAAACTAAATCCTAGGCCCATAATACCAACACGCTTCTCTCCAGCCCATTGACGTCCCACTGTTGGGCACAGGCCTCCACCACATTGGAAGGGATTATGGTCGACTGTGCCGCGCTGATCAGGCGTGTCGGCACAGGGTTTATTTTCGAGATTTCCGTCTCTAACAGAAGATGTTATCTGTGTGCAATATCCCTTAGTTGACTTTCACAGCACCCTTAGGAGTAGATGGTGTGGTGACACTTGTATTCTTAATCCGTCACCACACGGAGAACACGCTTACACACACAACACGCTTAGTTAGATATAACTAGGCCAAATACCGTACCAAAGTGAAGAGCCCAACAGTGGGACAGTAATAAAAAGTTATGAATCGAGATTATTTATCATAAAATGGCTGAAATCACAATTATATTTTATTTACAGTATACCCATTATCATAAAAATTATTTATATTATGCGATTATGCACCTAATAAGATAACCTAAAATATAAGGAACTGTTTAATATCTTAGTTGTAAAATAATAAAACTCAGACAGTTTTATTATTATTTGCTATCATAAGACAATAACGATTTTATTGTATTTATTATTTATTGTTAAGTGTGGAAAGAAACAAAATAAACGTAATTCTTATATACCTAGAGGTCAGTTAGGTAAGTAACGGGTAGTATTTTTAGGGTTTCGTACAAAAAGAAACCCCCATTTAGGTCCCTCGCTGGGTCATGGTAAAGCTCAAGGCACCATCATATGATAGGGCAAGGCCGAGAAAAATAAAGATAATCCCGTTAAGGTGTTTGTTTTCTTCTCTCTGTGTGAGAATATTTCTTTTCCCAGGTTAAAGGTTCTAAAATCTAGTTGATAATCTTATCGTTTATTCCTACTTTATGAAGTCCCTCTCCAAAAAATTCTATGTGCCAATCTTTTTATACTTCCGTACCAAGACCCTGTTGCTGAAACTTTATTGTCATTAATCTTTGTAATGCTAAAACAAATATTTTCCTGCCTTATCTCGTTATTTGGGGTCATGTTATTTAATGTTATTTTGGGGTCGGTTCTCTGTAACAGACGAAAAACTCGAAAATGAACCCCATGCCGATAGGCCAGATCAGCGCGGCATAGTGGACCGTAGTCTCTTCCAAGGTGGAGGAGGCCCGTGTCCAGCGGTGGACGTTGATGGGCTGGAGAGACATTGATATTATTCAAATTGTCGTAAATGGGAATCAAATCACACATGGAACTGAAGTCAGTACCGCTGCCGTCTATGTCAAAAAGTATATTTATTTCTTTGTCAAAAACACATTAAAGTCATACAATGATCAAACTATTGTTTATTTCTAGAAATAACTGTTTACAACGCTTTATTATTTTATGGCAGATAAGATTTTGCTATATTGCTTGTTGTCATCTGAAAATAATGTATATAGAAGTGTATAATAAAATATTTACAACATAATAATAAGTATGGAATCGTTGAATATTTCCTTACAATGTAAAACTAAATAATAACATAGAAAAATAGAGAATAAACAGTAAACACTCAGAATTGTATAAAAACCGGAAATGTGCGACATAGAAGGAAGACACGAAGGATTTCATACCGTTATTATTAAAATACTAGCTCTCCGCGACTCCGTACGCGACGAATTTATAAAATTTGTCCTGTTTAATAAATTAAATTACGGTGGAAAAAGTGATTACCGCAAGCGGGACTCGAACCCACGATCTCGGAATACCATTCTGTAGCTCTGCCAACTGAGCTTATTGCGGTCGTGCTTTTCAGTAATCAAATTTGGTCAACGCAATTGTCACTCGATTGAGTTTATATCGTATTTCTACGTGAATTAATTTATTAAGTAAAAAGCATAGCATGTCAATTGCAAAATTAATAAATTACTTTAGAAATGTTTCCTGTTTTTACAACATTTTTACTAATGCCTCGATCCTTTTGGTCGCAGCTTGATGTTATATAGAATGAAGCCTTTTGAAATTCGGAATTTTGAGAATAGTAATTATAATCGTTTGGAATATTGAAGTTTCGGAATTATGAAAATCGGAGTAATGATATAAGCCACGCAAATTGGTAATGCGCTGGAACCTTGTCAAATTAACGCCCTTGTGACGTCATCAACAAAGAAAAAATACAGCTAACAAATTGTAATATTCTCATCTATACGTCACTATGACGTCACCAATATGGCCGCCAGGCGCATTACCAATTTGTGTAGCTTATACATCGGATTTGTTATATTCGGAATTATGAAAATCGGTATTATGAAATTCGTATTAGTGACTTTCGGAATAAAGTTTTTCGTCTTTTTTGTAGTGTACCCGTTATATAGCCTATAGCCTTCCTCGATAACTGTACCTACTACCCAATACTGAAAGAATTTTTCAAATCGAATAACCGCTTCCGCGTGATTAGCGCGTTCAAACAAGCTATTCATCTTTATAATATTAGCATAACTATTCTACACACTGAACGCAAACAACACCAAACAACAGGAAAAGGGGCAAGAGAATGACGATGGTGAGTTTGGTGTCTTTTGTTGTTGTAACATCAACTAATATACACAATCTGTGAATTTTTCAGCTCTCTAGCTACCACCGTTTCAGAGATACAGTCTGGTGACCGACGGGCAGATTTTTTGCGTTTTTCGCGGAAAAGGATAACAACAACAACAAAATTTCTTTATTAAGGGCCTACATCAATATTATCGTATATAATCGCCGACACGTACATATTAACACAGCCAGTAGGCACAGAAAATGAAGAATTAGGGATACTTTTCCTATTTACTCAAAATCTACTAAATATATTTTAATTCT